>OZ038464.1:17862442-18462442 GCA_964036295.1 Plumapathes pennacea | reverse complement strand
TTTGCCTGATTACACGAGATTAAACACGCACTGGTGTACATTCCATCCTTCCTATTCTATTTACTGCTAATCTTGAGTAAAAACCATCGGTAAAACTTGAAAAACTGGCTCCAGAGATATAAGTGGACTAAAAGTGCGCATCGGTCAACAAACCAAGAGCATACTTGCAGGTTGTCTCAGACGGTGCGGGTAAAATGTCTCCCAAGTTCAAAGTGCAGATTCTCCCAACCATTCAAGAAGAAAATTTGTGAGAAATGTGGGGAGAATTAATACTTCAATCAGCTGTCATCTTAGCAAGCTATCAAAAGCCAACTTCTCCATACTGTGGTGATATATCCTTGGTGAGAAATTGAATGAGAAAATTGAAGTTGATCACTCTTGGGAGTGAAAGGGTTAACCCACATCGAGTGAGAGCTACTACGTAAGCTAATATCACACTGAAAGCTTGCAAGGCTCGTGCAGACATCTTTAAAAAGCTTTCCGTACTGTGTGTAATCTTCGTCTTTTCCTTGCCATATATAACTACCGTACGCTAATTGAATTCAATCTGACCCAGTGGTTGACCCAGTGGCTGACCCAATTTTTTTGGCCAAAAACCATCAAAAAACTCCCAGGAACATTTCCTGAAAGTTTCATGCGATTCTGAGATTTGGTCGAATATGGCCAAATTTTGAAGAAATGGTAAGGCTATAGCCCATGGTTTTGGCCAAAAATGGTCGATTTTGAGCAAAATTTTAAAACTCTTTAAACTTTCAGGAAATGTTCCTGGGACTATAACGAGACCATTTTGTCGACATTTGTGTTATTTTTCTTCAGCGTTTATAAGATATGACAGGGAAACTACGGATTTTTTGATTGTTTTGTTCGAAAAGTGCGCGATGTGTGAGGCGGCGATTTGCTCTTATTACTCGCGACCCGCTCATTCAATTATCACATATATTATGTCGAAACCATCACAAAACTCCCAGGAACATTTCCTGAAAGTTTCATGCGATTCTGAGATTTGGTCGAAAATGGCCAAAAGTTGAAGAAATGGTAAGGCTATAGCCCATGATTTTGGCCAAAAATGGTCGATTTTGAGCAAAATTTTAAAACTCTTGAAGCTTTCAGGAAACCTTCCCTAGCAGGCTACAACAAGACTCTTTGCTGTACATTTGTTCTCTTTTTCTTTGGCCGTTGACAAGATATAGAAGGGAAACAAGCGTAAAGTCGCTGTAAGCATTAAGCGTACCGGTCTAGAATCGTTTATGAGTTATAAGGGAACGTAATTGGGGTGGACGAACTTTGGAAAAATCTTGGCCAATACTTGGCCATTTTAAACGGTAATTCGTTCCTTGTGTGTCTGGTGATGCTGGCAAACTTTGCTTCAGATAACCTTGCCCCCCTTCCCCCCGTCTTACGCAAGAATTTATACAGCCGTTTGGAGGGTCTTTCAAATATATTCTGTTTTAACAAACTCGCTTGTATATTTACAGCTCTCAGAGGTTTTATTCCTGAGTTTCACAAGCGGCTCGTCTCTCAATAATATCAACTTCGCGGAAACAAAGTTGTGTAGTCTTGGTCACATACCTCTAAAATTTCTCCGCCGCATATAGTTTCCTTGGAGTTTTATATTCTGTATTACTTTGCTTGCCTTAAAGTAACGCAGAATGATATTTTAAATTTTCTTTAACGGCATCTTCTGGTTCAGGTCGAAATACTCAATAAACTAACTTTTCAGTGTTGCGTCATCAGTCACCAGTCACCAGTCAGCTCTATGTGTCTTATTGTTTGTGGTGTGCAAGCTAATCAGAAACGAGGAGAGCCGTGTAACTGCGCCGAGGTTGGCATTACTGCTGCATGGCCAAATGGTCTCGTTCGTTGTAGCAAGCCAACGCAAGTTTACAAAACCCGAACTTTGTGTCATACACTTGCCACGGGTGCATGGCCAAACGCTGACAAACGCCAGCGTCGACTTGTGAGCTCAATTGAAGTCAAAGCAGGGCTTTGAAAGGTTGAAATGATAGTTGAACTCTGGCTCTCACAATTGTGCGACCGTACTGCAAATTGTTAGTCCTGCGCAGTTGGCCATCCTTAACAGTGATATTCACAAATTTCACTGTTTTTCGGACATCCGTAGTGCTTGATAAACGCGCCCTGGAGCAGTTTCTCTCTCCCCAGGCCTGGAGAAAGTATTAAAAAATACCAGTCAGTCACCATTCTGTTACCCCCAAAAGTAAATTTGGAGTACTCAAATGCAGTAATGAAGAGTAATATATGTTTTAACATCTCACCATATCAAGTTTAAATCTTTATAAGTTTGCTTTCTATTTCCCTTTAGCAACCACTTTAGGCCCGTTTCAAACGTCGCGTCACTGCCTTGCCAAACTTAATGCAAACTAGTTCAAACAATGGATTCTGCTTAATTGCATTGAGTTCGGCACGGCAGTGGCGCGACGTTTAAAACGGGCCTTAGTGACGGGAGTTTCCATTGTACTTCTTATTTCCTCTATACTGGTTTATTATATATATTTTTTGTTCGACCAGTGTACTATGTACAAAAATTCAAAGTTACCTGCACAGCCTTCTTTCACATTGAGTAAATGTAACCAAGAAAACAGACTGAAAAAAAAATTGAAAATAAAGAAACCGGCCAGGCTAGATATGCTAAGGACAAAATCAGTCGCAGGATTGTTAGTAAGGTGGCATTAATTTACCTGTAAAAAGCACATTAACGCCGCAACCTGAAACACGAAATAAAAGTGAAACTGTTAGCTGTCTTTGTCCTTTTGTCAATTCATAAATCAAACAGAACGGGGCTCCTTTAGAAAATCTGGGAAATCATTTTAATGAACATTACACTTTTGCTCGACAGCAACTCGAGATGATACTGCTATTAGAATGCATATACCCGTTGAGAGCTTTCAATTGAGTGGTTAAGTACGTCTTTTAGGTTTCTTATGAAAGTTTTTAGAATGCTATTAAAAAGAATGTACTCAATCACTGAAAGCTTTCCTTTACGTTTTCGGTCAAAGTCGTCTCAGCAGTGTGTGTGTTGATTCAGAAAACGCTGTAAGCTACCGAACTGGCAAAGAAATGTAACTTACGCTCATAGTCCATTGGAATCCAACAGATTCATACAAGGCTCCGGATACGGGAGGGGTCATACCTCTAAAATAAAACATAGGTCACAAGATCGGGTCTGGTGATTATAATGGAAAACCAGCTCTGAAGAGAACTAGATTGACTGCGTCGGCGTGGAGAAATACGTATAACTTGGATCGACTGAAGGCCGATGTGTGAAAGCTGGACGCCGTGAAAGAATTTGAAGCTGACGTATCGACCGCTAGCTCTTCGTCTGAGAAAATAGATTATATTCTCACTGTTGATTGTGCGCAAGAAAAACGGGGATGAAAATCGATGCTAATGGCGACGAACGCTAGCTGACCAATACAGGTGACGCCAAGAACGGTATAATCACAAACAAACTATAGTTGAGAACGTTGATAAAAACAGTTCTAGAGATAAACGATAGCTATGCACTTACCCCAGATAGTTAGCTGTATTTACGATAGCAGACACTGTTGCCTTCATTCCTATATTTTCTGCCATACCATGTTCTCTGGATATTGAAACAGAAATGACATTAAAACAAGAGGATAGAAAAAGAGAGACAGGGAGTGGAATAAGAGAGAAACAAAACCGTACAGAGACAGCAGAAGTCAAGAAATGAAGAGGTTTACGTGGCTTACGTAGCGGTTTTCAGCATGCAAGGCATCACGGGAACGGTCGCAGCAGCAGTAAACAAACCAACAATAACCAAAGCTACAACAAGCAACGCAACACTCCTAAGAATAAAATAACAAACGAAAAATGATTAAAAACATTCACTAATTGGTAAGATAGACCTCTTTACAGTTTCCGCCACCTTTTCAAATCCGACTATCAACCAAGCCTCGATTGCTTGAGGCCTGGTTGCTTTTCAAAATGGCGACAGAGTGTCCAAACGGTATCTTGGATTTTCTCCTTCTACTCTGCCAATGTCTCTTTACTAACCTTGATGGAAACAGTGCCGTGAGAAATGGAGCAGGACCAAGCAACAGGTAACCGAGACCAGCACATACGAGTCCACCTGCCATCATCAGACGGTACAATTGCTGCAAAAATTAAATACACAAAACGAGTTAAAGAAACTTCCTTGGCACGAAAAAACTAAAACCGAAAGGTTCTGGGAGATCGGAGATTGAATATGAAGCGACCCTACGGCAAGCACAAGGGACACGCATTGAGTGACAACAGGTGACGCATGCGCAACTATGTGCGTCAAGTACAAACAAGCCACGTACAACAGAGATGAAAGTTTAAGTGCAAACACAAAAAATGTGTGAAGCACAAGCGAGGAACACAAACAGAAGCGCATACACAAAAATGTGCATCACATGCACAAACGGCGCAAATCAGAAGGTCAAGCACAAGAGATATGCGCCATATAAACCAAGCGACGCAAACACAGGAGATACACAAAAATGTGCATCACATGCACAAACGGCGCAAATCAGAAGGTCAAGCACAAGAGATATGCGCCATATAAACATAGCGACGCAAACACAGGAGATACACGTCAATGGCAACACAAGCACAAACATAAGTACAAGCACAAGAAAATGTGTTTCAAGTGGAAACAAGCGACACAAACAAGCGCAAGCACAAAAGATATGCGACAATTGAAAACGAGCTGTAGCGCAAAAGACAAACGCATGCACAAGAGATGTGCGACAATTGAAAATGAGCAGCGCGAAATACAAGCGCGAGCACAAGGGATGAGCGTCTAGCAAAAAATGACGCAAAACACAAGTGGGCACAAGAAATGTACCAAGTAAAAATCGAGCAGCGCAAACTGTAAGAGCAAGCAAAAGAGATCTGTGCCAAGTGAAAACGAATGACGCAAACATAAGGGCAAGTACAAAGAAAATATGTTTTTTCTTGCATCGAGCCTAACTGCAAATTAATCAGGACTCTAGTGCTTGTTGTGTTACTTGTGAGAAAAGCAAGCTTTTAATTTGTCATACTTACGGTTTTGTCCCCGATCCAACCAATCAGCGGCGCACCAAGACCAAAACATGCTGACTTGACCATGAAAAGCACGCCGGCCTCAGCTGCATTCATCTGGAATGCCTGTGTGAAGAGCGCAAGTAGTATTAATCCCAGTTTAATTTACTAATATAAGATAATCATAAACTAATTATGATCAGATAAAGAAAACGCACACACACACGCATACAGACAACACGCTCGCAGTTGCTTCATGAATCGTTCGCACATGTATTCATGGAACGAATCTATTTTCCTCGTCGCATAAAAAGTTTACCCTGTGGAAAACACACTGTTATTGTACTTACGATTGCGCCATACGTTTAAAGAAGCCCCACTTTTTTCCACCTTACCTTCTCTAGGAACAAACTGAATATCGGCACCAGGAAAAGCAGACAACCGACCCCGACTGTCACGCACATGGCTGAGAACAAAATAAAGAAGACTATTCAGTCTCTTGATATTCTGCTTTGCCCACGACGCGCATGGTGTATTCGTTAAACTGGTGTCTCAACTTGAACCTCTTGGGAGTTATAAATTCACGCAGCTGTGCTAGAATCAGGATACGATGGAAGATGACTACCTACGTTGGCGTGCGGTAAAATGTAAAGTGAGTCCGCGTTAGCTAGGCTGATGTGGATATGCTTACGTTATTGACGTCACTTCCGTTGGTCAGCGTTTGTTGCCATTACTATGTAACTCGACCTGGTAAAATTTCATTTCGTATACAAGCCCCGTTTTGTTTTGTGCACAACTCATGTCATAAATAGAACATTGAACCAACTTATAGTCGAGTATCGAGTCCTAATATTGAGTTTCTTGGCTAAGTCTTGAGGCCGTAGTACGTGCAAGCGTTACACTCAACAACAAAATCTGTACCTGAATCCATTGCAATGACAACTGACTCGATGATTTTTGTAGCGTGTTGTGTAGAAGGGCTGCTCAGCTGAGAGTGAGAACGTATCAAACTAAAAGTCATACCTAAAACCACCATAGAGGGGATCCCGAGGATTTGGAAAAGGGCTGTTTTGCCTTTTGTCTCTTGCCGGCTATTGCGATCTAAAAATTAAAAAAAAAAAAGATTGCTCCTACTAGACATTTTAAAATATAATAAACTAACACATTACTGATTAAGGACATAATAATCTGGATCAAAGTCAATATTTAGGCATCGAAAAATAAAATTAAAACAAGATCAAAAGAGAATCAGTATAAAAAGCGAAGGAAAAAAGTGATTCCATGCGACTACTGTATTGAGAATAATGATGACGATGAATATGAAAATGAAGTGACGATGATGACGTGCAGAACTCAACAATAAAGATGACTACATTGACGAAATGATGACGATAAAACAGTGTGAAGACGATGTTGCTGGTAACAATATTAAAAGTAGTATGTAGTTATGCACATAACACTTACTTTTACTGGAAGGTACGACAAAATAAACGACTACTGTCAGCACAAGCATAGCTGAAGCCGCCGCAAAGAAAGGTAACTGGAATCCACCAGCCTGAAAAACACAATATTAACAAACGAGAAAGTGAACACAAAATAAACGTGGACTTACAACTACGTGACCACGCCCCTAGCACAAACACACATACACACTGGACCTCACGCTTGCAAACAGTTGAAGGCAAAGGCAACTTCGAAGAAAAGACGATCAATTATGACTGCATGAAGAGATTCGTTGCAGAAAACATACATACAAACAAACGCTAGGAAAATGGAATCGTTGTGCTCTTGTGTACGACTTCAAATGTTATATTTATTCGTTGTCTGTTGAGCAGACTTACGAGTACCAGAAATTCAATTTGCAAGTTTCATTGCAGTCAATACACGTATTCTCCTAGTAAAGGACTAAAGTAACTATTTATCAGGGCCCGGTTTTTCGAAAGCCGATTAAGCTAATCCAGGATTAACGAACTTTTTTCTTTCGACTTTTCTGCCGATAAACCACAAAGTTTTGTCCGACAATTGATTAAAAAGCTTGTTCTCGCTCAAAACGCATCAAGGAAGTCGTGTTGCAGAGGAAACTTTACCTTCAAGTTAAAAATGACAAGAAAATTTGGACCTAATCCAGGATTAGCCTAATCGTGCTTTGAAAAACCGGGGCCAGATTTGTGTAACAAAGGCTTCAGCAATGTGGAACCGACTGTGATGCGCACCAAAAATCGTTTTCTGCTCACCGTATACATGAGTCCTCCCAGTACAGGACCTAAAGCAACGCCTGTTCCTACAGAGCACTGTAGAAGACCCTGAAGGAGTTAAGACACAAATCTCAAGAATCTCTTAAAACTCTTGAATTATTTTACTATGGTGTATAGTAAGAAGGTTTCTCAGCGAACGACATAAATAGTCAAATTGGCTTTAGGAGTATTTGGAGTGATAAGGCCTAATATAATCATTTCGCATGTTTGCCAGTCCAATCATGAGACATGCATATGCCAGCTGCTGTAAGAACGTGTACACAATTTCACATTGCCAGCACTACTATTTAAAGCACTGATAAGGAAGTTTGAAGTTCCAAGTAGCTCTATACTAGCCTCTTGTATTTTAGCATTGGCTCCAAACCAAGGTGAATGACACTAAATAACAGAGTTTGGCGTGGAGTCCAATTTGATTCAAGAGCCCATATCTCAGCTGTTTAATGTACAGTACCAAAGAGCTATTTTTTTTGCGCGTGAAGTCACTGACGTACCGAAACAGTTCCAACGTGGAAAGGGAATTCTTCAACGGCAACGGTGTAAACAGTTGTGGAATACATGGCTCCCGCGAGCCCCGTAGTCGCTTTTAAGATGAAGCAAACTGTTGCAAAAGATATCGGGTCAGGTAGCATGTCAGTGAGTCTGAAAAAATAAAGGAACAAAGGACATGGAAATGGAGTCACGAGCAAAATTAAGATAGCGCTGAGAATATATATAAGTCAAGATTATGACGATGGTGATAGTGATGATGATGATGATGATGATGGTGATGATGATGATGATGATGATGATGATGATGATGATGATGATGATGATGATGATGATGATGATGATGATGATGATGATGATGATGATGATGATGATGATGATGATGATGATGATGATGATGATGATGATGATGATGATGATGATGATGATGATGATGATGATGATGATGATGATGATGATGATGATGATGATGATGATGATGATGATGATGATGATGATGATGATGATGATGATGATGATGATGATGATGATGATGATGATGATGATGATGATGATGATGATGATGATGATGATGATGACGACGATGGTGATAGTGACGATGATAAGGAAGATGATGATGATCATGATGATAAACTCACCCAAATAAGGAGTGTGAAAATCCTGATAAAAGAATACCAGCCATCAACAAAGTTCTGGCGCCAAACTTGGGAACCTACAGGTGGAGCAATACAATACACATGCATTCAATATTGAAAGGGTACACGAGGGTTACAGGGGGCAAGTTGGGAGAGATGTACTTAGTTACGGATATAACGCTTAATCGATTACTTACCAGAATCCCGAACACAGGGCAAAGAATGATAGCCACAAGTTCATGCGTCGAAAATAACAAACCAGTCACGGTGGTGGAAACTCCTTTGTCTTTTGCCTGTCCGACAAAACAAACTCACACAGATTTAAATTATTACCTCAGAATTGATAGAGCAAAAGCGAAAAAATATGAGGGGGCAGACCAAACAAAATCTTATAAGACAGAACGAGATTACGCAAAAACGTTATTGCTCGCGGGGGCCTGGGGCCCACGAGAGCTTAAAAATGGGAATTTTTCTTTTTTCTTTTTTTCCTTTTTGTGGGTCGAGAATCAGCACACGGTGATTGGTTCATATTATCACGTGCTGGGCGATGACGTAATTAACTTCGCTAAACAACTCGAGATGTGGCCAGTGAATTGCTCGTTACTTGTGTGTAAAAGTTAACTGCATCCCATCCAAACTCAACACCATTTGGCTCTGTGGAATGTGCACGGATGAACTGGATTTTCGGGAACGATTTTGGCTCGCGTTCACCGCGGAAGCTTTGAGAATAGCCGTAAACAAATATTTGATGGTACCGCTGTCGCCGATAAATATTTAGTCCCGACGAAACTTTCTGTGGCGACACGAAATACTTTTGGGAAGATAACAGGGCGAAAGCAGAAACCAAAGCTACGGTGAGCTTTAGCCGTAAAATAATGACGCTTTATGCTTTACTCTGTACATGACATCTGTTGCCTCATAAAATTCTTCTGCGTATCGTACATTGCCTGTTGAAGTGTTTCTTTCATTCGATCATGTAGCCTTTGTTTCACAATGGTCAGTGAATACCAGAAATGAAAAATACACCGAAATAATTCTGAGGATTGAGTTTGCAGTCACAAATGGACTGAACACACTGTGAACAAAAGCGCAATAATATTGTAAACATCTCTCGTGTGACATTCCTCGCTGTCAATTTTATATTTGTTACAGAGCACGAATACTCGAAAGCCTGATAGAAAGAAACGTATTGAGTTAATAAAAGAAAACACATAAGTAGTGAAGCGAAAAAGTAAACTGCATCCCATTCAAATTCAACGCCATTTGGCTCTGTGGAATGTGCACGGATGAACTGGATTTTAGGAAAAGATTTTGGCTCGCGTTCACCGCACAAGCTTTGAGAATAGCCGTAAACAAATGTTTGATGGTACTTCTGGGGTATTGCAAATATCTCTGTCGCCGATAAGTATTTAGTCCCGACGAAACTTTCTGTGGCGACACGAAATACTTTTGGGAAGATAACAGGGCGAAAACAGAAACCAAAGCTACGGTGAGCTTTAGCCGTAAAACAATGACGCTTTATGCTTTACTCTGTACATGACATCTGTTGCCTCATAAAATTCTTCTGCGTATCGTACATTGCCTGTTGAAGTGTTTCTTTCATTCGATCATGTAGTCTTTGTTTCGCAATGTTCATTAAATACCAGAAATAAAAAATACACCGAAATAATTCTGAGGATTGAGTTTGCAGTCACAAATGGACTGAACACACTGTGAACAAAAGCGCAATAATATTGTAAACATCTCTCGTGTGACATTCCTCGCTGTCAATTTTATATTTGTTACAGAGCACGAATACTCGAAAGCCTGATAGAAGAAACGTATTGAGTTAACAAAAGAAAACACATAAGTAGTGAAGCGAAGGCTGGATTAATCGTGGCCTCTGATTAGAAATATGAGTCAAGGTCAAACTGTCATAATCGATTGTGCATAAAAAGATATGTCACGCATTCTCAAGATGCAGGGTCGCTCAACCTTTAAGAAGCAAGTGTATGAGTGTTGTAATAATAATTTTTAGTTTAATCAAGGTGTCAAAAGAGCAAGGTGTCAAAAGCCAAGTTCTCTATACTGTGTGATATTTTTATGGTGAGAAATTGGAAGTCGCTCTTGGGAGTTCCGCTCTTGTCCCCTACTTTCCATTTTATATACTGGGCTCGACCCAACTCACGCCGCGAGCTCACTGGCAAGGCCAGTCTAGTTATGTATACTCTCTTCCCTCTGTCTTTCGTAATGAAACATTTCACTGTTATGTTTTTCTTTCCAAAATACAATTTCAAATGTAAAATCATGGACTCTCTCCACGGCAACGTGAACACTCCTGTTAGAATGTAGTAACTATTAAGAGTTTTCATTTGTCACATTCACCTAAAGACCAACTTGAAAACTTTCGTCCAATTTCTCAACAGCCGGCGAATACAGCATACGATTTTAAACAGGGAATTCGAATAGAGAACTTGCCATGTGATGACTTGCACAGAAAAAACTGATTTAACAGTGAATTCTCACTACGTTCCTTGTACATTTTCTTGTCAAACAGTTCAGTGGTAGAATTTTTATTAAGAGCCAAGACTGAAACAAATAAGAACTCATGCACTGATCAGATACTCACCACATTCGGAAAGAACGGTGCAGACACTGTTCCGTCGATAGTGGCCATGATGTAGATCAAGCAGAGAAGGAGAAGCAATGCTTTTTTGTGCAACGTCCACGCAAATTTGGATTTTTGGTCGTCTTCATCTTGATCATCTGTTTCCTGGTTAAATAAGTCTTCCAATCCTTGTTCCATGTTCTGGTGTCTTCTTTTTGGCTTTGGAGATCAGCGAAGAATGACATCAGTGTGAAACGCAAAGTGTGATTTTAGATTACACAGTCAGTCGACGAAACCTTTCGACACGCTTAGACACGTTCAAGCTTAGGCTACCATATTGCCAGACATTTAAATCTAGTCCTCTCTTGTCGTAGGAAATTGCATACGAGTTCAAAATTGCGCCATACAACAATTTTAAAAGAAGAAAACAGTTTTTTCTTCTGAACAAAAATTACAATATTTAAATTTTAGATTGAATAACTTACCATATCACCAAATAATTGTATTTTTTTCCTTTTAGATTGTGCAATTAACACAACGTGACATTGTTATTTTTGGATCGGCTGGAGTTCGTTACACTGTTTATGTTCTAAGGCAGTCTTTTTTACTTCTTGATCAGCACCAACAAAGCTGTTTCGAAACATATCGTATTTTCTGCAGTTCTCAGCAATGGACACGGCAGCCGATATCACCGATTGATGTTTTAGTTCTCATTTCACTCTTAGTCTAGTAAAAGCTGAGCCAAGGAGAAGATTCTGAAGTTTCTAGAGCTGATGGAACACAAAGGGAAATAAAATAAAATATTTTCCAAAGTTTTCAATGAAGGCTACTCAAGCATGCAGATCCATATTTGCAGTAAAAATGAACTTGGACCTGGAACGTCGGAATAGTGGAGCAGAGGTAAACGTAATGTACAGTTCTCTCATAGATCTGTAAATTTAAGCTTCTAGCCCCTTCTATATTTTACAGTTTATGATGACTGTGGGAAAGCACTACCAGAGAAGATTTTGTCTGCTAGGTGAGTCATAATTTGCATAGTGAGGTAAAGCTGGGCCTCGGCTTTCTCTGGTGCAAGCCATTTTGCCACTCAAATACATCAAACTTGCTATAGAAATGCTAGAAAAGAAACAGTGCATACTGCAATTTACCTTCAACTTGCTTGATTCTCGATAAGTTAGTTGGGATCCAAGGCAAACGTTCTTAGTGTAGATCGACGGTACGCTGTGAGTTTGAAGTCTGCGCGCGCGCACTGACGCGTGACAACACATCTGACACCTTCGCAACCGGAAACAGTTTGGGAACCAATCAGCACTCGTCGACAGCCAACGTGAATGAAGTCTCGCTCTCTGTTAAGAGCTATATAACGTCACTTCACTGTTTTCATTTTCAATGTGGTGTTATTACTGGGTACGTACGTTAGTTTTAGGCAATTGCTCTGACGACGGGAAAGCTAACATGTATGCCTGTTACCAGAGAAATGATTTAGTTTGCAAATGTATGATAATAACCTTTTGAGAGTATTTGAAACTACATGAGGGCGCGCCAACTACTTATACATTTCTTTATACTCAAGTGAACCGTTTATATGAGAAGTGCCCCTGCCCCAGGCTCACCCTGCTCATTTTTAAAAGTAATCTGAATTCGCTCCAAACGATTATTTACATAACATTTCAGTCTAATCCCTTAAGATTAACAACAATCAGAGCTTTGCAAAACAATGTACAAAAGGATTTCAAAGAATATGGAACAGTTAGTCGAACATTTAAACCCGAACGAATTCAACTTCAACTGTTAGCAGTTCGGGGTTTTCTTCCAAACGTTTTCGTTCAAGAAAGTGTAAGGAAGAAAAAATGATATCTTTGCACGCAGTTTGATACACGAAAATTAGTTTGGAGGGAAATACCTTACTTCTGGTCGGCTCATTCAGTACTCACGGCACACGTGGTTTCTTCTTGCTCCAGACGAGAAAACGGAATTCCCGAAGCCAAAACGGAAGCCCATTACCGCACAAACACACTCGAGGCAGTTGAAGTCAAATCGAATGACAATATGAAACGGTAAAACGTCTGGGCCAGGCCAGTTTAGTTTGGAGGAATTCGCGAGCGAAACTTTCATTTTGTCCGACATAATTGTAAACATTTCATATCAGTTTGCACGAAAATATTTGCACGCACGCACTCACGCAGGCGAAACAGAAGAAAATCAATGAAACGTAACGATTGGAGCTGGGTACAACCGTGCTTGTATTATAGACGCTAGATAATTGTAAATGAAATTTGGTGGCAACTTGCTGGACATGAGACAAACTTGCAAGAGGCAATCAAAGTGTGCGTTCACAGCTGAATTTGTAGAAGTGAAAGGATGCACAATCTCTAGGCGGCCTGTACTCCATAGTTCCGAGCGCGCGAATGGGGTGGTGCATTTGAAAAGCTTTAAAATTATAATCAGCAAAGTCGGGGAGGCAAGGAAACTGACAAAAACAGGGAACAAGTGCATTACAGTCCAACAGAACCTTTTAATAACACACTGATGCCGACAGTTTTCAGCTGATCCAAATATGCGGAAGGTTTGTCATCCACAGGGACTGTCTCTTCGTGAAAGGCAGGGAGAAGTTTTAGCATCTTATCACTTGCACATCAAGCAGCCGATCCAACTATAAATTCTCTTTATGCCACATGCCCTGTCTCTTTGTGAATGGTATAAAGAACTTAGCTTCTGATCACTTACATATCAAGCAGCCGATCCAACTATGAATTCTTTCTATGCTATGTACACTTTTCTTTTCAGTCCCACACGAGTATTTTGGGAATCTATCTGAGCACAGGCTGCAAATGACATCATTGACGCTTGATGGCGCGAACCTTATACGGCTTGGGATATCTGGCAAAAGCTTTGACTCCTGTCAAGTCGATGGGGTAGTTACCATTCTCCGGAATGAAGGTGTATCGGTGTAGTACTTTGCTGAGCACCATGTACAGCTCCTGTTTCCCTGTGGGTGCGCCCGGGCACGCTCGGCGGCCGGCGGAGAAAGGGAAGTAACTTTTGGGACTCAGGAGTACTTTGCCATTGTCGTCGAGATGGCGGTAAGGGTTGAACTCTTCGGGGTTCTTCCAGGCTTTAGGGTCCAGATGTACAGACACCAAAATGGGAAGAACCACTGTGCCTGTAAAAATAACTTAACTTAGGAATACAATAAAATGCTTAGTCTCCGTGAAAACGTGTGATAGTTTGAATTGTTAAATAATGTAGCAAGTTAGGTTCACCTTGATTTGAATAAGATTAACACCGAACTGGTAGTAAGC
The DNA here is from genome assembly GCA_964036295.1 of Plumapathes pennacea. Taxonomy (NCBI): domain Eukaryota; kingdom Metazoa; phylum Cnidaria; class Anthozoa; order Antipatharia; family Myriopathidae; genus Plumapathes; species Plumapathes pennacea. The sequence goes on along the minus strand of OZ038464.1, from coordinate 18,448,149 downwards.
TGGCGTTTAAAGCGTTACTTAGCTTAACCTGTTCGGAACGTCAAGTTAAATTTCTTAACGGCGTCCATCGTACATTAATATACTTGCCGGAATAATTCACGCAGCCATCAAAAAATGTCGAAAAACTCAAAATGTCGATATCTAACATAGAGCAGCGTAAGTAAAAGTGATATTTGTTGAAGCCTGGATCAAACAGTTAAAAAGATAAATAAATAAATAGATAAATAAAAGAGTGACAAAATTGACCAGTTCCGAGCTGTCTTGACGCGTGCAAATCATTACACATCAGAAATACAGGAAAACGGAAATGGTTCCTTTTGAAATTGAGGAAAATTCGGTCCAGTCCCCGTTTTTGCGCCGGACTCCTTCTCCGTCACTAACCTTTAGGCACCCTATATCCGCATAGGGTAGTATCAGTAATGGTGTAATGAGGGAGGGCCGTCTCCAACACGTTTCCCAGACGAAGAGTCTCCATGATGGCGGCCTGCATCAGTGGGAGCCTGGGCCGGTCGCTCATTTTTGGCATGCGGTCTCGCCCCACCACCTCGTCGAGTTCCCGCTGAATGGCCGCTTGGTGTTGTGGGTAACTTGCCAGGAACGCGACGGCCCACCTGAGAGCGGTGCTAGCCGGGAGAAAAAGAAAATATGTGACCCCGTAGTCTAGATGTCTAAATGGCCTTAAACCGGCTTCTAAGAATGATCATCTTCAATATTCTCTTTTAGTCTCTCACCAGAGATATATAAACAATACCGGAGGAGAACCAGCTGGCTTCCGATAGATTATTCAGATGACAGCTCATTGAACTATCAGTTCATTACCCACATATTTGATCTCTTGAAGGGTTGGGAGAATATGCACTATGAACCTGGGAGAAAAAGAGTTAAACAGCTTAAAAGTGTTTGAACCATGCACTTCATAGCCCTACAATCAAATGCAAAATAATTGAGACACTCGCAGAAAAAGACCCATTCTTCTCTTCTATTCCCTCACTCTCATTTGGATTTCATTTGACAGCATCTTCCCCCCCCCCCCCCCCCCCTTCCCCGTTTTAATGTTGAGTATCCAATATCCGACAACGAGATTTCAGGCCCGAACAACATTGAGACGGGGGGAGAGGGGGCAGAAATCAACAAAACTTAAAAGCCGATAAATTGCTCAAAATATGCACAGTGTCTCAACTACTTTTGCATTTGATTGTAGCCGTAAAATTACAACTGTCAAATGAAACCTAAATATGTCTTGTTTCGGGGGGCAGGGACGCCTTCTAATGTAAACGATTTACTGAGATTAAAAGAATTGTATGTTTAGTTGGTTCGCCCAGGAACGAGGGCGCGGTATGGTTCTCGGGACAATTTTTGGCCATGAACAGCAGTCTTACTTTGTGGGATCGTATCCCGCGCTGAACATTGTCTCCAAACTGTTGGCAAAGTACTCGTCGGTTAACATGGCTTCTTTTTGTTTGTCGCCCTCTTTTTCCACTTCGTGTCTTGCTTTCAAGAGAACACTGACCAAGTCGCGGGCTTCGTCTTTTTCCGGATCAAACATCTTCTTTCTCTTCTCGACTTGTCTGAGCGCGATCTTCCGAGCTTCTAGCGCGCAGTAGTCTGCTTTTTTGTACGCTTTTGGCCGGAAATACTTCGCCAATGGAAAAAAGTCCAGCAGTCCCACATCTTTGTTGAGTTGGATGTCTTTGAAGAGTACTTCGTTGAGTTCAAAGAATCGTTTGTAATCTTCGTGTGTGTCATTGAAGTTTTCACCGAACGCGGATTCGGTGATGATGTTTGCGACTGTGGCTGTTAGAATGTCCGTTGGATCGAACGGCGAATCTCCCTGATCATCAAACAACTGGGAAATAAATTATAAATGGCAACGGTTATATTTATTTTACCGACCCTATGCGAACAAGGCCCAGCTCAAACGTCAGATGTAGCCACGATACGAAACTTGCTAATGCTTTTGAATAACATGAAGATTGACATCCGAAAAACTGAAGAAAATCTGAAGAAACATATGTACCTTGAAAATATGACTGACTTGTTTGGATACCACCTCGTCAATGTACAACTCATCGCTGAAGTGATTACGTAGGCACGTAGTAAGAAGCTTTCGGTGCAATCGCCAGGCTGTATTGACCGGACCAATGGCCATGTTTTTACCCCCTGAAAAATAAACAAACGGTTATTTTTACTGCATAGCTGTTTATCACAAAGAGCTGTCAAGCTGATAAATTTACAGGATTTGTGCATGTGCGCGCATATTCCCGTCTGCGTGTGTGTGCGCGCCAAACGCGCGTGTGATTGAATATGAGTGCGGCATGCGCAAATCGAGTCTGTGCGCGTGCGAGGTAACGCGGAAACGTGTGAGCGCGTGTGCGTTCGTGCGTCTGTCTGCCCGTGTGTTTAATACGCAAGTGTGTTTCTGCGTTTCCGTGTGTAGTAACGCGTGCGCGTTTTACGATATTCGCAAGTTCCACCACGTGTGTAACCGCTTCGATGAGTGTGGGAGGTTGAGTTGTATTGTCTTACCGAAGGTTGCGCTCAAGAAACTGTAGAAAGGAGGCCTTCCAGAGTAATCCGAACTCCTTGTCACCAGCAATTCGCTGACTGCTTCTTCTGACGACGCAAATACAACTTTGTAGCTGCCGAGCCGGACCGAGAACACTGGACCATAGCGTTCCACAAGACTGGGGAAATAGCAAAACAAAGCAAAGTCATACAATCTGTACAGCGGCGGATACAGAAGGAAATCTGACCGTGGCCGAATCTGTGCTGCGCCGAAAGAACAAGCTTCTAGGGTGGTATAGGGGAATACTTCTCCAAAAAACCTTTAGATTTTGATGTTTCCTAAATACCATTTCCAGAGAACAAAACAAATCTGACCAGTTTCCGTAAAATGGTCTGAATGTGTCCCTGCTTTATTACTCACGCTTAAGCCTGGTTTCCATACGGATCGCTGGATTTCGCGCCATCGATCATTTGGAAAGCAGGCTTTGGGGACCGTTTATACTGATATTGTTAAAGTTGCATCAAGTCGAGATCAGTATTGAGAGTAGTGCTGACTTTCAACTCCTAGACTATCAAATTAAACTCAAAGGCGTGACTGACTAAAAAGAATGAGTACATTATAATGTGGAGTTCATGTTTTTGTTCAGAGGAGTTCATCCCTTTAGCATATTTTAGTTTAAAATTGAAAACAGAGTTAGGAGATAATTCTTGACATAACGATATGGAAATTAAATCTCCAAATCGTACCTTTTGATCCGATACTTGACGCTGTCCGAACTGGCGTCGAAACTCAAGAAATTCCCGAAAACCGGGATGCTGGTGAAGCGAGGTCCAGGCGGCATTCCTCTGAACTTGTACAACTCGATGAGCACGTGGAGCACAGAGAGAAATATTACAGCCAACAGAACATTCCCGATGATGGCAAAGTCAAAACTAAATCCAAAAAAGCCGAGTGCCATTTTGCTTGCTTCAGAGAGCGATTCTCCACTGGGGCACTTCTTAAGGCAGCGTCGTTGTCGCCCGTCTGAGGTCGAACTTCACAGATGTGAAAGAATGAAAGGACGAGTTGCTCATTTGAATTGCAGAAATATATTCATCTATTGTGACACGGTCAGTTAATAAAGCCCACTTACTATACCCTGGCCCCAGAGGTTTTCTAATCTAGATTTTCTAATCTCCGCCCCCCCCCCCCCCCCCCCCCCCCAGTTCTTCCCACGGGTGTCCTTGTCCCTCCCAAACAACAGTGGCCTGCAGTATTGTGTTGTCGACATTTGCAGCCCCGGGTAGTTTAGTTTCTTTCTATGTTTGTCTAATAATCTAGATTAGAAAACCTTTGGGACCAGGGTTCAGTTACTAAAGCTCAGTTTTCAAAAGTGACATAAGCACAAAATTCTTATTCCACAATGAAAATAGGCTCGACATGGCGAGTCATCGTTGTTGAAGTTTCACGTTGAAACTGCCCAGGGGCGGTGCAATCGAACAAACTCCCCCCCCCCCCCCCCCCCCCCCCGTTCTTCCCACGGGTGTCCTCGTCCCTCCCAAACAACAGTGGCCTGCAGTATTGTGTTGTCGACATTCGCAGCCCCGGGTAGTTTAGTTTCTTTCTATGTTTGTCTAATAATTTCTACTGAATAGAATGGTAAACTCGAGTCTACATACATAGCCGGGTGTGCAGCTACCGTATTTTGGAACGAAAACTTCGTGTTATTAAAGATTAGAATATTTTTGCGTTGCGTGACACCGTACTACGTATTTCCCACGGTAAATACATCGTCGCGCCATTCTCTCGCATTTACTACTTTTGAAGTTGGTCAGTCGTAATACGGGAAAAAATGAACACAAACTAGTTTTCCAGTTTGCTCCATATGCAGTGCGCAATTAAACAGGCTTCCTATGCGGATTAATATTTTGTACTCTGAACTGGACTGGACTGCACTGCACTGGACGGTGGCACTGCCTCATGCAAGCACAAATTGTTTTGTTTGTAAACCCACTCAAAACAGCCTAATTTCTCTCAGAATCGAAGCACAAGTTGTACACGGGCTTCAAATCAGATTTCAAAGGGCTTGTCAACAATTCTCGCTGCGATCGCCGGGGGCCAAATGGCAGCATTTCTCGAATAGACTGTCCCGGCGAATTTGTATTAGGTTTAAGCAACATCTTAAGCGGCTGGTTTTTACATGAAGTGTTGTCTGCCCCACGACTGACTGACTGACAAACATTCAGCCGATAACATGGCGTCACGTTTAGAAACCCCTCGCATTGCTCGGGGGACCAGTTTGGTAATGTTTTTTATTCAATTATTCCTTTTTATTGTTATTAAACCAAGCAACAATCTTTGGATTAAGCTAAGAGAATTATGTCGAAGACTACCAAGCATCACATAGAGTGGGGTACTTAAATTCAAGATAACCAGACTTACTAAAAAAAACTACTTCATTTAACACACTGTATAAACTCATTTTTAAAAGAGCAGTGTGATAAGGTATAAGCATTTGCAGATTTCTTTTCTTTAACTATCATTTCTTTACTAGGTGCATTACTCGGTGCAGACATATTTACGCCATTTTTGGACATTTTGATTTTAAATATTTCCACCAATTTCATATTTTTTTCTCGATAGCCATAAAGGAATATACAATCGGTTCCAGGCCGTGCGCTTCTGGATTTAACGTGACATCCACTGTCCAGCGGTTGTACACTTCGTCGACGATTTCCATCTTCTCTTTCTCCGAACGCGAGTCAGACAAAGCTGTGAAAACAAAACAGATAAAAACTATTGACAAACTCATGTGAGTATATTGAGCTTTATGACCCACGAGCCGACGTTATCAGAGAATAACCCCCGCCTGGAGAACTGTCGCTGTTTATTGACAATATGATATCCGAACACAGTTTTATATATTAATCACAAAAAACATTACGAGATAACTACGGAGGAGGACATCAATTCATTTGTCGAAAAAGCAGTTCCAGAAAACACTAAAGAGCTTCACAGTTCTTGCGCCGTTATTTGCGCTGCGAGAGGAAACAGTTGAAGGATAATAAAGATAATAAACTACTTTTGGCTTCGGAAATATGCACGGATAATTGTCCTTGGACATTATCTGTTCCTCGAAGCTCCTCGAATTATCTGTTCCGTGCATATTTCCGAAGCCAAAAGTAGTTTATTGTTTATATATAAACATAATACCACAAATTCGCCTCAACGCATGTGTTTAGGTGTTAGACTACCCAGACACGAGCATCATAAGCGATTTTATATTTTTTGATTTTTAGACAGTTCGACCATAATAGTTAAAATTAAGAACGAGGATGGCACGACACGAGGACGAGCATGACAAGACATGGCACGAGCACGAGCACGACACGGCACGAGCACGAGCACAGCACGAGGACGAGCATGACGCGCACGACACGAGGAGAAGCATGACGCGACACAACACCAGCACAACACTAGGAAGGCACGACACGACTACAAAAGCAACACACGAATATAGAAATAAGGAGAGGCAAAAGAGCAATTTCTTGACTTCACTTGTAAAAGCCGGGAATCTTTCAACATGCTGTGCTGTCGGCTTCTTGCCAGTGCTCTGAAATGTAGCCATGCACTGACTCATATTTTCGTCTCTCCGCGAGGCGAGCAAGATGAATTCTAATGTTATACCTGAATAGAAGCCGGACTGTGTCCATGTGCGCACCATTGCTATGTACCATTTGGCGTACCCCTCGGCTCCGCTCTCGCTATTCATGAACGGATCACGGTATCGAGCAAATCGATCAATTCTGGTCTCAAAATGCACCAAGGAAAGGCCTGCTTTACGAACCGGGGAATTCTTGGACATAAACGGCTTCTGCCAGTCTTCCTTTGTGCGGTAGTAGCTTACAAAGGCCATCGAGTGGAATTCCTCCTGTTCGTAATAGTACACGTATTCATTTAAATAAGGTAAAGATGAAGAAATGTCATAAACAGAAAAACAACGCGAGCATTGTTATTAGACTGTACCCATTGAGTGGGCACACCTTTTAAATATCATTTGACAGTTCAGGAGTTGGAAGGGAATTAGAATGTACTCATAGAGAGCTTTCATTTGAGATGGTCCATAATTCACTGTACTCGGTTAATAAAAAGTATGCACTCATTGAGAACTAGTCTAAGTGGTTACAGCTTTAGATTTCGTTTGATAGTTCAAGCGTTTTAACGAGCGTAGACATCATCCAGGCGAGGGGGTAGTGAAAAGAGCCTGAGAACGAGGATAAGACATCATATGACAAAAATCCACAGAAACGCAGTCGGGCTTATGAATGATATTTCTCTTGGCTTTTCTCAATTCCCATTCGTTTTCTAGAGTCTCGTACCTGTGTAATGATTTTTTCATCCAACATTTGTCTCCACAGGCTTGTTATATACGGGTACAGGGGAGTCTTCGCGCTCTTGCAATAACCAAGGAACTCTCCCTGCTCGTTTGTAACCAGGTTGACCATCAGCATTTTACCTCCTGCAGATAATAGAAAGACAGTCAACAAGACACAAAAAGACAGAAAAACAAAGATTAAAAGATAGAGACAAAGAATGCCCTACAGAGGTCAAAAGAAGTGGAAAAGAAGAAGACAAAGAAGAAAAAGAAAAGGTAGAAAAAAAGAGGAAGAAGAGGAGGTGGAGAGGGAATAAGAACAAAAAGAATAAGAAGAAAACACAGACAGACAGACATATTCCATTCCACTGACCTGGGGCCAATTCCTTGGCTCTGTTGAGCAGAATTGTCTCCCAGTCTCTCTCGGCTTGTGCTCGATATTTCCGCTCTTCTTCTGGGCACGTGATCATGGAATGATGAACACCATTGGTAATGTCACATGGCTTTGCGCTCAGGTAGTGCATGGAGAAGGCGGAGAATGTAAAATGAACAGTGCAGTCAGGCACACACTGTTCATAGAAACTCTTGCCGCAGGCAACAGCAAACACGTTTTCAAATGATTTGAGGTAAGTCTTGGCCCCTGCTTTAAGACCTGTAAAGAGCATCAAGTTAATGCCACGTATCTCGCAACATTTCACTCGCGCGCAACGCAGTGGGATTCAACAGGAGCCCATTACCCCGACGCGTCCATCTCCCATAACGGGTCTGTGAGCCCTATGGCGTCTCGAGTTATTTTTAGAATTTGTTTCCCGCGAAATTCTGTCTCCGCTGTAGTCCGCGGAGACGTACCATTGTTTTTAAGTTCACTTGACGTCATAAAGCATTGCTTCAACAATAACTAATCCTGACCTTTGTGCTAAGGTCCCCACTATCGATCAAAGACAGGGTTGGCTCACATATGTAATGTACACAGTTATTCTATTGCAGAATTTTCACTTGATAAACGCATTTATACCTTCAAGGCGCTGAAAAAGCGGCCTAAAGTCGTTATTTGATTGATCCTCGTAGATCACGGAAATCGGCTGGTCAGGCCCTTGAACTTTCCTAACATGCTCCACGCATGCGTAAATAAGCGACATAGATGTACCGCCGTCGGCGCTGCCAAAATCAGCAATGGTAAAGACTCCGTTATTGTTCAAAGCAGGAGCGGCCTCAATGAGTTTCTGAGCGAGCGGGATGGCTTCCTCGATCTGGTTCTGGACTGAGATGAGTAGGTCAGAGTACGTGCCATCAGCACACACTGAACCGTGAAATCCCTTTGTGCGAAGAAAAGAAAAGACACTAATCAATTACTTCAAATGCTGTTTAACACAATCACAAACAAAGTTGAACTTGACCCAACACAAAGAACTTCCGGCCAACTCTCTTCCAGTCGCCCAATGAAACCTAAAGCTGTGCGGATCAGTCAAAAGAAAATGAACTCTCGATGATTTCATTCTAATAGCAGTGTTCACTTTCCACTTCTGAACTGTCAAATGAAACCTGAAAGTGTGATACCTCAAACAAAAGCTCTCAATTAGTTCAAATGGAACCAAAAGGTGTGACCACTCAAATTAAACCTTTCAATAAATATAGTCTCCTAATAGCAGAATATGGCTGTTTATAGATTCTCCTAAGCTAATACAAAGAAAACATGTCGGTTGCACTAGGTAAGTTTAGAGTTTGATCAGCTAATAGATCTCCAATCAACGTCTCCGTACCATACGTACCACTGTTGCTCATAAAGAGGAAGGAGAAGATTGACCCTGACAACTTAGCAAACTTACCTTTGATTCCTGATGGGTGCCATTCGCTGCGACTCCATTGATCTCTTGATTGTGAACCTTAGAAAAAGACACTTAACGTCAAAACTGGGGAAGAAGATGCCGCTTTTTTAAACTCTATTTCTGACATAGGCGAAGAAAACTACGAATTCCTGAACTGTCAAATGAACTTAGATGTGTGACCACTCAAACGAAAGCTGCTCTCGACGTTTTAATAAAAGTGTTCACTTCCAATTCTTGAACTGTCATATGAAAAGTGCAGGTGTGACCAATCAAATTAAAGCTCCCAATGAATACAATCTGATAGCAGTGTTCACGGCGTTGCTGTTGAGCAGAGTTACTAACTGATCTGTTGCCTCTTTCAGTTGTTAATGTGGCTTCACAGTCTTACCTGTGACCCGTTGTTCATCGTTCCTTTAAACTTGGTCTTGAGTGCTTGTACATTTCCCTGCAAAAATATATTCAAAGAATACGTTAAATTTGACAGTAGCAGTCAAGTGGACAGAAAATCTGAGTTCGAGTTCTTGCAGATTCACAACAAAGATAAAATAATATTGAAACAAAATATTTCATTTTTTTCACTCCATACGGTTTGGATAACATAACATTTGATGGCTTGCTCAAATGAGAGCTGATTGAAATATCAGTTCTCACTACGTACATCATTCATACTTCCCTTCTTGAGTTATCGGGAGAACTTGTGTTCTGAGCTTGAAAGTGAAAGGGTTATTCTAAATCACGTGAAAGGGCTGGAGCGTCAACTTTTCTAATCTGGAACGATTACTTGGGTGTTATTGGTTTGCTGGACGAAACAATTCAGTTGAAGTTTGAGTTACTTACGTTAGTGACGTGACACATCCCGTTCTGCATTTTTCCTGAGGAATCTCGACGCGGTTTAAGTGCAAAGCTCGCTAGCTCCACTGACTATAAGAGGTGAATCAAGACAGTGTCAATGAATCCTGCAATACAGTTGTTTCGCTCTGCATGCTGAACAAACACAACTGAACAGACTCACTAATGTCTGGGGGAATAATACTTCTTCTTGCGTGTGTATTGATACGCAAATTTTAGTCTTAAATCTCAATTCAGAGTATTGTGTTTGTTGAGTGATGCATGATAAAATAACTGAATTGCAGGATTCACAGACAGTATGACCATTCAAACACAATCAAAAACCGGAATCTTATAGACAGTGTGTTCCCTGGGAAGGGGAGGGGGGGATTTGTGCCGCCCCAATAGGTTTCGTTTTCAAGCATTTTTAGTCTGAAGTATAGAGTATAGATTTTGCCTTTTTGGTCTTAAATAGGGTATCGATTTTGTCTTTTTGGTCTGTGACAGGGTATGATTTTAACAGAAATGTGCATGTCCCCGCGCACATCGCACGGCAAATGGAAGAAACCACAGGGCGGAAATCGTTGCAACAGAAAACAATCTCTGAAATAAGGTATACATTTTGAGGTCAGGGCCCGGTTTTTCGAAAGCCGATTAAGCTAATCCAGGATTAACGAAATTCTTTCTCTCGAACCCGCTGCCAATAACTGCAGAGTTTTGTTCGAAGATGGATTAAAAAGCTTGTTCCAGCTTAGAAACGCATAAAGGAAGTTGTTGTGGACGAAATCTTTGCATTTTCAGGCACAGACATAAAACTTTAATCTAGGATTAGCCTAATCGTGCTTTGAAAAACCGGGCCCAGGTCTAAAATGGGGTATGTGTTTTGGAGTCAGGTCTGAAATAGGGTATAGAAAATCATGATATTTTGGCCTGAAATAGGATAAGTGGCATAGGGTAAGTACTTCTATCGATGACTCAGACACGTTTGGGCACAGGCCTCCGCGCGCTTACTTTCCCTACCCACCCTCTCCCCCGGGATAGTATCTTATTTTAATATAAATGAAATCTTTGGTGACGAAGGGAACAATTTGAATACTGATATGAAGTCTGGGTTTTGTATCAAATTCGCCTGTTGTGTTGCTGAGCAGTATATTTATCGTTGAAAAGAGAATGCAAATACCGGCTAGATACCAACTTAAAATGTTCAGCTAACTGCAGTAAGCTTTGGACGATACAAAACGAGGCACAACTGCTATGGCCGGCCGGACAGTGTCACTTGGGTGGGTTAATACAATGTGGGCGTTGTGTCCACCGATGCATTTCACAAGGATTGGCATTGTTCTCGTTTAGCATGTGACGAGACTTTTTGAGAACTAAATAAAAGTTTCACTTGCGGAATAGGATATAAATGTTTTAGTCTAATAAATATATTCTCCGCTCTGGCGATGGTTTTCACATCAGTTGGAACCACTACTTTTGTCACAGATTTCAGAGTGTTTTGTAGAACGAGGGAAAAGATAGAAGCTTTCAAATACCTCCCAACCAACCCAAGTCAGACCCTGTGAGTCTGACGCTTAGCTGTCCGGCAATGGCAGGTTTTTTTTTTAACCTTTCCCAGTCTAAATTAAACTAAAAATGTACTAAACAAAAGAGACGATACTACAATTAGAATGTACAGTGCTCTTTGAGAGCTTTCACTCGAGTGGTCACACCTTTGCCGGATTGGCAGGTCGAACATGGGAATTTGGTGCGCAGTAAATGCATTAATTTAACTACTCCAAATAATTGCCTGAAAGATATATGTGAAGTAACACATACCTTGCACACTCGTTGTATTCACCACCGGCGCAAAACAGGCGGACTGAATAGACAAATCACACACCTTTTTAATAATTAATAAAGGATCCTTTTTTGGTCTCGCGGGATTTTTGCCAACAGAGACCGACGCTTGTAGACCTCAGTATAATCAAACCGACATGACATAAAAAAATAAAATAAAGAGGTCAGTCAGAAACATAATTAAAACCTATGTAAACCTTAGTTTCCCAATAACTTTCACTATCACCAATAGTCCGCGGGTTCCTCCACACAATCTTGAGCTTTTTCTACTGTATCAGGGGGGAAAAAAGAGGGGGGGGGACACCTGGTATCAAACATCCGTACTTTTCAAATTTGAATAACAAGAGTTTATTTAGAAAAAAGCACATTCATAGGCTCAACGCGCCACGTCCAGTGCGATTGATTAACGTGAGAAACAAATCAACTGCATATAATTAAAACGTCTTACAGTCAACACCTTCTTTTAACCCTTTCACTCCCAAGTGATCAAGTTCAATTTTCTCCCTCAGTTTTGGCAGCACAAATATATCATACAGTAAGGAGAACTTGGCTTTTGATACCTTGCTCAGATGATAACTGATTAAACTATCAATTCTCAATACATCACTCATATGTTTTCCTCTTAAAAGAGTGGGAGAATCTGCATTTTGAACTTGGGAGCAAAAGGGTTAACGGACACCTAGTAGGAGCGGCCCCTGTCATTTACTCTAACTAAACTCTCTTTAAGACGGACACCTCTCTAATAACGGACAGTTGGAGCTGGTCCCGCGGGTGTCCGTCTCGGAGGGAGTTGATTGTATTGTTTTAAAATATATATAACGCATTCCCGTGTAATATAGCCTCATTTAAACACGCGGGAAGAAATTGAGAGAACACGAAAACAGCGTGGGGAAAGCACGAAGCCGTCAATACATTACGTATCACGTCGGCGTGTAATATACTCTCATCGACATCTTACACGGTTATTTAGCCAATCAGGACGCGCGTAGTGTTAAAGTTATATTATAAATATATCTATGACTTAAGGTCCTGTTTATACGAGCCCGCGATTTTGGGTGCCAGCCTGCTAAAGACTCTACTGTCTCAGCCAAATTTCTGTCCATGTAAAGTGCAGTTGTTTTTCTTTTTATCTCTGCCTTAACCTGTTCAGTTTCTCACCAGAGATATCTGACACAGTGTGGAGAATATGCTGCTCGATAGTTCAATCAGACAAAAGCTGATTCGCCTATCAATTCTCACTACACCACTCATACATTTTCTTCTTGAATGGTTGGGAGAATTTGTATTTTGAGCTCAGGAACGAAAGGGTTAAAACCCATGCAGCTGCACTCAAACAACAACACGGGGGCTGGATGGCGGACAGCAAGGCAAATTCACGTCTGACCGCCATTCTCATACAAGCTGACTCAATTTCAATTTCAGTTTTCTCTTTCACTTTTCCCACCTGATTGCATAACAGTAGGGAAAACTTGGCTTATGATAGCTTGCCCAGATGGAAGCTGATTAAAAAAAATCAATTTTCACTACATCACTCAAACATTTTCTTTTTGAATGGTTGGGAGAATTTGTATTCAGAGCTTGGGAATGAAAGAATTAACACCATAAACGTGGTCTATGAGCTGACGTTTGGAGCGTTTGTTATTCGTCGGATCAGCGAATCTCATTATATCATAACCTATCTATAAGTTATGGCTTTCGAGAACGATTTCCGGTAAAATAGAAATCAAATGCCAGGTTCTCCTTACTCTAGCACAAGTCTGAAGTTGGATAAATTATTTAAAAGAGAAATTTAAACTTGAACATTGAACCTTACCCTAAATAATTATTGCTCAACGACCTCTAAACCGATTGACGCCATAATCTTATCTGAACTCATTAAATGTCTGACTGGAGATTCGTAGACACACGGTCTAAATCACAAAGTAGATTCAAACACAGCACCATCACCATCTTTGGTCTCCTTTGGATCCTCACTGGACTTTGAATCCCGGAAGCAACGAAAGATATCCATCTTAAGCGGGATGATTTCATTCTCGAACAGATACTTGGTGAGTAAAGACACCGCCAAGGTCAGTGTCATGCCGATGATCATTGCCAGCGTACGATACGGGAAGAGCTGTTGCTGGGTGTCAGCATTAAAATAGGGGTACTTCACTAGAGATAGTATTCCCAAGAATGGGTCCCCTGCAGTGAGGCGCAGGATGAGAGAGACTACGTACCCGACTGCCGCACCGTACGTATTGGAGTGCTTACAGAACAGAACACAGCAGAACTGAGGGAAGAAGACCACGTACACAAGATCCATGCACAAGATGAGAAGAAAGATGACGGACTTCACGGCCAAAGCCACAATGACAGAAACAACACCGATCACCAACACAGTGACTCGGATAACCCACACCAACTCCCTCTCTGAGGCCTAAGGTAGGGAAAACAAGCCAACGGATTAATTTGCATTTTAGCGTGTAATGGCCTGGCAAAACAGGGACACATTGTGTCCTTCGATGTTTCCAGGGTGGCAAAACGTGCGGCAACAATACTGCGCTCCGCGCGGACACAACAAATATTTTTGAAGTTTTTTTTGAAGTTTTTCAGAAACATTTTTTGTGTCCAGGACACAAATGTTTCGGGGAATGGAGGCAAGAGCGTAACAATGGCAACACACGTCACATGCAGTGGCGTGAGAGATCGCCTCGTTTGGTTTGCATGATGAAGTCATGTAATGACGTACCGATGACGTGATCGTAGCTGTCGCTTATGGTTTCGCGCAAGAAAAAACTGTCCACTCTACTAGTTTCAACACTTGTGATAGGGAAGTGATTTTACCTTTGGTCTGAACGCCAGCTTGTACACGTTGTGCGCGAACATGCTGCTGCTAGAAATCAGAATAGAATCTGATGACGACATGACGGCGGCTGACACGGCTCCCAGACCGATGAACGAGACCACGGTGGGAGTATGGTACTGGAGAGCCATGGGGAGGGCCAGCGAGTTTTCTATCGGAACCAGTGTCCCGTTCACGCTAGGCTGATGATACGACGTCTTGGACCAGTCTGTACGGAACGAATATCGAGTAAGGGGACTACGTGAACACTGCTATTAGATTGCATTCATTGAGAGGTTTCGTCAATTGGTCACACCTTGAGTTCCTAGAGTCGAAAGTGAATGTTGCCATTAAAATGTACTCATTAAGAGCTTTCTTTTATATAGTCGCGCCTTTAGTATGACTACTATCGATTTTGTCTTTTTGGTCTGTGATAGAGTATGATTTTAACAGAAATGTGCATGTCCCCGCGCACATCGCACGGCAAATGGAAGAAAACACAGGGCGGAAATCGTTGCAACAGAAAACAATCCTGAAATAAGATATACATTTTGAGGTCAGGGCCTAGCTGGTTTTTCGAAAGCCGATTAAGCTAATCCAGGATTAACGAAATTCTTTCTCTCGACCCCGCTGCCAATAAACTGCAGAGTTTTGTTCGAAGATGGATTAAAAAGCTTGTTCCAGCATAAAGGCATAAAGGAAGTTGTTGTGGACAAAATCTTCGCATTTTCAGGCATAGAAATGACATGAAACTTTAGACCTAATCCAGGATTAGCCTAATCGTGCTTTGAAAAACCGGCCCCAGGTCTAAAATAGGGTATGTGTTTTGGAGTCAGGTCTGAAATAGGGTATAGAAAATCATGATATTTTGGCCTGAAATAGGGTAAGTGGCATAGGGTAAGTACTTCTATCCATGACTCAGACACGTTTGGGCACAGGCCTCCGCGCGCTTACCTTCCCTAACCAACCCCCCCCCCCCCCCCCCCCCCCTTCCCCCCGGGATAGTATCTTATTTTAATACTAGAAATACGATAATCGCAGATACCCCCTCACTCTGTCATTGATGGGACTTTTACTTTGGTAACACCCAACAAGAGTAGCCTTTGTTTTACCGAAATGTTGACTCAATCTTTTCTTCGAACTCAAGTGCTACACGCAAAGGAAGGAGAAAAAGAATGGTGTGTGTGTTATACTTTTGCGTTGAAAAAAGAATCGATTGCGTGACGAAGTACGTATTTCCTACGGTCGGCACGTCAAATTAATTCATACAGTCTGCCAAGCACGTTCTCAAAATTTAATACTTAAATTTTGAAGTTGGTCGGCAGTCGTAGTACGGGAAAAAAGGAACACTGATTTTCCAATTTCGAATTCATAGCCAGTACAATTAAATAGGCTTCCTGTGCGATTTGTTTTTACTCTAGATTGCATGCACCTGACTCAGGCATGCATATTTAATGAGCTCGAATTGTTTTGTATGTTAACCAACTCAAAACAGCATGATTTCTCCCAGAATCAAAGCAATACTTGAACAATTTACTTCAAATTATACACGGGCTTCAGACCCAGTGATACTTCTAAGGGGTTGTGAACGATTCTCGCTGCAATCACCGCGTGTCAGATTACAGAAAACTAAGAACCAATCAACACTCGTCAACAGCCAACGTGAATGAAGTCTCGCTCTCTGTTAAGAGCTATATATACGTCACTTCACTGTTTTCATTTTCAATGTGGTGTTATTACTGGGTACGTACGTTAGTTTTAGGCAATTGCTCTGACGACGGGAAAGCTAACAGGTATGCCTGTTACCAAAGAAATGATTTAGTTAGCGAATGTATGATCACCTTTTCGAGAGTATTTGAAACTACATGAGGGCGCGCCAACTACTTATACATTTCTTTATACCCAGGCTCACCCTGCTCATTTTTAAAAGTAATCTGAATTCGCTCCAAACGATTATTTACATAACATTTCAGTCTAATCCCTTAAGATTAACAACAATCAGAGCTTTGCAAAACAATGTACAAAAGGATTTCAAAGAATATGGAACAGTTAGTCGAACATTTAAACTCGAACGAATTTAACTTCAACTGTTAGCAGTTCGGGGTTTTCTTCCAAACGTTTTCGTTCAAGAAAGTGTAAGGAAGAAAAAATGATATCTTTGCTCGGGGTTTGATACACGAAAATTAGTTTGGAGGGAAATACCTTACCTCTGGTCGGCTATTCAGTACTCACGGCACACGTGGTTTCTTCTTGCTCCAGACGAGAAAACGGAATTCCCGAAGCCAAAACGGAAGCCCATTATACCACACAAACACACTCGAGGCAGTTGAAGTCAAATCGAATGACAATATGAAACGGTAAAACGTCTGGGCCATGCCAGTTTAGTTTGGAGGAATTCGCGAGCGAAACTTTCATTTTGTCCGACATAATGTAAACATTTCATATCAGTTTGCACGAAAATATTTGCACGCACGCACTCACGCAGGCTAGGCGAAACAGAAGAAAATCAATGAAACGTAACGATTGGAGCTGGGTACAACCGTGCTTGTATTATAGACGCTATAGATAATTGAAAATGAACTTTGGAAACTCCAGAGCAAGACGGATACCATCTTCGAAATTTTGTGGCAACTTGCTGGACATGAGACAAACTTGCAAGAGGCAATCAAAGTGTGCGATCACAGCTGAATTTGTAGTGAAAGGATGCACAATCTTTAGGCGGTCTGTGGCTCCATAGTTCCGAGCGTGCGAATGGGGTGGTGCATTTTGAAAAGCTTTAAAATTATAATCAGCGAAGTCGGGAAAGCAAGGAAACTGACAAAAACAAGGAACAAGGTAGTACAGTGCATTACAGTCCAACAAAACCTTTTAATAACACAGTGATGCCGACAGTTTTCAGCTGATCCAAATATGCGGAAGGTTTGTCATCCACAGGGACTGTCTCTTCGTGAAAGGCAGGGAGAAGTTTTAGCATCTTACTTGCACATCAAGCAGCCGATCCAACTATAAATTCTCTTTATGCCACATGCCCTGTCTCTTTGTGAATGGTATAAAGAACTTAGCATCTGATCACTTACATATCAAGCAGCCGATCCAACTATGAATTCTTTCTATGCTATGTACACTTTTCTTTTCAGTCCCACACGAGTATTTTGGGAATCTATCTGAGCACAGGCTGCAAATGACATCATTGACGCTTGATGGCGCGAACCTTATACGGCTTGGGATATCTGGCAAAAGCTTTGACTCCTGTCAAGTCGATGGGGTAGTTACCATTCTCCGGAATGAAGGTGTATCGGTGTAGTACTTTGCTGAGCACCATGTACAGCTCCTGTTTCCCTGTGGGTGCGCCCGGGCACGCTCGGCGGCCGGCGGAGAAAGGGAAGTAACTTTTGGGACTCAGGAGTACTTTGCCATTGTCGTCGAGATGGCGGTAAGGGTTGAACTCTTCGGGGTTCTTCCAGGCTTTAGGGTCCAGATGTACAGACACCAAAATGGGAAGAACCACTGTGCCTGTAAAAATAACTTAACTTAGGAATACAATAAAATGCTTAGTCTCCGTGAAAACGTGTGATAGTTTGAATTGTTAAATAATGTAGCAAGTTAGGTTCACCTTGATTTGAATGAGATTAACACCGAACTGGTAGTAAGCTGGCGTTTAAAGCGTTACTTAGCTTAACCTGTTCGGAACGTCAAGTTAAATTTCTTAACGGCGTCCATCGTACATTAATATACTTGCCGGAATAATTCACGCAGCCATCAAAAAATGTCGAAAAACTCAAAATGTCGATATCTAACATAGAGCAGCGTAAGTAAAAGTGATATTCGTTAAAGCCTGGATCAAACAGTTAAAAAGATAAATAAATAAATAAATAAATAAATAAATAAATAAATAAAAGAGTGACAAAATTGACCAGTTCCGAGCTGTCTTGACGCGTGCAAATCATTACACATCAGAAATGCAGGAAAACGGAAATGGTTCCTTTTGAAATTGAAGAAAATTCGGTCCAGTCCCCGTTTTTGCGCCGGACTCCTTCTCCGTCTCTAACCTTTAGGCACCCTATATCCGCATAGGGTAGTATCAGTAATGGTGTAATGAGGGAGGGCCGTCTCCAACACGTTTCCCAGACGAAGAGTCTCCATGATGGCGGCCTGCATCAGTGGGAGCCTGGGCCGGTCGCTCATTTTTGGCATGCGGTCTCGCCCCACCACCTCGTCGAGTTCCCGCTGAATGGCCGCTTGGTGTTGTGGGTAACTTGCCAGGAACGCGACGGCCCACCTGAGAGCGGTGCTAGCCGGGAGAAAAAGAAAATATGTGACCCCGTAGTCTAGATGTCTAAATGGCCTTAAACCGGCTTCTAAGAATGATCATCTTCAATATTCTCTTTTAGTCTCTCACCAGAGATATATAAACAATACCGGAGGAGAACCAGCTGGCTTCCGATAGATTATTCAGATGACAGCTCATTGAACTATCAGTTCATTACCCACATATTTGATCTCTTGAAGGGTTGGGAGAATATGCACTATGAACCTGGGAGAAAAAGGGTTAAACAGCTTAAAAGTGTTTGAACCATGCACTTCATAGCCCTACAATCAAATGCAAAATAATTGAGACACTCGCAGAAAAAGACCCATTCTTCTCTTCTATTCCCTCACTCTCATTTGGATTTCATTTGACAGCATCTTCCCCCCCCTTCCCCGTTTTAATGTTGAGTATCCAATATCGGACAACGAGATTTCAGGCCCGAACAACATTGAGACGGGGGGAGAGGGGGCAGAAATCAACAAAACTTAAAAGCCGATAAATTGCTCAAAATATGCACAGTGTCTCAACTACTTTTGCATTTGATTGTAGCCGTAAAATTACAACTATCAAATGAAACCTAAATATGTCTTGTTTCGGGGGGCAGGGACGCCTTCTAATGTAAACGATTTACTGAGATTAAAAGAATTGTATGTTTAGTTGGTTCGCCCAGGAACGAGGGTGCGGTATGGTTCTCGGGACAATTTTTGGCCATGAACAGCAGTCTTACTTTGTGGGATCGTATCCCGCGCTGAACATTGTCTCCAAACTGTTGGCAAAGTACTCGTCGGTTAACATGGCTTCTTTTTGTTTGTCGCCCTCTTTTTCCACTTCGTGTCTTGCTTTCAAGAGAACACTGACCAAGTCGCGGGCTTCGTCTTTTTCCGGATCAAACATCTTCTTTCTCTTCTCGACTTGTCTGAGCGCGATCTTCCGAGCTTCTAGCGCGCAGTAGTCTGCTTTTTTGTACGCTTTTGGCCGGAAATACTTCGCCAATGGAAAAAAGTCCAGCAGTCCCACATCTTTGTTGAGTTGGATGTCTTTGAAGAGTACTTCGTTGAGTTCAAAGAATCGTTTGTAATCTTCGTGTGTGTCATTGAAGTTTTCACCGAACGCGGATTCGGTGATGATGTTTGCGACTGTGGCTGTTAGAATGTCCGTTGGATCGAACGGCGAATCTCCCTGATCATCAAACAACTGGGAAATAAATTATAAATGGCAACGGTTATATTTATTTTACCGACCCTATGCGAACAAGGCCCAGCTCAAACGTCAGATGTAGTCACGATACGAAACTTGTTAATGCTTTTGAATAACATGAAGATTGACATCCGAAAAACTGAAGAAAATCTGAAGAAACATATGTACCTTGAAAATATGACTGACTTGTTTGGATACCACCTCGTCAATGTACAACTCATCGCTGAAGTGATTACGTAGGCACGTAGTAAGAAGCTTTCGGTGAAATCGCCAGGCTGTATTGACCGGACCAATGGCCATGTTTTTACCCCCTGAAAAATAAACAAACGGTTATTTTTACTGCATAGCTGTTTATCACGAAGAGCTGTCAACTGATAAATTTACAGGATTTGTGCATGTGCGCGCATATTCCCGTCTGCGTGTGTGTGTGTGTGCCAAACGCCCGTGTGATTGAATATGACTGCGGCATGCGCAAATGAGTCTGTGCGCGTGCAAGGTAACGCGTAAACGTGTGAGCGCGTGTGCGTTCGTGCGTCTGTCTGCCCGTGTGTTTAATACGCAAGTGTGTTTCTGCGTTCCCGTGTGTAGTAACGCGTGCTCGTTTCACGACATTCGCAAGATCCACCGCGTGTGTAAGCGCTTCGATGAGTGTGTGAGGTTGAGTTGTATTGTCTTACCGAAGGTTGCGCTCAAGAAACTGTAGAAAGGAGGCCTTCCAGAGTAATCCGAACTCCTTGTCACCAGCAATTCGCTGACCGCTTCTTCTGACGACGCAAATACAACTTTGTAGCTGCCGAGCCGGACCGAGAACACTGGACCATAGCGTTCCACAAGACTGGGGAAATAGCAAAACAAAGCAAAGTCATACAATCTGTACAGCGGCGGATACAGAAGGAAGCCTGACCGTTTTTTTTTTTTTTTTTTTTTTTTTTTGGCCGAATCTGTGCTGCGCCGAAAGAACAAGCTTCTAGGGTGGTATAGGGGAATACTTCTCCAAAAAACCTTTAGATTTTGATGTTTCCAAAATACCATTTCCAGAGAACAAAACAAATCTGACCAGTTTCCGTAAAATGGTCTGAATGTGTCCCTGCTTTATTACTCACGCTTAAGCCTGGTTTCCACACGGATCGCAAACGATCGCTGGATTTCGCGCCATCGATCATTTGGAAAGCAGGCTTTGGGGACCGTTTATACTGATATTGTTAAAGTTGCATCAATTCGAGATCAGTATTGAGAGTAGTGCTGACTTTCAACTCCCAGACTATCAAATTAAACTCAAAGGCGTGACTGACTAAAAAGAATGAGTACATTACAATGTGGAGTTCATGTTTTTGTTCAGAGGAGTTCATCCCTTTAGCATATTTTAGTTTAAAATTGAAAACAGAGTTAGGAGATAATTCTTGACATAACGATATGGAAATTAAATCTCCAAATCGTACCTTTTGATCCGATACTTGACGCTGTCCGAACTGGCGTCGAAACTCAAGAAATTCCCGAAAACCGGGATGCTGGTGAAGCGAGGTCCAGGCGGCATTCCTCTGAACTTGTACAACTCGATGAGCACGTGGAGCACAGAGAGAAATATTACAGCCAACAGAACATTCCCAATGATGGCAAAGTCAAAACTAAATCCAAAAAAGCCGAGTACCATTTTGCTTGCTTCAGAGAGCGATTCTCCACTGGCGCACTTCTTAAGGCAGCGTCGTTGTCGCCCGTCTGAGGTCGAGCGTGCCTTCACAGACGTGAAAGAATGAAAGGACGAGTTGCTCATTTGAATTGCAGAAATATATTCATCTATTGTGGCACGGTCGGTTAATAAAGCCCACTTACTATACCCTGGCCCCAGAGGTTTTCTAATCTAGATTTTCTAATCTCCCCCCCCCCCCCCCCCCCCCCCCCCAGTTATTCCCACGGGTGTCCTTGTCCCTCCCAAACAACAGTGGCCTGCAGTATTGTGTTGTCGACATTCGCAGCCTCGGGTAGTTTAGTTTCTTTCTATGTTTGTCTAATAATATAGATTAGAAAACCTCTGGGACCAGGGTTCAGTTACTAAAGCTCAGTTTTCAAAAGTGACATAAGCACAAAATTCTTATTCCACAATGAAAATAGGCTCGACATGGCGAGTCATCGTTGTTGAAGTTTCACGTTGAAACTGCCCAGGGGCGGTGCAATCGAACAAACTCCCCCCCGTTCTTCCCACGGGTGTCCTCGTCCCTCCCAAACAACAGTGGCCTGCAGTATTGTGTTGTCGACATTCGCAGCCCCGGGTAGTTTAGTTTCTTTCTATGTTTGTCTAATAATTTCTACTGAATAGAATGGTAAACTCGAGTCTACATACATAGCCGGGTGTGCAGCTACCGTATTTTGGAACGAAAACTTCGTGTTATTAAAGATTAGAATATTTTTGCGTTGCGTGACACCGTACTACGCATTTCCCACGGTAAATACATCGTCGCGTCATTCTCCCGCATTTACTACTTTTGAAGTTGGTCAGTCGTAATACGGGAAAAAATGAACACAAACTAGTTTTCCAGTTTGCTCCATATGAAGTGCGCAATTAAACAGGCTTCCTATGCGGATTAATATTTTGTACTCTGGACTGGACTGGACTGGACTGCACTGGACGGTGGCACTGCCTCATGCAAGCACAAATTGTTTTGTTTGCAAACCCGCTCAAAACAGCCTAATTTCTCTCAGAATTGAAGAAAAGTTGTACACGGGCTTCAAATCAGATTTCAAAGGGCTTGTCAACAATTCTCGCTGCAATCGCCGGGGGCCAAATGGCAGCATTTCTCGAATAGACTGTCCCGGCGAATTTATATTAGGTTTAAGCAACATCTTAAGCGGCTGGTTTTTACATGAAGTGTTGTCTGCCCCACGACTGACTGACTGACAAACATTCAGCCGATAACATGGCGTCACGTTTAGAAACCCCTCGCATTGCTCGGGGGACCAGTTTGGTAATGTTTTTTATTCAATTATTCCTTTTTATTGTTATTAAACCAAGCAACAATCTTTGGATTAAGCTACCAAGCATCACATAGAGTGGGGTACTTAAATTCAAGATAACCAGACTTACTAAAAAAAACTACTTCATTTAACACACTGTATAAACTCATTTTTAAAAGAGCAGTGTGATAAGGTATAAGCATTTGCAGATTTCTTTTCTTTAACTATCATTTCTTTACTAGGTGCATTACTCGGTGCAGACATATTTACGCCATTTTTGGACATTTTGATTTTGAACATTTCCACCAATTTCATATTTTTTTCTCGATAGCCATAAAGGAATATACAATCGGTTCCAGGCCGTGCGCTTCTGGATTTAAAGTGACATCCACTGTCCAGCGGTTGTACACTTCGTCGACGATTTCCATCTTCTCTTTCTCCGAACGCGAGTCAGACAAAGCTGTGAAAACAAAACAGATAAAAACTATTGACAAACTCATGTGAGTATATTGAGCTTTATGACCCACGAGCCGACGTTATCAGAGAATAACCCCCGCCTGGAGAACTGTCGCTGTTTATTGACAATATGATATCCGAACACAGTTTTATATATTAATCACAAAAAACATTACGAGATAACTACGGAGGAAGACATCAATTCATTTGTCGAAAAAGCAGTTCCAGAAAGCACTAAAGAGCTTCACAGTTCTTGCGCCGTTATTTGCGCTGCGAGAGGAAATATTTGAAGGATAATAAAGATAATAAACTACTTTTGGCTTCGGAAATATGCACGGATAATTGTCCTTGGACATTATCTGTTCCTCGAAGCTCACAGTTCTGTTCTGAACATTAACTGTTCGCTTCTCGGAACAGATAATATCCTCGGACATTATCCGTGCATATTTTCGAAGCCAAAAGTAGTTTATTGTTTATATATAAACATAATACCACAAATTCGCCTCAACGCATGTGTTTAGAAGGTGTTAGACTACCCAGACACGAGCATCATAAGCGATTTTATATTTTTTGATTTTTAGACAGTTCGACCATAATAGCTAAAATTAAGAACGAGGATGGCACGACACGACAAGGGCACAAACACAGCACGAGGAAGGCACGAAACGAGGGCGAGCATGACACGACATGGCACGAGCACGAGCACGACACGGCACGAGCACGAGCACAGCACGAGGACGAGCATGACGCGCACGACACGAGGAAAAGCATGACGCGACACAACACCAGCACAACACTAGGAAGGCACGACACGACTACAAAAGCAACACACGAATATAGAAATAAGGAGAGGCAAAAGGGCAATTTCTTGACTTCACTTGTAAAAGCCGGGAATCTTTCAACATGCTGTGCTGTCGGCTTCTTGCCAGTGCTCTGAAATGTAACCATGCACTGACTCATATTTTCGTCTCTCCGCGAGGCGAGCAAGATGAATTCTAATGTTATACCTGAATAGAAGCCGGACTGTGTCCATGTGCGCACCATTGCTATATACCATTTGGCGTACCCCTCGGCTCC
Source organism: Plumapathes pennacea (assembly GCA_964036295.1). Lineage (NCBI taxonomy): Eukaryota > Metazoa > Cnidaria > Anthozoa > Antipatharia > Myriopathidae > Plumapathes > Plumapathes pennacea. The sequence continues at coordinate 18,423,984 of OZ038464.1, read as the reverse complement.
GCTCTCGCTATTCATGAACGGATCACGGTATCGAGCAAATCGATCAATTCTGGTCTCAAAATGCACCAAGGAAAGGCCTGCTTTACGAACCGAGGAATTCTTGGACATAAACGGCTTCTGCCAGTCTTCCTTTGTGCGGTAGTAGTTTACAAAGGCCATCGAGTGGAATTCCTCCTGTTCGTAATAGTACACGTATTCATTTAAATAAGGTAAAGATGAAGAAATGACATAAACAGAAAAACAACGCGACCATTGTTATTAGACTGTACCTATTGAGTGGGCACACCTTTTAAATATCATTTGACAGTTCAGGAGTTGGAAGGGAATTAGAATGTACTCATAGAGAGCTTTCATTTGAGACGGTCCATAATTCACTGTACTCGGTTAATAAAAAGTATGCACTCATTGAGAACTAGTCTAAGTGGTTACAGCTTTAGATTTCGTTTGATAGTTCAAGCGTTTTAACGAGCGTAGACATCATCCAGGCGAGGGGGTAGTGAAAAGAGCCTGGAACGAGGATAAGACATCATATTACAAAAATCCACAGAAACGCAGTCGGGCTTATGAATGATATTTCTCTTGGCTTTTCTCAATTCCCATTCGTTTTCTAGAGTCTCGTACCTGTGTAATGATTTTTTCATCCAACATTTGTCTCCACAGGCTTGTTATATACGGGTACAGGGGAGTCTTCGCGCTCTTGCAATAACCAAGGAACTCTCCCTGCTCGTTTGTAACCAGGTTGACCATCAGCATTTTACCTCCTGCAGATAATAGAAAGACAGTCAATAAGACTCAAAAAGACAGAGTAACAAAGATTAAAGGATAGAGACAAAGAACGCCCTACAGAGGTCAAAAGAAGTGGAAAAGAAGAAGACAAAGAAGAAAAAGAAAAGGTAGAAAAAAAAAAAAGGAAGAAGAGGAGGTGGAGAGGGAACAAGAACAAAAAGAATAAGAAGAAAACATAGACAGACAGACAGACAGACAGACATATTCCATTCCACTGACCTGGGGCCAATTCCTTGGCTCTGTTGAGCAGAATTGTCTCCCAGTCTCTCTCGGCTTGTGCTCGATATTTCCGCTCTTCTTCTGGGCACGTGATCATGGAATGATGAGCACCATCGGTAATGTCACATGGCTTTGCGCTCAGGTAGTGCATGGAGAAGGCGGAGAATGTAAAATGAACAGTGCAGTCAGGCACACACTGTTCATAGAAACTCTTGCCGCAGGCAACAGCAAACACGTTTTCAAATGATTTGAGGTAAGTCTTGGCCCCTGCTTTAAGACCTGTAAAGAGCATCAAGTTAATGCCACTTATCTCGCAACATTTCACTCGCGCGCAACGCAGTGGGATTCAACAGGAGCCCATTACCCCGACGCGTCCATCTCCCATAACGGGTCTGTGAGCCCTATGGCGTCTCGAGTTATTTTTAGAATTTGTTTCCCGCAAAATTCTGTCTCCGCTGTAGTCCGCGGAGACGTACCATTGTTTTTAAGTTCACTTGACGTCATAAAGCATTGCTTCAACAATAACTAATCCTGACCTTTGTGCTAAGGTCCCCACTATCGATCAAAGACAGGGTTGGCTCACATATGTAATGTACACAGTTATTCTATTGCAGAATTTTCACTTGATAAACGCATTTATACCTTCAAGGCGCTGAAAAAGCGGCCTAAAGTCGTTATTTGATTGGTCCTCGTAGATCACGGAAATCGGCTGGTCAGGCCCTTGAACTTTCCTAACATGCTCCACGCATGCGTAAATAAGCGACATAGATGTACCGCCGTCGGCGCTTCCAAAATCAGCAATGGTAAAGACTCCATTATTGTTCAAAGCAGGAGCGGCCTCAATGAGTTTCTGAGCGAGCGGGATGGCTTCCTCGATCTGGTTCTGGACTGAGATGAGTAGGTCAGAGTACGTGCCATCAGCACACACTGAACCGTGAAATCCCTTTGTGCGAAGAAAAGAAAAGACACTAATCAATTACTTCAAATGCTGTTTAACACAATCACAAACAAAGTTGAACTTGACCCAACACAAAGAACTTCCGGCCAACTCTCTTCCAATCGCCCAATGAAACCTAAAGCTGTGATCAGTCAAAAGAAAATGAACTCTCGATGATTTCATTCTAATAGCAGTGTTCACTTTCCACTTCTGAACTGTCAAATGAAACCTGAAAGTGTGATACCTCAAACAAAAGCTCTCAATTAGTTCAAATGGAACCAAAAGGTGTGACCACTCAAATTAAACCTTTCAATAAATATAGTCTCCTAATAGCAGAATATGGCTGTTTATAGATTCTCCTGAGCTAATACAAAGAAAACATGTCGGTTGCACAAGGTAAGTTTAGAGTTTGATCAGCTAACAGATCTCCAATCAACTTCTCCGTACCATACATACCACTGTTGCTCACAAAGAGGAAGGAGAAGATTGACCCTGACAACTTAGCAAACTTACCTTTGATTCCTGATGGGTGCCATTTGCTGCGACTCCATTGATCTCTTGATTGTGAACCTTAGAAAAAGACACTTTGCGTCAAAACTGGGGAAGAAGATGCCGCTTTTTAAAACCCTATTTCTGACATAGGCGAAGAAAACTACGAATTCCTGAACTGTCAAATGAACTTAGATGTGTGACCACTCAAACGAAAGCTGCTCTCGACGTTTTAATAAAAGTGTTCACTTCCAATTCTTGAACTGTCATATGAAAAGTGCAGGTGTGACCAATCAAATTAAAGCTCCCAATGAATACAATCTGATAGCAGTGTTCGCGGCGTTGCTGTTGAGCAGAGTTACTAACTGATCTGTTGCCTCTTTCAGTTGTTAATGCGGCTTCACAGTCTTACCTGTGACCCGTTGTTCATCGTTCCTTTAAACTTGGTCTTGAGTGCTTGTACATCTCCCTGCAAAAATATATTCAAAGAATAAGTTAAATTTGACAGTAGCAGTCAAGTGGACAGAAGATCTGAGTTCGAGTTCTTGCAGATTCACAACAAAGATAAAATAATATTGAAACAAAATATTTCATTTTTTTCACTCCATACGGTTTGGATAACATAACATTTGATGGCTTGCTCAAATGAGAGCTGATTGAAATATCAGTTCTCACTACGTACATCACTCATACTTCCCTTCTTGAGTTATCGGGAAAACTTGTGTTCTGAGCTTGAAAGTGAAAGGGTTATTCTAAATCACGTGAAAGGGCTGGAGCGTCAACTTTTCTAATCTGGCACAATTACTTGGGTGTTATTGGTTTGCTGGACGAAACAATTCAGTTGAAGTTTGAGTTACTTACGTTAGTGACGTGACACATCCCGTTCTGCATTTTTCCTGAGGAATCTCGACGCGGTTTAAGTGCAAAGCTCGCTAGCTCCACTGACTATACGAGGTGAATCAAGACAGTGTCAATGAATCCTGCAATACAGTTGTTTCGCTCTGCATGCTGAACAAACACAACTGAACAGACGCACTAATGTCTGGGGGAATAATACTTCTTGTTCCGTGTGCATTGATACGCAAATTTTAGTCATAAATCTCAATTCAGAGTATTGTGTTTGTTGAGTGATGCATGATAAAACAACTGAATTGCAGGATTCACAGACAGTATGACCATTCAAACACAATCAAAAACCGGAATCTTATAGACAGTGTGTTCCCTGGGAAGGGGAGGGGGGGATATGTGCCGCCCCAATAGGTTTCGTTTTCAAGCATTTTTAGTCTGAAATATAGAGTATAGATTTTGCCTTTTTGGTCTTAAATAGGGTATCGATTTTGTCTTTTTGGTCTGTGATAGGGTATGATTTTAACAGAAATGTGCATGTCCCCGCGCACATCGCACGGCAAATGGAAGAAACCACAGGGCGGAAATCGTTGCAACAGAAAACAATCTCTGAAATAAGGTATACATTTTGAGGTCAGGGCCCGGTTTTTTGAAAGCCGATTAAAGCTAATCCAGGATTAACGAAATTCTTTCTTTCAACTTCGCTGCCAATAAACTGCAGAGTTTTGTTCGAAGATGGATTAAAAAGCTTGTTCCAGCTTAAAAACGCATAAAGGAAGTTTTTGTGGACAAAATCTTCGCATTTTCAGGCATAGACATAAAACTTTAATCCAGGATTATCCTAATCGTGCTTTGAAAAACCGGGCCTAGGTCTAAAATAGGGTATGTGTTTTGGAGTCAGGTCTGAAATAGGGTATAGAAAATCATGAAATTTTGGCTTGAAATAGGGTAAGTGGCATAGGGTAAGTACTTCTATCCATGACTCAGACACGTTTGGGCACAGGCCTCCGCGCGCTTACCTTCCCTACCCACCCTCTCCCCCCGGGATAGTATCTTATTTTAATATAAATGAAATCTTTGGTGACGAAGGGAACAATTTGAATACTGATAGGAAGTCTGGGTTTTGTATCAAATTCGCCTGTTGTGTTGCTGAGCAGTATATTTATCGTTGAAAAGAGAATGCAAATACCGGCTAGATGCCAACTTAAAATGTTCAGCTAACTGCAGTAAGCTTTGGGCGATACAAAACGAGGCACAACTGCTATGGCCGGCCGGACTGTCACTTGGGTGGGTTAATACAATGTGGGCGTTGTGTCCACCGGTACATTTCACAAGGACTGGCATTGTTCTCGTTTAGCATGTGGCTAGCCTGAGAAAACAGACGTCTCTCATCGCGCGCTCGATCCAAACCGAACACACTCGAGAACCGAGTGTGTTCGGTTTGGATCGAGCGCGCGATGAGAGACGTCTGTTTTCTCAGGCTAGCATGTGGCGAGACTTTTTGAGAACTAAATAAAAGTTTCACTTGCGGAATAGGATATAAATGTTTTAGTCTAATAAATATACTCTCCGCTCTGGCGATGGTTTTCACATCAGTTGGAACCACTACTTTTGTCACAGATTTCAGAGTGTTTTGTAGAACGAGGGAAAAGATAGAAGCTTTCAAATACCTCCCAACCAACCCAAGTCAGACCATGTGAGTCTGACGCTTAGCTGTCCGGCAATGGCAGGTTTTTTTTAACCTTTCCCAGCCTAAATTAAACTAAAAATGTACTAAACAAAAGAGACGACACTACAATTAGAATGTACAGTGCTCTTTGAGAGCTTTCACTCGAGTGGTCACACCTTTGCCGGATTGGCAGGTCGAACCTGGGAATTTGGTGCGCAGTAAATGCATTAATTTAACTACTCCAAATAATTGCCTGAAAGATATATGTGAGGTAACACATACCTTGCACACCCGTTGTATTCACCACCGGCGCAAAACAGGCGGACTGAATAGACAAATCACACACCTTTTTAATAATTTATAAAGGATCCTTTTTTGGTCTCGCGGGATTTTTGCCAACAGAGACCGACGCTTGTAGACCTCAGTATAATCAAACCGACATGACATAAAAAAATAAAATAAAGAGGTCAGTCAGAAACATCATTAAAACCTATGTAAACCTTAGTTTCCCAATAACTTTCACTATCATGCAACACCAGTAGTCCGCGGGTTCCTCCACACAATCTTGAGCTTTTTCTACTTTATCAGGGGGAAAAAAAGAGGGGGGAGGGGAGGGGGGGCATCTGGTATCAAACATCCGTACTTTTCAAATTTGAATAACAAGAATTTATTTAGAAAAAAGCACATTCATAGGCTCAACGCGCCACGTCCAGTGCGATTGATTAACGTGAGAAACAAATCAACTGCATATAATTAAAACGTCTTACAGTCAACACCCTCTTTTAACCCTTTCACTCCCAAGTGATCAAGTTCAATTTTCTCCCTCAGTTTTGCAGCACAAATATATCATACAGTAAGGAGAACTTGGCTTTTGATACCTTGCTCAGATGATAGCTGATTAAACTATCAATTCTCAATACATCACTCATATGTTTTCCTCTTAAAAGGCTGGGAGAGTCTGCATTTTGAACTTGGGAGCGAAAGGGTTAACGGACACCTAGTAGGAACGGTCCCTGTCATTTACTCTAACTAAACTCTCTTTAAGACGGACACCTCTCTAATAACGGACAGTTGGAGCTGGTCCCGCGGGTGTCCGTCTCAGAGGGAGTTGATTGTGTTGTTTTAAAAAATATATAACGCATTCCCGTGTAATATAGCCTCATCTAAACACGCGGGAAATTGAGAGAACACGAGAACAGCGTAGGGAAAGCACAAAGCCGTCAATACATTACGTATCACGTCGGCGTGTAACTCTCATCGACATCTTACACGGTTATTTAGCCAATCAGGACGCGCGTAGTGTTAAAGTTATAGTATGAACCTAAGGCCCTGTTTATACAAGCCCGCGGTTTTGGGTGCCAGCCTGCTAAAGACTCTAAGTCTATAAGATCGGTTATCACGAATAACGCAAACACATTGGTGAAACCAAGCATAATAGCGGATTATGATTTGGGAGGAAAACAATGGACTGAAGTATGGGAGAAGAACAACGGAACATATAGGAACCAATAGGATGCGACTTACTTAAAAGCAGAGCCAGCGGGCCAGACCACATGGAGAAAGCGTAGATAAGTCCACCGTCAGGTTTAAACACAGCCTCAGCTGATCCACTGACGTAACCACCACTTACCCACGTTGCTAAAAAGAAAAGGAAAATCAAAATAATATTCTTCTCATTTTACAAAAAATAAAAAGATGGTTTCATTCCTTTTCTTCATCTCTTTCCCTCTCTCCCTCTCGGCTTAGTGCATATTCAACAAAAATTCAAGCTTACCTGTCATAGTACACAACCCAATGAATCCCCCTAGTTTACGTCCAGCCAATAACATCTCGTCCACTCCTTTCCCGCGCTTTGTACCCGCATAAATCCCAACAATCATGAGAAGAATGTAGGACACCAGAATAGCGATTAACCCACCAACGTTAATAGCCATCTGAAAACAAACAACAGGGATCAACCTTAACTTGACTTGAGGATATTAACTTAACTATTTGGATAAAAACTGACGACCCTGATGGCGGAAAACCAAGCACTTTCTGGCATTCAAAAAGCCACTTTCTTTGCTTTAGGAATCAAAGTCGTTTTTTAAGCTCGTGGTGAAAAGCGCAGCTTTATGTGATTAGTCCGCCTGGAATGTGTTCTGTGTCCCATGTCCAGGTGGTGTCAACAATGGATTCCAAATATGGAAGTCGTTCTGTTCCCAATTTGGGCAGTATCGAATTACGGACAACCCAACGAAATCGACAACGCGGTTGTCGAAGTAGTTTTTGCGGTGGCATTTTTAAGGTCGGCATCCCACGAAGTGGGAAGCACGACCCTATTGCAGTCAAGACTGCGTCAATCAGTCAGTCCGTCATGCTGTGTCAATAATTGACTTCCAAATTTGGGTATCAGCGAATACGCATGAAGAAATGAAGAGATAGGAAGATGTTTTCTGGAGTTATTTTGATTGTTATCATTGTATTCCTGAATTGACAGTAGATCTGTTGCATTTCAGAACCATTATCACAGAGGTTTTGGTAAATTCTCGCGGGTTGTTTGACGTGCGTAAGTCAAAGTTGAAAGACCCGTGACAGCCCGGAGCGACTTCAGCTTGTCGAAATATTTTTATCGTTTGATTATATTTGCTTTGCTTCGCTTAATTTTCGCCAGCAATGAGAAATACGGTACACAACTGGAAGAAGAAGAATTCGAAAATAAATTTGACCAAAACCGCAAGTACATGTCAACAAGCGTATCAGATTTCACTTAAATTTATTGAACTTGAAACTCAGCCAAAAGAAGAAAGGCATGTTTTCTTTACGAACGTATTTAGTTTGGATGCAGCCCAGGCTGGGGTATCATGTCCTCTGATGAATATGTAGACCTCTGATGAATATGTAGATGTCGAATATAAGCTGTGCATGATATGAGTAATGAAGTCACGGATAGACTTTTTTCTTTGCGACTTCGGACGGTCTCGTTCCGGTTCAAAGATTCGGCAGTGAAGAATTTTAAATTCTCCCATTTCGAGCGCCACAGTAAGTTTTACAATTTTCACCCACTGCCGCCTTGTAAATGAGGGTTTTTAAAACTGAGACTAAATCGAATATGCGGTTCAGCGAAAGTGGAGGCCCGCGGAAACGGATGCGAACATCCACATACTTAAAATTGAGCAAATTTTACAGTGTGGCCTTCAACCAGTTCTATTAAACACCTACTCCCGCAAAAGTACTTTTTACAAATTCGCGAGCTTACAGCTGCCTTGCTGCTTTGATTCTATAACAGTTGAGAAGATCAAGATGGCTTAAAGTCTGCACCTGTCGAGCCGAGCAAACCTGTTTAAAGTCGACTGGCGCAAAGTTCTGTGTGGACGACTACGGAGCGCAAATCGATTTAGTGCGGTAAATTAATTCAGTGGAACTAAACTTGGCCTAAAGCCGTTGACTTGAAATAAATATACTTAGTCGTTAGTTTGATTCTCTAAACTTTGATATAATATAAACATCCCGGTATTCTGCAACGTTTTTACTAAGAAAAGTTTTTTTGGTCGGCCTTGCATTATCAAATAGTCCGAATATTTGCATCGGAGTTGGGTGTCTCATATGCGACGGAATCTGTCATCAGAGGAACCCTTGTTTTAGAAGCCAAAGAGGGGCCACACACACACACACATACAAACAGTGTGGTTTATTTGAGGTTAAATAAAAAAGACTTGTCACTCCCAGGTCATTTCCACATACACGACCCGAGTTTTGAGTAATGATGCTGAAACTATCAGGCGTAAGTCGTTTACACACAAGCACTATACACACGGACTTTTTTATGTATTGTGGGGACTTCAACGCAAATAATCTTCTGGTTTAAGTCTCCTTTTCGCTTCCCACACAATAAAACTAACCCTAAGCTTTGTTCCAAGGTCTCCACTATCAATGGCAAACGCCTGTCTACCCATAGTCTGACGCGACTTCCACACATATAACAAAATTTCTCAGTTTACTCTATGATATAACGCAATGTCTAACAACTTTAGAAGTGGTGATCGGAGAATTACATTTTTGATTAACTAGAGGTGCAATTTTTACCTTTTTTTTCCTTGAATGTTTACAACTTATTATAAGTAAAAATATATTGGAGAAATTCGACGATTTACTTGCGTTACACGAGGTACAGAAACTATTTACTTGCTGTCATTACCGAAGTTTGTGCAATAAACCTAACTGTCCGAAGACGTAACCTTAGCTTAGTTTGAACCCTAACTCACTAAATGTCCAGTGTGAAAACGTAAATGTAAATGTCCATGATCTAAATCACAAAGTAGACTCAAACATGAGTGCATCACTGTCTTTGTTCTTCGGAACCTCACTGGACTTTGAATCCCGGAAGCAACGAAAGATATCCATCTTAAGCGGGATGATTTCATTCTCGAACAGATACTTGGTGAGTAAAGACACCGCCAAGGTCAGTGCCATGCCGATGATCATTGCCAGCGTACGATACGGGAAGAGCTGTTGCTGGGTATCAGCATTAAAATAGGGGTACTTCACTAGAGATGGTATTCCCAAGAATGGGTCCCCTGCAGTGAGGCGCAGGATGAGAGAGACTACGTACCCGACTGCCGCACCGTACGTATTGGAGTGCTTACAGAACAGAACACAGCAGAGCTGGGGGAAGACGATCACATACACGAGATCCATGCACAAGATGAGAAGAAAGATGACGGACTTAACGGCCAAAGCCACAACGACTGAAACAACACCAATCACCAACACAGTGACTCGGATAACCCACACCAACTCCCTCTCTGAGGCCTAAGGTAGGGAAAACAAACCAACGGATTAATTGGAGTGTTAGCAAGATATGACAATGTAGATAGGCGTCACGATAATTTACGTTTTACATGCTTTACGATATATTACGGTAATGTCATGTAAAATCCACGTTTACGTCATGATGACGTCCTATAACCCCGCGGGTGTTCCGTATTACGATGGCTGTCACAACCAAGACGTAGTATACAGCAGTGTCGTTAGAGACTGACATGTTAGAGATTGCTGATGATTGTCACAATAGTGTACGATAAGTATGTTGTCCAGGTGAAGATGACTTCCGGGCGCACATTTTGGGCGCGTTCGTTTGGCACTATCTATTTAAGAATACATTTCGGAATAGACAGATTTTCAATTGCCAAACAAATAATTCCAAACGAACGCGCCCACTCTAGTTTCAACACTTGTGATAGGGAAGGGATTTTACCTTTGGTCTTAACGCCAGCTTGTACACGTTGTGCGCGAACATGCTGCTGCTAGAAATCAGAATAGAATCTGATGACGACATGACGGCGGCTGACACGGCTCCCAGACCGATGAACGAGACCACGGTGGGAGTCAGGTACTGGAGAGCCATGGGGAGGGCCAGCGAGTTTTCTATCGGAACCAGTGTCCCGTTTACACTAGGCTGATCATACGACGTTTTGGACCAATCTGTACGGAACGAACATCGAGTGAGGAGACTGCCATGAACGGCGTGAAAACGTGGTGTATTTTATTACGTAATTAAACTTGAAATAAAATAACTAAAAAAAAAAAACAAACAAAAAAGAAAAAAAAAACGAAAACAAAAGAAAACAAAAGAAAACAAACAAACAAATCATTGAACGGCGAGAACACTGCTGATGGGAGTGTACTCATTGAAAGCTTTATTTGAGTGGTCACACCTTTTGGAGCAGGCAAAAGCTGTGACCACTTAAGTGAAAGCTCTCGATGAGTATATTCAGTATACAGCAGTGTTCACATTGTTGTCGAGCAGAGATTATGTTAAAAACATGACAGTGATAGGTTTACAACTTATGCACCAGTCAATTGTAACCCCCACCCCCCTCACCTCGGGGAATGGTGGGGACATGGATTTTCTTTGTTGAATAATCGACTATTCCCCCACCCCATTGGACATAATGTGCTGACAAATCCCCCACATTGTGGGGCCAAAATTTGGCAACATTTTACAAAAGAGGCTTTGCACAGAAAACTTCTCTCACGAACGAACCGCGTGGTCGAACTGGACGAGGCCGCATTGCATCATATTTTTGGTCAAATCTCCCACCTTGAGCCCCACCTCCGCAGGTTGGGAATCATGAAGAGAAAATCCCCCACCCCTTCGGGCTTAAACACCTTTCAAATAGGAAAAGATGCCCCACATTGCCCCACCATTCCCCGAGGTGGGGGGGGGGGGGTTACAATTGACTGGTGCATTACCAGTGCACGCCCCAGCGGCGCCGAGCAACAACGAGGGAACAGCAAAAAAATAGCCGATTCCTGCTGCGGCAACGGTCAATATCTTGGCTTCCTTGGTAGTGCTGCATGCCAGGACGCGTTGATAATACTCCTGCCAGGGAATGGAGCCAAGAACCTGTGGAAATAATGTTTATAATGAACACTTGGCTCTCTTGATTAACTCTCTATTAATGTCTCGGGTACCGCGTAGCGTACCATTGATACTATTGTACCACTACCAACACCACCGACACCACCGACTACCACTATTAGTTACCACAACAACCAGAAGAGGGGAAGTTCCTTACCGCCATCAGTCCCAGGTCGACCCAGGTAATCAAGTTTTCGTTGCTCACGTTCCAAACCCATTTGTCGGAATTCTCCACAATGTTGCCCACTGCCGGGTTGGTGATAGCGAATGGGAAGCTTATCCACTGCGGATATAAGCAAATGTACTGGAAATCTTTGAAGTCTTAAGGCCGTTTATATACAAGCAAAAATAAGCCGCGGCTTACATAGGCCACAGCTTACATAAGACGTGAACACCTCGTATAAATGTCACGAAATCCACGGCTTACACAAGCCAAGTGGTTTTGAGCTGTTCTTATCTAAACCGCGACTTACCTTGGACGTGAAACCGCGAACCATTCATACGAGCAGTTCGCGTCGTGTGTAAGCCGTACTCGTATAAATGGGTCTGTTCACGTCTTATGTAAGCCACGGTTGGGCAAGCTGCAGCCTATTTTCCAAATGTCAAAATTGTGACAATGGCCACCACTGAAAATGCTTTGGTCAATCGAAGTCTGATTGTCTTTCTTATCTAAGGTGCAGAATTATTTGTCAGTTTAAGTGTAAAATAACCGGGATTTCGTCGTGCTTGTTCGGCTATCTTCCGTGAACCCGCCGTCCCCGAATTGAGCGACACAACCGGGAACTTTTCGGGCCGCCGGCGCTAAATTTGAAAGTTAATGAGCCAAAGTGCGCGTCAAACAATAAGAAAAATGGCTGAAAAACGCCGAGGTGGCCTTTCCTTCTGTTTGTTTCCGGGAAAATTATAAGCAGTTAGTTATCATATGGCTTTAAAAGAGAAGTCAATAAGTAATTTCGTATTATTGTGGTTTTTTTTTTTTTTTTGTTTTTTTTTTTTTTTGCGTTCAAGTGAGCATTATCGAATTGGCCTTGAAATTTTGCTATTTCATCAACTTGTTTATATGAAAACTTGCTTTCGATGCAGTTTGAAAGGGAATATCTCCTGAAAGACGCGCCCGATTTCCAAGTTATCACCTGGAAATGTTAGTCTGACGTTTCAAGAAGCTTCTTGTTAATTTTCTTTAGATTGCAGCGGTTAGAAGTATTATCGAAATCCATGTTTCTGAAAATGCATCCAGATCATTCTGGGTTCCTGTCTGACAAAAGATGCAGTAAGCCACAAACACTCTTTTGGCCAGTAAATATTGACTTAAAGATGGGATCCAGAGCATCACTGATTTAGAATGATGCGTAGAATCCAACGGGACGTTGTCGTAACTCGTCTTCGTAACTTCGTAACGCGTCTTCGTAACTTCGAAAGTGTCCAGTTTAATCTCAAAGTTGCGCTCGCATTTCTGCAAAGCTAGATATTACATTTGGAATAATATAGTTTTGGCGTGGCATTGGCCTTCAGGCGTACAGTACTTACCAAACCAAAAAACATGAACGCCAGCTGGACAATGTCCGTGTATGCCACAGAATAGAGTCCCCCGAAAAACGAATACACAACGGTCACGCCCGCGGACACGATGACGGAGACCTCGTTGCTGAGACCAACTACGACGCTGAAAGTGGTACCAAGCGCGTAAAAGATGGACGCTGCCCAGAAAATGTCGCTGAAGGCGGCGGGAAGGAAGAGCAGTCCCGTCATTCGGCTGCCGTATCTCTCTTGGAATGGGTCCAACATTGTGTAGTGTTTCTTCTCGCGCATTTTCCCCACGAAGAGCCACGCGTCTGAAGTAAGACAGAGAAGGGTCAGTTATCTAATTGCACAACTTTAACTTAAGGTGCGGTAATACGGGCAACATTTTCAGTGCAACTTGTCGTGCAACAATGTTGCGTTGCAAGTTGCACCGTAATGTTGCTGCAACTTGCAACACGGTGGTAATACGCGCAACATTACGGTGCAACTTGCAACGCAACAATGTTGCACTGAAACTGTTGCCCGTATTACTTCACCTTTATAGTCCTCATATCGAATAGAATTTGCCCATAACAGTGGGTGGGTGGGAGGGGAGGGGGGTCACTTGATCGATAGGAACCAATAGGATGCGACTTACTTAAAAGCAAAGATAGAGGGCCAGACCACATGGAGAAAGCGTAGATAAGTCCACCGTCAGGTTTAAACACAGCCTCAGCTGATCCACTGACGTAACCACCACCGACCCACGTTGCTAAAAAGAAAAAACATTACCATTTATAAAATATACTTCTCTCCACAATAGGTACATTCAGAAGCAAAGTAAGCCCATCACTTTCCTTCTTTGACGGCTTGTCAGCTCCATAAGATTTCTTTTTTTCGTTATTGAGTGTTTTACATGATGCTGTTAACCCAACCTCGTTCCCAGGGCCTTTTCCTTTTGTTTTGAATGGCCATTCAAAACAAAAGGAAAAGGTCCTGGGAACGAGGTTGCTGTTAATATTCTGTCTCTACGTCGTATCTTCGTTACGTCTTACCTGTCATGGTACACAACCCAATGAATCCCCCTAGTTTACGTCCAGCCAATAACATCTCGTCCACTCCTTTCCCGCGCTTTCTTCCCGCATAAATCCCAACGATCATGAGAATAATGTAGGACACCAGAATAGCGATTAACCCACCAACGTTAATAGCCATCTGAAAATAAAAGGAAACCAGGGATTAACCCTAACCGGACTTGAGGTTATGCATAGACGCCGATGACAGGAAAACGAGCGGGAAGGCCTGGGAAAGAGCATTACGGTCACTCACACGCACGGACAAGCTCACGTGACGTGAAGAGGTTGGAACATATCGGCAATCTTCTATGTCTATGCAGGTTTTTTTTGCAGAAAGAGTCAGAGAAAGAAAGAGAGAGTGAGAGAGAGAAACCGTTCTGGAAATTCGTGCTTGCGATAGTGCAATTCAGTTTGCGTGACATCATATGGTGATGTTCTGTCGATCGGATTACAGTGCCTTCTATCCAGGCCTGCACATGTCTACAGTATGGTCATCTTTGGACAACCATGCTGCAATGAACAAAGATTTATATGCACACAAGGAGAGAGATTTGCACACAAGGAGTTTTGCGGTTAATTTATAGGTACAGTTAATTTATAAACATCACTGATTGCTCGTTCTGGTATTATATTTGCCCACTATGTTTGAAGAGTCAACTCAGGCTTTATTACTCCGGATGAAGGTTTTACTCGTAAGACAGACTCATGACTTTTGCGTTGATTCTGTGGCCTGATAGTGGCAGGTGGTTTAGTGGTAAGCCTTCACTGGCCTTTAGTTGTTGACGTAGTGCAGCGACGCGGGAAACCGCGAAATATCACAGTTGAACATAACGCAGCATAGAGATACTGTGGCTTAGTTTTCCAAGTTCAAATCAAGTTTATGAGATGATTTAAGCACTAGGTCATTGATGAATAGCAGCAAGTATCAAGAAACCTAAGAAAGAGCTATGCCGCTTTATGCAAATTTATAAACGGCAAACAAGCAGTAGTATTCGATTGCAGCACAACATATAAAATCGAATCGAACCAAGTGATTTCTGCCGATTCTGTGTGGGCATTTCCTCGATAAAACCTTCTCCAAATTCACAATAAACGTTAAACAGTAACATTTCGTGACAAACAAGAGAAGCGAGAGAATGTTGACCGCCCAGTGACAACAAACGGCAAACTTAACGTGCCGCCTGGCTTATCAAAAAGCTGTCCGTTCTAACACAGAATAACTTTAAATGAAGATGGTCTGATATATTAACCACACTGGCCGTGATTGCATTATTTATGTGCCAGCTTGTTGCAGACTGTTTAGTAGCTGAGTCAAACCCGAATCAAACCGCATGGTGCGGCTATTGCAACACTTTGAAAAGCGTAATCGACTTTAACACACGAACAACCAAACAATGTAAACGAACACACCTTTGCTTTCGTCCAATGTTGGCGATATTGGGGTAGAACTAAAAAGTTTAGTGGCCGGGGGCGGACGCCTTCCTGTTGTGATCTCTTGTTCGCCTTGGTGTGACGTCACGTTGCTTTTGTTGAAAGCTACGGAGCAAGTGTGGGAGTACCCCCCCCCCCCCGGGGGGGGGGGGTAGACACCGTCCTCACGCGAATTCCCACACAGGCTTTACGGTTCGGTCACGTACGCAAGAACATTGCAGTTTTTGCTCCCTGTGAAATTTCTACTGATTCCTGTATTGATCATCAGGGCCCGGTCTTTGAAAGCACGATTAGGCTAATCCTGGATTAGGTCTAAACTTTCATGTCATTTTATGCCGGCAAATGTGAAGGTTTCGCCCACAACAACTTCCTTTATGCGTTTTTAAGCTGGAACAAGCTTTTTAATCCATCTTCGAACAAAACTCTGCAGTTTATTGGCAGAGAGGCCGAGAGAAAGAATTTCGTTAATCCTGGCTCTGCCCCACAGTATTCAACGTGATCAACTGTGAACTCGCCGGGGGTGGAGTCGGGCTGGAATTGTACCACTTCCAAGGCGAACGCCATATTGATTTGTATGTGCTGGCGTTGTGGAAATCCGAAAGTCTTTATCGACCTTATATTCTAATGAAAAATTGCAGGCAAGAATAATGCGGTCGAAGATGTGTTCAGGCACATAAGAGGACGAAATAATCAACGCGAAAGGCTTGTACTTCGTTGAAAAATACTGTATTTGTACGGCCGGTGAGGTGGCATGGCATCAAAGTTTAAGAAGGTATGAAGTCTCTTGTTAGAATGGTAGCAAACAGTTTTCTGATCAGCGCTGAATTTATGCATACTTGCAGAACACTACAGAATATCTAAATTAATTAAAATAAACTGAACCAAACCGACTTTATGAATTTAAAATAAACACCAAGTATGGAGAACTTGTCATTTCACCTGCAGCACAGCTATATTGTGACTGACTGTCTGTTTTTCTCACATTACTCGTATTTGGGTGAAACTCAGGACTGAAGGATTGATATTTAAAATTTCCTATTGCTGCAGGGCTTTTGACAACTTACAGTTAATTTTCTATCAGAGTTCACCTAACAACTGTAGTTTGTATATCCATGGCAGGACTCGAGTCGTATATTGCTTTACCATTTTTTGTAGGGAGTATCTCAGGTGCTGACAATAAACAGAGCAACCACTGGCTTTGGTCCTCCCACTGCAGAAACTCCTGCAGATGCCACTGCAGTGTCCAGCGATGGCCAGGCCTCTAGGTCAGAGGGCAGAAGCCAAGGAGGAGCAGCAGAAAGAACCATGGCTCAGTCACTGTGGAGCGTGAGTAGGGGTGCTGTGTCTATTTGAACAATAAACTACTTTTGGCAACGAAATGTGCATAGATATTTATTCGAGGATATTTCATCCCAAGTCAAAACAAACAGTAAGTTGTGCACTTGTGAGGGCAACTGCAAGTTTTGAGGAACAGATAATGCCCAAGGACAAATAATGTGTATATTTCCAAAGCCAGAAGTAGTTTTTGTCTTTAACATATCCTTCAGATATTTTGACAGTTCACCAGCCGAGAGTTATCAGTAGATAACGTCTGCTTTGCAAGTGCATGCTAGTGGGTCATGTGTCATGATTCCACCAATTACATCTCAGCTAGCTCCCTCTGTCTGTTTCACACAGACAGACAGACAGATGTTTTCTTTATTACTACTTTAAAGAGTACATATACATACTTAGGGGATGAACAATTTTTCAGACTGTGGACAGGGTTTGTTTGAGGATGAAAGTGACAGCGATGTTTGGAGGTGACAGTCGAAAGGAACAAAGTTCTGATGCACAGGCTGACATAAGGTGAGAACTAATTCATATTCACCTAAAATGCCTTGGCTTCCAAGTCCACCAGCCCTATCAACTACACAGTAAGTCCAGATCTAATTTGAAAACAGCTTTAAAACTTTTACAGTACTATATCTGAATTTGATTAATATTATTTGCCAGACATAACATGTTTACAGACCCTCATTGATTCTTATTCCAGGGAAAAAGAATTTCATGCCATGTTCCATGCTAAACAGAATGAGGTGATTATTGGTAATAGTTGTCCTTAATTGTGCCTAATCTCCCGATCTCTTGCTTCAATGCTACAATCTTGGACAAAAAATATTGTTGGAGCAGCTTACTGTATTTTGCGAAACGAAATGAAACGAATGAAACAAAACAAAATGAAATGAAATAAGGAGAATGATGACCTAATATAAATGGAAGAGTGTACAGCTGACAGACAAACAAACGCTGATGGCTTCGGCAATCATTAAGAGATGTATATAGAGTATATACTTGCACTTTGAATTTTAATGGCGAATTAAATTTGTATTTTGCAAAATGAGCTATATAACTAATGGGCGTGCTCACTGACTGCATAGGTTTGTTAGCCTTGCTGAGTTATATGTAACGTTTCTTTGTTACTGGTCTAAACACCATCCTTCCCCGCAAAATTGGTTAGAAGCCCAACCGGAAATACGTAACTCAAGAAAACTGTATTTTGCGAAACGAGCTATATAAAGAACAGTCGTGCTTGCTGACTGCATAGATTTGTTAGACTTGTTGAGATATTTGTAACGTTTCTTTGTCACTGGTCTAAACACCATCCTTTCCCGCAAAAGAATATATACGTCTCTATATACGTCTCTTAATGATTGCCAAAGCCGTCAGCATTTGTTTATCTGTCGGCTGTAACACTCTTCCATTTATATTAGGTAGTAATTCTCCTCATTTTGTTTCAATTCATTTTATTTCATTTTGTTTCGTTTCACAAAATACAGTAAGCTGTTGGAGCAACATCAGGTTTTGTGCCTTCAAAACAGAAGTCAGATTCTCCCTTCCTTTTCAAGGTTGGATTGGGACGGGGAGGGGAGGGGAGGGGAACTGGTCAGATTCCTAAGTGTCAACTCAGTGAGTTGAGAGCTGCTCAAGAAAGGTGTCTCACATAATTTCCATCTTTTTTTTTCCAAAAATGCATGACAATCTATCCCCCAACCTCCAGCCTGAATGTCCCACATGAAGGGTCTAGTTGGAATGGTCCATAAAGCATAAAATACTTCCTGACAGTGTACATTTCTTGACACCATGTTTTTTTTTTCTAGAAGGAGGAGCTTCTTCTGTCATCTGAAGAACAGGAAGAGAACATGTGGGATGTTGTGGACTTGGATGATGAAGCCATCGAGGAGTATGCCTCTAATGAACTTCTGGGTCAGTTCCTGTCAAACACTGTCTTCCGCAGTGGGATTTTAGCAGTAATTCTGATCAACAGTTTGCTGATTGCTGTGGAAACTGACCAAGGTCTGGTGAGTGTCTTGGAACATTGGTCTGAAGAAAAAACCCTTTGGAAAATTGCCCAGCAGATGGAGGGTGAGGAGGGTGGGCAAGTTACTCCCCCTCCTGTTTCCCTCTTGTACAGTACATCCCAGAGTAGCCTGCATGCAGGCATTTCAGCAACATGAAGCGAAACAAGCTGCAAGTAGAATGGGGAGGGCGAGAAGGATAGAGAGAGTTCCTTCTTTCCCTCACCCCTTTCTCCTTGTGGCGAGCGCCTGCATGCAAGCTACTCCAAGAATCACCTTTTCAATTCTGAGCTCATAATACAAAATAATTCTTGGAGCAATTCATGAATTTAAAAATGCATAACTGATGCAGCAAGATTTGAGCTATCATCAAAGCATTTAGCTATCAATTTCCAAATTCTCCTTACTGTGTAATGTTAAATCTCTGGTGAGAGACTATTAGAGAGAAAATTGAAGTTGATCACTTGCTTGTCCACAGGAGCGCAAGTACAGCCACCTGTTCTCTGTGCTGGATCAGTGCTTGATGACCATTTTTGTTTGTGAAATACTGGTCAAGTGGTATCATGGCTTTTTCATGTTCTGGAGGATGGGCTGGAATGTGCTGGATTTCTTTATAGTGGTGGCTTTGCTTCTAGGACCTTGTATGTATAAAAACTGCTTTATACGAATGTTTTCAACATATCATTGCACCAAGATATTTTCCCAATGAAGAGCTAATGCTTGAAATGTTAGCCAACACATTCTTTAAATGGTGTTTAGAATAACCACTAAACTTCCATAAAGTCCTCCCCCCCCACCTCCCCCCCCCACACACACACACACATACCAGTTACAAGTCCCCTTAGTAGGAGCTAGTTGAGTATGAAGAAAGTGTCAGGTTATCTCTTGCTTTGATCTGGGAATATCAGACTTTCAATCCCTAATTAGTTTCTCATGCATTTTGTTCATGATGGGTTGGGAGGATTAAAGGCCAGATGTTTTGGGTTTACAGGATAAAAGAGTAATTAAATACTGCAGAGCAAGAGTTCATTTACAGCTGTACCGGGTGTTTTTCTTATTCCAGTGATCAGTACAGGGTCAGGCAGCCGTGGTGTATTGAGGATTCTTAGAGTGTTACGAGCATTCAGAAGTCTGAGAAGGTAGAACATATGACAGAGAAGGGTTAGACAGGAAAGCCTAAGAGAGGCAGAGATCCTAATCTCAACTATTTTTTCAGGGGGGAGATTCAAGCCAGGGTCTGGCTGAACTAACTTGGTTTGGGTCTCTGGGAATGGGGGTGCTGGTGTGGGGGTGGGTTGCTATAGCTTTGGCCAAAAATAATCCAAAGAAAAACTTTCTAACTGGCTCTGAGAAGGATGTGGGAGTTGGCAGTAGTTATGGCAAAGAAGAAGAACAGACCTTGGGAGGGAAAAGTTATTATAGACTAGAATGGAGAGAGGTACAGTGTCTGTGACAGAATGATCAGATAATATCTGTAATGTGGATAACAGTTGATACTTTTTGCTGAACTTGTTTTACAGCATCAGCTCACTTCCAGGACTACAGATTGTGGTACAGACCATCCTGCAGTCAGTCCCAGGTAAGTTACCAGCAGCCAAGCAATCCAGCAAGCGATTGATTAAAAGGATGCATCAATCAATATTGATCAATCAGTGTCAAATCAATCAATCGGTCAGTCAGGCCATTAATCAGTGGCTCAATCAGTGAATCAATCAATCAATCAATCAATCAATCAATCAATAATTAGTGAATCAATAACTAATTATTAATCAATCAATCAATTAGTGAATCAATTCATTAATCAATCAATATCAATCAATCAATAGGGGTCTAAGTCAGTGAATCAATCAATCAATCAATCAGTCAATCTCTCCCTGAATGAGACAGTCACTACATTTGTTTCTTAGATCTGTGAGAATTTAACTCTTGAACTTACCACCCCCAGACATGGCCAACATTGTGCTGCTGCTGGTTATCATCATGCTGGTTTTCTCAGTCATTGGCATCACACTCTTCAGAGATGTGGTGCCCCTCTACTTCGGCAATCTGTCCTCTGGTATCCTTTACAATACTCAGCTGCATTTTTCCCACATAACACCCGAAGCTGGCAATAAAACATCACATGAGCATAATCACATCATGTCATATACAAAAAAATCCTGAATATTTCATTTCACCAAATGAATACTTTTGCACTGGAACAGTTGAGAGTGGGGATAAGCATACATGTAGATGTTGTTTCCTTAACTGACAATGTCAGCCATGCTTACACTTTTTGTTTGCCTGACTCAAGATGGCTGGATGGAAATATTCAGATCCTTTAAGGTGAGACTGCTTATGGCCTTGCGCTCTTTCTCTCCTTTTGTCTCTGTCTTCTTTCCTCTGTCTTTTGTCAGGTGTCTCTCATTCTGTCTCTTTCTCTGTCTTTTTGTCTCCTTCTGTCTGACTCTCATTGTTTCTTTGTAGGAAATGGGTGAAACTTATTATATAGCTGGTGGCTTCTACCTGTTTGTGTTCATCGCCATTGGAGCCTTTGTCTTTGCCAATCTCGTGGTAGCTGTTGTTGTGACAAATCTGGTAAGAGTTTGAGATAATCAAAAATTGAATTCTCCCAACTTATTCTGAACAAAATGTATTAGTGTTGCTGGGAGAACTGGCAGTCTGACCAGCTTGAACCTAAGCTATAGATCAGCTGTTATTTTCACCTTACTGAGTTACATGCAGCTGACTAATCTGTTAACAGGAATTTGCTATGGATCACGTAAAAAGCGAAGAAAAGGAAAGAGAAGCGGACGACTTGAAGAGCAAGACGGAACTTTCAGGTAATGTCTATGGTGGTCTGGTCCCCGTTTTGCTTTTGATGATCCCCCCCCCCCCCCCCCCCCCCCCCCAAAAAAAAAAAGAGTTCCCGCAAAACTTGGATCTTTTAAAACTTATTAATAGTCAGTACTCTCGGAGTGTTTGCTTGCGCTTGCAATTTTGTAGACGATGAAGTTATGGAAGTCGGTAAGACCCTTCGCAAAAAATAGTTCCTTTAGCCGAAAAATGGATTCGCGACTATAACGCAATAATTAGGTACCAAACTAAAACTTTCGGCAAAACTTACCAGCTGCACGGTAGCCCATGTCTTTTTCGTTGTTGCAAAAAGAAGAAGACATTTTGGTCAAAGAACAACTTACTTTAGCTTAAAACACTTCGGGCCAACTTGGTTGTACGCGTACTTGTTTCTTCACGTACCGCCCCTTCCTCTCCTCGTGTTTACAGACGACACTGTACCTACTGTAAGTGTAGACGAAGTTGCTCCTGGAGTGTATCACAGGCAGATGCCGTTTCAAATCCCGGTAAGGCGACTGAAAAACTGTACAAACATCCCTTTCTACAGGGCCCGATGAAAAATCATTGTGTCTAGCACAAGGACACGCTGTAGCCATGATTCACTAGCCGTTCTCTTAACCTGCTCTGAACAAAATGTATGATTAGTGTTGGGGGGATTGACAGTTTTGCTCATTCTGAACAATTTGTGGGGAAAATCCACCAGTATGCGGGGAAGTCTGGTAGTCCCGGGCTGGCGTACACGGCTTTCGTCGCACTCTGTTCTAGTATTCCAGTGTTGGAATCAATTTATCACGCACGCACACACACACACAAGATTCTGCCATGCACACGCACCTAAGCACACACAACACTCATGCTACGCGCAAGTTCCTATCACGCGTACAAACACACAAGCTACACTCAGTGCCTATCACGTACATACATGCACACACACACGCAAACCCTTACATTGTGTATGCTAACATATTTTATTTGTCGTCCTGTTACCGCTACGGTCCTGTTAGGGGTTCAAGTCCATATGCACAGAAAGACTGGAAAACTACTTGTTGATTCTGAGTGCAATTGAAGACAACTTGGTTGAGTATAAGAAGTTGAAAGGGGAACTTGTAGAGGTAAAGCTGATGTAGAATTGAACACTATGTACACTATATCTGATCAAGTGTTTAGAATTATGATTTGAAAATATTGAACCATGCAACCTAGCAATTTCTCAACTCCTTGAACCGTCAAATGAAACCTGAATGTGTGACCACTCCCAACGTCTGTTATTGTTGTTGTTTTGCTTGGTACGGTCACCAGATCTTCACTGAGGTGTGTGACATGCAGGAAAAAGCCAGAAAGGAAGGCATATTGAAACCAGAGGCGGACCTGTCCGGTCTCAAGACCGACCAGCGTGTGGCGGTACGGAACTCACTCTAGTTATCGTTCTGTGTATTGATTGTGCTACAGTACGCTGTGCTGTGTCGTGTTGCTTGGTGTTTGTACCGTGCCGTGTCGTGCCGTGCTTAACGCGTCGTGCTGTGCCGTGTCGTGCAATATCGTGCTGTTCGGATTTCTCTTGCTCCAACTAAGGGCTGACACTCAAATCGTCCGCTATCACTATCTCTACGGCGTTAAACATCTACACCAACCCTAGATTTGATTTAATTTGGTTTATTACATTTTAATACATGTCAATACAGCTGGATTGAATGTATCAGGGAAATACCAATGACAGAATATTAAAAATTCCTTCTAGATTGGTCACCCTAAATCAGTAATAAAGCTTGAGCTAAATGTTAATACATATTTAAAGAAATAATATAATATTAAACCTATAACAATCTATAATAAAACCTATAATAAAACTAACAATAAATATTAAGTGTAAAAACCACTCGCTAATATAATATATACTAAGAATATATTACTAATTCAATGGCAAAATAAATCGAAAGTGAATGTAAAATGTAAAATGTAAAAAATCCAAATAACTCGAAAGTGAATTGGCACAGTAAAGTCGTTTATCTCTACGCGGACACCAAAAAATCGCTCACATGGACTAGCGTTCTGTTCTATCATGTTGTGAAGTCTTGTTCTGTTGTCCTGCGCTATGTGCTGTGCTGTGCTGTGTTGCTGCGTTGTGCGGTGCCGTCGTCATGTTTTATTATCCTGTACTTCTGCGGCTATTCACTCGGCTCGGCTCGGCTCTTGTTCTCCTCTATCCGTAGCCTGCATAACAGGTGCTTGGCTCGAGTGTTCAGGCGCGAAAGCGCCCAGGGAAACCCGGTCGCTGTTCTCGTGCCAGGCCATGCGCGGCCAACTGATCGAGACGGGACGAACACGCTTGCCAAACACACACCGAAGGGCTTGTTTCGCAGGCTACTCTGTTCGTCTCCGTTTCCCCTTTTCCTCCTCATGTGTTCACTGCAACCTTTTCCAGTTGACTGGCGGAGACCTCATGTCAAACTTGATAGAACTGGAGAAAGGCCGGATGATCGACTCCAAGAGACACTCACTGGACATGCTGTTGAAGGAGGGAGCTCGCAACGTAGCCACTGCAAAGCGGTCCTCCCAGAGCGAGCGAAGGAAATCCTCGTTCTTCGCAGGCAGACGTTGAAATCTGTTATTGAACGTTTAACTTGTGAAGACTCGATTGCCTTTTTGAACTTCACGATGTGTTCAGATTTCCGATGAATCGTTTGATTCTGTAGGAACCAAACCACGGAAACGATGGTTTATGGCGTTACTTCTGTTGTATGGTTTATGACGTCCCTTCTGTTGGTTAGTGGGCGTCGCCATTACTGTTCACATTAAGCTATAGATGTAAAAAAACCTTCTGTTTGCATTTCCCCAGGGGAAACTAACTTTAATAAAAAATGGAAAGTCGTTTAAAACATTATTGGAGTGGTTTTGCTTTATGAAAGAAAGTTAAAGTTGTGGCCTCCTGGATTCGCGCGCAAAGCTAGATATATTTGTCCCTTTATGGCTGACCCACAGAAACGTAAATGTGCCGTTTTCTCAGCGATTTAGCACGCAAGGTGAAGGCGAAATTTTGACAAGATGCCGGAAAAGTGTTACACAGTGCAACGCGAGCTCAGCAACGTACAACGACTACTACAAGTTACTGCAGTCGTTGCAAATAGGTCTAGTAGAACTTTGTTAAACTCCGTGCAACATTGCGCGCAATAAGAATTGTTGCTGGAGGGGTGTCACACTGCGACGCAGATTCGGCAACAAGCAACAGACATTGAACGCGGCCTTGTAATTGTTTCAAAAAGTAGAACCGAGTTCTGTTTGCGCAACGTTGCGTGCAACAAAAATGTGTTGTGAGACGAGTTGCTAAGAAAATTGTACAGACCTTAGATCGGCAGCAGTTGACTAGAAAAGTTGTTCAAACTGGATCGATCCGTCCGGCAGATACTGATCCAGACACCCATGAAAACGTCGAACAGGGCAGGTCGCGAAACCGCGCGTGTTATACTCTTGCCAACTCGATTCCGCCCCAGTCGACAGCCAGTGCTCTGCGTGTCGATACAGCTCCTTGCCATAGCGGTTACGCGCGTGAAGTCCCGGATTGGCGGGAACGTTCACCCACTGACCACTGAAGAGGAGCTTTGTTGGAGGACGACCGATGGCCAGTAGCTCCTGCGAGTCCATCTTGTGTTGGCCGTACATCTGGATGGACCACTGGTAAGCGATGATTTGAAACGTCCCGCCAGCCTCGCGTCCGTCTACACAGCACCATGGGGGGTCTGCAAGATTGACAGAAAATACGATGGTTATGGTTCATTTCCTTCGGCTTCGTCTCTGTGCTTCACTCGGACTTCTTAACATTGGTAAGGTCGAATTAACTACATTTGTAGCACTTACCACCGTCTCGAAACTCGTATCCCTCTTGAGCGAACACGTGCTTGATGTTTTTCAGCTTGTGATGGTCTGACGTCAGGAAGGTTATGTCACCATCTCGTTCCCATGGTAACACTTTTTTTAGTTTGACAGCTCCGAGTAGAGTGCCTTCCTGCAGCTCGCACAAAATGTCGTGTCGCTCGCACTGTGTCATGATAAACTTGATAGCGTCTGCCAAATACTCCAAGCAACACGGTGGCACAACTAAGCCGCTCTTTAGCACACAAGAGTATGACGTTTGCTCGTCGTCTCGGCAACCAAACCACGTGACTGCACCATCAGCCTCGACAATTTTATTAATTTCGTGTTTCCGGGCAAAAGGCGCGAGCTCACCCTTTCCCCGCGCTTTTGGCGCAGAAGTCACGTGGAACATTACATCCGGGCAAGTGACCACTGTGTGTCCATGACGACCATAGCGCTTCTTTGCGTCTAAAAATAAGTCCCAGTACGGTGACAAGTGCAAGTCTGCAGCGAGAGCAAGTTCTTGTAAAACAGGCGTTTTTACCAAAAACGGTCCGTCGAGCTGATCGCAAACCAAGCACTCGCTCATAGAATGGAAATAACCAGCGCGGAACGAGAGAGTGTAGTTTTGGAGTTGCGTTTGTAGGCAACCGTTTGACCAGTGCCCGTTTGAATCGACGACGCTACCTCCAGCAAAGTGTGTATTATCGTGTGTAGACAGAACTCGAACAAGACGCTCCAGATTTACGTCTTGTGTAAACCGCTCTAATCCAGGAGCGATGAGTACGTATGGCGTCTGTAAACTATGAATGATGTCCCCCCAAACGTCTGCCTTCATCGAGTTGTTTAGGGCAACGTGAAAAGTGAACTTCTTACCATATTCTTCAACCACGCTTCGCTCAACCATCGACGCATTTTCCAAAATCACGTGGACTTCAGTTTTGGGGAAAAGCTTGAAAACATCGTCAAAGAGTCCCCGGGAGATGTTCCCGCCAGTTTTATTGTTTACAGAATGTTCTCGCCGACTAACACTGCCACCTCCCACTCCATCAAATATTAACGTCACCAGGTTCTCCATTGACATCTTAAAGGAACACTGTGTAGTCTCAAAACCTTTGCGATAAAACGGATATCCATACGTGGTGCCTTTGTATTCTTCTGGGCAGACGACGTTGGAATGTTTCGCATCTTCTTCAACTCTGTACTTGTGTTCCGGGTCTATTTTAGCGCCACTGCTAATAAACTCGATTTCCCGGAGCAGTTTTTGCAGGTTATCGTAGTGTCGTTCAATTTGTTTCGCAACGGTGGCGTCTCGGTCCATCACCATACGGATGTACACCAAGTCTTTCGTGAGCCTCTTCAAGCGTTTGACGACATCTTCATGAGAAGCACAGAGAGGAGCGCGTAAAATCGCGTCCAGTGCATCCGCTTGGGTTTTGTTTCGCAGCGCGCCGAGATATGTCTGACAGATGTTTATGATTAAGTAAATGATTAACAAACCCATAAGCACAGTCTTAAACTTGCGATGTATGGCTGCCATGATGTTTAAGTTGACTGAAGACTTGAATCACGGACTTTGTGTTGTTGAATCGAACCCCCTGACACAGCCATTACATTGTGAAGTAAGGTCGTTCGTTTACGTTTATCTTTGCGCTTCCAGTAATCTCACCATCAAGTCAACAGAGATCAGAGTCAAAGCAGATAAAAGCTAAGCTAATAAGAGAGCGGTGGATTCGCTCGCTCTTCACATTCCTTGGCACAGGAAATCAACTTAACTACTGTACCTGTACACAAAGATCCGTGATCCTTTCAAAAAGAAATATTAGGGTGGCAAACAGGTGTTTTCCGATTTCATAAGCGATTGTTATTTTATCGAAGCAGGGTGTCTTATTCACTTCAAAATAACAACATTAAAAGTTTAAAATGGCGGAAGATGCAAAATCCACGCATGCGGCTCTAGCGCGGATGCCGCTGACTGGAAAGCACCAAAGACAGTGGCCGGGAAGACGAAATTTGATTTATTAAATTGCGTTTTAAAATTTTCACAGTTGGAATGCAGGTAAAAATACTTGCTTAAGTTATGCTACCTATACGTATGAGTGAT
The DNA here is from genome assembly GCA_964036295.1 of Plumapathes pennacea. Lineage (NCBI taxonomy): Eukaryota > Metazoa > Cnidaria > Anthozoa > Antipatharia > Myriopathidae > Plumapathes > Plumapathes pennacea. Next base: position 18,396,502 of record OZ038464.1, on the reverse strand, counting down.
TATATTTTATCCATTCAAATTTGCACTGTACAGGTTTGGGATGATGATTAAAACAATCAGGTAAATTTGTAAAAAATAATATACTATTATTTTTTACGAACTATAACCTGTTCTGTACAGTTCACGATATCTCGGTGAATATTATCGAACTTTGCCGGGAAATTTGCGAAGAACGTGCGAAGAATCACTATCAGAAGGCCTGAGGTATCTTCGCCATTACATCGGAGATTACTTGCAAATAAAACCGACCCCCGCCCCGTTAAAACGTTGAGATTTACTCTTAAATATTTGAAAAGTTTTAAATACAAAATGTCTCTTAGTTTAAATAAGATTACATAAAATAAAGAGTCCTTTTCGATTATCGTCCACTATTAAAACTTGTGTTGAAAGGAATATTTCGTTATTTTCAGGGTACGTACAAAAAGCAGCTTCTCGTGACCACATTTGGTCCGTAGTTTCCATTGGATTAAGTGACGTCACTGAACTAGTCATAATAGGCACTCATGGAATGCGAAGTGACAATGATCGATAACTTCCTGTTTCATGTGTCTGTAAAACGCGGAAGTGACGTAATTTATCCTTGTTCGTACCTTCAGAAGCACTTCCTGTGCACAATATCGGGTCCAAATTCGTCGTACTCTTGCATGGAGACACACATTGTGGGAAACGTGGACAGTGCCGAAAGGACCGCGCTTCCTCGCCATACGGCGTACTTCCGGTCTGGGGGAGATAGCACTTTTACACGGCTGGGGTCGTTCGGGTTCACCAACTCCGTGATTTCGCGTTGGAGGCGCTCTGGTAGTCCTGGCAACATGGTGCTCCCCCCTGGAATATTACACAGCAGACGTCACGCTATATGTTTCAATTGAGTGCATGGCCTTATATAGTGTACGTGTGTGAAAAAGGGAAGAAACAAGCTACATGAAAGAAAGGAGACAAAAGAGACAGAGGACAAACAAAGATAGAGGCAAAAGAACGGACGGACGGACGGACAATGCTGTGTGGATGGTCTTATGAGTGTCACAATTTGATCGCTATCCGTTTAAAACATCTGTGCTTCCGTATGTACATTCTTGCTTGTGTGTGTGTGTGCACGTCTGTAGGCTTGTCTGTTTGTGTTTCGTGTGTACGAGTGCTCGTGCGCGCGTTTTGTGCGTGTAAATGCGTGCGTTTGCGAGTGTAATTCGAGTTTTGTTCAGCTTTTCTCACCTGACAATAAAATGCCCCCAAGCAGCTCCCTCCTAATGTCCATGTCGCACTTCCTGACGCACTTCAAGATGGATTCGTGGATTCCTGTGATGTCCATTCCCAGCATGGACGGCTGGAACAGCACCTCAGGGCACCGGAACCTCTCGTTACCAACACGCAGAGACTGACCATCTGGCAACTGAGAAGCAGAAAAAGAAGGAAGAGATTGAATCAAACGGTGCAGCGAGGACTCCAAAAAACGTGACCGGGAGGGAAAAGATCAAAAGAGGTAGAAAAGAGAAGAGGAAAGGAGAGAAAAGAGGAAAAGGGAAGACATAGGATGATGAGAGAAGAGAAGAAATAGGAGAAATAAGAAATAGAAATAAGAACAGAGCACAGTGGGGTCTGGTGGCTAGTTACCCCAGACCTCTTACCGTGTACAGCTTCTCGCACGCATCACTCGTCTCAGACTCCTGGAGTTCGTGCACGAAGTCTGACGCCACGTAACACAACTTTTCCTTGATGTCCCGGATGATCTCGAGCTCAGCGGAGGTCTTAAATGAGTAACCTCGTTCCATTAGGAGCCTCATGAGGTAGCTGGTGAGGTCCCTCCCAGCCAGGTTCATTCTTTGTGTGGCGTGAGGTAGCCAGTAGCCTTCATACACAGGGACCGTGTGGCTCACACCATCACCACAGTCAAACACCGTACCTGGAGTAGAACAGTGAGGATTCAACAGGGATCACTAAAATTGATTACAAAATCTAGCAACACGGTCTCTACAGTGAACCACCAGCAGTAACAATCAATAACAGCAACAGCAAAAACAACGACGACTCACAACAGTAACACAAACGGCAACTACAAAAATTAATAACAGCAGAAACAAGTTGTACTAAAACAGCAATAATTATGACAGAACACACAACAACAACAACAACAACAACACTGTAACCCAAGGGTCACTGATCACAGTTTAGCTAGCTTTACAACATTAATCAGTGCGGTCTCCCACTGGACAGTTTTTACGGTCACACACAGATTTAGGCTAAATCGTGATTTACCTTTCTAGTGTGACCACAGCCAATGGAAAGCTACAACTTCGGAGAACTCAGTTCTAGTAGTTCTTGACTTCGTTGGCGTGGAAATAAATCGACAACAGGTCAATGTGTGAAAACTAGACGCCGTTAAAAGTTTGAGCTGACGTGTCAAGCGTTTGCCTTTCATCGGAGCGAGTGCATCGTCGAGCTAACACTAACCTGCGTTCAGACTCTGAGGAAGAGGAAGGAAAGCCTGATCGCAACATCTTAACGGCGTTTAGGTTTAACATATTGCTCTTTAGCTGATCAAAATAACAACTTTACCAAGAACTAACCCGTGGTTCTCCCGGTGGAGTACAGAGCCATGACGGCCTGCACCGCCACGTACATACACGGCGCCTGAAACGTCTCAAACATCACTTGCGCCATTCTCTCTCGGTTGCGCTTGGGATTCAACGGCGCTTCCGTCAGCATCACCGGGAAGGACTGGGACTCGGCACCTAACTGACCATACGTATGCTCCCACATCTGAGCAAAGGAACACAACAATTTACGTACATGAAGTAAGAAACTGTTTTGAGTCTCACTGGATTCGCGCCTGCATAAGCTTCTATTAGAGCGGTCTTCAGACGACTGTCCAAAGTAATCGTGTGATTGCTTTGGTTTTGCGCTCGTTGGCAACAGTGTTCGTCAATAAGAAACACAAGAAAAACCAGATTGCGATCTGTTCACGCCAGCAAGAAAGTGGCGATGGCGTTTTCTGACACTGCTAACTAATCTCTTCTTCTAAGTAAAACCAATCGCAGATCACTTTGTTGGTTAGTTGAAGTGTTTTTATGCAGCCTTTGTGCAGATTCTTACCAGTTCCATGTCGTCCCAGTTTGTCACAATCCCGTGCTCTAGAGGATAGTTGAGAGTGAGCACACCGCGCATGCTCTGAGCCTCTTCTCCGATGTAGTGATCACGATACTCGTGAATCATGGCTTCCTAAAATACAAGAAGGGAACAAAGAATAAGAACGAATCATCACGGAAATTGTCATCTGTGTATTACAATACCACACTAGCAGCAACTTTCAATACAATAGACGACAGATCGAAAGTGACAGTAGAACAACTGACAATAGTAGTAAGTAGAGTAAATTACGAATGAAAAGTGATAGTAGAACAACGTGAACCACTTATCACATCCCGACCAATCACATCACCACAAAACTGACCAATCACATCACGACCAAACCGGCCAATCACATCACCACAAAACTGACCAATCACATCCCGACCAAACCGACCAATCACATCATCACAAAACTGACCAATCACATCCCGACCAAACCGACCAATCACATCACCACAAAACTGACCAATCACATCACGACCAAACCGGCCAATCACATCACCACAAAACTGACCAATCACATCACGACTAAGCCGACCAATCACATCAACACAAAACTGATCAATCACATCACGATCAAACAGACCAATCACATCAAGACCAAACCACCATTCTCAGCAGCAACAAGAGACAAATACCATCATCTGACGACGACTCTTCGTTTGACTCTGAAGATGACTACTGTTTAGGTGGTCGAAACGTCAGTCACCAACGACAATCCTTTTGATTTCAACCGGACGATTACACTAAATAAACGCCACACACTCCTGGGTTCAAACCATTCACCAAACGAGTACAACCTGCAGCAAAAAGGCTGACCTTGTAATGCGGCCTTCCAACGATGGCGGGGAACACTACTCGAGGCGCGTCTTCGTTGGAGAACCCAGCTTTGCATAGTCCCGAACCATTATCGATTATCAAGACTGTGCCTCCACTTTGTTCCTGAAACGTCGAACCATAATTGATTATCACCACTGCTATACTTCGAACGACTATCGATTATCAAAACTGTTTCTCAAATTTATATCAATTATCAAGACTGCACCTCGAACGACTATCGATTACAATTGATCCGTCATCGATTATCATTTCTTGGATGCTAAATTTGAAAAGCGCACGAAAACATGGACACACAAATACACAGCATCTTACGCTAACGGGAAAGCACTCGAACGTTAACTATCTTTGCCGTCGAAAGGCAAAATGCACGAATGATGTAAGGAGAATTGATAATTGGAGATATCACTATATGTTTCCTCACTATATGACGTATCTCAGGTTTGTGAGAAAATCTCTAATAATCACAACGAGACACTTACAAACGCTACATGCTGCTCACTCGTCGAAACAACCGAGGCAGCGGGTGGCACCGGAGGACTGGCACGAGCCGACTTCAGCCAAGGCACATGCACTTCCGTTTCCTCTTTGACGTCATCAGAATGAACAGCGTCATTTCCGATCTGCGTTGCGATCCGATCTAAATCTTCAGAACTAAGTGAACTGAGTGACAAAGTGTCCGAGTCTGAGTTACCGATCATGTCCAACAGGTCGTCGCTGTCGCTGTCGAGCCGGCCGGTTTTAGGTTGCTGGGATTTCGGTTCGGTATCGGCAGAGGCTGCTTCGTCCACGCTGTCGACTCTGGCTTCGTTTCGTTCGTGAACTTTTTCAGCTCTTGGAGTCTTTTCTTTAGCTTCCTCAATCAAGCTCGACTCACGATTCCCATCTTTCTCATCATAAAGCATCTTTTCGATGTTCTCGAACTCCTCCATAGATGATCTACGTGTCGTTTCTTCACCATTTTCTCCGTCATCTTCGGCATTCGCAGCATCTTCTACGTCATTCCTGGCATCTTCTACGTCACCTCTCCCCCCGTCACTTCGCTCGTACGAGTCCAGATTTTTCCCTGAATCAATGAACTTTTCTAGAGCCTCGAATTCCTCAGAAGAGTCCTGTTCAGGATCTTTCTTCAGTGCTGAGTTTATTTCAATTTCGATATCTTCATCAATTTCATCATTCGGGATTCTTTCGCGTCCTGGTTCAACGTTTGCTTGTTCTTCATGTTCGGGGATTTCTATATCGAATCTCTCCAAGTCTTCAGAGCTCTCGGACTCACTGGAAGCAGCCCTTTTGAAAGAGGACTCTCCTATTTCTTCCTTCTTGTCACATTCCTCTTTTTCAGCTTCTAACTGTGACATTCCCATGACACTGCTCAGCAATCCTTTGTTCTCGTAACTCTCTAATTCTTCGTCATTTCCTTGTTCTTGTTCAGCTTCTGAGTGTGACTTGCCCATGTCAAAGCTTCCTTCTCCTTTGAAGCTTAAAGTAATATCTTCACCGTCTTCTTCATCGTTTCCTTCTTCTCCCCTTCCTTCTTCTTCTAGTTCAAAACGTGACTGCTCCATTTCAAGACTTCCTTCGCCGCTTAAATCATCTTCACCTGTTGAATCTTCAAGCGCTCCCATCTGTAGAAGTTCTATCAGTTCCTGCTCGGGTGATATCTGATCCTCGTTGCTTACAAAGTCCGTTTGGTCAATATCAATGTCTTCAAGTTGACTCTCCCCTTGCGAACCATCAGCTCGGTCCAGGTTCTCTGTCTTTTCGCTCGAACCAGGTCTCCACTGTTCGCGCTGGATTCGTTCACCATCCGATCCAGTCTTGTCTAGTCCGAACTCCTTGTGTCCATTGGCCGACGAGGTGGTTTCCAGTCCACAAACGTTCTTTTGCTCTGCAAACTCCTCGACGGCATTTGGCTGCGCACGCTCTTGCCGTAGGTCTTGGTGCCGCTGTACAGAAGTATCGATTTCTTGAATGGGATCGGAGTTCATGCGACTCTTAAAATAGTGTAAGCGTTTCTCTCGAATGGCTTGTAGATCGTTAGTCTGTAATAAAAGAAAGCATAATTATTATTTCTCGGTAAAGTACCGTACGAGGGAGGAAGGGTGACAAGATGGACGTGAGTGATGGACGAACTACTGGCATCGATGATCCCAAGAAAAGCTCGACTTACCTTGACAGTATTGGTCAAACCATTCTTGAGCCGTTGTTGAGTTTCCTTCTGTTGCCGGAGCCATTCTTGCTGCTGTTCTTCCTCATCCTTCAGTCGCTTCTGCTCCTCTATATATTCCTGTCTCTCTTTCTCCAGAACTTCTTCCAGTTCTCTCTGTTCCCGCTCGACCTCCTCCTGAAGTTGGCGGACTTCTGTGTCGTCATAACTCGGTTGTTTCGCGACTGGTTTCTTCTCAGTATGTGGAATGCTTGGTCGTCTACTTTCGGCTTCTTTGTGTAACTTTTGTTGGTGAATATCATGTTGATGTTGTTGTTGGTGGTGGTGCCGCTGTTGTTGTTGTTGTTGTTGTTGTTGTTGTTGCTGTGCCCGTTGTAGTTGTTGTTCCTGCTTCAGTTGCGGTTGTTGTTGTTCCTCTCGCTTCCGTTGTTGTTGCATTTCCTGTCGTTGCTGTTGCCGTAACAAATCCTGCTGCTCCTTCATTTTACTCCAATCACCCCTGTACTGATTTCCAGGTTCCTCATCAACTGGCATTTCCCTTGGTGCATCGCGGCGTAAACTATCCCCAGTTCCTCTCTGGTAAATCTGAGAAACATAACCAGGCGCGGCTACAGAATCGCCTGGAGTCTGAGTCTCTTTGTCCAACAGAATCTGGCTCACGTACGAACCATTCCATTCCTGATGCTGCTGTTGTAAGTCAGCGCCACCAAAAAGAGTTGTCCTTACTGCATTTCTTCCGGTCAGCGGCATGCCATCAAAGCCCATGCGACTGTGCCCGTTCCGCTGGTCTGACACGTGACTCCTCGGAGGCAGCAGGCTCACGTCGGTGAAGTCCTGGGTGACAACAGCACCTGATCTATGGACGCCATCACCAAGAGTTGAAATCAAGCCATGCTGTAGGAGCCATTTTGTTTCTGCGGGAGAGAGTTTATAGAACACCTCAGCCAGAGCTTTCTCCATTCGACAGAGCTGCTCTTGCGCATAGAAGTACTGTTCCTCAATGTCTTGTCGTGCGACTCGATCAAGACGTTGCTCAAGAAACTGTCGGTACTTTGCAATCTGATTCTTCCAATACAACTCCTGCTTCTTTAGCAGGCAGTACTGGCGCAGTCTCTCTGTAGCAACGTCCACGTTTGACGACACTTTGGTTGCAAAAGGCGACGCAACAAGGTGGTCGTAAAAGGCAGGCAACAAAACGCCGTTATAAGCCGCGGCCTTGAAACTGTTCTCGAAAGGGCTCTGCGTCGATGGCTGTGACATTGACCCGCGCAAATCTCTTGCCGTAGACGACGGACACCCTGACGGCGAAAACCGCAAAGGCTCCAAGTCGTTCAGGAATCCTTCAACTTCGCGATCCATGGAGTCTGGTTTCACATGATTGTCCGAGCCGCTTGCTTGATGCCTGAAGTTTCTTGTTGAGTTATTCAGGTGTTGTCTGTGATTGTTCTCCTTTCGAGGGAACACATCTCCAACAGTGCGGCTTGACGCGAAGTTTTCAAAATCTTCGGGCCCGCGCTCTAAATCCCGCAAATCCAGCGGTGGCACGCGGAAGTTATTCATCCTTGCGCGCTCCAGCTCCTGCAGCTCCCGCTCAAGTTGGCGCTGCTCCTCAAGTAACGACACGTCACGGGGGGAGGTTCCCTGGTTTGACAAGGAGCGCTTCCGGGCCGGTTTCTTCGGCGGAAGTAGTTCTACCGGAAACTCTTCATGTTCATCGCAAGCAAGTTGTCTCACAGGAGGCTGCTTCCGCTGTGTTACCTTCGAGTAAGAGTGCTCTGACAAATACCTTCCACTTATCCCGCGAGGACAAGTCTCGCCGGCTGATAAGACTGTTGAGTATTCATTCTCGATATTACCATCGAGCTCGTCAGATGGTTGACGCAGCAAAGACTGGGACTTAATCTCAAAGGAGTCTGAGTTCCAGCTCCTATCGAGCATGCGCCCTCTGGCTGAAGCGGCTGACCTGCTCGTGGGCGGCGTTGGGAGCTTTCTCGTGCCGCTTGACGACCCGCTTAAGCTCAGATCACCGTTACGAAGTTGACGGTTTGTTGCTTTTCTGTCTGATGGCCGAGTGACTTGATTTCTTGGAGTTAAGAGAAAAGACTTTGAGATCAATGAAATATCGTGGAAAAATATTCAGTTGCACATTTGTGAACATGGCGATAGTTCAACTGAGTGACAGAGACATAAAAAGGAAACATAAAAAAGGAAAACAGAAGAACAGAAAAGCCATAGACAATAAAGAGTACTCCGTTACAAACAGACAAAGAGGCAGACAGAGGACAGACAAATAAATAACAGCGACAGTAGGACAAAGCCAGAGACCACTGGTCTATTATGATAAAAGGCCCATTTCTGAGATGCCTGTTGTCTGTTTCAAACCGAAGCTTGGTGCGAAAATGAGTTTGATTTGCATGAAAACGAACATGCTAGTGAAACAAATTTTCGAAGAAAAGGTTTCGTAGTATGCCTCACTTTCAAACAAAGGTAACTGACATCTCGAAAATGGCCTACTAAAAGTCGGTCTGAGCGTGTTCACCTTTGCTGCGTATGCGCCACTCTTGCACTGTTCGTCACATTAAAGTCCCTTGAGTAACGATCAACCAGAAGACTTTCCCGCGCGCGGATGACCTTGGCCATCTCTTTACACCTTTCAGACAACAGGAGCGCCCGCGATCTGTGCTGCGTGACCGAGACTTTCTCAGCGTACAGCGCAAGTTGCGACAGCTGTTCATCGGAGAGGGGAGGGTGACGCTTCGCAAACTCCAGCAACTCTCCAGAGGAAGATGGCGGTGGAAGAGAGGTAGACCCGCGGGGGGAGGGGTAAGTGGGCCAAAACACAGAAGCCTGTTGGTACCACGTCTCAGCCTGGTGTATCAAGTAAAACAAGTGATTAACTTCAATCTTCTCCTAGAGTTTATCGCACTAGATATATTTATTTGTTGTCATTCATGGCTAACAAACAAAAACAATACCCTCGAGACTTGACAGTCGGTGGTTCAACTGAGAATCAAACACACAAACATATTCTGGTAATCAATTGAACAAGCCAGTTTCCCACTCATGCGCCGTCGTTGAGACTGAGACATTCTGGCGGGACATTTGACGATCAAACTGGGCAGACAGAATGGAGAACCGATAAACTTTGCATGGTCAAAATCCAATTACGCAGGAACAAAACTACTGCCAAAGCTCTCGTAGGCGACCACCTCGGGAATTCGAAAAGGTGGTCGTGGTCGCAATACGGGAGCGGTCGCTTACGAGAGCTTTTTATTACAAAGTTTGAGTGACAATTCAAACGGGGTTTCACAGTAAGGTCGTAACTAGAGCTGGTCGCTTACGAGAGTGGTCGCAAGGAAAGCTCTGACTGTAGACTGAACAGAGAGATTTATTTCGCAGCATTTATAGGATTTTTTTCCAGGCTACTCTTGCAACTGCATAAATTGCGGCCAGTAAACTGAAGTACTATCAGCTACTGTGCACGAGTTTGAAAGTTACTGTATAATAGTAAAGAGTAAACAAACCTTGTTCAAGATGTTGTAGAAGTTGTAAGTCCCCTCAAGCGCTTTCCTGCGTCCTTCCACCCGCTTACTGAAGTCTGTGACACGGGTCGCAAGCAAATCAGCAGTCGTTTGCAATCCTCGTTTCTCTCTGTGGATCTTCTTAACTAGCTGATCTGATTCCTTCACGAATTCTTTTCCTTGAAGAATAACTTTCTGCGAACGTGGCGCAATAAAGTTGTCAGGGTCCACACAAATAACGCCACCTTATCAGCGAATGCAAGCAACCCCTAAAAACGCGCAGTCATGCATTGTTACCAGCGAGATGTACTGTGCACACAAGATACAATGGAATACAAGCTCGGGGAGGGGTGAGCCAAATAGGTATGTGCCGCCCCAAAGGGTATCACTTTCAGCATTTTAGTCTGAAATAGGGTATCGATTTTAAGCCTTTGGTCTGGAATAGGGTCGGAGATTTTGATATTTGGTCTGAAATAGGGTCGAAAATCGCAAATTTTGGTCTGAAATAGGGTAAGGGTTTTCAGTCCCGGGCGGCACACTCCCACCCAAAATTTTGAGGAGTAACCCCCCCTCCCCCGACAGGTCCCCATGACAACTAGTCTTAATCTGCGTCCATGAAACATAGAACGTATCAACGTGTCCTGAAGTCGACTAAGGGTCAGTGTGGAAAAGCAGGACTCCGTTAAGAAGATTGAGCTGACATTTGAGTTTTCGTCTTGCTCCGTCGAAGGGCGAACGTTCGAAACGCCACCTCAAATTCTTAATGGCGTCCAGCTAACAAAAATCAGGTCAACAGTACTGCAAATACCGGTATTACATAATTTTGTCAGTGCAGCATACTGTACGTCAACATTACGTCAGTCTTGCGGCATAGTTACGTCACCATTACGTCAGCATACGTCATTACGTACCTTGGCTGCCCCATAAAATTCCTTCTCAAACTGAGTCAAGAGAAGAAGCGCTGACTCCAAAGAATTTCCGAGCTGTAAATGGTTGGCGAGGTAAACGTCTCCTTGCTCCTGAATCCATTTGACAATCTACAATACAAGAACAAACACGGATAAGTTTGATCAAGGAGGTGAACAATGATATTTATCACTACTGGGTCGAGCTTTTACCAACAGTTTTGCCAAGAAAACTGTTTAAATCTAGTTCATGTGAATATGGAACTGGGTATTATTATTGGCTTCAAGGAGAAAATAATCAATACTTGCTATATAAAAAATATTTTCACTAACTTAAATTTTAGGATAACCATCGGTAATCAAACAGTACACCGTCAGGGTGTCTTTTCTGTTGTTCTCTTCACGTTTGAACGAGTCTTTAAGTGTAACGTGGTCAAATGAAGTTAAACAAACGCACATAACCGATGCAAACAAAAGAATTGGATACGTAGTTCGTACCTGGTTCATTTTGTCCTTGAGTTTTTGGGCCTCTGTTCTCTTGTCGTCCGTCACTGGTTCTTGGAAGACTTTCCACGCTTCATCCAGTGTTCTCTTGGCCTGCACAAGTTTGTTGTGGTGCGGTTTAATGGCGGACATCATTGGCATGAACAGCGGTTTCTTGTGCATGGCGGAGAAGGCGGAATCGCGATGTGGCCGCATGGAGAGTTCGACTAGTCGGGCTGCCTCTTCCAGAGCTTGGTCGATGTAGAGCTCTCTGCAAATAAACAAACCAACAAACTGGTTATTATATCTTAAAGACATGACATCCATATTTAACAGATTTTACAAGCATAGTTGGCAAATTTACATCTCCTGTCTCTCTGTCTTCTGTTTGTATTTTTCTTTTTGTATATAACTATGTCTGTTTTTTCGACAGTGTTTTTTGTCTGTCTGTTATCGACAGTGTTTTTTTTTTGTCTGTCTGCCTGTCTGTTTTTAGACAGTATATTTTGTCTGTGGGTATTTTTTTTTTTTTTTTTGATAGCTTTTCCCGTATCTTCCTATGGCTATGTGCCTTTGTTTCTCAAACTCGTTCGTAACAGATTGCTTTAACTTACGAGAACACCATTTGAAGACTTTTCTTTAGCCTGCTAATACAGCCGTCTCCCGTCGGGCAGTTTTTGAACCCTGCATCCATTAACATTTTTTAACATTTTCACCACCCCGCGGCCATCAAAATTTTTCAACATTTTTCACCCCCTAGCGGTCATGTAATTTTTTCAAAATGAGCCCCTAATTCGACAGTTTGAAAAATTAGAAGTAATACAGTAGTTGCTTGTATGGGATTTCGAGTGTACAATATAATTAACAAATTAATCCTGCACCTTCTGATTTGGGCTCTCCTTGTCTCAATCTTCTGTAAAAACACTGCATCAGATCCTTGTCCTCCAGGAGATGAAATTTTCTTTAAACTCTGAAGCCTTTCAACAGCGGAGGGTAAATGAGCCAAGATATCTTCCACCCTAACATAGAAGTCCTCCAGCCGCTTAGAAATAACAGCAGGGCACACATGTAAATTTCAAACACTTCACTCCTTTCAGGTCCAACTTAAACTTAACATTGCAAAAAACATGACCTCCACTTGACAATACACTGTTATTAGAATGTACACATCAAGAGCTTTCATTTCGGTGGGCTACACCTTTAGGTTTCATTTAAAAGTTCGGGAGTTGGAAGTGAACACTGCGACTAGAATGAACTGATTGGGTTTCCTGGAAAAGCCAGATCAAGGATCAAGGATCAAGGATTAATGCTTGTCATGTTTTTCTATCACAACGGTTTCTGTCCATTAAAAAAAAATGCATTCGTCTCCCATTCATTATGCTTATTCTACATATCCTATATCCCTTTAATGTTCTGCAGCCAGTTTTGCTCTCGTATATACGTGTGCATAGCCCTCTCCTCATCGGACGAAGACAGCTACCTACCCTCTTTATTTAGTTATTTTTATTTATCAATTATATTTATTGATCTGTGATCCTTGATCCTGATTTTCCAGGAAACCAACTGATTGAGAGATTTTGCTTGAGGGATCACACCATTAGGTTTCATTTGAGGAACTGTATAGTCTGTTCAATCAAGTTGAAAGGAACAGTATGCTCTACCTCTTGGAGTTTCACCCAGGCTTCCTGATTGTGCACAAGATTCCCACCAAAGTAAGAGGTAAGTTGACTTGCTTCAACAAATGTGAGAAGATCTGTAGGTCCTTTGATAAGTGAAGTCTGCAGAGATATATGTATATATAATAATGATGATTTTTATTAAATTATAAATTATTCCATAATAATCAATATCATCATCATTATCACCAGCACCAGCATCATATCATCAACATCACATTTAAATTTTGCATAAATAATTTTATCAAATATTTTGTATGAATCTGCAGTGTAAAATCAGGCCTTTATTAACTCACGGCCGAACTGTATACACTCGAAGACCACAACCACTCAGAACACAACCAATTTTTAGCTCAACTCAACTCACAACACTGATGCTAGAACTACGCCAGAACTACACTAGCTATACCTTCGTCAGCACTACACTAGCACTCAGCTCTTCTAAAGTATATATACTACACTGCAAACAGTTCCAATCACAAAAAGAAAGAAATAACATAGAATTCCTGCTTTGACGTCACATCATTACCATATTCAAAATACAAACCTTTACGCAACATTGAAACACAGAAATGTTCTAATAGTCAACTATTTACTTGATATAGAATTGATTGTAAAGATATCATTTTGGGGGCTTGTAAGCACTTTAATTACTTTCTTCTGTTAATCGAAGTAATCAGACTGTTCTACACACCTGGAAGTTAAACTGAATCTTTCCCTGCCGAGAATGGATCTCCTTGGCCAGGTGTTTCTTGGCTTGCTTGTCCGTGGGCAGTATGACATAAAGAGCAGCCACAGCCCCTCCATTATTCTACAAAAAGGAGAAGAATCTTTATTTAACAAGGGTGGAGTACATTATTACTGGCTAGTAGTCCAGTAGCTTTTATAATGGCCCTCTTATTAGTGATATTTGGTAACTGTGGTGGACAGTTCACAGCACCGGGGAAATCCCCCTGCTCTTTTTGAGAAGTGTGTGAGTTCCTCAATCCATATACATTGGGTTAGTGAAGGTTGCAATACTAGGTCAACAGCTTAACATCCCCACCCAAGGATGGAGGGTAGCTCAGACAGGAACATAGTACTTCCCACTTATGCCACAAGGAGCAGATCCCAAAGCCGGGAATCAAACTCCAGCCACATTGGTGAAAGACCAGCGTGCTAACTGCTCATGAAAAAGTGAAGACTTTGCTTTTGCCAGAAATGTCCCATATTTCTGTTCAGAGTGGGTTGAGGGAACTGGGGCCTCAAACAAACCTGAAAGCTCTGAATATTTTCCAAGATGTGCGATATGACAGTTGGATCTTTCACACTTCGGAAGTCCACCAAAAGGGAGACACCACGTACTGAGAACCATGCCCTGAAATTCAACAGTAGTAAGAAGGTTTTTCATCTGAGGAGGCAACTCCAACGGTTTTTCCCTTCTGAACCTGTCTTCTTTCAACAGGTATTCCACTTGTCGGACATTTGAAACATGAGCCTCTGGCTCGGGAGAATGGGCAACCACTCCCTAATGCTTCGACTTTAAATAAATGATATTTATTTATTTATTTATTTAACACAACAAAATGCACTGTATTACTGTACTTCTCTCAAAGGAGCAGTGAGCACAGTCAGGTTTTTTGCTAGGGGTACAAGTTCAAGCCCCACTCAAGGCAATAAACATTTAAGGTGTCAAAGCCTGGCTCTCTCCTTGTGGCTTGGATGACCACCTAAAATGGCAGTCCCATTCTGGATTGAAAATTTAGAACCACAAGGACGTAAAAGAACCACTTGAGGACACAAACAAATCTCTGACTGCAACCTGACCCTCAGTGTGAACAGAAACAAAGTTTTAATACTCTGTCACTGTCTGTACAAACAGTACCTTGATAGAAATGCCAGATATTTCAGGAGTCTCAAGAATGCTGCTCTCTCCAACTGCACCAGTTTATGATAATGTTGTGGGGGAAGGGTCAACAAAGGGATTCCCTTCAAATCACGGCCTCCTGATGGAAGACACAAGCAAAGATTTAATGACGCCTTCAGCTCCTGACCTTCTTGATATACAAAGAGGTTATTACACGGGAAGGAGTGCAATACAGTGGAGTCGGTTTTATTTTTTCGAGCCTGCTTCAGGCGAGAAAAAATAAAACTGATGAGTAAAAATACAGCTGTATTGCATGACTTTTCGTGTAATAAATTGTTTATCACACGACAAACGAAGCACTGGGCAAACATTCTCGCTGCGTGCAAAATGGAACAAAAAAATGACGCGTTCGTAAACTTTGCTTGTGAAAACTGACCACGTAAGCTAATAAACCAGTTGATCTGGTTCCTGATGAGTGCAATATGCTCCCATCTTTGCACTCGTTTTGGCCCGTATTTGCACTTGAAAATGTGAAGTCGTGTAATAAAGTACTGTATAATGATTCTGTTTATACACTAAACAACAGTACGAGTAACAAAGTGAGATTGATTTTACCCATCAGCTGACTTTGTCTGAGCAAGCTACAGTACTGTACATATCAAATAAGCCTTATTCTCCTTACTTTGTGATATTATTTCTAATGAGAATATGGGAAGAAAAAATTGAAGTTGCTCCACTCAGGAGTTAAACAGTGCACACATTGAGTATAAAAAATATATAAAATTTGCATCTTTTTTTCTTTGCTACTGGATCTTCACTGGTTTGAATCTATAATGAAAATATAATTGGCAATGACAAGTAGTGAAAACTTTCTTGTACTTGTAAAGTATTGACCAGCTTGAATTAAAGAAAGAGGTCAACTTCACTCACTGGTTATTCATACTATCAACGCTATCATGCAACAATGAACATATAATCATGATAGTTATAACATTTATTTAATATTTTTAATTTTCAGTGGCTTGATCAGCAGTGATATCTGTTATGCTACAAATAGAATTTAAGAGGTTACTGCACCTTGCCAAAATTAAATCCTTGTGCATGCACATACCAGAATTTTATTGCCATCGACCTCAGTAATGGACTATTAATCTATGCCTTGGGTTGTTGTTATGTCATAATATTTTCACTCGAAAATGTGGTCCAGCAACACTGTTACAATGCACTTGTAAGCAAAATACTAAAAAGAACTTCTCACATATAATACCATATTTACCGCTAATCAATATGAATCTGATGTTGAAAATATAAAAAAAGTTTGCTACAAAACAAATCTACCTGTCAAAATAGCAGTCTCCGAGAGAATAATCTCCTTTCTGGGCATACATATCCTCTCTTCTCTTCCTTTGGAGCCCATCTGAAAAAAGATAAAATTAAGAATCCAGATGTCTACAGCATATAATCTTATGATGAAGAAAGTGTTTCCTTTTTAACTGAGTGTAGCTATAGTCATATATCAGCACTTACTTGGTACCATAAATTACAAATTAGCAAGCTCTTGACAATAAATTCCTTGAAAGCAAATTCAGCAGGTGTTGATACAACTACAGACCAGGTGAAAAAAGCAGCCCTTCAGCTGATTTGTGGAGACCCTAAACATTGTATTGTCAAAATAATATTGTGATGATTAATTATGCAGCAGACAGCAAATACAGCATGCTTTGCAAAGTTGTAGGATCACTAATTATTCAAAATTTATGACTGTAAATTTAATGTAAACAGGGTGTTTTTTATCCCGTTTTGGGTATTATTATGAAATCATTACTTACAGTACACTGTAAAGAATCTCAAACTGCTGTATAATTTTGTAGAGCAAATAGAGCAGCACAGAATACCTCTAATTTATTATGTGTATATGCATATCAGAAATAATGAGCCTGGTATTTTAATCACAAATAAATTACAACTATTTGTTTATATTAAAGTAGGATTAGTGTGCAGCATCATTTAGGTTCATTTAGCACTTCTGATCTGATGTGTTTTTCCGACCTACCATAAATATGGCGAAAGCAAACAGATCCTATATCAGACTTTCCATATCAAGAGAAACTTATTATACAGTATATTACTTATCTTTTGTGAAATAATATACTTCCTTCAACTTTGGTAAACCCAATCAAGGTAAACCTGGCTTTTCTTTTTAGCACA
The DNA here is from genome assembly GCA_964036295.1 of Plumapathes pennacea. NCBI lineage: Eukaryota > Metazoa > Cnidaria > Anthozoa > Antipatharia > Myriopathidae > Plumapathes > Plumapathes pennacea. The sequence continues at coordinate 18,379,736 of OZ038464.1, read as the reverse complement.
TTCGTCGTGATAAAAGTACTGGGTCATACACGATCGAGCTCACTATAAAAAATTATAAATTTCAAAGAATTGACTCGCAGCTGAGATCTGCAGCTTTCTTATATTAATCACATAATCTCTAAGTCACGTCCTTCTTCGTGTTAGCAAAGAGCATGCTGCTTTGTATTCAAATCTTTCTTCTGCCAACTATTACGACAAGAATGATCAAGTTCTAACAGTGAAGTGGTTCAACTTAATTGAAATACAACCAAACTCGTCTTCATTTATATATGAACTGCACGAGTCTATAATTAGCACAATGAAACTACGCCTTTCGAAAGTTCGCAAACGCCTTCCTCGTGTAGTACTGCAACAAGAGCATAAAACTAACATGATAAGCAATGCTTTATTCCCTCGTGTTTACAGCAAATATAAAGTTCATATGACACAGTACGTTTGCGCGCAAGTCATGATCTCGCGAAAACAAAAACACCACAAAAACTGCCGTCCATCTACCAAGGGCATAAGATTTCTAAGAGCTTACCTCTTCCTCTTTCGGGCTGTTTTATGTCAGAAAACAGTTGTCTTTCATCGTGGATTGTTTGTTTTCTTGCACGCTAGAACGGCTTGAAGGGCCATGACAGAGCTCCGAATTGGCCAAGTGTTTGCCAATCTCTCACTCAAAACCTTCACCTCAAATAGACAGATAGCTTCTTCATAATCTCCTTCTGCCGTTTTTAAAGGCAACAAACGGAGAAAAGCTTGTGTACTAAAACAACAACCGAGTGAAATACGACCATCTGAACCAGGCGCTTGTCAATGCCGTGACCGCGGAAATTATGGAATGTCAGGCCACTCACCGGGGAGGGCGAGGAAAACTGTTTGGTCATTTCAAGGGGGGAGGGGAGAGGCCTCAAAGTGACGCGGATGGCCCTGGAGACGAGGTTGCAGTTGCAACTGCGGGTTAGCGACAAAAACACATAAAAAGAAAAGAAAACCAAACCAAACCAAACCTCCCGCAAAAACAACAACAACAAATCGGCAACAGTCAGTGGATCAGATTTTAATTAATATCAAAACTCCCTCGTTCAAAATCTTGACATGTTCTTAGTACTAATCTTACTACAGTAACACAGAGAAAATAGCCACCATCTGATCGCTTGCAGATTAAGCAGCTGGTGCTACTATGAATGTCTCTTACTGTCACCCATACTGTTTCTTAATGAATGGTAGGGAGAATTTGTATTTCAAGAGTCAGGACAGTGAAAGGCTTAATCCAAAAAACAAATATTGAGTTTGTTCTCCGTGTAGAGCCAATATTATCCCACGTTGTCTGGTCTTATTGAGAAAATGATGTCTCAATACTTAACAGCGCTTCAGCACGTTGTAGAGGAGTGGTGGAGCATTGCTGTACATCTTGCAACCAAGACAAAATATTACTCTTGCTTGCGTACATTGCTAACTTAGATACTTTCTTCACTGAGCTTGTGGGCGTTGTACACTCAAAACTGTAGCTCTGCAAGGACTCCACCTGGCCTTCGTTATAAAATGAATCATTACTGCTAGCACTGTCTGAGTTAGTATTATCTGGATTAATTGTTGGCAGGTTTGGCTGGCTATTCGAATTTAAACCAGTCGGCAATTGACCTTTCCCCGCAATTACTTTCTCGGTGTCCTTGCCAAACTTTTCACCCCTCCCAGTCTCAAACGGCTTAGGGAATTTGCCATCAAAATTGTCTTGAGCTCTGACACTCGCACCCGCATTTCCCTCATCGTCGTTTTTCGGCCGACACTCGGGTATTCGTCGCCAGTCTGTCGGGAGGTTTGTCAGGCTGTATTTCCGAAGACTCGTGTAGTTATTCTTTATATGGACGGAGCCGTTGCTACGAAGTATGCCAGGCAGATTTTCCAGCTCCCGTTTCATAAAGAATGGTTGTGTCAGTTGAGTTGGCATACTCTGGGTACGCCTGCGGGCATAATTTCCCTGGTCTGGTGCGCACAGTTTCCCGTTACCCCCCACAACAGTGTATCCTCGTGCACCTTCGTCCGTTCTCTGCTGTCTAGTATTACATGCAGATGAATCTTTTCCTTTAGACTGTACCAGAAAGGAACGTGAAGCCCTAGCCGCTGTTATAAATTCTCGGCGTTCTGTAACCTGTTTACATACACCACCAAACTCGACGCTAGCTTCTTTTGAAATAGCCTCTTGGTCGACTTGGGATAGTTTACCAATCAGCTTGAATCTTTCTGCGAAACTCAGTGTGGCGGTTTTTCTCTGAAAATCATTCCTCTGCAGCCATAAACAAACACGTGGATTCGACGGGTGAGACACTTCGAACTTCTCTGACGAGATTCTACGATCTTCTTTGCCTCTCTTCGCCTCCATGCTTAAGTCGGGGTCAGAGCATTATTTCTGAATCGTCGATGACTCTGCAGTTTCAGTACAGACTTCACTGAACAACCGATATAGTTCAAGTTTAAACGTTACACTGCCGGAAATGGCAATTAACTGAGCGAAAGTGTCTTAGCGTCTCATATACCGTTATAGCTGAACCAACTCGATTTAAAGAGTTAGTTGTTCAGCTTTAGACCCAGATGCGTGCAAGTCTTATATTGCGGGTCTTCACTTCTCGATGCGCGTGACAACAAAGACACTTCTGTTTGCATTGAGTGTTTCCAGTGCATAATTGATCAAGCGCTTAATTGCTTTACGTCGGGAAGCGGCGGGATTTCAATTTGTTTGCATAGTTGCTTAAATTAGGCAACACAACCAGAAGACAAAGGAATTGATGTCGTGGGTGGGCCTCGTAAAAAACCTATTATTAAGCGCACAAAAGGAGTGATATTGGTCAGTATAATATGCCATAATTCTGATCAAAACGAAGGGCTAACGCTCAAAAAATTGACAAAAACATTATTTACAGATGTATCCATAACAACGGCTTTACGCGTTTATGGTTGTGAAAAAGTTGGAGGGGAAATTTTCTCCACTTTACTTTTTCACTGCCGTCGGTTCCTCTGTATAAATAAGACTCGATGCAAAAGAATGTACTCCGAGAACTTTCATTTGAGTGGTCACATGTACAGATTTCATTCGACAGTTCAAGAATTCGAAGTGAACGCTGATATATTGAAATGCACTCATTTGAGTAGTTACAGGAAGTTTTCAAAGAATTGTGGGACACCTATCTTCGAAAAGGTCAATAAAATCCTACTTGGCCTTTATCACAGTTCCCATGGCATCAAACGACAAAATATACGGCGACTGTATAAATACACGAATGACAAGGACGTCCCAATTAACGTACTGTACGTCAACTGAAATTATATCTCACCGATTCCTGAAAGTCGTAGTTTTAGCTCTTCCAACAAAGAAAACAAAATCCAAACCATTATCGTCTACGTCTTCAATGATTTTGAAATATAGAGCAGTCTTCACCATACAGTACGAAAAATATTCTTTTCAATAAAAGAACTCCACATGCCTCTGTTTCCGATCCTGCGAGGAAAAATAAACTGGAACAAAAGTTCGATCGACATGCAAATGCCACAGAGCGTCGCCACGCACTTCTCCCAACATAGCAGTGTTATTTTATTAAAAGACAAATGATTACTTTTGACTCGATGACGATATAAACCGAAAACGTTTCACATTCTGTCTATATATACTCCTTTTCACTCATTTACGTAACATAAACATGCTACAATTAAAACACGCTCAGTGACCAAAATGCGCATATTAGTTTGGACCTGCGCATGTGTATGTTAAATTGAACCTGCGCATGCGCATACTAGTTTAGACCTGCGCCTGCGCTACTAATTTGGACCTACATCTGCGCATATTAAACCAAGCCTGCACTTGCCGCGTGGAAGCAATAGCGCTCAGACTGAGTGACATTAGTTTGTCTCAAAAGTGAACAACCTGCACTCCTCCTCCTCCCCCCACGGTCAACAGTGTAGTAGCGCTTGTCTTCATCAGACTAGAATACACAAACAGTTTTTCACCTGTACCAAAATTGATTACAATAAGCCTTTTAAGGTATAATTTTCAGTGTCCTCTGTCTTAAACAGGGTATATAATTTTGCGATGAGCAGAATACGCTAACCGAAACTGGCGACAGAAGTGTACTAAAAGTCACAATACTTCAAGAGAAATTGGAGAAACAGGATTATTTGAATATTTTCTTGAAGTGATTGACTCAGTATTAATACACACAGGATGCGGGCGGCATGGCGTACTTGCAATTTGCCGCGTTGATTGTTTGATTCCCATCGACTAACATTTATACTTATCAGAAGCACGCGAAACAACACTCAAAGCTGTCCTACTCTGTTGTGCTCGGGTATAGGCTCCAGTCGATGCCTCTACGAAACCGTTTGATTCATTTTCTCAGCTGGAGAGCTTGCAATGGCACAATAGGGTCGTCTATACGAGAGAAAATAAGCCACGACTTACATAGGCCGCGGCCTTACATGAGACGTAAACAGCGGACTCATTTATACGAGTACGGCTTACACAAGACGCGAACTGCTTTTATAAATGGTTCCTTGTTTCACGTCCAAGGTAAACCGCGGCTTAGATAAGAACAGCTCAAAACCCCTAGGCCAGGATAAGCTGCGGCTTGTGTTAGCCGCGCCTTGTGTAAGCCGTGAACGTGGATTTCGTGCCAGTAATAGGATGTGTCCACATCTTATGAAAGCCGCGGCCTATTTTCTCTCGTATAAACGGCCCTAATATGTCTCAGCCTCTGAAAGAGGTTATTGTAGATTGAGTCAGTCGCCTTCGGCAGCGAGAGGGCTAAATAATTAAGTTAACTCGGGTAAGGCACGTATTTGTGTGTGTTAGTGGGTAGGCGTAAGCGGCTGTGTGGTTTGGTATGTGTTAGTGTCGGTAGGTGGCTGTATATGGAAAGGTTATCGTATACAGGGTAAGACTGTCGGGATTTCTGAACCGTGAGGCCCAGTCCCCATCATAAATCAGCGCTACATCAGCAAACAGCGTCAGGACTAAGTCCAAATTTATTTCGAAGTTAAACTGTGAAGAAATCCTACACAGGACGGCAATGAAATGAAGCACGGCGCTAAAATAAATAAGAAAACGACCCTAGAGGAAAGACTTCGTCCAGTGCGTTTAATTCTTCACATTCATCACTCATCACTTCATACTCTTCCCACTATTTTTTTCAACATGGCTGGTTGATCTCAAGAGGAGGGTAGACTGAATTTTTTTTATACAGGGAAAGATTTAGCAGACGCTTTGTCTGAATAAAACTTTAATTCAGCTATGGGTCCTGTTGTTCAAAGCTCGACAAGTCTAACGCAGGGTTTACCAAATTCCTTTTCTCAATATTTTGGTGAATAAAATGCAAAAAGTTTTCGTCAAAATTGTTTTTACTTAAACCTTCAAGTAAACTTCGTTGGAGAGAATATTTTCACTCAGTCGAGGCTTACAGATTTTAAGACAAAATTTGGACCTAACCCAGAATCAGAACAATCGTGCTTTGAACAACACTGTAGGCCTGGTTTCTCAGAGGCAAAACATGTTATATCTTATGACTGAGTGTATAAGAGAGTCTTACGAAGCAAGAATCACTTATAAGAGAGTAGTATAGGAACTGAGGGTTCTAGCGCAATTTTTCTCAGATGTCGCCTTTAGCAACATGTTCGAAAAAAAATCGTTGAGCGTACATGCGCTAGAGACCTTAACCCTTTCATTCCCAAGTTCAAAATGCAGATTCTCCCAACCTTTTCAGAGGATAATGTATGAGTGATATAGTGAGAATTGATAATTTAATCAGCTATCATCTGAGCAAGGTATTAAAAGCAAAGTTCTCCTTACTGTATGATATATTTGTGCTGCCAAAAGAGAAAATTGAACTTAATCACTCTTGGGAGTGAAAGGGTTAAGTTACTATACTATACTTTTTATAAAAGGCAAAATACCAGTTATAAAAGGCAGATATCAGTTTATGTTTAAGTCTGTTGATGAGAGGGGGTCATAAAATGAAAATTCAACGTAGAGAAAAGGAAACACTCGCAGCGGCTGGAAAGCAGCAAGCATGCCAAGGTAAAGAAAAATCTAATTATTTTCGCGCGACGTGTGAACGCGTAAAGCTTATAAAGCAGACAGACAAACGAACAAAGTTTTTCATCGTACATTTGGGACGTCACTAACTTCTAATCCTTCATGCGTCCTCAGTTTCGGAAGACCATTCTAGATTTCTCTACACTTGGCATACCTGCTGGCCTTTGCAGTTAGGACATTAGATTTTCTGTAAGTTGAATTTTCAGATCTTCAGGTTATGTTGAACCCTCCTCAGTCCCGTCCGTCTCCTTCTTCTTCGCCTTCTTCTCCCTCTTCTTCTTCCTCCTGACCGCGTCGCTCATCCTCCTCGTCTTCTTCATCTTCTTCACCATCATCCATCTTCTTACAGAAGTCATCTGCAAAAACAAAGCAATAAGATGTCGGGTACGCGTTCAAGTTATCGCCATAAAATACAAAGGAAAGACAGAGAAAGCGAAAGAGAGGAAGAAAATACAATTCAAACACAAATCTTATAAAATAATCGTTGCATTAAATTAATAAAACACGAATATGAAAACTACAATTTTTTTAATTTCTGATTATAATTTGCACTTTGTCGTATGCAAACACTTTCATTTGAATTTGCAGAATAAAGTTATAAGAGAGACAGAGAATCAACAAAGCAGGGACGACAACAATTGCAGACACGACAAGAACGAGGAAGAGGTGAAAAAGGAGGAGCAGGAGCAGAAGGAGAAAAATAGGTCAACAGAAGAAAGAGAAACGCTGAAAAAAAAAAAAAGAAAAAGACTTACCCAAGATGTCCCTGATTCTCGACCAGCCTCCCTTTGGGATGGTGATGGAGGTACGGTAGTTGGGAGTAACCTGTGGAACCCAACACTCAGTCAGTTGATATCAACTCAAAATACTGATGTTTGTTTAGGATCATCCTACTGAATTACTGCTGTGAGGAATGACCTGTGGTAACTGATGCTTTGTTTGTAGCATTAGTCCTCCAGATTCTGTCCTAACTGCACATACCTCTGAGATCTTGAGGTACACACCCCATGGGTTGCTGCCAACATCAAAGTAGAACCTTTTCTGTTTAAGACGCAGTTCACGGGATTCTGGCAAATCACTGGAAGACTCCTCTGAACATGGAAACACATTTTTGCAATTAATGCCAATATTCCTTCCCTCTCTGTTCACCTGCCTGTCCCCCTCGGTCAGTGTTTGTCCCAGTCCCTCCCTTCATCTCTGGCAGTGTCAGTGCCCCAGTCCCTCCCTTCCTTCCTCCCCTCCCTTCTCCATCTCTGTCTGTCTGGATATTCACCTGTCAAACAAAAAGGTGTGACCAAGCTGAGTCTACACAAAACACTGCCATGAAAGGAAGACAAACCTTCATCAGAGCCATACTCATCCAAGAACTCAGTGATGGCATTCCTGATGTCCACGATCCCTTGAGCTGGAATGACAATCTGATTACGGCCACCTCGGGGACCGCGACCGCCTCTCATACCCCCTCTAGAACCAGTCTGGCTCACCTGAAAATACCCCAACATACTCACTCACTCGACATACTCAACTCTACTGTCATTGTGATAAAGACCACAAAATTGCACAAGCACCGCACAAGTGCAATTTGTGGTCTTTGAAAATTTTACAAGTGCTCATTTATTCCAAAATTGCACGAGATATCATGTGATTACTTGTTAATAACATGCATACAATAATTTACGTTTTCAATTTACAAATGCTTCAAGAAATTTGTTTTCTCATAAACAGAATTGGAATCGTCCTGAGGAATGAAAACATGCTTTGTGTTTCGTTTGGCTTTGTCACAATTATGTGCACCAGCTGTCAGCAATTTTTAATTTCACGTTTCTGCACTGTTAATTACACATAATTATTGCACTGTTTGGGATAAATTGACATGTGCCCAGCCAATCAGAATGCAGAAATTATTGTATGCATGTTATTAACATAATTATCACATACCGACCATGTTACTGGCCACATACACACCAGTGCAGCTTGTTCACTATTACCATTTATCTGCTCTTCTGACCCACATGTTGCTCATAAGTAAAGCCAGTAGAAAAATAAAGAAGTAGTACTTATGTTTGGATAGGCAACAGTGATAGATCTGTAATAACTATTAATAGTTGATGTTCCTATACTCTTACCATAATTTTGTACTCTTATGATTCCACTATTCACTATTTACTCACCCTCAAAAATCTGCCTCTGTTGTTTTCCTTCAAGTCAAGATAGTACTGTCTGTTGTTGTCCCCTCTGATCTTCTCACTGTAAAAACAAGAATAGTTTAGAAGTCTAACAGTCTAGAACAAGACAAAGGTGCAAACTGTCTCACATTATGTGAGTCTTCCATCAAATTTCAAATATCCTGCATACAACAATAATAAAAAAAAAAAAAACATTTCTTCCACATGAAGAGTCTGATGACCAAGTATCAGATGTAAAAGGTGAGTCAGGTGACATATCCACATCTACAGTAAGATCATATTTTATCATATTTTCCTACCCAGAGAGTTGGACTGGGTATATTTTCTGCTTCTGTTAACAAACAACTTGTTTGCAAGTTTATCTTACACGCTCTTGGGAGCCTGAGAAATGGAAACATGAAATTCCTCCTACATGGGAATCAACAAAAGTTGGCAAGTATACAAAGGTGAAAGCTGTGTCATACAACAAGGCTGGTGCTGGCAAACTATCATGAAAATTTAACTACTTGAGTTTCTTCAGTATAAGTGGGAGTATTAGGGCCTAGAAGATCTTTGGATTTGGGTACGAACTCCATGAGGGAAGTATAAGAAAGCATAGGTAGAGGAAAGCATGTTAGTAATATGTTAGTATGTAATAACATTATGTGATACATAATAAAATATACCCCACCTCCCTCCTGGGACACAATATGAGACCTAACATAAAGCTCCTACCTGGACTTGAAGGAGATTTGCACATGAAAAACAAAAACAAGTTTGCTTACGTTTTCAGAAGACCATCCTCTGGAACTTCCTTGGATGAGGAATCATCTGCAAACCCCATGAGAAAATAATGTGAAAATTTCAGAAAGCAGACAACTTATCAATAATAAACCACCATCACACGCATGTGCAGTTATCAATGATGAGCTACAGTATACTGGCAGGCCACTTGACAATCAAACTTGAGCCTGGTTTACATGAGTGACATATTAAGTACAAGTGCCATCATAAACGCAAGCTGAGTGCTAGCATAGCGCTGACAAAGGTATAGCTAGCGTAGTTCTGGCATCATTGTTGTGAGCTGAGTTGAGTTCCAAGTCGTTGCGGTCATTGAGTGTATACAGTTCAGCCGTGAGTTAATAAAATAAAAATACCGGATCTTACACTAAGCACAAAAGATCTTATTTCAAAGTAAAAACAAGCTTGATTCAAGCAAAAGGATCAAAAGTTCTCCTTTTCCTTGTGCTTGTGCTTACTTAATGTGTTTTTCGTTTTTCGTTTTTATGGATGCATATCTCTTGTGTTTGTGCTTGTGCTTGTCTTTGTGTCACTTGTAACGACCAGGCTATAGTGGTTAAAGTGCAGAACTGCAGTACTGCACACAATGCAATATTATGCAGAAACAAAGTCAGTATAAGTAGAAATATTTAGTTTACAGCACACTTATTTATATAGGAAGTAAACAAAATATACTGCACAAAGTGTGAAGTTGGTTTGTCTGTATGACTGTGTGAAAAATACTGTATTTCAAACCCTTACCGTTGGCCAGGTACTCTGCAAAAGTAGTGAGGTGATCACGGAACTCTCTGCATATCCCCATGGCAAAGATGACCTTGTTCTTCCTGTCTTTTGTGCTGCCAGGGACCTAGAATTACAGAGACCAAAACCGGTTAAATTACAATCACCTAAGTTATGAACAGAAGGAAATACAGAATACAACCTTGACCTTGTAAAGATAAGCCATTTTGAGTTCCAAGTACTAAAAGCTACTCTTTATTCTGCACTAAACAAAATGAGTTAGGAGAATTGATAGTCTGACCAACTTAAACCCAAGCAAGAGATCAGCTGTCATTTTCTTCTTACTGATGTATTGAAAGGAGAAGTCTGACTTCCAATACTCTTTACTGAAGTATTGGAAGGAGAAGTTTGCTTTCACTCCTGCGTGCTGATCAACTTCAATTTTCTCCTTCGGTCTCCAACAAAAAATTCATACAGTAAGGAGAATGACAGATGGCTCAGATGAGCTCATTGAATGGCTAATTCTCACTACATCACTCATATATTTACTTCATGAATGGTGGAGAGAATTGGTGTTGTTAGCTCAGGAGTGAAAGGAATAGCCAATGGAAGGCTTCTAGTCAAATAAAAGCTGCTGAAAAATTTACAAAAATCACTATGCAGCCTGGGAACTAATGCAATCTTTGTTATGTTGAGCTGTAAAAGCAATACTTTGCAGGTTACAAGGAGTCCTTTCCTGCAATTATTAATATTGTAAAATGGCTACACAAAATCTTGCGCAAAAGATCATAAATCAGTGTATCAGTTTGTGTATCTTTTTCTGGATGTTCCATGAAGTCTGTACAGTTGCCAGCTCATCTTTTGGCTCCCTCAAACTATCCTCCTTTCCTTGACTACATCACACATTAAAATTCACTAAATCCCTTGTACAAGGTAGCTTCAACCAAATTCTTAACATTACCTGCAAACAACCAGTAACTACTCCATGACAATAAAAGGACAATACATATGAAATGGATAGATCTGCTGTAACTTGCTGTGAAGCTGTCTACAAATGTCACTGATCTGTTGTATTCCACAGTATATTGTCCATTGTCTGCCACAACCTTGAGGATGTCATCAACTGATCTCAGATATTGTAATAAGGGATCATTCTGGATTAACCTGATAGACCATTCTCTGAGCTCCACCCAACAGTAGCCCAGTGGCCCAGATAAAACTGCATCAATTTTATCAACAAAGCATGAAATGAGCAACCTTCATGGCTGCACTTTTGGTAAAAAAAAAAAAAATTGGGACCATGTATCATGAATAATTGAGACAACAAGTTTCTTTGTCTTCATTTTGGTTTTAGGGTCTGCAGATTTTTATTGCAGCTTGTCATCTGCATGGAACTGTATGTACAGTATACAATGAAAGAGATTTGATAATTCAAACAAACCCAGTATGGAGGCCTAACATTTGCATTACAATATTAGTTTTTTAGTGAAAAGACTCTGAAGTAACTATGTAAATATCTTCTAACTAACGTATCACCTAACATGTCTCAGCCATCACAGGAGAAAAATACATTATTTTTACGACCATAATTGCATGTAGTAAAGCTTCCTTTCGCATCTATTTGAATAAATGCGAAGAGCTACAGGAAGTACTTGCAACGGGTCGAAATCTACTCCAGCAAAATCCTATTTAAAAATTTTAGCGGTCAAAATCTACTATATCCATCAAGCCAATATTATAGATTACACTTTTAGCAATATTTTACTCAGATTTTCAGAAGGTTTTGTCTTTGAACGTCTACTCAGCGAACAAGACAGTCCCGCGACCTAATGTATTTTTCTTTATAGCCAAAGGTTGCCCACACACAAAAAAAAATGCCGACGGCGAAATAAACAATCACCAGAGGTTTGCTGCCCTTGATGATTTGAATCGCTTCTATTTGGCCGTTTTAAAAATATATTTAACAGTGTCATGGCGAAATATTCGTCTTAAAACAAAATTGCCGGTATATGTTGGGTGCTTGAACCAGCAGACAGCACCTACAATAGCGACTTGCATCCCTTGCACAGCTGAATTATTCATAGCAAGCGATTTTATCGCCAGTCATTACATTTTCCTTGAATGAGCTTGCAGAATAGCTCCAATTCTAGTGGGAGCATAATACAGGAAACTTTTCGTAATGCATAACATCCAAGCTTGCTAGAGTTCGCATAAAGATCTGTACAAAAGCGTACATTCTTTTTCAAAACACCACAGGAAGTCCTGGTCATTTACATCTTTTAGCGCTATCGAATCACAAGAGCAAGGAGGAAATCTTACATGTTCAGGCCTGCAATTGATAATAACGTATTCTAAATCCCAGAAGGGATTTCTGTACCTTTGCAAAACGAGACAGAAGCCCTTCACATATTTCCAACTTCCCAGCAATCCTCTCCTTCACGCCTTCTTCTCGCGACCGATTATTAAATTTTTAGGCGATGCAAACGCCGTGTCTAACTGTACGTATTTATGGTGTGTAAATAATGTTTGTACACTTCTGAGCATTTAAAGCTGCCGTAATAGAGACAAATGGCAAAACTGCCCTTTTGGAGCTGAACTAAAAAAGAATTTTCGTTTCAGCTGTGCTTTACTGACCTCGGCAATCTTCATAAACTTGCCCCGAGCGTTGTGCTTCAAGTCCAGGTAAAATCGCTTGCTTTGAATCTTTACCTGCTTGCTGGCGAGTTCAGTATCCCCTGCGAATAACCAAAGATGAGCCAATACCAAAAACAAAAGCCGCAGAGAAACACAAGACAATTCCAGCAAGCGACATCAAAGCGGCTTCCCGGCGTTCTCGATCTCGGAGCGAGTTTATTCCGCCGGAAAGTAATGTCTGCAGAGGAAACCCGGCCAAATGATAGTTCGGTTCATGTGCCATCAAGGAAATTATCTTACCTCGACTGCCTCTGCCGTCTTCCCCATAATCCCCACCGCTTTCTCCTCCGATGGAAGCAGCCATATCTTCCCTCTCACTCAACTCCAGCAGCCATATTCACTGCGCACGCACCCTCCCCCCTTTATACTCCACAGCACAGACCATAATAATTGCCCATATTTGGAGAAGAGGGCAAAAAAAGGGCATCTGGGTTTCCCCTGTCCTGTCTCTTCCCCCCTTCGTCCTTATTTTGGAGTGCTTTTGGCTGAAATCAACCCGTCACATAGACAAAGAACAAACAATTGACAGAATCAACAAACTGATATTATGGCATCGTATTCCAAGCGGTTCCCTTCTGTTTGTACAGCGTGTTTATAAAATTTACGGTCACTGTAAGGAATTTTTTGCAGAGTCAGGCAAAAAAACTGTATTCGCAAGGCTATTTATTGGCAAAATCGATATGCAAGATATTCTGTGATCTAACCGTGTTTCCAATCGAAAGAGTTCGATGATTTAAATTAGATTTGTTTTTTTGTACCCGTCGATTCAATATCGGCCATTAATCTCACATGTGCCGATCGACGGGTAAGGCAATTCAAGTTCCCTCATCCACATAGGGTCATTTCTAGTTCATGGCGGGATTGGGGAGGGGTCCCGGGGGGGGAGGGGTGAGAGTAGAAGTTCGTTACAGGTCGAGTCCGATGGCCCCGTGGTCATTGTTTTCGCCTTCCGTCTGCACAAACGACGAAAATGTGTGGGAACTCCGGGAGATTTTCGAAAACAGTGTTTGTTCACAAGTTTATCCTAAGGTTGATTATTGTCTCTCCCTTCCAGCCCCTCTCTGGTTACTATTTGGTTTCTTGGTTCGTGTGGTTGAAATCTTCGGGGCAACACTGCTCAGGGAAAACTCTTTGAATGACTCTAAAAGAAAAAAGCATCACAAATAGCTTTGAATCTGAACAACCTATTTAAAAACACGAGTGGTCGGAAGTTATGCCCCATTAAAGTTGTTTATAGTTTCTCAAACAATGGGACAGGGTAGCGTGACTTGTCATGGTTGTGTGACCCAAACAGAACAGGTTCAAATAAAGCGAAATAAAACACAGGTTGAGCGAGGGCACGTGACCTTGGTTGTGTGACCTGACACAGCAAGGTTCAAATAAAGCAAATAAATAAATAAATAAATAATAAATAAATAAATAAATAAATAAAAAATAAGGAGAAGTTTGGCCAAAAATGGCAGAGCTATGCATGCCAAAAGTTTTAAACGCATTGACGCTTGCGCACAGCCGGACTGCATAAAGCTGGTGTTACACTGGTCGATTTGCAACGACGATTTGCAACGCCGATTCGCTTCAAATTCACGCAGCGGTGTTGCAAGTTTTTGAATCGCTTTCAAAAACTTACAACGCGTTGCAGCACTGTAAACATCGCGAAAAATCGTTCGCAATGGGGTGTTACACCTGAACGACTTTTAGTTCAACATCGTATCGTTGCAAATCGTCGTTGCAAATCGACCAGTGTAACACCACCTTTGTAATGTCAGTAATGGGTGCACTGAAACCGCTATTTGCCAATACTGTATATACTTTTATAGGCACAAGATAATTTTTGGCTTAGCACTGCAAATGTCTTAAAACTATTTTGAACTAACGCAGCAACTGCTTTCCCGTGGTGGAAAAACACTGTTGGCAACGAAGCTGATATCCTGGAAGTGGTATTATCACGTGACCTACCGACTTGGCGTGGAGCCAATCCCTGTGTTCGGGAAGCTAAAGGGAAAAATAGATTTAACTACTGGTTCCAAGTTGGAAGTGAAATGCTGCCATTTGTTCAACTAAGTATCTGTACTCATTGGGTCTGGAAGCAAGCTTTATGGAAACAAAATGCACGAGCCAGGCGTATAACGAAGAAAACACACGTGAGCTACTCTGTTCTTCAACAACAATTTCAATCTGAATTCATGAACTATAATCACAGGTTTTTATATGCTATGAGCTAGCGAGCTGCACAAACAACACAATAGGATTGGTGCGACACACTTCCTGACATGTAAACAAGGTGGAACAGCATTTGTGCCGCGCTACAGCGGCTTACGAAGGTTAGCGAGCAGATTATAGACTGTACCAGTGTGCGAGAAATAATAAACGCAATGCGCCCCCAGACCCCGCCTCGCCGCTCGGGTCCAGACCTCCAATTTTTCACTCGCGCACACGATTAGTTGGCCAGACTAGGAGGGACTGGCACAGTCTAAGCAGATTAGTGCCTTAGCTTGCCGGAAAACTACCTGCAGACTTAACAACTTGCTTTCCTGTCAGCTAGAACTAACGTAGCCAACAAGCGCGTTCCAAAAACCAAGGTAAACGCATTTTCCTAACTGTACTGGAACGTGATGACTCGCTAATAACTACGATCACGTGCCGAATAATATCCGACCAAGCACTCGCGTTTAATTGGCCAGCAGCTGTCACATGACGTGATATGTATCCTGACAGACACCTAACAATCGAGTCTCAGGGCAAGATTAGTATTGCTGCCCCCTTCGTCGGCAGCAATATATATCACTATACTCACTGGAGAAAGGAAACAAGTAATACAGTTCCAGCGAAAAGCCGGCGTCTCCGTTTGTCTGAAACGGCATCGAGCTATTCGTTTAGGAATGTGGAAATTCCTGTTAATCTAAGTGTCCGACGTGGAAGTATTAGTATTGGTCAGAGTATTGGCCACATTGATTTGACTTCCTGTCTCAAAGTGGATCAAACCGCATCTACTGGGATAAAAAGCAGTCGTGACTGCTCTCACTATAGTTTCCGTTGTCGTGACTTATTGAATGTGTAGTTACAAAGACATTACAAAGAGATTGGAGAATAAATATACCGCCTAGTATTCGTATTCTCATGATTGGTATGGCACATCTACTGCCGCTCAACTGCAACATGCAATGACTCCGTCTAACCCAAAATAACCATGTTATATTTAGCGCGCATTCACACTATGGCGAAATATCAGTTAGATTGATTTAAAGCACTCAGCTCGCGTTTAGGCCTGGGTCAAGATTGTAGTGCACAAGTTTAAATGCCGACGTGGGGTACAGAGGTTCTTTTTCGTCCCTCGTGAGTCAACACGCGAGTCACAGGATGATACAGACGTGACAAATGAGTTGAATTCCCAGGCTGATATATGCTCTTTGACGGTAGGCTTCACAGCAAGCGAAAACACTCCTGTCGGATCTGAGGTTTGTGCAGTGGTTTCCCTCCGGTTCACCGCCTCTTTCACTTCTTCCATGCAATTCTTTAATTTGACTCCGACTAAGTGTCGAGTAAAAGTTGTCCATATACTCAAAAGAAAAACAGCTCCGTCGCCACAAGTACATTCTAACCGCAGATGGACACATAAAAGAACTGACAAAACATGAAACCAAAACGGAAGTTCCAGAATTTACTTGCTACGAGATTTCAACTGATGAGATAACACATCTCTCCCTAAAAGGTTTTGTTAATCAAACATTACGACTTTTTATTTTTTTACAGAAGACGACTTCATTACAAAGTGGCACTGAAGGTGATGTACTTTTAAGTAAAAAACTCTTAAAAGAGTTGCAGAGCTGATTGCCATAACAGCTGCGTGATGAACTCCTTTACACTGATATTAACCACGCTTTCAGTTTTCTCACGTTCTGGGTTATCTTAAGTGTTTACGACTTGCCCAGCCATTTGATTGGTTAATTTTCTTGATAAATACTCTACTGGTTGACTAGTTATGGACAAGTATTCGGCGGCCTCGACAGCAGAGATTGCCGAACATGGCTGGAGCACGAGTTTACCTTTACTTGGTAAGATACGAGTTGCTTTGTTTGAGTAAAGATTGTTAGCAAATGAAACGTTTAACTACATAGCCATGGTACATACTTCCCCTCTTCTTCAAGTGAGACTACTTGAATTAAAATTTTTCTTTTAATTTTACAAGGGTAGATGTCCATCAAATCGACAACTCTCAATAACTTCGTTGTAAATATATGAACCGAGACGCTTAGAGCCAACTTACACGGATTAACAAGCAATTATCTTAGTCCGATTATGAACAACTCAAATGCATGGTCAATCCAATATAGGCTCACTTAACAACCATAAAATAATATAGCACTCTCTTGAGCGTTCAACTTACGATCATGCAAAGGTAATTAGTTTCAACAAGCCTTCAGTTTTAAACACTCACACCAGTTAAAAAAAATTACTACTTTAAAAGAATATTATGTTCTTGCTTACAGTTATTTCTTCGTTAGAAGGCCAGATTGCATAAGTGATTTAAGACAATTTAAAGACGAGAAACCGAGTTAAACTTGGATAACCAAACACAGTGGGCAAAAATCAAGTTTCACTGTAATACAGGGTCAGGGTTAGAGTTAGAGTTGCTCGATTTGCATCGAACATTACGTCGTTACGTTGTGTGATATGTTGCACAAATTAGCTTTACTTTCGCAATATTTTTATACTAAAGATACAACTGACTTATAACCCAGGCGCTGTTTGTCCTGCTCGGCTCTAATTGGCTACCTGTGGGACTGGCGCAAGGTGAGTAGCATTGTATGTGACGTCATGGCGGCCATGTTGAATGCCATGACGTCGTAAAAAAGATAGTTTTATAGTTATTAATATAATTATCATTATTTAAAAAAATATACAGGCCCCTTGACTTGCGCAAGTGCTAGCTGTCCAGGAATCTCACTCAAAGATTGTGCGGCCCGGGAAGTCACACAGATCTGCAGTTTAAGCGAGACTAGATGCATAACCATTGTGGTTACGTTGTCTGGATTTGGCGTCATGGGGGTCGCCAAAGGCTGCATAGAAGAAAGCGCGTGCCCCGCAAACCAATGCTTGGTTGCGGCGCGGGCGCTTTTGGGACCGGGTATTCAAGTCTCTAGTTGCCGACATGACTGCTGTCAAGGTGCGATGTGTAATGCTGCTCCTATTACTCCTCCAATCATTCCGCCATCTCCACCAGACAAGAATGGTCTTATAAGGTAACGCTCGTACTTTAGCTAATCAATAACTCTTCGGGTTGTCGCCGTACGTTAGCCGATGCATTAACTGGCCTTATCAGGCAACGCTCGTAATTAAGAAATCGGTGGTGGACTGGTCTTATCTCTCTTCAGGCTGTCGCCGAAGGCTTCCCGATGAACTGGTCTCATGAAATATACTGACGTAATATGAACTTGACTAAGCATGTCGCAATAAATTTTCAATTGTAATATTCAACAGCAAGTTCTTTATCAGTGCTAACGCTTGCCGTGTTCCTCTGTTTTAGTATTCTGCAAGCAAATATTGCCTTCCTTCAAGGAATCTTGAGAAAAACGGTGGGTAAAAACGAGCTTTTTCTACCCATTTTCCCACAGTTGATCGAATATTACGAGGTGTTCTAATTATGTTTCTGTTTTCAGCTCCCAGTTCTACGAAGCCATATCCAAAGACGTGAGTACTGTAATTACTATGACAATTACTATCATTAATGTTACATTTACTCCAACGTCATCATTACCATCACCATCATCATCATCGTAATCACCATCATCATCATCGTCATCGTCATCGTCGTCGTCGTCGTCGTCGTCGTCGTCGTCGTCGTCGTCGTCATCGTCGTCGTCATCGTCATCGTCATCGTCATCGTCATCATCATCATACTAACCATCGTCATCATCATCATACTAACCATCGTCATCATCATCATACTAACCATCGTCATCATCATCATGACTTTCACATCAGTCCAACTGATGAGTCATCGAATAGTGCCAGCCCTGTTCTAGTATAAACCGTCATAATGAGTTTGCATAATTGTTCTCTCTGTATAGAGCCTCCTGTGTGTACTGCACTTATCAGGTACGACGCATCGGAAACATAGCGCGCCTTGACACCGCGGAAATACGTTCTTGACGTCACTTCCGTTGGTCAGCGTTCGTCGCCATGACTATCTAACTTCTCATAATTCGAGTTAAAATTTCGCATCGTGTGCAAGCCTCGTTTTTCTTGTGCACAACTCATGTTATAGAAAATGCATTAAACTAGCTTATAGTCGAGTATCGAGTCCTAGTATTGAGTTTCTTGGCCAAGTCTTGAGGTTTTACGAGCGTTACATTTAACTACAAAATCGCACTTGAATCCAAGGTTTTGTGCAATAACCGCCGACTCAAAAGCAAGGTGACCGCACGGCTGAAAAACGTATTTCTGCGGTGTCGCGCGCCTTTCGGTTTTTCTTTCTCTCTCTTGTTATTGCTATCGTTACCGCTGCAGTTGTTGTCGCCAGTGTTATGCTTGCCGTCCTTCTCTTTCTGTTTCCGTCATTTTTTATCCTGCATTAATCAACAAACATTTGATGCCACAGGAAACTCGATTACATCTATTGGGTCTTGAATGATTTCCTGAAAGCCGTAAGTGACTCTAATAGCAGCATCCATTTAATCCTGATATATGTTATTCGGGAGATTGAGGTGACCGTCAAACTTTACTAAATAAAATTGTTTTTCCGTACAGAAAATACATGCTTTGCAAAGAATTCAAAGATTTCGTAGAGATTCTGTCAAAGAAGGTAACTGTACTATATGATGATCTGTCTTCCTTGCTAGAGCCACCATCTTTCTTTAAAGGGGACTTTTCAGCCACGTCAATGTTTTTGTTTACTATAAAATGATGTGAAACCAAAAGAAACTAAAACAATATTCTTCTCACACGGACAGTCAGATGGTGGAGTGCCAATAAAAAGAGGTTATTACACGGGAAGGAGTGCAATACGGCGGAGTATTTTTACGAGTCGGTTTTATTTTTTCGAGCCTGCTTCAGGCGAGAAAAAATAAAACTGACGAGTAAAAATACAGCCGTATTGCACGACTTTTTCGTGTAATAAATTGTTTATTATACGACGAACGAAGCAGGACAAACGTTCTCGCCGCGCGCAAAATGGAACAAAAAAATGACGCGTTCGTAAACTTTGCTTGCGAAAACTGATTACGTAAGCTAATAAACCAGTTGATCTGGTTCCTGACGAGTGCAATACGCTCCCATCTTTGCACTCGTTTTGACCCGTATTTGCACTCGAAAATGTGAAGTCGTGTAATAATTGCAATTATAAGCAATCCACAAATTATTGCTTTCTACCGTCTGGCCCCTTAAAATTGGCGAATCAAGCCGGATTTCGGCGCGCAAAGGACTGTGGTTGGTCACTTAACTTTTGCTCTATCCCACAGCTTCATTTTTCTTGGGAAATGATGCAACTAAATCAACAACGGGCGGTATCGTGACAAGGTTGATAAAACAATTGGCGGCCGATGAATACAGAGATCCTCATGGCAGCTACCAGAGGTCGCGGAAGAACTACCGACATCACCAGCGTTATCGCCGTCACAACAATCATCGTCAAGGTCACTATGGCTACAAAAAGAGCAGCTACCGACCATATATAGGGAAAGGTCTTTGTGATACGATTTTGAGACACTTTATGTACTTCACAGTTTGTGCTTTCTGGTATCCCCCTTCACTCGAAAAATCCGTCTATAGATTTTTGCTCGTATGAATGCTTTATTTATACACGATATACAATCAGCATAACTGGTGGGGTCGTCGAAGCTAATCGCGACATTTTCTCGCATTTTGTGGTGAGCTATAAACGGACCTCTTCGCGCCGCGCGGTATAACCCGGGACATGTTTTCATATTCAAAATGGCGGACAGCGTCGAAATTTAAGAGAACATCTGCGAGTCATTGGTATTCTAACAAACTGATATTTCATTTGACTATGTTCTTTTTATGCAGTGTACAAACGGGTAAATGGAAGAGACGAGCTAATCAAGTGAGAACATTTTCTTGTTAAGAGTGATAATTGTAGCGATTAAGAGAAACTCACGCATGCGCTCTGTTATCCTTACAGAATCATCAACCAAGTCATTGTCACTGAACAGTCTTTCATACCAAAGGTGGGTTGTGACGTCAGTTCTACTCCTCTTACTCACTCAAACCCATTCACTAAGTTATCTCTATCAGGTTTTGTGAGTCAAATTCCGTCCTGAATTTTCGTATTATTTGTTCTCCAGCTTATGGCCCTAGTGAAGGCCGGTAAGTACAATTTTAACCTTTCTCAAAAAAAAAAAAAAAAAAAAAAAAAAAATCCGGGGCAACCTTCTCCTTTGAATACATAGTGCGATGTATATAGTTCAGTGTGGAGAAAATGGCGGCTGGCCCCTTGTTTGGGTTCAAGCTGGTCAGACTAACAATTCACCTAACTGTAGTCCTTGATTTTGTTTAGGGCAACTTGAGAGAATTAGGAAAACAATCAGCAAACTACTAAAGTCTTTTTCTTGTTGGTTACGAATTCGGTCTGGGGCTGGGAGGTGGTGGGTGGGGGGATTATTTTGCGATAACTTGGCTGCACCAAAACTTTGCAGCAAATGTAAATATTGCAAATTAAACAAAAAATTTAACAATCTTTTTCTGTTCTGGATGTTCCAGATCCAAGTTCCTATATCGCACAGTAAGTTGATTCCTTTGTTTGTCTCACAAGAAATTCACACTACGGGTTTCACTTAGGCCTCGATCACACATGCACTAGAACCAAACTTAGCACACAAGAATATGCATCAGGAGTTTGTGCTACACAGCCAAATACCATTGACCACGGCATTAGTGGTGTGAATTGCTGTTGTTATGATTATGAGCGCGAGTTAAAGACTATAGGAGATAAGAGTGAGAAGAACTGGTTATGTTGTTAACAAACAATATTCTAACCCTCTAGGGAAGCATCATCGCTCATGTCCCTCATTGAGAAGATCATAGCTACGGTGAGTCACGTGTTAAAGGCCCGGTTACACAGCGTAATATCACGTGAAACTCGCGTACGACGGCGTTTTACACTCTGTTGCCGTGTTTGTGGTTCAGGCAGTTCTGATTTCCACGCGAGGCAGAAACCGGTTTAAAAATTCCGCTATTAATCGTCGCTCAACTGCATTTTGTTTTGTCTTCTGCCGTCAGCTGCGTCAGTGCATCCTAGTTATACAAAAAATGCCCACCAGCTGCCCCAATCGTGGATACTACAGTTACCGTGGTCACGGCCACCGACACAGCCATGGTCACCGTGGCAAAATATACGGAGATGCTGCTAAGGTACTAAAGTCACGTGATCATTGCATGGGATGGATGTCCGGCAACTCCTCTTTTGACAAAAAACCACAAATATTGCTTAGAGCATGACTGAATGCATCATTTTTGAGTGATCTTTGCCCGACACCGTTTGGAGATCGCCTGCCATTTTCAAATTTCACGTTTTGTAAATTAACGCAATCGATACCTTTGTATTTTTCAGTGAATCGGTTGGTGGATTAATCTACAAGAAAACCACGGCAATATTCTTATTTTTTAGTAAGCGGTTTTGTTCAAAACTGTAGATTCAAGTGCTATTTTGGTAGTTCGTGCAACGCTCGTAAAACCCTAGAACTCAAGAAACTTAAAACTAGATCTGTTACTCATATATACGTTAGCTCAATGCATTTTCTATAAACTGTGCACAAGAAAAACGGAGCTTGCGCACATTGTAAAATTTTACCTCAGTTAGATAGTAATGGAGACAACGCTGGCCAACGAAGTGAGGTCAAGAAAAATCCATTCAGAATACGAGACTGCGATAACTCGATGACACATAAAGCTTCGATTTTATTTTAGCGACGACCTCACTAACACAACTGTCGGTTTTTAAAGCCTGTTCACATCAAATCTTTCATCCATTCAATATACAAATGCATGAGTGATGTAGTGAAAATTGAATTATTCAAATAAGGCTATTAAATGCCACGTTCTCCTTGCTACACGGATATATAATTTTACTGAAGGAGAAAATGGGGATTGATCTATCTCGAGTATACTTATCTCGTTGCCTTGATTCTCCCATCCCCTCCCCTTCCCTCCCCTCCCCCAACTATGGAAAACTTTGACTCTTTCGTAGTATAGAAATAATCTGGAAATGTGGTCCAGTGTACAATATAGTGTCACTACAAAAAAGTAAATTTGATTTAATTTAACTAGTATGTCAATACATAAGCCAATTTGTTCACCGAATAATTTTAAATATACGTAGTACGTTTCTCAAACTTTTTGACAAAGAAATAGAATGCTTCCTGTAGTGTAGGAAACACAACAAAAGAACTACTGAAACAACCTCCTACTCCTTCGTCGTCTTCGTCGACATCTTCTTCTTCTTCCTCTTTCGTCTTGTTCTCGTACCTCTTCCTCCACCTCTTCTTTTTCTTGTTTATCGTATTTCTAGTGTTTGTCTTTACGAGAGATTCTACTTTGATTTTAATACGGATTTAAAAGTCACTGTTTAAAAGCCTAAATCCTCCCTCGGCTAAACAAAGGCTCTCAGCCTAGGGAAGTTTATTTAAAGCCCTCTCTTTAAAAGCCACCAATCAGAAAACGCCATCAATCACTGTCGCTCTCCTCACCGGTATCCCGCACAAAAAGCACGGCTGAGGACTGGATTCCAGCGCTCTCCAGAGTGACGTCACCTGCGTCGGGGGAGTACTCTTTTCGCGGGAAATTGGACACAAGAACGAACTGATCAGGTGACTCTTCGTCACAGAATACAAAATCGTACAGGGCCTGCAGAAGAAGGGAGTCCGCGGTTAGGATTTTTTTGAAATATGACGGCGTCTTAGTGTCTGATTCACGAGAAGGTACAACTGTTTGAAGCATAAAACCTTAATGGCCTTTTATGCACACAAGAAAAAGCAGTTGAAGCATTGCTCCTCAGTGATCGACGGCTGCGGGCTAAAGAAAAAACTCCAAATCATTTAAAACACAGCTTCCGTTACATTGTTCTTCCCACAATAAACATATTCTACCATTCTGGAATCATCTAAGTCCAACGCTACAATAGCTTAGCTAGTTGCGAGTAGCCATATATGTCATTGTCCCTTTGGAGATACAGATTCCTCTTTTTGAAGCATGGCGCCTGGACGGCTTGTAGAAACAAACTGCTTCGATTATGGACTTTGAAGCACAGTGCTTCAATGGCTGACAAACAAACAAGTATATAGCATTTATTCCACATGCTCCGGGACGGAGATCGCTAATAAAAAATATAAAAAAAAACACGCGGAGAAACGGGTTAATCCTTACTGGGCTATTACCTGTAATGGGTGGGATTTTAAGAAGATTCTCTCTAGTCGTCTTCCGTTGGGAAGTTTGATGACCAAAGCAAGGGCATCAGGGTGATCGCGCGTTGGTTCTTCCGGTAAGCCCTGCTTCTTCTCCATACGAGCACGAGCTATCGACTAAAAACAAATAAACAACAAAGAGTCATGAATGATTAGGCTACTGTAAAAAGAAACTTGCTTCAATTGAAAATATATCGAGAAAGGCCGTTTTAACTCGTGAATGATCATTCATGAGTTCCTGTGGGATGTTCACTCGCTCATATGGTATGTAAATGATATATACTTTAATCTGCGATTAACGATAACTAGTGCCAGTACTTTCGATGAATATTCTTTTGTTATGGAAATAAAAGCCTCCTATCATCTCCTTTATCTCTTTTCGACTTCTCGTGCTCTCCCTACTCATAAAATAAAATAAAAATAAAAATAAATCACTTTATTTAAGTCTCAATATATTTAGCACTGCCGTGCTAATTGGGGAGGCTTGAAATGCAGAAACGAAATATCATAAATTGAACACAAATTTGTTAAGAATCCCAACTGGTCGGAGGCTAACCAGTTGGCTATTTACATAGTGGCCGAGGATTTGAACCGGGGCTACCGTGTTGCAAATTCAGTTAGTGGTCAGAGCGGGACTTGAACCTCCGGATTTCAAGTCCGGCGCCCTAACCACTCGGCCACACTGCCTCCTCATGCCCAATAAACGCTAACACAATAAACATCAAATACTTTCTTACTACACGTATTTTTACCTGTTCTTTGTTTTTCAGGGCTTCTTCTTTCCGCTTCTTCATGTCTTCTTCTCGTTGCTGTCTCTCCATGTCCTCCCGTTTTCGTCTTTCTTTCTCTTGATCCGCTCGCAGCGATTCCAGGTACGCTGCATCTTGTTCTTCACGTAGATCCTGGGTCTGACTTCGCTCTCGTCTGTCGAACGAAAAAACAGAAAATAAATAAAAGAAAACGGCGACAAAGTTTTGCCTCTATTCGCGCTGGGAGCGATGATCACGAGGGTTGACGGGAAAGGAGAGACGGCAGATCTCTCTTTCCGTCCCGCGCGCACCCGCGCATGGAAAAAGACCATAGATGACTCAAAGTGAGTTTGTCCTGAGCGAATCCTGGCGTACTAAATTCTCCTAACCTGCCCTGAACAAAATGCCTGAGTATTGTTAAGAGAATTAATAATTTAATCAACTTAAACCTACTTGCCAATTTCTCTATATTGAACTACATATACATGTATGGCATGTACACTGTATGACTACTGTATGTATCGAAAGGATAAGTCTGGCCCTGATCACTCTAGTGTACGTACATCTCATCTCGGGCTGCTATCAGCGCTGGTTCATTGTCTTCAATTAAACGTGCTAGGAGGGCTACATAATGGTCCACCGTCATAAGGCCTGGTGAAGAATAAAAACAACACGTAATGTCACAGACGATACCATGACCTCGCTGAATTCTGGGTAACCAAAATGAAAATGCCATGATCCTTTGCGCGTGCATTTGTTACTTATGAAGCGATCCGTGTTTGTGAGCGCCAGTTTCGCAAATAATTACCAAGATCTAACAATTTATATACTCCTTTTGTGCATATGTCTTTTCCACATTACCAGGAATTATTGCTGAAGAAGATAAAATTCCAATCAAATCCAATATGGCCAACCCCTTTTTGGTAGAAGGCATATGGTCTTTCTATTCCAGAGTCCGGTTAGGCCGAGAAAACGATATCCAATAAGAAGGTTGAAAGAGTTGCCATACCACAGGTGGCGGCTCAAAGAGATAAAAGCCAGACTCCACTTACCTTCCATTCTGCCCACTATTGTCATTCTGTTATCTCTACGGCAAATCAAAGACATAAAAGGATAGGTAGATTCCCGAAGAGCTGCAGAAACTCTATACCCCTCCGGTGATCGCACGTCTATGGCCCAAAATAACATGTTTCCATTTACATACTCTCTAAATCCTGGGTTGGTCATGGTTGACCTAGAGTAAGAAAAGATCATAAATGAGCATAGAAGAGCAACAAAGTGGTGAAGGGAAGGGGGAAGGGGGAACTTGTTAAGTTTTCAGTATGGCACCTGAGACAAACACTTCACATGTACCTACTGTACTGAGACTGCTAGCTATGTGTGCAACTACAAGAAAATGTTTCTACTGGGCAGTTACATTCACCTGCAAAATTCCTCTGTGTCCTGATGGTCCTGGCAGTGAAGGTACACCAGCAAAAACCTTAACTCCTTCTTAGCATCATTTAAAACCTACAAATAGAAAGAACAAAGAGAGAGGTTAGAAAAAGGGACGTATTTAGATAGTCCACTCACTACATCAGCTCACTTCCAGTTAAAGTTCTTCAGTTTGACGAAGAATACCAGTTCCTCATATAAAACCTGATCAAACAGCTAACTCTTTCTACATACATCAATCATACATTTGAGGAGAATTTGTGTTATGAGCTCAGTATAGGTAATCGCATGATTTCAAGTGCAATTTGGAATAAATTAGCACTCGTAATAAATTAACACAAGTGCAATTTGTGGTCTTTGAAAAATTTACGAGTGCTCATTTATTCCAAAATTGCATGAGAAATCATGTGATTACTTGTTAATAACATGCATACAATAATTTAAGTTGCAAAATGTTTTTTCAATTTCATTGCAATCACAAGTGTCTCAAAAACTTTTTTTCTCGTAAACAGGATCGGAATCATCCTAAGGAACAATAAAAACATACTTTCTGTTTTGTTTGGCTTTGCAAACATGCGCGCCAGGTGTCGGCAATTCTTAATTTCAAATTTCTGCACTCTTAATTTCACATTTCTGCACTGTTAATTACACATTTTTGCACTGCTTGGGATAAATTGATGTGCGCTCAGCCAATCAGAATGCAGAAATTATTGTATGCATGTTATTAGGATAGTAATCACATGCTTTCTACCCACAGATTTAACACAGTAGAAAGAACTTGGCATTTGATAGCTTGCTCGGATGAAAGCCTATTGAACTTACTATCAATTCTCACTACATCACTCCTTACATTTCTTCTCTAATAGTTGGGAGAAGTTATGTTGACTGACCTGTCTATAACTGCCTTGATAAAAGGTTGGGTGTACTTCTCCATACTTTGCTTCAAATTCTTCCTTAAATTTCAGCACATCTTCTAAAGGAGTTGTTCTAGCTGCAAAAACAAAAAGCAAACAGTGGGTGATCTGCAGTATAAAGCCACATCCAAATTTATACAATTATATGATGCATCCACTCTATTGCAGAATGTTGCAGCATGAGGTTTGATTTTCATCAAACTTTTGTACAACATTTCTTTTGTTGTCTGGGGTGCTGTTTCAAGATGTTCAACAATGCTCTATGAGAACATGTGCATCTCTCAATTTAAAGCACCACTGGTACAATTTTGCAAGAAGGTAAAAAGCATGGATTATGTCGACAAATCATGTGCAATGTCAGAAGAGCAAAGACATCAGAAATGAGGAAGAGAATAGAGAGAAATGAAAAGCCAAAAAAAGCATCAAAGACTGTAAGGAAGTAGACAGATTAAAAAACTAGAAGGTTGATTATTACAGTATGTGTAAAATAATCCAACATGTTTGCAATATGTTGTGTTCCAGTGCAATGTGTGTTGCAACAGCTGGGACACAACAATATTGCATAAACTGCTGCATCCACTTGAAGATATCTTAACCAGTTCTACCGTGGACTTCTAGGTATTTTTTCAACTTTAGATGATTGCTTCGAATAATAACAAGTTGCAAATCAATATTTCTATTACCAGTTCAGAAACTGGTCTAACACAAATCCCATTGGCATCAAACTGAGTTTAACTTGTTTTGGCACATAAAAATAACTAAATGTGAGGCTTGCATACATGTATGCCCCTGACATGAACTACCAGGTAACTTACGCTGAAAGAAGGATGGCCAAACTATCCTCACTGCAGAAGAAAGAAGTTATATATTTACAATAAGAAATAAGTCTGCATTGTATGTGTATGCTGCAGATATGAAGAAAATTTCTCAAGATCAAGAAAGGTAGCCATGCATTCAAACAACTTCACATACCATTCAAGGCCCAGTTTTTCAAAAGCCGATTAAGCTAATCCAGGATTAACAAAATTCTTTCTCTCCACCTCTATGCCAATAAACTGTTCAAAGATGGATTAAAAAGCTTGTTGCAGCTTAAAAACACATAAAGGAAGTCATTGTGGGCAAAACCTTCACGTTTTCAGGCACATAAATGACATGAAAGTTTAGACCTAATCCAGGATTAGCCTAATTGTGCTTTGAAAAACCGGGCCCAAGTGTCAATAAAATATCACAGACTGTATTATTATTTTGGAGGGGCCATACCCATTCTGAATTAAGAACTGTAAGTACTAGAGAGCCAAGAGTGATCAACTTCAATTTTCTCCTTCAGTTTCTCACCAGAAGTGTATCATATAGTAAGGAGAACTTGGCTTTTGATATCTTGCTCAGATGATAGTTGATTAAACTATCAATTCTCACTACATCACTCATGCATTTTACTCTTAAAAAGTTTGGAGAATCTGCATTTTGAGCTTGGGAGTGAAAGGGTTAAAATAAAGTTAACCTTTCACTCCTGAAAGCAATCAATTCAGTTTTCTCCTTCAGTCCCTTATCTGATGTACATCTCATACAGTAAAGAGAACTTGGCTTTTGATATAATAGTTTGCTCAGATGAAAGCTGATCAAGCTATCATCACAAATCTCACTCTATCTCTCATACAGATTTACATTTTGGAATAGTTGGAAGATCATTTATTATGAAGTAAGAAGTAAAAGTTAAATGATTCTGTGTAAACTCACTGATATAACCCAGTAAACCAAAGGTTACATGGTGGACAAATCTGAAAGGTAGCAGACCCAGTCCATAGAGCCACTGAAACCAGCCCTGCAAAGGCCACAAGGTATAAGTAAAAACAGTTTACATATAAGTTGAATGCAGTATAAGCCAGGGAAGAAAACTTCATGACAACCATAGGCTGTCCACTATGTCTAGACAAACACAATGTAACAGTATTTATTGTTGGATATCAAAATTTTATCTAGGTATCGTAAAAATATTTACTCTAAGCATGCACCCCAGGATAGCAGAGTTTAAGGGGCCCTCTCTATGTTTTTTTGCTGTCATCTAAAAATGTGTAAAATATCCTTATGTTTGGATCCCAGCACAAAATAAAGCAACACCTGGATGGCAAAATAAGTAAAGTAGCACATTTAGGCTAAAGGAAGCTGATATTCTCCTAAATAACGTCAGATGTACATGTAAACGAATGCTAATGTTGCTTTCAACTTTAGGGGACCCTAAAATGACAGATTAAAAATTTTGCCACACAAAGGACCACCTTTTATATCTGAGTGCTAAGCTTGAAACCAAAAGTGGTCACTTACAGGAGGTTCCATTGTTTGTTTAGTTCAAACCTGTACTGTACATTTTTCTAAACTTACAGGACTTGGTCTCTGAATTTCCCCTCTGTTTGCTGTTTGTCCAACTAACTCATAGTTTTGATTTGCTGTCCCATCCTCCTTGTCCTCATCATCATCTGTGCTGCTTTCTACTTCTGGCTGCTGTGTTTCGAAGACAGGAGGAGAATTCTCTGCCTCGTTAAATGTGTCTTGGACTGCAGTCTGAAAATTTAACAATTTGTTACAAGTGGCAAGATGAACTTTGTGTTTACAATCAGAAGTGATCAACTTCAATTTTCTTTTTTCATTCTTGGACTTTTTTATTCTTGGACCTGATAAACATTACACAAACATCAATCACAGTACTTCATGTACCACGGCTTTGTGAAGGCCCATGTGGACCATGGATAATGTGCACAGTCTATATTATTATCTCAAAAAATAGTATAGTGGACAATTCGTTCTGAGTACTGTAATTTTGGGTAAGTGCCTTGAACTTGTGAAAGCTGAGTTCAATATCCAAGTGTTCCCTATATGTGGGGTTGCTTAATGTTTCAAAATATAGATCTTTGGATCAAAAAAGCATCTAAAATTGCACTATTTATACAAGCTGAATTTTGCACAATAGATAAGAGCTGATTGACATTAATTAACTATCAACATTCTCACTACACCACTCATCAGCGCTTGACATTAACGGTTGCCTGCTTGCCCGGGGCAACCAAAACTTTTGGTCAGGCAGATTCTGGGCCGGGCAACTAGAAATTATGAAACTTTCTATTGCTTGAAGTCAATCTACAGTCTGAAGGGCAACCAACCTAAAACCTTAATGTCAAGCACTGACTCATGGATTTTCTTCTTGAATTGTTGAGAGAACTTGTATTATGATTTATTACACGACTTCACATTTTCGAGTGCAAATACGGGCCAAAACAACTGCAAAGATGGAGCGTATTGCACTCATCAGGAACCAGATCAACTGGTTTATTAGCTTACATGATCAATTTTTACAAGTAAAGCTTATGAATGCATCATTTTTTGTTCCATTTTGCTCACGGCCAGAACGTTTGCCCTGTTTCGTTTGTCGTATCATAAACAATATTTATCACATGAAAAGTTGTGCAATATGGCTGTATTTTTACTTGTCAGTTTTATTTTTTCTCACCTGAAGCAGGCTCAAAAAAATAAGACCGACTCGTAAAAATACTCCATCGTATTGCACTCCTTCCCGTGTAATAACCCCGGGGGGGGGGGGGGGGGGGGGGAGGGTACTCCTATATATTTCCTATATAGGGACGTTCCGCCAATAGGGTATCATTTTCAGGGTCTTCTGTCTTAAACAGGGTATCAATTTTTACATTTTCACGTCTTAAACAGGGTTATTTTCTGAAGATTTTCTCCTCTTCCCCTCCCCCCCTCAACCACATTTTTGCTCTCGCCATTTTTGCACGA
The DNA here is from genome assembly GCA_964036295.1 of Plumapathes pennacea. Classification (NCBI taxonomy): domain Eukaryota; kingdom Metazoa; phylum Cnidaria; class Anthozoa; order Antipatharia; family Myriopathidae; genus Plumapathes; species Plumapathes pennacea. The sequence continues at coordinate 18,348,992 of OZ038464.1, read as the reverse complement.
TTTCTTCATCTCCAGTGGAAACACGTGCAATGCAGGCTAACTTTTCTAAACTTAGTCTTGAACAGGGTATCAAATTAGAGCACTTTGTCTTAGACAGGGTAGCAAAATTTCCATTTTTGTGTCTTGAAGAGGGTTAGAGTTTTATAGAGTCAGCAGAACCCCCCTACCCAAATTCCTATTGAGTACCACCCGGGGTAATAACCTCTTTATATCGGGTCAAAGGTTGAATTGTTCAGTCCAAAGAACAGCACTAAAGATCAGTTCAGCATCTGCAAGCAGTAAAATATGTGAACTGAATGCACCAAACAGCTTTCTGTATTATACAGTACTAGTGAAAACAGTTGTTGTGTTTAGGTGCCATACAATTGCAAAGAATCCTGTAATTCTCCATACACTCTAGATACAATATGTACACATATTTTAATATTAATTTCAAAAAATCTGACAAGTGGTTCTCACCTCAGGCAAACTTAAACACAATAAACTTTTGACAACAAAAGTCAGAGCGGCCAAAAACATAAAAGAAGTCGTGCCATCAGATATCCTAATTGCTTGGTCCAAAGTTGTAGAAAGCCTAAATCTTAAGTGACTACTTAGATATCAACAAGACATAAACTGCATATATTTTAAGGGCATGCACGTACTTCTATGTTCCAGTCGTGTCTTTCCAGAACCCTCTTGCACTTTTCGATGTCTTCAATTCCGGTGATGTCCTGTCGAGTTACAAAGCGCAAAAAAACGAACAGTTTATAGAATATCTGGGGAAAATGCGGTTACTGAAAAATATTCACATAGTATACAAGTATGCTACGCCGCCAGCTGTACCTGAAAATACACCAAAACCTCACTGTGAGTCTCAGGCAGCTGGTCTTCACTTTCGCTGTCCACGTCCGCCATTTTGTTTTCTGCTCTCTCTACCCGCAATGTTTGTTGGGGTGACGGATGTGCGCAAGGGCTTATGGGAGGAAACCGGAGGCAGAACTTTGCGGTCGGATGATGTTCTTTTTTCTTTGAGTCAGGTTTCATGAAACTTTGTCTGTGCATATCTGTCTCTGTTTCTTTCTCTCCCATTTCCCTCCAACATTCTTCCCTCCCCCCATTCAATTTCGATAAAGTTATTATTAAGCCACTGTTTTCCGTCAGCAAAATCTTACCAGAACTCTTCCAAACTGATAGGGGGACTCAAAAGCAGTTTTCCCTGGAACCGGATGATTCACAACATGCTAATTTTGACAAAAGTACAAAATTTAAAGTTGATAAAAATGACAGCAAGTTAGTAAAATCACGATCGTGTGCAAGAAATGTTGCATACAATTGCGCGATCACAACAAAACAAGCAAGCAAACAAACGAACAAACGAACGCCAAGAAACAAAGAAAGAACGACCAATGGACGAACGAACCAATAAACAGACAAAAAAAAAGGATTGCAACAAACGAACGAACTTTGTCTGTTTATTTGTTTATTGATGAATTTTTATTGACAAAAAAATAAGTTTGGTGGGTTGGATTATAAACCTATTGATTAACTGATTAGTCAATCGAAAGATTTGGTTATTGGTTAATTGATTAATTAAATAAAGTTGTGCAATGAGAGTCAGGGTAAAACAAAAACTCATATTCATGTTTCAAATGTTTATTGAAATATGTCATAAAGGTTTTCATTGTGTCATCGATCTGACTGACTGAAGACTTCTGTTCGACCTCAGGCCTGATTTGACCGCCAATGAGTTTGCAGGGCGTGACTTGCTTGTAAACTTGTAATAGAAGCTAATTTGTCGTGAGCTTTGCGTTTCTTTCAGTGGGCTTTTCAAGACTTAACTAAACTGAAAACTTTAACAAAAGCTCAAGGGGTCGATATTTGTGAACAGAGCGGTGTACAGTGAAAGTGATTTATGGATTTTTTTTCCGACGTTTACTTTTCGTTTGATGTTGATGTGACTTTGAGGAAGAGCAGGAGCACAGCGAGCCCATAATCATACTTCTACGTTCACGACACATCACAAGAGTATTTAAAATTTTGCAAAAAAAAGGTTGCATGTTTTATTATAAAATTAATACAGAAACATTACACATCATCAGCGCCATCCTGGTTTCGGGATTATCTTGCTTAGTTTGCTTTAATTACTGCCGTGACGACGACTGCACCTGCAAACGAAAGTAACGTGGAATATAATGGTGCAATAAGAAGGAGAAAGATAACACAGGGAGACAAACAAAGAGAGAGAGAAAGAGACTCTACTGAAAGGCAGAGGTGAAACGGACAACAGAGTAGCGAAACAGAGAGACAGTAGATTAAAATGAGAAAGAAACGGACACTGACAGAAAAGTAACAGAACAAAACAGAACAGAACCTTTATTTATGCACAGAATCTCTTCATATATTTACATGCTCTTCCCAGAGAGCCGTGACTAACATAAACACACAGAGACAGAACCAAGACAGAAAAGGCGACAATGACAGAAACAAGGCCAGAGAGAGAGAGAGAGAAAAAAAAAGCAGAAACAAAGGTGACACCCATAATAACACAGAAAGCCAGGAGTGAAAAAATCCAAAGCCATGCTCTTGCTGAACCCGTTTCTATTATGGTAAGTGTTGTACCTTATTTTGCAACTCCACCATATCGACGAGTCCCGAGGTATTTTCTACAAGATAACGAATGCTCTCAGTACAGTAAAAAATGCTGAGATACTATAAAGGAAGCCGACCAGCTCATGTGGCCCTGAATATACCACTTGACTGAAACCTGATTTATCCATAAGTCTATACATAGAAAGAGCATTAAAAAAAGTGCAGGCATACAAAAGTGCAGGTCCGGAGCATTAAAACTTCAAATTTGGTGGCAGTTTAAATTTCAGAAATTATTGAAAGATTTGTGTATAATAAATTATCAATATACTAGATATCTAAAAGATATTGAATACTCCCGCCAAAATGTGCAACTACATATACATGCTACATTATCGTGGATATTCGGCGGTTTTCTTATAAAGGCTTACCATCCCCGGCATCCCGAAATGCAAATGGTGGGTATGAATACAGTCGCGGCTGTGCTTCTCGATGTCGCTATCTGAGGGTCACATTTTCATGGTAGTTATCAGCTACTTCTTAACAAAGTTATAGAGATAGAAAGTATTTCTAATACCCTCAGAATGTTTGCCTCTGCTAACTCTACAAGCAGGTTCACACCACAGGGTTGAGAACGGTACAGTCGTTGGAGGGACTCGATAATAGAGCGCTATTCAGACGACTGTCGAAAACCAAACTGACCAAAGCAATTACAGCGCCAATCACAGAGACTGTTTGAAAACACTTTCAACCAACCAGGAGCCAATTATAATTTGCGATTGGTTTGACTTTGATAACAGATCAATCAGCAGTGCGATAAAACGCCATCGCTTTGTTGCGTGAACAGAAAGTTTTGTTTCTGTTCCTGATTGGCCAAGCCGGAATGGTGTCAAACTTGGTTTTGGACCAATCTAAAAGCATAGCAACGTAAAACCAAAGCGATCACATGATTACTTTCGACAGTAAACCGAAAGCCGCTTTAACAAGTAGAAATAGTTGACAGAGTTTCCTGATTGAGCTTTCCCGTTGTTGCCCCCATGCAACTTCAAGCCGCGAAACACAGTGAGGTGTCATGGAGGTTTGTTTGCATGTTTTTTTAGATTTTAAGAGTGACTTACATTTGATATCAGGCTGTTAATCTCCGAAACAGCGCGGTCCAATTGCCTGAGTAATGAGAGTAAAAATTCAAGGAAATTCAAAAGATTCAAAGATCAAGGACGATGGCAGCACAGCTAATTGTATTGAGATCGGCATGCGCTCTAAGGGACCGCTCGCAATGCGAGCCATCTGAGATCGATCTGGGATCGCTTTAAGGCCTGTTTCAAACATCGCAGTTCACACGCGCCGAACACAATGCAAATGAGCAAAATCTATTGTTTCATCTAATTTACATTGTATTCGACACATGTGAAGTTCGACGTATAAAACAGGTCTAACTGCCCGGGGAGGGGGGTACTCCTAAAAATTGTGTGCCGCCCGGGACTGAAAACCCTCACCTATTTCAGACCTAAACATGCGATTTTCGACAGGGTTTTATTATAATTATAATTATTATTATTTAGCCCAAAATTTGCAATTTTGACCCATTTTCAGACCAAAATGTGCAATATTCGACAGTTTTTGACCCTATTTCAGATCAAATATCAAAATCTCCTACCCTATTCCAGACCAAAGGCTCAAAATCGGTACCCCATTTTAGACTAAAATGCTGAAAACGAGGCCTTGGGGGTGGGCACATACACATATGGCTTATATATGGGAGTCCCCCCCCCCCCCCCCCTGCACCCACGCCTAACTGTCAACGATCTGGGATCGCTTTGATTGTCAAGTATGAACTGGCCCCACGTCGTGAAAAACATTATCGACTCGTCTTGCAGAAAGAGCAAGAACAAGAATAAAACGAACAAGAACAAGGACAACAGCAGCAATTTCAAGGAATACTTACGCCAAAACAAAATCCCTTGTAACAGCAGGAATATTTGTTTCTGTATAGAATAAGGGCACGAAAAACCCGGAGAGTTTTCATTGGTTAGTTAACAATTATTCGCCGAAGTGGAGGTGAATAGCGGTGGATATTTACCGAGACGTTTCGGCGAGGTAAATATCCACCGCTATTCACCTCCACTTCGGCGAATAATTGTTTTAGTATATACCACACAAGTTTAATAGCCAACTCCCAAATAGCTATTTTATTTCCGACAAAAGTGGGCAAAAATTGGGTTCGCGCGCCATTTTTTTTTTACCGGAAGCCGCCGGGAGGTGAATAGTACTTGATATTCCGAGATTGAGGAGCCAATCAGAGCGCGCGAAAAGCACTATTCACTTGCGTGCTATTTAACAAATAAACCAGCTTCAAGCGTGCTCCGTTCAGAAATAAAGCACGCAGCAAGTGACGAGAGCACGAAAGAAGTGTAGGGAGAAACGCGAGCCGAAGGCGAGCGTTTTTCCCCACTTTTTGAGTGCTCTCGGCACTTGCTAAGTGCTTTATTTCTGAACGGAGCACGCTTGAAGCTGGTTTATTTGTTTTATAACATAGAACTTCAAAACTTTCACAATAAAACTGTCTTTATTCATCAAAAATGTTGGAATGCTAACAGCGATGAAAAAATAGATTCTCCTAAACGGCTCGGCGGTCCGAATTGCCAAGTCAGTACATTTTCGCTTCAATTTTTCAACCAGGCCGTCTGTTCTATAAAATTAGACAACATCTCACAGTAAAGAACTATATTTCCTGTAGAACTTTGGACTACAAGTACATGAAATCATACAGTCGGCTAGTGCATAAAATGCAAATTTGAAGGGAATCAACAAATGCTCCAACGGCCGACTCGAAAATTGTGTGAATGAAAACTTACCGATTTCTTGACTCTACCTCGTAGTACAATCATTTGAAGTCCGTCCGAAAATTCTTCAATCATTTTTTTCAGTCACATCGTCTGAAATTCTTTCTCTTGCATCACAACAAACACGTCTGTTCGTCTGTCTTCGCCGTTCATGTTCAGTGATTGCTCACGGCTGATCTTCTTCAACTGAATGATTTGCTCTCTCCTTCCTTGTTGAAGCATTCAACTTCATTCAAACAACCCACTGATGTAATTGTGACTCCCAAATATGCTGTACTTAGGGACAGTGCTTAAACCGAGTCGCTTTCCACGACGCTGACAAGAAACTTGCCGTTCTTCGACATAGATTTTCCCTCTCCAAACTGTTGAAGTGCTTTTTGATGAGGTCACGTTCTTTACCGATTCACGGTGAACCGTACTAGCCGGTGCCTTCACTTAAAGCCAAATTTTATCTCGAAGTTGGGCATTGGTGACTCCATTCTCGCATTATTTTCTCTTTTTTGCCAGAGGATGACGTAAGCGTGGTTTATATACTAATAAACAATATACAAACAATAGCATGCAACCCGATTTGTTTGTTGAGCAAAACTAGCTCGCAAGCGAGTCCCGTCGCTTCCTTAGTCAGGTAAAACAATCAGGAGAGACTTATCGAAAATATTTTTCAGGGACATTTGAGGGAAATATTATATTTACTGAAAAAGTTCGGGAAGACCTTAACAGGGTGATAGCTTTGAGGTGCACGATATCTTCGTTTGAAAATGGTTGCAAATGGCGCTCAGCCTTGGGGCATAGTTAGGGAACAATCTGTCGGAACAAGGTAAAAACTGAATCGTCTATCTTTGAACACAACTTACGGGCATTAATCGTTGCACGAAGGGCATCCAGCTGTGAGGGAAAAACAAAAGTTAATAAATTACTTTTAAGGCCCTAGTTTGTTTTTCTGGCTAGTTTTTCAACGGCTGCAGAAAGTTACTTCTTAGCTTCAAATATCTTTTTCATGTATTCTGTATCCACAGAGAAAGAGGCAAGCCACAACCTTTATCACAAATGGATAAATGAATGAATAAAATAAGACAATAACGGCCGGGGATAAATTTTTCTCCAAGATTTTGTTAAGTTTCTACTCACTTCTGGCAGGATGCCTTGCAACAGATTGATGTCTGTGTCGAATTCCCTTTACAAAAGAAAAAAAAAGTATGACATTTTTTGGAGCCTTACTGGGATAATGAATTCCAACTGTAAGGTCGCTTCCCCAACAGAACTTGGTTCATAAAAAAAAAAAAAAAAAAAAAAGTGCGCGTGTGCTGTACTGTACCCGATTAGGAGGTTCCTGTCAAAGGCTAGGCGGGTAACTGCAGACAGAGAGAGAAACAGAAAAACAGAATCCTCGTCAATTAACAACTCCAGTAAAGGGTTTATTACACCAAAGTGCTGTAGCCGAACTCACTAGCTTTGAAAGTGCGTCTTGGAGCCAAAGGCAATCCGAAAATAGTCCGCAAAGATACTCCAAAAAATTGCTGAAGACACTCCGAGAATTACCAAAGGCACCTCTAGAATTGCAGAACTGGCACTCCGAAAATTATCGAAAACTACCAAAGTTGCAGTCTATTAGGCCTGAACGAGCACGCAACCAAAAAAGCAATTTCGTGCTAACTCACCACGTGGAGGTTTAAAGCGAAATCGACTACGGGAACGACCACTATAACGTCGACTATTGCGATAACTATGACGATGACTTCTGCCCCAACGAGGATCTGCAAGGGATTTCGCAGAATCGTGCACAGGTAGGTTCTCATCAGCCTCGTCTTCAGCTTTAGGCCAATCTTTGTCTTTCAGATTTTCAAGTACATCGCTGTCCTGCAGTGCCGTCACTGTTCACAAGAAAACATCAGAATATCGATTACTGGGGAAACTTACAGTCCTTTGTGCGAACACAGCTGACAAACGTAATGTAAAAGCCTGGAGACAAGCTTGACGCTGACTAATGCAGTGCGGGCACTTCTGAGAGTATTTAGTATGCTCCAGCCAAAAACACGGACACTGAAATAATGTATAGTACTTACACTCTTCTACTGCTGGGTCTCGAGTTTCCACCAAAATCAAGCATATTCTTTCCACCTGTAGAAAATATTTAAGTTTTGTTAAAGACAAAGAAGAAGACATTCTCCAGGCATGCATTGCACTGCTTGGCACCACGGAAATATTAGTCACCTCGGGTGCAAGGCCCGTTTTTCTTGTGCACAATGTGATAGAAAATGCCTTTAACTACTTTGTCAAAGTATCAAGTTTCTTGGTTAAGCGGTTTTGAGGTTGCATGAACGTTCTTTACTGGATTCCATAGTTTTTTTTTCTCTTATCTTATTTTTCAATGACCACTAACTAAAAATATAGGTATATACGGCTTATTTCAGCGGTGTCTGCTTTCTCTAGATTTGCGTAGGCCGAGGCGAAGCCCATTCCAAAAGAGAATGAAAAACGCGTACAATGGATATCTTAAACTGTAGTGTCCTAGTATCTATATCTTGAACTCGTGAGAGTGGTTCTAAATTCCAGGGGCCAATTCAATAAGGTGTATTTTACAAGTTGGACTAATTCCTCTGCACGTTAAAACACACTTTAATCCAAAACCATGGCCAAAAACTGTTACTGTTATGCATGCGGTGAAACCGGTATCTGTAGCGGTGTTTAAATAATGGTCCGACTTGTAAATACACGTGTAAATGTTTATTGAAATGTCCCCAGATCCTCAGTGCCCATGTTCTGCAAGTCGCGCATTAGTCATGTTAAACTTACAATTATATCTGGCAACACGTCACAGCAAAGTTCCAAGTAAATAGAACGGTTTTCGATTTTAGATTGGTTGCTTTTATTTTGCGTTTTGTATGTTTTTTGATTGGTTCAAACAAGTTTTAAAGCCTTCTCGGCCAATCCGGGGCAAAATCAAGACCAGATGTGATCTGCTCAGGCAACCAAATAAGGCGTGATGGCGTTTTCTCGCAATGCTGATTGCTTTCTTCTTTAGTAAAACCAGTTATGACTTCCGGTATTTCGCCGTTAATTGGAAGTGCTTCTTGCAGCCTCTGTAATTGGTACTGGCTCAGTTTGGTTTTCGACACTCATTCGGAACCCGTTCTACTATTTGTGCGTAAATTAAAACCGCCCCGAGATATCTATATTTTCGAGTTTATAGGCTGTTCGCACTTACTATTATCAGGAATGTCCGGCAAATGAAGATGACAAAATCAAGTATGCTGAGGAAAAATATACCAGAGTTTAAACAAAAAACACCAAGGAGGGCCGACTTCCACGCATCCCTGTTGTGTGGCACAGATAGTCCGCCGCCACACTGATTGGCCAAACTGACGGGATATGTTAATGAGCTCTGTGTGATGTTATTGAGACAACAGCAGTGGTAGCTGTAGGTGTCGTCGGTAGTAGCGGGCAGTGGTAAACTAATAGTGAGAACGCACTGGTAGTAATTGTAGTAGCAGTAGCAGCAATATGTACAATGTTAAAGTTATATTTTTTTAGTAGCCTGCAATGCAGGCGTCCCCGTTCGTTTTCAGGCAAAATTCTTTCGGGAGTAGGACTGGGGTGAGGCAAAAGCTGCGGAGGGGAAAAGGGAGGCGGAAGTAAAATGGGGAGGGGGAGGGGGAGGGAACCCTCACCCCACCCCCGCCTCACCCCCCCCCCCCCCCCCCCCCCCCCGCAGCTTTTTCCTTGCCCTAGTCCCACTCCCGAATAAATTTTGCCTGAAAACGAACGGGAACGCCTGCATTGCAGGCTAAATTTTTAGTTACAAGTGATAGTTATAGTTTAATAATAATATTATAATATTATTATTATTATTATGGGAGAAGAAAGAAAGAGGTGTCTTACCGGATTATCGCAGGGCCTGCACCTTGAACTGAACAATAAAGAAAACATTGTCAAGCTCCAAATGAAGTCATTAACTAAATAAATGCCCAGGTTACGGATTAATGAATCATTTAATCCATAATTCATCGATGATAAATGAATATATGCAACACTCACATAAAGCAATTCTTCTCAACCGAATTACCTGAAAATAATTTCCGAAAAAGTATTTAGTAATGAATAATGACGAACAAGAGAGTTAAAATTTCCTTGGGTAACCAAGATTTAAAAGCCCATGATCTTTTACGTATGCACTAGGTTAGGTTGTGGAACAGCGATCGATGTATGCACTAGTTTCGAGCAAGATCCTTTTTTGATTCAATGGTGGCAACAAAGTCCATTTTCACCCAATACTGACCGATTAAGTTATACTTATTGGGCGCTGATTGGCTGAGAAAACGATATCTTATCACGTGGACAGTACTCACCACTCGCAATCTTATCCTGATGATCACTGTAACTCTTATTAATATTCTAAAAGAAACACACAGAAATCAGAAACCGAGATATGCAATCTAACAAAGGACCACAACTAACCTATCCTCCACCTCCCTAACTCACTCCCCCACTGCTCTTATTTATCCGACTCCTTCCATATTTTTCAGTGTCTTACAGTGAGCTACAAACAACAAGAGACATGGGGGTCGGGGTGGGAGAATGTTTGTCCCGATTCAGTTGTAGATATGGAGTCAACAGGCAAAAGACTTACACTTTTAAGAGTCTGACTATCGGGAGCGGTGGAACCACAATAGTCGATGAAGGCACAACCGGTGCGGCTGAAAAACAAAAAAAGAAAGAGTTCTATGTAAACTAAGGCCCGGCTTAACGTCAATATTAGCATGTGTCGAACTCAATGCAAATTGGCTCGAACAATGGATTTTGCTCATTTTTGCACATTTGCATGCTAAGATCGACGTTTAACCCGGGCCTAAGCTGGTGTTAGCTGATTCCGCATGACTAACGCTAATCTTTCAAAATATCGGCCTGGTGCGTGCGAAAAATCTCTTGTAAACAAATAATTTCCTCCGTTTTAATGTTTGTGCAAATCAAACTCAGTTTTTCCGTAAAATTCACGTAATCACTTTGGTTTTAGATTTACCAGTTGATGAGTAAGTAAGACGATGGGATGGGTAACGCGCTGTAAGTAATGTGGGCTCTCTTACCACTGTACTTATGGAACCTTTACCGGAAACTTCAAGACTAATTTTCTCAACTGACATCGTTAGAGATGAGTCGAATATGCTCATACGAATTTTAACTGCATTTCATGGGTCTAAAATTGAATTAAAACTTCTCGATGGATTGCAGCGGGAAAAAAATGAATCGATCACTCACTGGGAGAGGGGGAAATACTCGAAGAAATGCTGGAAGAAACACTCGAAGAACTGCTGGAAGAAACGCTCGAAGAACTGCTGGATGTAACGCTCGAAGAACTGCTGGATGTAACGCTCGAAGAAATGCTGGATGTAACGCTCGAAGAACTGCTGGATGTAACGCTCGAAGAACTGCTCGAAGAACTGCTGGAACTGGTATCTGCCCAAGCGATCAATGCATGGGAGATCAGCGAGGGTTCATAGAAAGTTGAGAAAACTACACACTAATGCTTATTTAATATTAATCGCAGCGATCCCGTTTGTGATGGTAAATTAAATGAATTATACTAATTAGTGTTGGCACACCCCGCCCTGTCTCGGTCACTTACCTTGTGCTTGCAGGAGGCAAGGGATCAAAGCGACCTAAATGAAGAGATCAAGAAAATGGGTTATCATTAAGCTATCAAACAGATGGCATAAGAAACGGAGGCGTGTTTAGATGAGGCTATATTACACGGTGACGCGTTATATATTTCTTAATTATTAAACACCTTTTAAACAGGTTTAAGCACACTGGTGTGAACGAGGTAAAAGAGACGACAAGCCAAGAAGAAAAAAAAGAGGAGCAGGAGCAGGAAGAGAAGAAATTTTAAAAGAGATTCGTGAAAAGGCACAAATTTGATCATGGAAGCGTTTGTGGACAATGTCGTTTTTCAAACGCGGAAGAAAGCAATGTTGCACGGCCCTTATGTATTCAAGAATGGCACCAAAGCTAAAACAGAGCGAACTATAGCTTCTTCGTTATATAATACACAAACTAATATAAATATATTTTAGAAACGCCTGCCTTTGAAAGTCGCCCTTGAAAGACATTTTGCTGAAGGACCGAGTGCTAACAAGAACGGTTTAAATCTCATTGCAAAGACGGCTTTCATAAAAACTGTTTCGCACTTTAAATCAACCGTGCATAAACTTTGATAGATGTGATATAACTCCGTGAAATTTGCCAAGGACCATAAATGTTTTTACCGTAAAAAAGATCAACAGCGTGCTCCCCATCTTCCAATCTTCTCCGTTGAAAACAACAAATCTGAACATACACCACACCCGCACAAATATTTATCTATAAAACTGCGACCAATCAGGTTTCTGCAAAATACGTGCACACTCGAGAGACATTAATTTAATAGTGCAAAGCCAATACAATTTAATGAAGTAACTGATCAACCTTGTTTACCTGCATGTTTGGATAACGAAAAGCAAATTAACTTCAATACTTTAACAAATGCTAAAGTTAAGATCCCGAATTTAGCACAAATCAGATTGAGTCGGCTATTTCAAAAATATAATTCCTGCACACCCGCGGGAACCGCAAAACACACGAAATATTTTTACAAGTAATAAACAAAGTTCATAATTTCATAAATAATTAATACTTTCTGCACTAAACCCCCAAGCGATAATTGTTGAGAACGGAGACATGTACTTTGTTTTCATTGCGCTGAATTATATGAATCTTTTATTGCTTATTGCTATACTTATTTTTCTGTGAACGGATATCAACAGTGGAAATCATTATCATACAAGACCGCCGGGAATTCTATGAAATCACTCTATTGCAAAACGCGGCAAAAAGTTCGCCAAGGCGTTTGTGAAGCCTTGAGGCCGTGTATTGTGTTGATATTTTTTGTTTGGCCGCAGAAGTATGTGGTTTTGATTGCTAGTATTTTAACGCGCAATGGTCCAATATACAAACCGAAGAAATACCGTCGTATTTTCTTTCTCTCTCCCTAGAACTTACAAACACGTACATGACGTATTTATGGTACAATATGTTCTGTGTTTTCTTTTCATTTGATAAAGCTGCTTCATTATAACAGCGAAAATTGCTGGCATTATTCGTAGTTCATGTATTTGATCTATATCGTATGATATAACATTCAAAGTTGGAATAGACTATGTACAGTCATTGCGCACACAAACCGGCGGTGCTAATCCAAACACGAATCTTGTTCACATTTAACTCACGACAACATATTGACTTGATATTGACTAAGGGCATTTAACTTGAGCCACATTTGTCCTTGAGATGACTTGAAGGGTCCCGTAAATATAGTGCCGGTCCTGTATCACGTTTTTCTTATGATTAATAGAAATCTGCTTCGTCAAAAGTTCGCGGTTTTAAATGCGATAAATAATCAATCGTTCGTCCTCAGATATTTACAGTACAGCCGGGAAAACATGGTATCTGATACTATGTGTAGCTTGCCTAAGCAAAAGCTAATGGCCACTCTAAATTTTCATCAAACATCACTTACGCAGTTCCTTTAGATTTGTAACAGCAAGCGTAAGCGTAAGCGCAAACACAAACACAAGAAAAGTACGTGTGAACAAGTAAAACGCAAGCACAAGAAGAAGAAAAATAATATCTGTCCTTGTTTTCGTTCGTGTCAACCAAGAATCTTGCGCCTGCGCATGACAGTGGCTTGGTGTTCACGCGTGTGAACCAGCCTGGGCTCGGAAGTGCGCGTATCAGCGTGACTTCACTTAACGTCCACATTTCATCAGAAGTGGAATCACTTCTTTCCCAAAACAATATCACGAGAATCTGAAATATTTCTAGTGCATGTACTCCAGATAGTCGGCCGAGGCGGCGTTGAAGTGTTTGTCGGGTTATTACGCTACTTTCGCAGTGACGCAAAGTTCCTTGTTCCAGTTGCTTTTGGGGAAAAAGTTTGATCATTTTGTTGAGACGAGCTGTGCCCGCCAGCAATGTGAAATATGCCCGCCCGATACCACAGTCAAGTCCTCTCACTATTAAAACTCTTTATTTGACCGCAAGGAAATTGCTGTAATGCCTTCGTTAGAAAATCAATCTAGTAAAACTGATGTATTTCTTCAATCGTGTATAAACCTTGTTTTCCGGCGAGATGCGCACGAAGAACTTGTTTATAACCAAATAAAATGCTATTATAAATACCGAACACACTTGTAATTACACCCTTTTCAATAATGATTTTCTGTAGTCTTATCATTAAGATAAGAGCAACAGCAACTCAATACTACTATCAGAATGTAATCATCAAGAGCTTTCATTAGTCGAGTGGTTACTCCTTAACGATTCATTTGCCAGTTCAGAAGTTGGAAGTGAACACTGCTCAGTATGAGAAAGTACTCAAATATTGAGAGCTTTCATTTGAGTGGTCACAACTTCAGGTTTTATTGACAGTTCAGGAGTTGGAAGTGAACACTGTTACCTTAATAATGAAGAACCAAACAAACAAGCAAGCAAACCAACGAACGCACAAACGAACAAAGAAAGAAAGAAAGAAAGAACGACCAACGGGCGAACGAACCAATAAGCAGACAAAAAAAGAAAGTAGGATTGAAACGAAAGATTTGGTCGATGATTTTTTTTTTACAAAAATATAAGTTTGTTGGTTGGATTATAAACCTATTGATTAAGTGATTAGTTAATTGAAAGATTTGATTATTGGTTAATTGATTAACACAAGACTGGGGGGTGCGAACAGTACACCGGCAGTTGATTTCGCTGCATTTTTATTGACAATGCTACGAAACTGTACCACAAATAGCTCTGTCGCCATTAAATTAGTGTCAACCAAAGTTTGTGTGTTCACAAAGAATACCTCTGGGAAGGTGAGGCCGAAATTGTCAACAATAAACAGGCTATCAGTTGCAACTGCTTGAGTTGCTTCATAACTGCAAAGGTCACTTTCACTGTGTATAAACAAGAAAGTTGTGATTTACTTTCTGCATTCAGTGATTACAATCAAATACTCTGTTACACTAGCAGAGTTCCTTTGGGAAATTTGTTAATACTCAGAATATTGGATTAGAACTTAACAAAAGAACTATATCGCCTAATCAGAACAAATCTCGAGAACCGAAACCTTTGTCGGCGTAAACATAGTACAGCGCAGTTTTATATTTCGATTGCAAAACGGGAAACGTTTTCCTAGAGTTTTTAGTTGTTTTCAATTTGCTTCGTAAACAAAAACAGAGTATGTTCGTGGGGGCTAGTCGGCTCAGATTTTACGAGCAAGCGGCTCAACTGTTTTATTTGTGACGCAGCCTGAAATTCGGGCCATGTGGTGGCATTTCCTTTCTGAAAGTGAGAAATAATTCCTGAGGCACAGCTAATATTTTGTACTACCGATTGTTATCTTTAACCGCTAATTGCTAAATTCTACTGTCCAATCCAATGAAAAACATGCCATCGGTTGTGCGCAATATTGTTTGTTGTTCACTAGCAACTGGCAGCATCCCCGTTTGTTGCTACTTTTCAAGCGACAAAGCTACTTGTTACATTCCTTCTGTAGGGAAGCTCAGTTTACATGTGCAGGTGTCTGTATTACAGCTAACTATGAACAAAGCGGCCTGGAAATACAAAGGGTTGTGACAAGATGTGTTGCGTGACAATCTCTGGGAACTAATTTAGCGCTACACAAGAAACAAAATCAAACCTTGCTTTCCGCTCGTCCTGAAAATCATAATAAAATTTGTCTGGTGATTCCCATGAAGTATAATCAGTATAACAATAGATTGGCGAGCTATCGGTTCAAAAATAGGTTCAAAAAGTTCAACCGTTTCTTGTGTATTCACTTGAATTGGACAGGGAAAACAGTCCTAATCCGACAGAGCTGAATAACACATTGCGCAGCCGCACAAAGTCAGCGGTATGGAACGCGGGCAAAATTGAGGCCGGGACACCGAAAAATGAAAAGAAACGCCGAGGTTAAGCTCGGAATTTGGGGGTTAAGGTTTTTTCTTACGTTATTAGACGAAGGAGTTCATCTTCTATCCGAATTCGGTTTGTAAAAATTTTAAACGGGTCGGTTTAAGGAAATTCGACTCTTGCACTAAAAACGTAAACAGTAACTTGACATAGTGGACGACTTTGGAACAAGATATCTCGGCGTACCAACTTTCTACTGCCGATTGTTGGAGCTTCCTTGCATACTACGAGCCTGGTGAGGTACCACAACACTAAAAGAATCTTCTCTACGGAATCTTCTCTACAGGAAGAACGAAACGACTAAAGAAACTTCCAGGGGGACCGACTTTGTGACTGCCAGACGAACAATCACGAAAGGCACAAGCATCGCCTGGCTCCCGTGCCTGCTTTTACCACTTAAGGAGGTCCACCCCAATGTTCTCTCATCCTGATCGCCTCTCAAGAGTCTTGCAGAGAAGCGCATTAGCCCTGGGTGTACGGTTGAAGCGGCCGTTGAAGCGACACTCGAGTGAAATAAAAGCCGTCTGTTGAGCTCACTTTTAAACTGTTAAGATTTATTTTTAGTGTGTCGAATAGAGGATTTGATGTAGTATTAAAATTCACTTTGTAAAAAATATTCTTCCACGTTTGTCTAAAACGCACTATCGTGCCTTTGTAGGACATCAGGAGCCCTGTTTGGGACGCCATGTTTGATGACATCACCGACATGCGCAATGCGTTATTCAGCTCTTTCGTCCTGATCATATGCTTCCTTTCGATTTCAATTCAGTTCAGAGTAAGCGAAGTTTTAACCTGTAAGTTACTAAATATACTACGGCAAAGAAACTGTTAGCGAAAGCTCAAGGGGTCGATATTTCTGAACAGAGTGTAAAGTGAAAATGATTTTTTTTTCCCGACTTGTTTTTTTGTTTGACGTTGATGTGACTTTGAGGAAGAGCAGGAGCACAGCGTACATATTTACTAGCCCATAATCATACTTCTACGTTCACGACACATCAAAAAAATATTTAAAAGTTTACGAAAAAAGGTTGCATGTTTTATTATAAAATGAATACAAAAATATTACACATTCATAAGCGCCATACTGGTTTCGGGATTATCTTGCTTTACTGCCGTGACGACGACTTGTACCTGCAACGAAAGTAACGTGGAATATAATGGTGCAATAAGAAGGAGAAAGAAAACACAGGGAGACAAACAAAGAGAGAGAGAGAAAAACAGACTCTACTGAAAGGCAGAAGTGAAACGGACAACAGAGTAGCGAAACAGAGAGACAGTAGATTAAAATGAGAAAGAAACGGACACTGACAGAAAAGTAACATAAACACACAGAGACAGAACCAAGACAGAAAAGGCGACAATGACAGAAACAAGGCCAGAGAAACAGAGAGAGAGAGAAAGGCAGAACAAAGGACACCCATAATAACACAGAAAGCCAGCAGTGAAAAAAATCCAAAGCCATGCACTTGCTGCGCCCGTTTCTTTTATGGTAAGTGGTGTACCTTATTTAGCAACTCCACCACATCGACGAGTCCCAAGGTATTTTCTACAAGATAATGATTGCTCTCAGTACAGTAATGCTGAGATACGACAAATGAAGCACTCCAAGGGCATATGGCCCTGAATATACCACGTGACTGAAACTATTTATCCAAAAGTCCATAAATGGAAAGAGCATAAAAATATGCAGGCATACAAAAGTGCAGGTCCGGAGCATTAAAACTTCAAATTTGGTGGCACTTTAAATTTCAGAAATTACTGAGAGATTTGTGTAATTATAATAAATTATCATATACGGTATTCGAAGTACTAGATATCTAAAAAATACTTAATGCTCCTGCCAAAACGTGCAACTATATATACATGCTACATTATCGTGGATATTCGGCGGTTTTCTTATAAAGGCTTACCATCCCTGGCATCCCGAAATGCAAATGGTGGGTATGAATACAGTCGCGGCACTGCTTCTCAATGTCGTTACCTGAGGGTCACATTTTAATGGTAGTTATCAGCTACTTCTTAACAAAGTTATAACAATAGAAAGTATTTCTAATACCCTCAAAATATATACCTCTGCTAACTCTACAAGCAGGTTCACACAACAGGTTTAGGACGGTACAGTCGTTGGAGGGACGCGATAATGGAGCGCGAGTGACTTACTTGTGCTATGAGCCTGTTAATCTCCGTAACAGCGGTGTCCAATTGCCTGAGTAATGAGCGTAAAATTCATATCGTGAAATTCAAGGAAATTCAAAGATTCAAAGACCAAGGGCGATGGCAGCACGTACAGCTAATTGTATTGAGATTGGCATGCGCTCTAAGGGACCACTCGCAATGCGAGCCGTCTGAGATCGATCTGGGACCGCTTTAAGGCCTGCTTCAAACATCGCAGTTCACACGAGCCGAATACAATGCAAATGAGCAAAATCTATTGCTTCAGCTAATTTACATTGTATTCGACGCATGTGAAGTTCGACGTATAAAACAGGCCTAACTACCCGGGGGAGGGGGTACTCCTAAAAAGTTTAGGTAAGAGTGTGCCGCCCGGGACTGAAAACCCTCATCTTATTTCAGACCTAACATGCGATTTTTGACGGGGTTTTTCTAGCCCAAAAGTTGCAATTTTGACCCTTTTACAGACCAAAATGTGCAATTTTCGACAGTTTTTGACCCTATTTCAGACCAAATATCAAAATCTCCTACCCTATTCCAGACCAAAGGCTCAAAATCGATACCCTATTTCAGACTAAAATGCTGAAAATGAGGCCTTTGGGGCGGCACATACACATATGGCTTATATATGGGAGTCCCACCCCCCTGCACCCCAGCCTAACTGTCAACGATCTGGGATCGCTTTGACTGTCAAGTATGAACTGGCCCCACGTCGTGAAAAAAGTTAATATTGACTCGTCTTGCAAAAGGAGCAAGAACAAGAATAAAACAACAGCAGCAATTTCAAGGAATACTTACGCCAAAACAAGATTCCTTGTAGCAACAGGAATATTTGTTTCTGTAGAATGAGGGCACAAAAAAAAAAAAAAAAAAAAAAAAAAAACCGGAGAGTTTTGATTGGTTAGTAAACAATATACAAACAATAGCACGCAACCCGATTTGGTTGAGCAGAACTAGCTTACTTAGGCAGGTAAAACAATCAGGAGAGAGTTATCGAAAATACTTTTCAGGGACATTTGAGGGAAATATTATATTTACTGAAAAACCTCGGAAAGACCTTAACAGGGTGGTAGCTTTGAGGTGCACACTATCTTCGTTTGAAAATGGTTGCAAATGGCGCTCAGCCTTGGGGCAAAGCTAGATAACAATCTGTCGTCCATCTTTGAACAGAACTTACGGGCATTAATCGTTGCGCGAAGGTCATCCAGCTGTGAGGGAAAAACAAAAGTTAATAAAATACATTTTTAAGGCCCTGGTTTGTTTTTCGGGATATTTTTTCAATTGCAGAAAGTCGCTTCTTAGCTGCAATATCTTCTTCATGTATTCTGTATCCACAGAGAAAGAGGAAAGCCACAACCTTTATCACAAATGGATGAATGAATGAATGAATAAATAAATAAATAGAACAATAACAGAATAAATTTTATCCAATATTTTGTTAAGCTTCTACTCACTTGTCGCAGGACGCCTTGCATCAGATTTATGGCTGTATCAATTTCCCTTTACAAAAAAAGAATGACATTTTTAGGAGCCTTGCTGGGATAATGAACTCAAACTGCAAGATCGCCTCTTCGTTCCCATCTTCAACAGAACTTGGTTTTTATAAATAATAATAATAATAATAATAATAATAATAATAATAATAATAATAATAATAATAATAATAATAATAATAATAATAATAATAATAATAATAATAATAATAATAATAATAATAATAATAATAATAATAATAATAAAAGCGCGTGTGCTGTACTTTACCTGATTACGATGTTCCTGTCAAAGGCTAACCTGGTAACTGCAGACAGAGAAACAGAGGAACAGAATCCCGTCAATTAGCAAATGCACCTCTAGAATTGCAGACGGCACTCCGGAAATTACCGAAAACTACCAAAGTTGCAGTCTATTAGGCTTGAATGAGCACGCAACTAAGTAGGCAATTTCGTGCTAACTCACCGCGTACTGGAGGCTTTGGTTTTGGTTTAAAACGAAATCGACTACGGGAACGACCACTAGAACGTCGAGAACCAGAACGACGACTTCTGTAACGATTTCTGGAGCCCCAACGAGGATCTGCAAGGGATTTCGCAGAATCGTGCACAGGTAGGTTCTCATCAACCTCGTCTTCAGCATTAAGCCTATCTTTGTCTTTCAGATTTTCAAGTACATTGCTGTCCTCCAGCGCCGTCACTGTTCAAAAGAAAACATCAGAATGTCGATTACTGGGGAAACTTAAAGTCCTTTGTGCGGACACAGCTGACAAACGTAATGTAAAAGCCTGGAGACAAGCATGACGCTTACTAATGCAGTGCGGGCATGTCTGGGAGTATTTTAGTAGACTACGCTTCAGCCAATAGTTCGGGGACACGGACACTGAAATGTGTATAGTACTTACACTCTTCTAATGCTGGGTCTGCGGGCACCAAAATCAAGTTTGCCAGCTGTAGAAAAATATTTAAGTTTTGTTAAAGACAAAGGAGAAGACATTCTCCAGGCATGCATTGCACTGCTTGGCACCACGGAAATATTAGTCACCTCGGGTGCAAGGCCCATTTTTCTTGTGCACAAAAAAAATGCCTTTTACTTTGTCAAAGTATCAAGTTTCTTGGTTAAGCGGTTTTGAGGTTGCATGAACGTTCTTTACTGGATTCCATAGTTTTTTTTCTCTCATCTTATTTTTTCAATGACACTGACTCAAAATTTAGGTATATACGGCTTATTTCAGCGGTGTCTGTTTACTCTAGATTTGCGTAGGCCGAGGCGAAGCCCATTCCAAAAGAGAATGAAAAGCGCGTACAATGGATATCTTAAACTATAGTGTCCTAGTATCTAATGTATTGAACTCGTTAAAGTGGTTCTAAATTCCAGGGGCCAACTCAATAAAGCCTTTACAAGTGTATTTTACAAGTTGGACTAATTCCTCTGCACGTTAAAACACACTTTAATCCAATACCATGGCCAAAAACTGTTATGCATGTGAGACCGGCATCTGTAATATTCTGCAGACTTTTGCTTTATTAGCGTCCGTTTAGTTGTGTTTGAATAATGGTCCGACTTGCGGAGAAAATACACATGTAAATGTTTATTGAATTGGCCCCAGATCTTCAGTGCCCAAGTTCTGCAAGTCGCGCATTAGTCATGGCTAATGTTAAACTCACAATTATTAGCTGGCAATACGTCATAGCAAAGTTCCAAGTAAGTAGAACGGTTTTCGATTTTGGATTAGTTGCTTTTATTTTGCGTTTTGTATGTTTTTTGATTGGTTCAAACAAGTTTGAAAGCCTTCTCGGCCAATCAGGAGCAAAAGCAAGACCAGATGCGATCTACTTAGGCAACCAAATAAGGCATGATGGCGTTTTCTGGCAATGCTGATTGATATCTTCTTTAGTAAAACCAGTTACGACTTCCTGTGTATTTCGCTGTTGACTGGAAGTGCTTCTTGCAGCCTCTGTAATTGGTACTCGTTCAGTTTGGTTTTCGAAGGTCATCCGGAACCCGTTCTACTATTTGTGCGTAAATTAAGATTACCGCCCCGAGATATCTATATTTTCGAGTTTATAGGCTCACTTACTATATTCAGGAATGCCCGGTAAATGGCGATGAGAGTGTTGATTATGCTGAGGAAAAAAAAAAAAAAAACAGAACTGAGTTCAAACAAAAATCACCAAGGAGTGCCGACTTCCAAGCATTCCTGTTGTGTGGCACAGAGGGGAGTCCGCCGCCACACTGATTGGCCAAACTGACGGGATATGTTAATGAGCTCTGTGTGATGTTGTTGAGACAACAGCAGTGGTAGCTGTAGGTGTCGTCGGTAGTAGCGGGCAGTGGTAAACTAATAGTGAGAAAGTACTAGTAGTAATTGTAGTAGCAGTAGCAGCAATATATACAGTATTAACGTTATATTTTCTAGTTAAAAGTGTTAGTTATAGTTTAATAATGATAGAATAATAATAATAATAATAATAATAATAATAATAATATTATTATTATTATTATTATTATTATTATTATTATTATTATTATTATTATTATTATTATTATTATTATTATTATTATTATTATTATTATTATTATTATTATTATTATTATTATTATTATTATGGGAGAAGAAAGAAAGAGGTGTCTTACCCATTTATTCCAGGGCCTGCACCTTGAACTGAACAATAAAGAAAACATTGTCAGGCTTCAAACGAAGTCATTAACTAAATAAAAGCCCAGGTTACGGATTAATCAGAATAATTTAATCGATAATTTATCGATGATAAATGAATATATGCAACACTCACTTCTAGCAATTCTTCCCATCGGAATTACCTGAAAAAAACATCCGAAAAAGTACTTATTAATGACCTACTAATGACAAGAGAGTTAAATTTCCTCTGGTAATTAAGATTTAAAAGCCCATGATCTTTTACGTATATGCACCAGACCTAGTAGTGGAACAGCGATCGATATGCACTAGTTTTGAGCAAGATCCCTTTTTTGATTCAATGGTGGCAACGAAGTCCATTTTAATCCAACATTGACTGATCAAGCTACTAGGCGCGAAAAGAGTCATGGATTTTTTGTTCCAACTTATACTTATTGGGCGCTGATTGGCTGAGAAAACGATATCTTATCACGTGGACAGTACTCACCACTCGTATTCTTATCACGATGATCGTTCTAGCCCTTACTATTATTCTAAAAGAAACAGACAGAAATCAGAAACCAAGATATGCACTCTAACAAAGGGCCACAACAAGCTATCCTCCACCTCCATAACCCACTCCCCTACTGCACCTATTTACCCGACTTCTTCCATATTTTTCAGTGTCTTCCCCATTCGATTTTCGAGCTACAAACAACGAGAGATGTGGGGGTCGGGGTGGGAGAATGTTTGTCCCGATTCAGTTGTAGAGATGGAGTCAGCAGGCAAAAGACTTACATATTGAAGAGTCCTGCTATCGGGAGCGGTGGAGGCACACTAGTCGAAGGCACAACGGCTGTGGCTGAAAAACAAAAAAAGAAAGAGTTCTATGTAAACTAAGGCCCGGCTTAACGTCGATCTTAGCATGCGTCCAACTCAATGCAAATTGGCTCGAACAATGGATTTGCTCATTTGCATGCTAAGATCGACGTTTAACCCGGACCTAAGCTGGTGTTAGCTGATTCCGCATGACTAACGCTAATCTTTTAAAAATCTCGGCCTGGTGGGTGCAAAAAATCTCGTGTAAACAAATAAGTTCATTCGTCTTAATTTTCGTGCAAATCAAATTAGTTTTTCCGTAAAATTGACGTAATCACTTTGCTTTTGGATTTACCAGTCAATTTTAAAAGGTAAGACCCGCGCTACAAGTAATGTGGGCTCTCTTACCACTGTACATATAGAGCCTTTACCGGAAACTTCAAGACCAATTTTCTCAACTGACACTGTTAGAAATGAGTCGATTATGCTCATACAAATTTTAACTGCATTTGGTCCAAAATTGAATTAAAAACCTTCCCGATGGATTGCAGCGGGGGAAAAAATGGATCGACTACTCACTGGGGGAAGGGGAAATACTCGAAGAAATGCTGGAAGAAACACTCGAAGAACTGCTGGAAGAAACGCTAGAAGAACTGCTGGATGTAACGCTCGAAGAACTGCTGGATGTAACGCTCGAAGAACTGCTGGACGTAACGCTCGAAGAACTGCTGGATGTAACGCTAGAAGAACTGCTGGATGTAACGCTCGAAGAACTGCTGGATGTAACGCTAGAAGAACTGCTGGATGTAACGCTAGAAGAACTGCTGGATGTAACGCTAGAAGAACTGCTGGATGTAACGCTTGAAGAACTGCTGGATGTAACGCTAGAAGAACTGCTGGATGTAACGCTTGAAGAACTGCTGGAAGAGCTGCTCGAAGAACTGCTGGAAGAGCTGCTCGAAGAACTGCTGGAAGAGCTGCTCGAAGAACTGCTCGAAGAACTGCTGGAAGAACTGCTGGAAGAACTGCTGGAAGAGCTGCTCGAAGAGCTGCTCGAAGAACTGCTCGACGAACTACTCGAAGAACTGCTGGACGACGAACTACTCGAAGAACTGCTCGAAGTGGTATCTGCCCAACCGATCAATGCATGGGAGATCAGCGGGTGTTCATAGAAAGTTGTGAAAACTACACACTAATGCTTATTTAATATTAATCACAGCGATCCCGTTTGTGATGGTATAGTAAATAAATTATGCTAATTAGTGTTGGCACACCCCGCCCTGTCTCGGTCACTTACCCTGTGCTTGCAGGAGGCAAGGGATCAAAGCGACCTAAATGAAGAGATCAAGAAAATGGGTTATCATTAAGCTGTCAAACAGATGGCATAAGAAACGGAGGAACTGAGGAACAAGAACAATAAGAACAAAAGGAGAAGAGACGACAAAGAGACGACAAAGCCAAGAAGAAAAAAAAAAAGAAGAGGAGCAGGAGCAGGAGGAGAAGAAATTTTGAAAGAGATTCGTGAAAAGCTCCAAATTTGATGGTGGAAGCATTTGTGGACAATCACGTTTTTCAAACGCGGAAGAAAGCAATGTTGCACGCCCTTTTTGTATTCAAGAATGGCACCAAAGCTAAAACAAAGCAATCTATAGACTCTTCGTTATATAATACACGAACTAATATAAGTATATTTTAGGAACGCCTGCCCTTGAAAGTTGCCCTTGAAAGACACTTTGCTGAAGGACCGAGTGCTAACAAAACCGTTTTTAGTCTCATATCGCAAAGGCGGCTTTCATAAAAGCTGCTTCGCACTTTAAATCAACCGTGCATAAACTATGATAGATGCGAAATATTAACTCCGTGAAATTTGCATATGATCACAAATGTTCTTACCGTAAATAAGAGCAGCAGCGTGCTCCCCATCTTTCAATCTTTTCCGTTGAAAACAACAAATCTGAACATAACCGTAACCGCTCAGATATTTATATAAAATTGCGACCAATCAGGTCTCTGCAAAATACGTGTGCACTTGATCGAAACGTTAATTTAATAGTGCAAAGCCAATATAATTTAAAGGATTAACTAATCACCACTGTTTATTTTGTATTATAACGAAAAGTAAACTTCAAAAAATTAAATAAGTGCTAGAAAATTAGACGTAGAAATAATTTGTCTTGGAACATAGACAACTTAAGATTCCGAATTTAGCACAAATCAGATTGAGTCGGCTATTTCAAAAATAAAATTCCTGCACACCCGCGGGAACCGCAAAACACACGAAAAACTTTCCGCGCGGAAATGACACTCCCGAGCAAGGTTGCAAAATCACGCCCAAAATTTGCCGGATTTGAATAAATCAACACGGTTAAAACACAATTTTCGTGATATTATAGTTTCGCAAACTTTAATAAAAACTTCGATTTTTAGCCAATTTGTAGGACTGTTTTCCCATTTTTGGACTGCGCACATGCTGACTGAGATTCAAGAAGTGCCGGGGTCACGAGTAGAAGGCTTTGTTCCCATAAATAGCTGTGAAGCAAACCATTATTTTAATAGTTTCTGCACTCAACCCCTCAGGCGATAATTGTTGAGAACGGACACATGTATTTTGTTTTCATTGCGCTGAATTCTGAGAATCTTTTATTGTTCACTGCTATACTTACTGTGAACGGATCTCACTCGAACTTAGTGGAAATAAGTATCATACAAGACCGGATTCTACGAAATCACT
Source organism: Plumapathes pennacea (assembly GCA_964036295.1). Taxonomy (NCBI): domain Eukaryota; kingdom Metazoa; phylum Cnidaria; class Anthozoa; order Antipatharia; family Myriopathidae; genus Plumapathes; species Plumapathes pennacea. The sequence goes on along the minus strand of OZ038464.1, from coordinate 18,323,740 downwards.
CTATTGCAAAACAAAAAGTTCGCCAAGACGTTTAACTTGTTTAACTTGAGGCCGTGTATTCTGTTATTTTTTGTTTGGCGGCAAAAGCATGTAGGTTTGATTGCTATTTTAATGCGCAATGGTCCAATACCTCATCAACAGAGATGAGATATGCGCTGTTTCCGCAACAACAGGAAGCCACAGAAAAAGAAACGAGATAGAGGGTCGGAAAACACCGCATAATGCATTCCATGCGCGAAAAATGTTTTAACATTTCCAAATTACACGGTTCTGTGCATCGAAGGCTCAAAATAAGCTAGCTTTTGTAACTTTGGTCCTTAAGAAGGCTGGCGTTTCAATTTTGGTTGGTGAATTGGAAAAATAGGATGTATCAACGTAATACTTATGATGACATACTGAACGCCCTTAACATGTGTGGCACCGCGACCGATCGTCAGTTAAATTTGACTGGCATCCAATTTCTCAATTGCGAAATGAAAACTAAGGATATGACCACTCAAGTGAAAGTTCTCCGGCAATGAATACATTCTTATATCAATGTTCACTTCCAACTCCTGAACTGTCAAATGAAATACAAATGTGTTTTTGTACTCAGAGCCCATGTGAAATTAATAGTAACTCATACAGAATGCCCCGCATTTTCGGGGGCACTCCCTGAAACGATGGATACTAGGGAGATTGCTTTTATCACAAACAGGTCGAGCTAAAATACCAAAAGCAAAGTCACAGTCTGAAACACAAAATAATAAAGTCTTAATGAATTAATAGAATGAATTAATTTGATTAAAAACAACTTTCATCGACTTTGTTTGAGTCAAAGCCCGTGTGAAATTAATAATAGCTACAGAATACTCCGCATTTTCGGGGGCATACCCTGAAACGATGGATATGCAGCTATACCGCTCTATCCACCTTTTAATATACAAAACGAGCACACCTCGTAGAACGAGGAATGAAAAAATCTACGATGGTTCAGAAACTGAGAGGGTGGGGTTGTATAGTTTCACTGCTTATCCACGTTAGCACTTACTGACTGCTTACTTAGGAGGAGGGGTGTTCTTAACTGACTGCGTATCGAGATACGCAGACATAAGTTGCAAGTGTGAGTATTGAGTGGTCTAGTTTGAGTTTTAGTCAAGGCTTTTCATAAACCTCTTTGTCAAGTTGTTACTCTTTACATCACCGGCACTATTTACATTACAAATATCAGAACAATATTCCAAGGAAAAAAACTATGCACAGTCATTGCGCACACTTATCAAAACACAAATCTTGTTCACATTTAACTTACGACAACATACTGACTTGATATTGACTAAGGTCATTTAACTGGAGCCACATTTCCCTTGAGAATCTGCTTCGTCAAAAGTTCGCGGTTGCTAAATGCGATAAATAATCATTCGTTTGTCCTCAAATATTTGCAGTACAGCCGGGAGAACATGGTATCTGATACTATGTGCAGCTTGCCCAAGCAAAAGCTGGTAGCCACTCTCAATTCCCACCAAACCTCACTTACGCAGTTCCTTTAGAGTTGTCACGAGCTTAATTTTGACACAACAAGCGTAAGCGTAAACACAAGAAAAGTTTGTGTAAACCAGTATAACGCAAGCTCAAGAAGAAGAAAAATAATATTTTTCCTTGTTTTCTTGGGTTGCTATTTCGTTCGTGTCACCTAAGATAACGTACCAACCAAACAAGATTCTTAGTCGGCCATTTTGCGCATCTATTACGAGCATAGCGGCACTGCGCCCGCGATGACAGTGGCTTGCTGTTCACGCTTTGTACGCGTGTGAACCAGCCTGGGTGCAGTCTTTGCTCTAGCTGCATACCAAGTACTCGGACGTGCGTAAATCACCGTGACTTCACTGAACGTCCGCATTTCAACAGAAGTGGAATCACTTTTTTCCCAAAACAATATCACAACTAATCTGAAATATTTTCTAGTGTACTCCAGGCAGTCGGCCGTGGCGGCGTTTAAGTGTTCGTCCGGATATTACGCTACTTTCCCAGTGACGCAAAGTTCCTTGTTCCAGTTGCTTCTGGGGAAAACGTTTGATCATTTTGTTGAGACGAGCTGTGCCCGCCAGTAATGTCAAATATGCCCGCCTGATACGACAGTCAAGTCCTCTCACTATAAAAATTCTTTATTTGACCGCAAAGGAAATGCTGTAATGCCTTCGTTGGAAAATCAATCTAGTAAATTGATGTCTTTCTTCAATCGTGTATAAACCTCGTTATAAACTTGTTTCAGGAACCGAATAAAACACTATTATGAATACCGAACGACACTTGTAATTACACCCTTTTCAGTAAGTTTTTCTGTACTGTATATACTTATCATAAAAATAGAGCAATCAACAACTTTTATCAATGCTGTCAGACTGTATTCATCGAGAGCTTTCATTTGAGTGGTTTACACCACAAGAGTTCATTTGACAGTTCAGGAGTAAGAAGAAGTGAACACTGCTATTAAAATGTACTCATCGAGAACTTTTATTTGTCTGAGTAGTTACTGAGTATTCATTTGACAGTCCAGGAGTTGAAAGTTTAAAACACGGATCAGTATTAGAAGGCACGTACTCAAATATTGAGAGCTTTCGTTTGAGTGGTCACAACATTAGGTTTCATTTGACAGTTCAGGAGTTGGAAGTGAACACTGTTATCAGATTGTACTCACTGAGAGCTTTCATTTGAGTGGTCACACCTTTAGGTACCATTTGACAGTTCAGGAGTTGGAATAGTGAACACTGCTACTAGAATGTATTCATTAAGAGCTTTCATTTGAGTGGTCACACGTTTAGGTTTCATTTGACAGTTCAGGAGTTGGAAGTGAACACTGTTATCAGATTGTACTCACTGAGAGCTTTCATTTGAGTGGTCACACCTTTAGGTTTCATTGACAGTTCAGGAGTTGGAAGTGAGCACTGTCAGTGTTAGAATGTATTCAAACATCGACAGGTTTCATTTTGACAGTCCAGGAGTTGGAAGTGAGCACCGCCATTTATTTACAACTATGTACTGTCGATCGAGACCTTTCAGTTGAGTAGTAAAGGCCGCACACCTCACTGGTCAGTTCAGGAGTTGGACGTTTCCTTCGTTAATCAAATTTTCGCTTTTAGCCGCGAAAAGTTTAACAAACTGAGCTAAAATAATTAAATGTCCTTCGGAAATATTGTTCAAACTAGTAGTAATCAGAGATTAGTCAGGTGCGTTCAACTTCTCTTTGCTTGGAGTTGTTTTTGTTCTAAAATGCTTTTCCCTATAACGATCTCGAAAAGTTCGTGGGTTTCGTGAGAAACCGGAAATGAGCAGCACGAAGACCGTGCGGTCTGGGTTCGAACCCCGGCCAAGCAATATTAAACCAAAACTTTTTCTTTCTTTCTTTTTCTTTTGTTTTAATTCTTTGAAGATATACGAAAATTGTAAGACATGGTCAAGTGTGATTTTAGATCACACTTATACCTTCGTCGGAAGAAATAAGTTGAGTTGCACACGAGAGTTTCACAATTCGACCATCCTGTGGCTTGCGATTGAATCACCGCGATACCTATGTCTCCACAAAGCCGTATATTTCTTCCAGATGAGTATCTGGAACATAAGTAAAGTGTCGGTTGCATATTGAGTATATTTTCATCAACGCAGAAACTGAAATACGGCAATCGCGAGTCGAGTTACATTTTTCTGTGGAATTCTTGCTGTCGAGCTGCCCTTATTATCCCAGATATTGGCTTCTTTCAGTGAAAAGTAGCTGTCTTTGCCTTTGATAGACCTCAGTGTGATCATTCAGAGCCACTCGTGCGACACAGAGCGCGACGGCAATCGCGAGTCGATTACATTTTCCTGTGGAATTCTTGCTGTCGTGCTGCCCTTATATCCAGATATTGGCTTCTTTTACTGAAAAGTAGGTGTCTTTGCCTTGATAGACCTCAGTGTGATCATTCAGAGCCACTCGTGCGACACAGAGCGCTTATAGTAATTATTCAAAATGGTGCAGATTTGGAACATCGCCCACCAACGAAAAATCTCGATTTCTCGCGGCTGCGGAAAGCACGCGACAGGTATCCCATCGACCCCACGGTACCCAAATCCGGTTAAGATTAGGGTTGCGTTCTCCTTCGTCGAACGCAATTATTATTTTAATTTGTATCGTTGCTCCTGGAGCAAATAAATATTGCCTAACGGTGAAACAGTAAACCGGCTCAACCATGTTTTGATTCCTCAAGGGGGCTCTCTAAACCACAGTCCTTTCCGCGCCGAAATCTCAGATTCACCATTTTAAGCAACCTCGTTCCCAGGGCCATCCGCGGCAGAAGCTCCCGGATGGCCCTGGAAACGAGGTTGCATTTTAAGGGCCTCTAAACATCGAACACACTGGGCCGTTTCCGAGACCTAGCGCGAAATCTTTCTTATAATGAATTAGATTTGCAAGAAAATGATAACTCATTTTCATAAGAAATGATTCACACTAGACCTCGTTTTGAAACAGAAGCAACAGGTATCTGGGCTTATGACCTATTGCCAGCCATTTCCATCAGACTCGTTTGAGATGAAGATTAGTTTCATTTGGTTCAACAGTGCTTGCGGCGGTTAGGAACCAAAACTTTCGCTTACTAAAAATACTCTCACAAGTACTTCAATTACAGCTTCTTCAAAAAATACGAGCTGTAACAACAAATGCGTGAAATGCGATGTCTGTGGCAGCCTGATATAAAAGTTAAGTATAAGAAAAATTAGATTAGTTTAGCTGGAGTTGAACAGGCCATTTCTGTGAAATGCATGTTGCCTCAAAAGGAGGCCCATGGGCTCTTTGTACGAGGACTGGCACGAGCTTTAAAACGAGGCTGATCTGGCAAAATTGAGAATGCTACCTTGGAAATTTGTGCATGCAAGTCCCCAAATAGTACATGTGCATCTACTCTAAGGACGCTTTGGTGCTTTAGAGCAATATAAAACTCTCTTGTGCCAGGTTAGCCTCGCTTTGAATCCAAGATGGCGGCACCGTGCAATCAGCCCATAGTGCTGAACTTTTGTTAAGAAAATGAGTTTTACTTGCTGGCCCTTTTTTGTGCAAATCAAACGCTCTGAAACAGAGACGAAATGCATCTCGTAAGTAGCCTGTCTCTCTAACAGCCAATTTAATTAGAGTGAGTAGTGAATTTAAATTTGTTTTCGGTTAACAATTTTAGAAAATGTCGCAAAATGCGAAATCAGATTAGTTTAATACATGTTAGTCAGAGTTTTGAACACAACCATATCAGGTATGTTGTTTAATAACCAAATGTTATGATGATGATGACAACGATGACGATGACGATGCTAATGAAGATGAAGAGACGACGACGACGATAATGATGATAATAATAAAATGATGACAGCGATGATGGTGATAAAGATAATGAAGAAAATGAAGGTGACGACGATGATGACAATGATGAGAAAGTTGGTGAAACTATCAACTCTCACAGCATCATTGCGCATATGCTATAAAAACGGTTAGGAGAACTTAGTTTGACTCAGAAAGACTTTGCAGTAGTCTTCAACAAAACAGCAGTCCCTTGTTTCATTTTATTATTTCCCACACTTTGCCTGCGTAGATACTATTTTCCAGAATATGTGCTTTGGAGTAACTACAGAATACCCCGCATTTTTTGGAGCACCCCTAGAAAACGGTGAATACGCGCCGGGATACGCAGTCAAGCTAGACCGCCCTCATCAGCAGAACGAGGAATAAATTAGAGTTAGACCATCCCTCCCCCTAAGTTTTTGAAGGTATATATGAAAGTGGACACGTGGCAAAGGACTAAGTGGCCGCGTAGCCACTGTTTGAGAAGCTCTTCGAGAAGTGCGGGGTATTCTGTAGTTAAGCCTGTGCTTTTATGTAGTGTCCTACTTTAGAAGTGTCAAACTTATCGGTGACGCAACTCGGTCTACGAGCGACGCCAGCCGGCATTAACCCTTTCACTCCCAAGCTCAAAATGCAGATTCTCTCAACCTTTTAAAAAGAAAATGTATGAGTAATGTAGTGAGAATTGATAGTTTAATCACCTTTCATCTTAGCAAACTATCAAAAGCCAAGTTCTCCCTACTGTATCATATATGTTTCTGGTGAGAAACTGAAGGAGAAAATCGAAGTTGGTCACTTTAAAATATGGACTCTTGTGCTTGCGCCACTGGTTTTCACTTGACACATACCCGCTGTGCTTGAGTTTATGTCGCTCGTGAAAACCAGTCTCAAGGGACGAGGGTTAAGTTCAAGGCTTGTTTAGTACAAGTTCAAAAGCGGGCCTGATCTGGTTTCGAGAAACCAGTTTAGTCACTACCAAACCAAACCAGAACAAGCTGCCCTTCCGTTGTGAACTATTTCACTTTTTTCGTCATTCTATCTAAATTCGTTGTTAATGTCTCGCCCAATCAACCATCTCCGGATCTCACTTGTTCCCGCACCAATTTCGTACAATTTGGCGTCTCGCATGATTCGGCCCGTAGGGTAATCATTGATGTAGCCATTACCACCTTTGAAGGCAAAAGAAGTATAGGAAACCAGAGCTCAGGGGCCAGCAGTCACTACGCGGGCACGAGCGTTTTGGGAACTCCTACCTCGTCTACTTCTGAATAATCGAGTTAAAAATCCCATGATCCTTTGCGAGCGTACCTTCCTACCTTTATGATCCGTGCGTGTACTGTATACGAGTTTCAACACAGTCTGCATGTCCTCAACTTTCTTCAAAATATTACAAAATATTACACTCTCCTCCTAAGCTCCCTTTCTTCAATCGAAGTCAACGGGTTCAAAGTCAGTTGAAAATAACGAAATTCCGTTCGAACTCAAAATGGCCGACACATTTTTATAAACAAGCGCAAAGCATTATGGACTTTTTAGTGTCGCCGATTGGCAAAGGTGACAAGGATCCTTATTGAAATGATGCTAAGATAATCATTTGTCTTGAGATTCCTACGGTATGTTGCAGACCTGCCTCCTCCTAGCACACTTCGCGAGTGCACGCAAGACGCGCACCCTCACTCTCTCGCACACGCGCACACACGCACACACAATCACAAACACATACTGTAGGAGTGAACATTTCTTACCCAGAATCTGGATGGCATCCAGTGCAACTTGAGTGGCGTTTTCAGCAGTGTACAAGATCACCCCAGCACAGTCCTGCAAAAAAAACCATTAACCAATATTATTACATGCCTGTTTGTGAACGAAGAGCCAGAAGCATCTATAATAATAATAATAATAATAATAATAATAATAATAATAATAATAATAATAACAACAACAATAATAATAATAATAATAACAATAATAATAATAATAATAATAACATTAATAATAATAATAATTATTATTATTATTATTATTATTTTTACTATTATTATTGTTACTATTATTATTATTATCATTACAATAATAATAATAATTATTATTATTAATATATTTCTATGGGGTATACTCAGGGTTTAATACCTTGCTACTGATGTGGCCACTATCACATGCACGCGCCACTGCATACAGGTACGACCGGCATGCGCTGAGTCGCGTGTACATGTCAGCCATCTTGCCTTGGAGGAGCTGAAAAGGAGATAAACGAAAATATAACAGTATGAATGGTAGCGAGAGTTTGATCAAAATGATAATAATCACATCTAGTGTTAAGCAACATGGAACATTATTTCAAACACTTGTAGATCACGTAGCCTGCGAAACAGGCCCTAGGGTTTGTTTTTCACGAGCAGTTAGAACGTTGAATCGTTTTATGGCCACGTCGAAGTCTAGGGCGAGGATTTGTGGCCGCGTTATGCTACAAGATCTTTCATCAATTTTACATTCAGGGCATATAGGTATACTGTACTCTTCCAATTTGTGACCAGATCAGATTTACTTGATTTGCACGTCTCACCTGAAAGTCAGCAATTCTTTGACCAAAAGCCTTTCTTTCATGGGCATACGGGAATGCTGTGTCAACTGCTGCCTGCATGAGCCTGTTGTGGTACAGTAGCAACTTCCATGAGTGACTGAGACAATCAATTTGACACTTGTGCAGTAGGACTACAACTTCTGTATGCTTTGTCTCAATGAAGTGCTCTATTCGCCAAAAGTTGAAGAACAAATTTGGTTAATCATACACAATACCATTCACAATAAAATTACAGCAGAGCTGATGTGGTCATGCTACTTGGCTTATGAAAAACCACGATCAGGTTATAAAAAAAACCTATTGGTTATATTGCTGTAATCATCTTACCCCACTGGTCCACCAGATAACACCAGTCTCTCTAGATCAAGACCACTCATTAGTACATACACGCCCTTGTTTACTTCTCCAACAACGTTCTCCACTGTAAATGCAAACAACACAACACAAACAATGTTAATAAATGGCATTACCAGTACATACATGTATTGATACATGTAGATACACATTTGTAGTATAGAGCGTTTTTCGGAAGACTGCCAAAACCAAAACCAAAGCAATCACAGAGACAATCCATGAGACAAGCAAAAACATGTCTGACCAATTCGAAGCAAACCAAACTAAACCGAATTTAAGTAAATTGTAATATTGGTTTTACTAACCAATCACCAGTTTGAGATCATTATCGCGACTTGCTTTCTTCTGTGAGAATATCGCAACCAGGTTTTGCTTTTGCTGTTGGTTAGCCAAGAATGTTGCTAAACTTGTTTGGACCAATCGGAAAGCACAGCAAACGCAAAACCAAAGCAATCACACAGTTACTTTTGACAGTCATGCAAAAACAACCCTATAAAGATTCACTGACTTTTTGACTGACCGACTGATTGATTGATTGAGTTACTGATTGGTTGGTTGATTGACTAATTGATTGATTTTACTGGGTAATTGATTGATTGACAGATGAATTAGTAATAGATTGATTGATTGAATAATAGACTGACTCACTGATTGGCTAATAGACAAACTGATTGACTGACAGATTGACTGATTGATAGACTGACAGACAAACAGAAAAACAAACAGACTGACAGACAAACAGACAGACTGTCACTGAAGGATAAACAGACAGTTTAACACTTGCCTGGCACTTTACAATCTTCAAATACAAGCTCACAAGTGTTGGATCCCCTCATTCCCAGTTTATCCAGCTTGGGGCTTGTACTGAAGCCTTCCATACCCTGAGAAGCAAAGCAAACTTCCATCAATACCATACTCAGCTCTACGTAGTTCAGTCTGGAGGAAATGCAAAGTCATCTCTTGCTGGGGTTTAACTGCTGGCTATCAATATTACTATTCTCCTAAAATTATTTGTGTAGATCATAGGACTTCAAGGGTTACCCATTTAACTCTCAATTCCCACTAATGAAAATTGAACATAATAATTGGTTGAGAAAATTTCCATGAGTATATGTAATACAAGGAGTGTAAACAAGGTTGACAACACACTGTCATTAAGGGCATGTTCTTTTGGTAATATTCTGTCTACTCCTATTCCAGAATAGATGGTAATCATGTTCTTTTGGGACCTATACTGATTCTGGAATGTACGGAATAGTATTTTACCTTTTCAATCAAAAAAGTTGTGATGCCGTGTTGAGGCTGCTTGCTTCTGTGGTCGGTTTTGGCATAAACTAGAAGGACTTCTGCATCTGGACCGTTGGTGATCCACATCTTGCTACCATTCAACACATAATGGTCTCCTGAAGATCAGTGCAAACAAAACAAAATTAACCCTACTGTATCATTCACAAGAGTAATTATTAACTTTGAATATTTTCAATTTCCGACCAGGGATAATACCACACAGTACTGTATACCCTCACTAAGATGAAAGCTGATAGACCAATGAGTTCTTATTACATCACTGATACATTTTCTTCTTAAATAGTTGGGAGAATCTGCATTATGGACTTGGAAGTGAAAGAGTTAATATCCATTATGAAGGCTGACATCATTGCAGCCAATTTGGACAAAATTGAGACATCTTCTTAATGTAAAAACAGCCTCATTGTTTGCTCCTCCAAATCTGTTGTTTCCTTAAACTTGCTGCATTTCTATGGTTTAATCTGTCAAATCAACCCCCATCCTCAATTTTATTTGATTGTACAGTGAGAAGTCCAACCTTTCTTCTCTGCCTTGGTTGACATGGAGACTACATCTGAACCTGCGCCAGCTTCACTCATGGCCAGTGCCCCCATGTATTCTCCACTAATAAGCTGTGGGCAAAAGAAGCACAAGATGAAGAAGAGGATGAGGAGGTGCACTTATGTAGAAGTGGTGATGATGATGATCAATAATAATAAAATAAACAAAATGTATGTACACTGTAGGATAAAAAATCATACCTTGGGTAGATATTTCTTCTTTTGAGCTTCAGTGCCATTCCTGACCAGCTGATTCACACATAGATTGGAGTGTGCCCCATAGCTCAATGCAATACTTCCTGATGCACGACTCATCTCCTCCATTATGATGCAGTGGTCCATGTACCCTCCCCCAGTACCTCCATATTCCTCTGTGGAAACACAGATAGCAAATCAAAATAACATCACAAAACCGTCCTACAGATCACTGTGACAAAAAAGAAACATACAGTCTAAGTCTTTGTTCATCTAGTGTAGTTTTATAGGTGAGACTTAAGTGTTCAGAAAGACTGTTCTTGTACTGACATTTTGACCACCTGAGAGGTGGTCATCTTCAGAGCCAAGTGAAGTGTTGTCAGATGAAGGTGTTTATGTTTCTGGTTGACGCTATGATTGGTTGGTTTGGTCAATGATGTAATTGGTTGTGGAACTCAAGAGTTTCAGTTAATTGTCTAGTCTTTATCCAAATACAGTAATACATGTACAGTACCTGGAGCAGTGATTCCTAAGAGGCCCATGCTTCCCAACTTCTTCCAGAATTCCTGTAGATTAATTCAAAGAATTATGGATTTTGCATCTAATCAAAGAATGTAGGTATAAAGGTCTGATATCCATGTTTCCATGGCCAGCCAGGCTATAACAATAAACAATCTTCAGTCTATCACCCTGTAAACAAGGCAAATATTCATTGGTTTGACCTGAAAAATCACTCTGAAGAGTTGACTTGCATGGTTCAGTGCAATAATCTGTACACTTTAATTGACTTACCCGTAGCTGAGAGAAGTTGTTTTCTTTGTCGATTTGGTCAGCATATGGAACAAGTTCCTTCTGTAAGAAGTTGTACACAACTTCTCTGTGCTGTACAGGAGAACAATAAAGTATGATAAACACGCCAAAAAAAGAAGAAGAAAAAAGGAAAGAAAGAAAGAATCTAAAGTGTATTTATTTATAACTTGCAGAACTTTGTAAATTTACAAGGAGTGACTGACACTTGAACTTTGATAATTTTAGATTAAACAAGATCTCAAAAAAACCTATGCTATCACCTTTGGAATAATTTACTTGTAATAAAATATATAGCCAATTACTGACCGAAATTCAAGACTTTATAGTGGAGACATGCATGAAACTAATTTGGCTCTAAAATCACACACCTGCTTCTGGTCATCTGTGAGTCCTGATAAATTGTCGTTAATTGCGACGGAAAATTTTCTAAACGAGAACAATCTGACTCTGCTAGGCGACAGAAACCTTTTCAAACCTCCGTGAAGAGCAAATCGTACGGCCATGTTCAATATTTTACGTAATACATTTGGCGCGTTTGGGGCTGGGACTAGTCTACGTGTTGTGCAAGTGATCGGTATGCAATCGGAATGATACAAATACCCAAAATACGCCATCTATTTTGTATTACAGCCTCCTGGAACAAAACATATTGGACCTATATGGCTTTATTTAGCCTTCCATTGTGCGAATTTCGTAACAAAATGGCTTTAATATCAGTGCTGATAAAATGTGTATTCGTTCAAAATTCGGAAGAATTTTCGGATTAGATTCGGAAGTAAACACCAGTTTCCCCACTCGGTCGTAAACACGTAATCGCAAAACATGGCGCTCCTCGACCAAGGCTGGATTATTTTCATTGCTTGTTGCTGCATTCTTGGGATTTCGTTATGGACGGGTGTAAATGCGATGACCGTGAAGCTTATGTTTCTTTGGACATTCATTGCCTTTGGATTCTTAACTCTGATTTTGCATGTTTTTGGTTCTTCGGTAATCAAACTGCTCTCCAGACTTAAGTCAGCTGTTTTACAACCTGAAGCTTCAGGTGAGGTTTCCGGGAAGATTTTGCACGCATTCAAAATAAGTTTCTATTTGTTAGATACACGAACTTGTTGGCTAAAGTAGTCCTCTCCACAGTAGACCAGAGACTTCAAATCTGTAACGTGCATGTACTGTTCTGGGCATAACAGCTTACCATATACAATTTTAATACTTTGTACAAACTATGTACCACAAAGTATTAATATTTTAAACTACGACGCATTAATGCATAAGTAGAGGCTGCCTAAATAGCCAGGGCATGTCTTTGAAAAGAAAATCTTTCAGGTCAAGTCCTGCTCACACTGTTGTGCACCTTCTTTTCGATTGTTCTCTCTGCGCCTAAATTCTCCCTTGAGCATCATGGCTCTAACAGTCAATTTCCATACAATTACAGCTCTATTGTCTGTATAATTGAGGTTTTGGAAGCTGGTGCCCCAGATGTTGTAAAGCTCCCTTCCTAGTAATTTTATGACTGCACCAATTAACTCCACCAGTCTGATACAGACAATTACCCAATCAACCAAATAACAACTATTCCTTTTGGTGAAAGTATGGTGCATGGTATATCAGTTCCTTGACTATCATCTTCCAATAACCTCTTTGTTTTGCTGTATGTTGCTTTCATTGTCCCATCAACTGGTCATCTGTGACAGCTTCTCTGTTGCAATTGTGGTCATATTATAATATATTGTAAGTTCAGTAATAACATGCATACAATAATTTCTGCATTCTGATTGGCTGAGCGCGCATCAATTTATCCCAAACAGTATAAAAATGTGAAATTAACAGTGCAGAAATTTGAAATTAAAAATATTGCTGACAGCCAGCGCGTGTATTTGCGAAGCCAAACAAGATAAAAAGGGTGTGTTTTCACTCCTTAGGATGATTCCGATTCTGTTTGCGAGAAAACAAAGTTCTTGGGAGACATTTGCGAATTGTAATGAAATTGAACAAAACTGCGCGACGTAAATTATTGTATGCATGTTATTAACAAGTAATCACATGATTTCTCGTGCAATTTTGGAATAAATAAGCACTCGTAAATTTTTCAAAGACCACAAATTGCACTCGCGCGGCGCTCGTGCAATTTTGTGGTCTTTAAAAAATTTACTTGTGCCAATTTATTCCAAATTGCACTCGAAATCATGTGATTACCTATACTAATTGGACACCGCATTCATGTCTCCAAAAAAAAAGAATTCCAAACTGAATTACTTGGAGTTGTTCTCATCTTTGTAATTTCTGAGTTCATAGTACACAGTGAAGAGGACTTGGTTCAGAGAAGGCAAAAGGCTACCAAAAAGAAACAAGTTCTGCAAGATGACAGGGTAAAATACTTCAATCTATAATAAAATTTGATGTAGTGCATCATCAAAAGCGATTTCATCTTTGTTTTCCTTAGACTCAGTTCTTCCAAGAAACAGTTCTACAACCAAGAAAAGATGCTGAACTAGATAGGAAAAACGCTGATTTCTATAGGTTTGGCAAGCTATGGAGAGGACCAGGCTACAAATTAAAAGTAGGTCAAATGCTCTTTAAATAACCCTTTCATTCCCAAGGCTAGAATACAGATTCTCCCAACCAAGCAAGAAGAGAATGTACATGTACTAGTAATATGTAGTGAGAAATGATAGTTCAATCACCTGTTGACTGAGCAAGCTACCAAAAGCCAAGATCCTGGGAGTGAAAGGGCAAATTTCGACGTCTGACATGCAGTGCATGTTCAGTGCATAAGTTGATCAGAGGCAAACTTCTCCTTTCAGCAGATAGTCTCAGCTGTGTGTAGTAGTATAGAGAAAATAAATAATATAGCTGATTTCTTGCTTGGGTTCAAACTGTGGTCAGACTATCAATTCTTGTAACACATACTAATCAATATATATTTTGTTAGGGGCCGATTGGGGGAATAGTCAATCTTTTTAGATAAAAAAATAAAACAAACATACAACCAGGGTTTGAAATTATCTAATGTGCTCACAGTTGTTCCAGGGACTACCACAAGTCATGTTTTGGTTGCCCCATAAAATCTCTAGGTGTCCAACATTGTGTAAAAGGTAGCATCATCGTGCAGCACTAAATTGTATATTTTTTCTCAAAACCATTGGTTGCCCAATGGACAGCCATTGCACACTGTTTTGTTGCTCCAGCATGTTTTTGGTTTTCTGTGACAACTGGACTCGGCCATTAATTTTGAACCCTGCAAACATTGCCCATGTACATACTTTCACTCCAGTTGTCCAATCAGCTTTCATCAGTCAAAGCTATTGAAAATATCACATTCTTCTTACTGTGTGAAACTGTGTGATGTATCTCTGGTGAGAAATGAAAGTAGAAAGTTGAAACTGATCACTCTTTTGATACATAATTTGATTCTGTTTTCAGAGTGAAGATCTGCCAGAGTCTGCTGATGGTGAAAACGAGATTGATGCAAATTCCTATTCAAAAGTGTTTGGTGAAGAAGTGTCAGGAGATACACTATCAACAGAAGATTTGAGGCACAGAAAGTCTGACAAGCATAAACAGACAAAAATGGATGATTATTATCAGCAGGTACTTATGTTCCTATTTACTAGATTTATTCAGCTTCTGGCAGTGATCCTCCTAAGGTATTCATGAGTGACAAAGTGAAAACTTATTGTTCAAATCAGCTTTCATGTGTGCAATCTACTGCAGCTGTATCAAACACCAAATCTTACCAAATATACTTCTGATTAGAAAAGGAATACTATAACTAATCAGATATCACGCATACTTTTGCATTTTATCCGACCTCTGCAGGTGGCAAAAAGTCTACCCACAGAACCCCCCATAGGGAGTGTTGGGGTAAGTTTGAGCATTACTACACCTCATAAGTTGAGTTGACCCCTAAAAGATCTAAATTGTGTAATTTACCTGTCAATTTGTTTGTTGTTTGTGTTGTTGTTGCTGTCATTGCTTGTTTATTAGGTGATTACAGTGGCTCTTCGGTATCCAAATGGAAAAGTAAACAAAAGAAGATTTACTCTGGAGTCACAAATACAGGTACTGTACTGTACATGCATGTAATAAATTTATAAATGAATAAAAAATTTAACAAAAAACATAACCATCTGAACTTACACTTTAAAACAACTGTCGATAGAAACCCTTCCCTTGCCCCTTCTTTCAACAGTTAGGAAGGCTACATGCATATGCCACAACAAAATCCTATTCAAGTTTTAGAAGGAAACATTGAGCACAAAATGCCCCAGTCCTTACCAAAATAGATGCTACCATCAAGTTTAATGTTTTCACCTTCTGTCCATCTTTTTTTTTCTGTCAGGGTTTGGTTACTTTTGCAGCATATCTGGGATTTCCACCATCTCAGTACATCATTCTCAAGACCTACCCACGTGAATCATTATCAAACGTCACTCAGACATTTCAGGAGGCGGGGCTGACCCATGATGTTGCCCTGGTGATAGAAGAATTGTGAAATGATGTCACACTGACAATTCAAGAAAGTATTAATAGTACTTCATATTTATAGCTTGTGGCATTTGATGCACCTGACACAAGGTTGCATCTTTTTGCAGCAGAGCTGTGGTAAAGTAAATCACTTTTACACTCATTGGTCAAAAGTTAAGTTTTTTATACCCTTTTTCAGAGCTGCCCCTAAATGCAATGCCTGTTTTTTTTTTTTTTTTTTTTTTATTATTATCCACAATTAAACTCGCACTCTCTCCCAGACCGAAATGCCAAAATCTCTAACGTATTTCATACAAAAATGCTCTCTGTACTCTGTCTGGTTTTGTTTCTGTAATTATGGCCATTGTATTGGTTCGAGTTGGTTCTCCATTCCATTCGCCGGCCAGATTTATACATCTCAGTCTCAACAGCTGCGCATGAGCGAAAGTTGTGTGTGGATCCAGCAAAGATTTTGCGTGTAGTCTGCCGACGACTTTAATCTCTTTAAAATGAATTTTCTTTGGTCTTGAACACGAGATGCTGAAGATAATGAAATAGGTACGATGAAAACTATACTCGACTTTACTAGAGCGATTGCGTGCGCATCCCAAGCTACGACTTTCAACCGCTTTCAACAGTTGCGGTGTATTTTCTTTATCCTTATTATTTTCTCAACCAACTTCGTTTTTGACAAACCTACTTCTCTTTGAGCCGCTTATTTCACAAGTGCTCTAACTTATAAGTATACAGCAGCGTCGCTTTTCAGGCGGTAATCAAATGCACTTTACTCCCAACAATATATTACACTTGATTATAAAAAGAAAGGAGAATAGTTTGATTTTGACAACACGTGACCCTCGGTATTAGTTGTCACTCTAAAGTTAGGATTTCGCGAACGTTTTCATGTAGCGTGCATGTGTGATGTGGATGAAACAGCTTCGCATTGATGTCCCTGATCTAATAATCTTGTTTTGCAAAACCACTAATTGAATACCGCTCCAGTATACCGACTCTCTTCAATAGTCGGAAATGGATAGACATTATCTAACAGAACTGCAATTAAAATAAAATCATCAAATTAAAACACTGTTTTGCTCGTTTCTCGTGCTGTCTGGCACCAAATTTGAGACTGGTATAATTGTCCTGATACATTTTGTACTTGGCTGCTTTCTGACACTGGGTACGTTTCTTTTTAAGAATCCAAATTCGGACCACAAATCCAAAAACAGATTATCTGTTTCTTTACTGACTCCAAATCGGATTCACTGGATCTTATCCAATATAGGATACTTTAGATCCATGATCCATTAAGGAAACGCACCCTCCATTACTAATCCGGATAAATTTGAAAACGGAGTTTTCATATGAAAACGCATCGAAAGTTTTCCGTCCACACTGTCGTTTTTCGAATCGTTTTCGCTGTCCGCATTAATACGCTGGACTGACCGAAAATGCTAAATACCCGGATTAAGCATGCGCACAGAGATCACATGATCATCATCACGTCACGCGTTTTTGGAAAGTTCCGTTTTCGCCGTCCACACTACAACAACATGAAACCGGAGTTTTCGAAAATATCCACTCGCGGGGAATTTGCACAGCAAGCGTGTTGCCCCGGGGGTGGGGGCGGGGAATGATTGATCGTGAAAATCCAAGATGGCCCCCAAAAGGAGAGCTCGTCTAAATCTGAATGAATGTTTGCAAAGAAGTCTTTGTTACCGGGTAGTAAAGGAAATAAGTGTGGGAATAAATGATAAGCTGTCAGCTTACTGTATATTGGAGAACTGGACAGGTGAAAGAAAAACGAGATTTTGATGACGGGATAACGCAACTTTATCACAACTTCTATGTCGAAGTTGGCACATTTGACTGTAAACTAAGTCTAAAATACTCTTAGACAGTGATTTGCGCTTCGAAAAGGAAAAGAAAAGAAGTTTTGGTCCCAAAAAATAAAAATAAAAACCGGGTATCGAACCAGGCCCCATGACACCGCACAGTGGTCGAGGGAGAATTGCCAGGCCCCAAGCCACGCCTAGTAGCTTCCAGACCGAATGGGGAGAGATAATTCGGCCCCCAAGCCATAGTGAACTATCCCTTGCCCGGAAGAGTACCAACGGTACTTCTGCTTTTTCGTTTTTGATTGTGACTGACAAGAGAAATGTCAGGTGTTCGCAAGATCACTATTTGAACCTATGGAATAAAGCTTAGTCGTACTTACCAAAGAGTGAAATTTTGTGTGGAAGAGCACAATATTCGTGGCGTTTATATGAAGTGTTGTTTGTTTTCGATTCCCGTTAATGTGGCAGAGCTGGTCCAACTTTGGCAGTATTCTCGGCCAATCAGGAGCAACAGCCAAAACCCGATTGCGCTCTGCTGATGCAAGCAAAGAAGTGAAAATAGCATTTTCTCGCAGTCCTAATTGGCCCATTCTTTAGAGTAAATTCAATTCTAGTGGCAAAATACTTTTAATTGTAATGTTGTTTTTTTTTGTTGTTGTTGTTTTTAACAGCTTTACGGCAGTGATCGTAGTAATTACTTTGATTTTGAATTTGGCATTCGAAGACTTGACTCTTTTTTCCGAAAGTCGCCAGGAGCCGTTCATTCGAGATATTAGAGTTGAAGATCAAATGGAGTAAATGTTACACGAAAGCCCATCGATTTTGAATTTCGCGTGACTACTAAATGCCGCGAAATAAATCTAATTACTTATGCCCTGGGGCCGGTCTGCTCGAGTGTGAAGAACTGGCCATAATTATTACAAACTACTGTATAATGTGAAACTGATAGAAATTTGACTCAACGGAAAATTCCCAACTCAAGCTGCGTTTGAGTGGCAGCTTATGTACACTTTTGGCGGAAACCTGATGGCATGCAAAGCGGGTATGGTGGTGAACAGTGTTGTCATTTGAGTTAACTTTCTGTCAACAGGAAAGGATGAGAAGAACTGGTATGCACGGCCCTTCCTTTGATGTATACGTCACAAACGCAGTACTTTCGGCCTTCCAAGGGAAGAAATTGAAACTGTATTTTTTTGTTTAAAATTGGAAGGGATAGTTTGGCTGGGTTCGAACTCCGAACAAAACAGAAATAGCTGTGACTCAGTCTGGGCTTCTTTTTTTTTTTTAAATCTGGCAAAATCGTTCAGTGCTCACTTGACGAATTGCTACTCAAGATGCGTATACGCAACGGAAGGGAGGAGTTCCCTGGCATTCGTCCATTTCGATTTGGGCTTTACAGAGTTTAGTTTTTTGGCGTAGTTTCCGAATTCTTGCAATGCCTTTTCAGTTTATTTACGGTTTTATCTCTGAGCTCGGAGCACGTTCGTACCAGCTTGGTGAAAAGCTAATCAAGGTGGACGAGCCGAAAAGCGGACTAACCCGATGTATCAAATTACTCACTCACGTATAACACTGAATATTGTTTTAAGTCTTTTTGTATAACGTCTGCCTGTCTGATTGATTTTCCGACGCTCGCACCTCCAGGCGTTCAGTTTCGTGCCTCTAAACCCTTGGCTTCTCTATTCTTTTCTAGCAGGCCCGAGTGAAGTTTTAAGGCTTTTTTTTCTAATTGATGTCGGCTCACAGTAGACACTAAAATATCATTTACCTCAAACGAAAGACCTCTCGCCCATTCGTGACTCACAGTGGCTTCCCATCTTGTAACTTTGGGAACGAGTGGAAACGTCTGGGTCGGTACTGACACATTTGCAAGTGTAAATAATTCATCAGTCTCTCAAGTCATTTTTCTGTTCGTTTTTTAAACAAAGCCAATGCAACACTAATGGACTGGATAAAAAAATTTCCAACAGTGAGCATATAAAGTATTATCTAGTTAGATCAAAATATCTTCTCTCGCACTCCCCAGATCTTTGTCTTTTTGGCTTCATATTTTCGAGTTTCCCTCGTCTTACCAAATTTGGAATAAATTGCCACTTCGATCACTTGATAATTGTCTTTGTTCTTGGTACACTGTGATTGGCTACAGCGCTGTTTATTTGCCCTCAAAGTGGAGCGAATAACTTCTCAAAACGTACAATTACCACTGGGCGGACTGGCGCTCTACTTTCCCTTTGTAAGATTCTCGTAGGAATTGTAAATTCTATTATTACTGGTGTTGGAGATGGATCGCGAGTACAGCAGCTCAGAAGAAAGCACTGAAAGCTCGGGGGACGAAGAATTGACTAATGATTGCGGGCGCGAAGTCGAATCCGACCTTGCACCTACAAGGAATGGAAAAGTAGATGTAAGTGCGAGAAACGACCCTGAAGCCGGCGGCGAAAAGAACAGAGAACCCGAGGAGAAGGACGAAGAGGAAGACAACGAAGACGAGGAATCGGACGAAGAATCCACCGAAGAAGAATCGGATTCAGAATCGGATTCTGAGGAGGATTCTGAAGACGACGAAAGCGAGGACGAAAGGTCAGTTTAGCTAACGTGACTGTACTTTTGGTGGTTTTTGGTTTTGATTTCATCGATGACATCGCGTGCTGTATGTGCTGTATTGCACCGATTCTCGGCTTCGTATTATGAACGTATGTACGAACGCGTACGTAACTTCTAAGTGAGTCTTAGAGCGGCAAACTTTCTAAATATCATGGAATGTTCGCTTAAATTTTTTCAAGCTGTTTTACCAAATTGTTTAAGTTTAACCTGTTCATTTATGAATGTTGGTTAAGCATATTTAGCAAACCATTCCTGATGTCACTGTTGCACGTGCGTTAAACCGAAATACCTTTAAAAATATATTTTTGGTGTACTTGTATCGCTTGCTGTTTCGTTCAATGAATATTCCACCTTGTGTCCTGAGTCAGGTTAAAGTGTGGTGATGTACATTTGTTCAGCAAAAAATGTGCATAGTTGAATTTTTCAGGCCGACTCTATAAAATACCCGTGGAATTTCCTGTGATTCATTGTCCTTTCCGAATGCCATTACCAGTGGACGAAATTACCGGCTATATTCGTCTCGTGTCTTCTTACTTGGTACGATATTAGAGCGGAACGAGCTCGCTTGTGCAAACAGACAAAGATTGTTGCGAATTTTGCCTCCAGAAATATTTCTTGTCGTTAATGGTCCAGCCTTGTCCAATATATTAATCGGGGCACCGACATTCTTTTGGTAATCAGCGAGATCATCTGTTGCTATATGAGCGCAAAGTCTTACTATATTTCCACGTTCATGTAGTTTTTTGTGTCGTTCGTACATTTTTTGCAATGTTCTCAAGTCTCGCGTGAAATGCATTAGATTGTTTGGATTATAAACAACGTTAAAGTGCCTGTAGAAGGGGAAAAGTGTTAGCCTTGCTGTGGTAAAATAATCAGTCATCGAATAAGATGTTCAGCGTGATGATACTTGCCGCTATATTGTCGACTGGTGTTATAAGATACCAAACATGCGAGAAAGTGCTAGAGTATTCAGAGTACGTTATTGATTCTCTTTGAGATGAGCCGATTTATAAAAATTACATCCCCACTGAGACTCCCAGTGTGATGCTGGCTATAGTAAATCGCTAAATAGAAATACACTACTCATTGTCATAAATTTAAACCAGTCTACAGTTTTAGCTATAAGCACATTCAGAGACACAAAATTATGTTATAATTTCGTGGAATGGAAATAACTCGTTGTAGTGATTTCTGTCTCAAAGCCATTAAATTGTATGTATTCTAATCTGAATTCTTTGCATTTAATGGACTGTTTTTTGATAATTCCTAAAATGGAGCTAAAACAGTTTTTACCAAATGGAAAATGCTGGTTATTTTTAGCAACTATTTTTCTGCTTCACCAGACAGACTTAAAATTATTCAGTATAGTCATGTTTCTTGTGAGATATGTGACAGTTGTCTTCCCCAAATTTTCTAAACAGGCTGATGACAGATCAGAACATTATTAGGCAGTGAAAATGATATCTAAAGGAAATTGCAGTGCATCCTAATAATTGGAAATTAAAAACCTTTTTAATCCCAAGTTCCTTATACAGAATGAGATTCTTCCAACAATTCAACAAGAAAGTATGTGAGCTGTCTATTCAATGAGAATTCAGTCTCACTCACAATGCAAATTCTCCCAACCATTTGACATTGAATGGGAAGCTGGTGAATTATGTTCTCAGCTCCTCAGAGTTAAAGTAAGCATCAGCTTTCATTATTTTGAGCAAGCCATTGCCCTTTTCACTCCCAAGATCAAAATACAGATTCTCCCAGTCTTTTAAGAAGAGAGTATGAGTGATGTAGTGAGAATTGATAGTTCACTCACCTTTCATCTAATTATCGATATTAGGCTTGCCAAGTTCTCCATACTGTATGACATATCTCTGATGAGAAAATGAAGAAGAAAATAATTAATGATGTTGATCACTTTTGGGAATGAAGGGGTTAAATCATTACTTGGTGAGAGAATGAAAGACAAAAATATCAAAATTGGTCACTCTCAGGAGGGTGAAAAGCAAGTTCTTGGAGCTCTATGATATGTTTCAGGATAAGGGGGATTTTGTAGCATGTATTTATGTGATGTCAATAATGGGAACAAAAGTAAAGTTAGGACAAAATTTAACACAATGATGACCAGGATGTACAAGCTGAGATTGCAATATTAAAAAAGATAAAACTATAATAATAAACATTTTCAGTGAGGAACTCCTCACCACCCATGGCTATTTGTTGTGATCAATTTTTTCATCGGACAGTAATGTTGAAACTTATTAAACTAGAAATATCATAATCACACAATATTCCCTCAACTTGGAGGTGGGTTTTCAAGATGCTGTATTTTTATTTATTCTATGGAGGCTTTGATTAGAAACTTGTTTATTGACACGTATGAGAGAACAATATTGTTGCACGATAATACTAGCGGGACCCCCGTAGAATGTAGGGAAGTTGATTTGTGATTTAAAAATACAGTTCTAATTTGTTTTGTTTTCAGCTGTTTCAAATGAAAGTACTAATTAGTTCTGACCAGTAAATAAATTATTTGTTCTTTGTGACTAATATTGGCAGCTGAAATTTTCTGCAGTCTATATAATCACCTCATTTGGATGCTTTTACGCTAACTTTATTTTGTTCTTTTTTCAGTTCAGCTGACAGCTGGTTCTTTTAGAATTTATTATGTTCCCTTGTCATGTCATTCTTCTAACCAATCCCATGTGCTTTTGCAGAACAATGCCAGCTGGAAAAATTACTGCTGAAGAATTACCAGACACAGGAAGTGCAAACTTGAAGAAGAGATTGTTTGAGCAGAAGATTCAGGAATCAACGGAAACTAAGGTATCCTCAAGGGTGGACATAAAATCATTGGGACAAGCTAAGCTCCACAAAGAAAACTTCGAAATAAGGGCAACATCTGAACAGGAAAACTATTCAGCACCAAAGATTGAAATAGATGAGGTAGAGATTTCTGGAAGAGCCAAGTCACACGCCTCACGTTTTGAGCAAATCGCTGCTGAACAGCAAGCTGTTTCACCATCAACTCGAAGAAAGTTGGAAGGTGTGTCTGTGGATACCAGGTCATTGGGAAAACTCTTTGAGGATGCAGCAAAGAAGGATCAGGAAACAGTGATTTCTGGCCAAAAAAATGTTGATGATGAAGTAGATTTTTCAGGTAAGTTAGTGTACTTTGTTTGAATTTATAGTAATTAGGAAAATGCAGACCAGTGTTAAATTTCAATAATCTGAGTTGTACCCTTGCCAGAAATGTAGCTAGCCCAAGCCATTAAGCTCAGGCTTAACAGGAATTTCTGGGAACTTTTTTTAGTAGGAAGGCCATAATTTCTTCTACTGGTTTTGTTTTTCACTATTCTAATGAAAGACTGTGGTCTAAACCATAGCTGTGTAAGTTTTGTTCACACAAATCTAGACCTCTGCATTTGAGTGACAGATAGTCAGTAATACAGTTAGTCACACTCATGGTCTTCCTTAGTTGTTAACTGTTAAATATTTTCTCTTTAAATTATTTTATAAAATCTGACAAGGAAAAGAGATGTGCTTTTGTATAATGGCAAAGGATTAGTACTGTTACTTTTAATTTAATTCATCCATTGGTAATTATTTACTGAAGGTAAGCAGTTTTACTAAAATTAGGTTGCTTGGAAAGCAAATTTTCCTTTGTCTATTTTTGTTGTTTTTGTTTATTTGTATGCAGAAGGGGATATAGGGTTTCAAGAAATTAATTCATGAATGATACAGAACTCGTAGTTCTCTCACCTTTCGTCTGAGCAAGCTACAGTTCTCAAGCCAAGTTCTTTAAACTGTATGATTACAATGATGAGAAGCTGAAAGAGATTGTGTTTGAGACACTTGATTATTCATGGAGAGAAGGCATATAAAACTGCATTGTTACGACATTATTTGCAGTGCACGAGACAAAAGAATGTTTGGTTTATAAACTTGATCGGTGCCGACGATACAAAAAGAAAAACAAGGGAGATTTAGTTGGAAAACAAACCCGGTGATGTTCTGCTGACTTTACCCGCCGCATGAGTTTTTCGCTGAGCGTGACGTAATGATCACATGACTCGTACGTCGTTTGCCTGTGCAGATTTTCGTCGGCGATCGATCACGTTGGTACAGATTTTTGCGTCCATTGTCTCCCACAAGAGGTTTGCCTTCTTTAATTTTAAATAGATCGCGTAGAGCATAGATGTTTGGTGCATAGGACGAGTGTTTCATTCGCCGATGCCCAAGGGTTTGTTTCCAGGCAAACCGTCGAAACAAGGTTGTTCGGGTTGGGTGGTTTTGTGTCACCTCGACATTGGCCTGTTAACTTTTCCTTTGATTGTAAAGTAGCCTTACTTTTTTTTCGATGCGACACATCTGTATTCAGTACTTGGTAACGGCAGCTTCAAAAAAATATATCTCGATCGATTTTGTTTGGTCGGTACGTGCACCTTGTAAGAATGGACAGGAATGTGTTCCCGTGTATTGTGTTGGCTTCACCAGGTCATAATATCTTTGTAGCCTAAAAAGGCATGTATTCCCACAGTTCCAAAACCAGATTTCTTCGACTTTGAAACATGTCTCTCTTTGGTCTTAACCTTATCGGAATTTTCGCGTTTACCTGTGATATAGATGCCATTTCGACCTTGTAGACCGGAGCAACTGTAATTATTTATCGCTAATCAATAGGAGAATATTCGTTAGTCGAAGAATATCTGCACGTTCTCTTCAACTTTTAAGTAAGGCATAGCTTAGAAAACGCTTTACGATCTGTCTGATCCACCCATTTTCAATTTCCGGTTGAAAAGGTCAGGATAGAGTATCGGCTCGAGGGGGGCGGGGGGAGGGGGGGTGGGGTGGGAAGGGAGTTTTGCTGTTTCCGTTCATTTAGCGCCAGATGTTATTTTAGGGCTCACAGCGCTAAATATTCGCCAGAATCATTTGGTTTATTTTAGTAAATTTAAAAATTAATCACAGGCCAACATTCATCCACATTAAAATTAGCATGTCATTATTTCTCATTAAATTTGGTCAATCTATCTTCCCTTTTGTTACAAGGGCTATGTATGAACGAATTAACGTGGCTAATACGATTTATACAAAAACAGAACGGACAAATACGATCGTGTTTTCGTCTTACCTCCTTAATGGTTCGTATTAAAAGCTAAATAGGGTTTCCTTTTGTTTTGAAAACAGGAAAAGCCAAGTCACGTCGGGCAGCTTTTGAAAAATTTGCCGCTCAGGAATCGGAAAACGCAAGAAGCGCAGATAGAAAACTCGAAGACGACGTTGATTTAAAGGGCAGGGCGAGGTCTCACCGCGCGATCTTCGAAAAAGCCGCTGTTGAAGCGACAGCCACTAAAACCTCCGGACGAAAACGACTCGAGGAAGAAGGGTGCGAAGTGACCGTCAAAGCACACTTGAGGAGCAAATTTTTCGAGGAGAAAGCCGCGGAGTCGTCGAGAGAAAAGGCATCTGAGAAGAAGTCCTTGGAAGGAGAGAACGAGCTGTCCGGTCGAACGAAGTTGTTCAAGTACTCTTTCGAGCAAAAGGCCGAGGAGGATTTGGAGACACGCACAAGTGATAAATCACGACTTGAAGACGGCGTTCCTTCAAAAGGTTCAATTTTGTCCTCAGTGAAGAAATTTGAATCCAAGGCCGACGGGGGAAAGTCAAAGGGAGACAGAAAGAGTAAGAAGAAAGGATCGAAGAAGAAGTCTCGAAAACGCTCTTCGTCGTCAGAAGATCCAGCTGATAAACCGGAAGAAAGCAACAGAAGGAAAGAGGTTGATAACGAAGTTAGTGAAAGTCTTGAAGTTGAAGAACCGATTATGGAAGACACATCGGAAGAGGTTCACGCTAGTGTAAACATGGAGGTTTTCAGCGAACCCAGCGAAGAATTGAGAGAAGGAAGCGAGGTTGATCAAGACGAAAACGAAGACCGTCAGGTAGAAGATAAATCCGAAGCCGACGAGGCAGTTGGTGAAGACGAAGAAGAAGAAGAGCGAGAGAAGGAAAAAGAGCGAGAGCGAGAGCAAGAAGAAAGGAAGAAGCTGGAAGAAAAACGGGAAGAAGAATCAAACAGAAGGCGAAGACTGCGCCGAGAAGGCAGCAAGGAAGAAGAAGAAACGGCCACAGTTGAAAGTAAGAGAAGGGCGCAGAGGCGAAGACAGAAAAGCGAAGAGAATATGGAAGTTCCTCCCGAGGAGCCAACGAGCTCTTACGCGGGACGAGCCAGAAGACTAAAGAAAGAAAAGTCAGAAGAAGCCATAGACCAGGAGGAAAGCAAAGAGCCGAGCAAGAGCAAGGAAGTGAGCAGTGAGAAACCCACAGAGAATGCGGAGACAAAAGAGGAGGACGAATACGTGTCGGTAGTGGCTGCAAGGCGAGCTGAACGACGGCGAAAGAGAGAGGCGTTAGCGAAAGCTGAAGCCAAAGAAAACGCCAACGAAACCAAAGAGGAAACATCAGCAAAAGTTGAAGAAACTAGGCGCGAGGAAAAGCCAGTTGTTGAAATCTCTAAACCCGCCGTTGTGGCTTATGAAGAAAAGTCTCCCTCAGCCAGAAGAGCGGAACGTCGCGAGAGACGCAGAAGTTCAAACAAAGCAGCCGTCGATTCGACAAAGATATCTGCCCCCAGTGAAGTTGATGGACAGGAGCCAGCTAGCCAGGAACCTCCTAGTTCTTATACTGCTTCCATCAAAGCGAGGCTGGAGGGGAAGCCTGATAGCGGTAGCTCTGGGTCGCACATGCGTAGCTCGGTGTCTTCGTCTGGCTCTGATCAAGAGGCAAAAGAGAGCGCAGAGCAGAAGGTCAAAGCTACAACAAATTCCTATGCAAAGGGAGCGAGCCAAGAGACCTCCCGACCTAAGACGAAAGGCGAAGATGGTGATGTGAAGAAGGTGAGTTGTATATACGATGAGTAGTTAAAAATGATGGATGCGAGAGAGAAGGAAGTAAGACTGGGTGAGTGATAAAGCTGAGTGACAGTAAGGTGGTTATTCGGTGAATAGTTTTAACGAATTGGTTGAAAGAGTTCGGTCTTCAGGCTACTTCCGACAACTTCCGACTACTTCCGACTACTTACTCTCCTGCTATTTGCTCCCAGGCCGCCCCGACAGCCAAAGACGAGGAAGACAGCGTGAAACCGAGGTCGCGTTTCAGGGCGGAGCAGAAAGTTCACCAACCGAAAGAGGCCCGGGACGTAATGTCGAAATTTGAGAAGAAGACCGAGGCAAAGGACGAAGTGAAAAAACCGCCTCCCGTAAGTACTGTATGATGCGCATGCGCTGCGGATGTTGTGATGACTGTAAGGTCAGTGAAATGCAGATGCAGAAAGGCGTTTATTTTACTCTGCTTTTACTAACGTGACATGACTAATGTATTGTGTTACAATAACTTGCGAAGGCAATATCTGTTTTGACTATAAGTATGCATGGGTGGATGTACCTATGTATGTGCATAAGTTGCTTGTATGTATAAATGTGTGGATGCATGTATGTACCTGTATGAATGTGATGTCTGTTTGGATCGACGAACCTACTTATGTACGTGTTTGATGTAGTGTCTGTATGAATGCATTGGATGTATGTATGTGTGTACGTATTGTATTTAATTCATCAATATGTATGTACGTATTACGATGTATGAATTAGCGTGTGTGTGTGTGTGTTGGTCACAAGGTTGTTTGTCGTAAGATTTCCACTTGGTAATAACTAATGTGCTTTGTCGATCTAACAGCTATCATTAACAGTCTAACCAGTAATCACTTTAACATTGCTACTCTGCTAACATTGCGTCTGTCAAAGTAACCTACTAATGTAGTAATGTGCTCAAAAAGGACGCGGTGAAAAGTGACTGCGTATCAGGAGACGACGAAGACGAGGTGAGGACAGCATGTGTTCCTCTTGTAATGACCTCAGCCGCATCACCAACATACGGTAGAATTTTAGTCGCGAATTGCAGCGACGATTTACAACGGTATACGGTTTTGGGCTAAACAGGCGCAACACCCCATCTCAACGGAGGATTTTCGCGATATTTGCGATGTTACGTGAAGGTTTTAACATTAACACCGTCTGGCATGATCTTTTGACAGTGATAAGTTTGTCGAAAATAGTTTGTTTTCGTGTTGATTCAACAAACTTTGATCTCTAGAGTTCTCGGAAATGTTTGAAACCTTTGAAATTGTATTACTCTCTCTCTCTCTCTTTTTTTTTTTTTTTTTTTTTTTTTTTTCTTTTTTTTTTTCGCGCGTCCTTGGATGTTTTGACTGACAGAAGCATTCTGTCACGTGAACAATCGAATAACACGCTTTCACTTCCCACAGAAATTTGGTCGTGGATTCGTAGCTCCTCAGGTGGAGAAGTGCGAAGTGTGTAAGAAGACTGTGTACCCCATGGAGAAACTGTCGGCGGACAAGAAGATTTTCCACAAGACGTGCTTCAAGTGCACAGAGTGTAAAGCCACACTCAGGTTTGTTTAGTTTGATGTCTTAATTTTCAGCTTTCTCTTGGTGCTTTGCATTATTATTTTCTTTTTGCCTTCGTAATTTACTTGTTTGCTCTCTGTCTGTCTGCCTCTTTCTCTGTGACCGACTTGCACTTTATCCGCGTAAATCCTGACGTAAGTGACTAATGCCAGCGTAATCTTCCACTAACACATGCGCGCCGTTCGTCTCTTGTGTTTGCTCATCTTGCTGTTGTCTCACACGCCATGCCTCGCACTCTTAACACTGAATTGAGCTCAACCAAGATACTATCGACTTGCGTAAACAATTGAAGTTTGGACTGTACTTGGACACGCCTTTGTGTAGGATTGGAAGAGGTAAATTTGGACCTCGAGTTTGTGCACGCTTCCAAGTTGAGTTTCAGATCCTTTTTCTGCAACATTTACTTCTACCAATAATTCTTATATAGAAATTGCTAGTGGTGCGAGGGAAATTTGAATTATTCGGTTTTTAAAAATATCAGCAAGTATCGGCTCTATCTTGTGATGGGCGGGTTGTTGTGGAGAGTCCGTATGGTACAGGACGAAATGGAAGAAACGTCGGGCGTCACCATGGAGATTCTTCATTCAAGCTGTTGTCATGCTGTTCATCTTCGCCAAAGCTCATCTAGTATCACTCTACGCATTTCATAAAGGCCCAGGTTGCTTCGACAGCGGCAATCCATCATTTCACTTCTTTCACGAAGATATAAGACCCGGATCATTTTTCCATGTGGCCGCAGTCCTCCATCGACATCTCGTGAACGTTCATTTGTACATCCGGGTCGTTGCATGACGTCAAGTTCGCGCCAATTTTTGTTTGTGCAACTGTAACCCTGGTTTTTGCTTTGTTTGGTGCAGTAGTGGGGATACTCCACCGTTAACTCTGTCAAACTGAAGGTGAGACAAGTATTGACAGCTTTTTAAGACCTGGATTTTGGACATAAAGCGCAGCCTAGCTCAAAACACAAATTCTCCCAACCATCAAGAAACGAATATATCAGTGATGTAGTGAGAAGTGATAGTTCAATCAGTCATATGCCAAGTCCTCCTTACTGTGTGATATATGTCTGGTGACAGACAGACAGACAGACAGACTTGGAGAAAATTGAATTTATCACGCGGGAGTCAACGGGTTAGTTAAAACCCAGGTATTTTTTAACCCTTTCCCTTCCAAGATCAAACTGCAAACTCTTCCAGCCTGAGTCACGTAGTGATTTCATCTGAACAAGGCATCAAAAGCCAAGTTTTTCACGCTGTGTGATATATCTCTGGTGAGGAAACTGAAGGAGAAAGTTGAAGTTGATCACTCTTGGAGTTCAAGAGTTAATGGGCTCACGTGTTCATGGGCTGTTAATTTTTCCAAGTGATTTGACCATATCTCTACGCGAGTCGTGTGTGCTTGTACACGCGTGTATGAGTGCGTGTATGTGTTGCGTTCTGTAATTTGCTTTTGCGTCTAACATTCTTTACCGACTTTGCTAACCTCACGCAAGCTGACTAACCTTAATTAACCTTTGTCTTGAAATTTTCGTCGTGATTGAACAGATCGCTGTGTTTGTTCTTAGGCTGGGAAATTACGCAGCGCTTCAGGGCAACATTTACTGCAAGCCCCACTTTAAGCAGCTTTTCAAAGTCAAAGGAAACTACGACGAGGGCTTTGGTCGAGAACAACACAAGACACAGTGGTCGAAGAAGCAGCCGGAAAGAACGGTCAATGGCTCTGCATAGAGAAACAAACAGATTTGTAAAATTTTCTCACTGGCGCCGCGGAAATGCGTTCTTGACGTCACTTTAGTTGGTCAGCGCTCGTCGCCATTAGTATCTAACTCGAGGTAAAAGTTCGCCTCGTTTGCAAGCCCCGTTTTTCTTGTACACTACCTAAAAGTGTATTGGACTTACAGATACTTGAGTAACGAGTTTTGAGTTTCTTGGCCGAGTCTTGAGGTTTTACAAGCGTTGAACGAACTGCGAAAAGTGCAGTTGAATTTGCGCTTTACACATTTTTGTGCAATGACCGCTGACTCGAAAATATGGCGAGCATACGGTCGAAACTGTATTTCCGCGGTGCCTGTCTCACTCCATTTCTTGCTTAAAGTTGCACTGTGTCTGTATGGCCGCGTGCACGTTGGTGTCACTTTGGTCTTATGCGTTGCGGTGGCGTGCAGTTAGAGCAACTTCCAAACCAAATCACTGAATCGTAGAAACAATTTCAACCAATCAGAAGGCAAAGTAATTAGAGCACCAATCACAGAGCCCATAAGAAAATACTGTCAACCAATCGGAAGAAATATGCTGTTAGTCTCTCCGAGTCCGTTTGTGGGGTGTCTGCAAGTTGTATACGAGTTTTCTATGTCTTCTTTGTAAACGAATGATTTGATTCTTTTTCCATTTGACAATGATATTTGCCAATTTATAGTAGTAGCTACCTGTGAGGAGTTTGGTGTGGAGAAGTTGAAGTTTCTGAAACAGCCGTTTCACTGCCAAAGACGACTTTGACTCAAGGTGTGACCACTCAAATGAATTATTCTAATGGATTGTCCATGATTGTGTTGGTACGGTTCGCGCTTCTTGGTTTCGGAGTTAATTTGACAGTGAAAGAGTTAAATTCCCCCACCACCTCTTTTGTTTCGGGTTAAAGATTCGAATTTCGTAACCCGTGTTATTTTTTAATTGATTATTATTAGAAGTGATTTCTTGTCAGTGTAGGTTGAACATTTTGTTCTGACGTTCTTTTAAAGAGAGATTATAATCTTATCACGGATAATAGTGTAAAGAAAGTTTGCAATGACAGGAGAATACATATTTTTCTGATGACCAGAAAACTTTGATTTTTTGAATTCAAAGAAGAAACGTGAACTTAATCTTTAAAGGTCGATTTCGTATTAAACATTTTTGTTGGGTCTGATAATTTTGTATCGTATAAAGTTTTTAAATCACCTTCAACTACCTTTGATTCACCAAACCAAATTTTGGTCGTGTTAATAATTAATTGCTGTTATGTGGCACATGCGCGGTGCCTTAGTATTGGCTTGTGCCGAGTGGGAATTCACCTTTTAGAACCTCCCGAGATGCTTAGCGGCGAACCAGGATTTGTCCTGGAAGATAAATGTGTCCGACGCAAGACAAAAGACGCCTTCAAAGAAAAAAGCAAGAAAAAAATATCGCATTTTTGGACTATTGGCAGCGACAAAATTATTTTTCGGTTAGTTTGTAACCCGGTGTGGCCTGGACGCTGAGCATGTCGGGAATTAGCTCGAATGAGTTTGCTGCTGATTTTGTAGATTTATTGAAATGACTTGTATAGTTTGCCTTAGTTGTTTGTGAGAGAATACCATAGAGAAAGTAAATTGTTTAGACTGACATTGTGTGTCGTTGACAGTGTAAAAGTTAAACGGTTCAGTCTTTTAAACCGAGTGTTTTAAACTTATATCTCAATGGAATCCATCATCTCGGACAGTTTCTTGCTACACTTCTCAGTCAAGGCAGGTTTACGAGCCTTGAAGTTAAACAGCTTGTAGTCTTGAACCCAAAAGCTGCGAATGTCCTTCCTCTCAAGACCAGTTTTCATCCTTCCTATAATGGCAAACTCTCTCGGCCAATTTCTCTTGCCTCCAGTTTTCCTCTTTAGGATGCTCGTACCATTCGTGCAAAAACATGGTTTTGATAACGTAGGAATGGAAAACCCACCTGACAATGAATGAAGGCCAAAGTGCGGCGTCTAGTGGATCATCACTAGTAGGTTCTAGGAAAGTCGGCTCACCTTCGTGTTGCTTTCGTAGAACTTTCAAAGCCATTATCGAGGCGCGGTGTACGGATACAGGATTTTCTAGAATCTTTCTCAGTAGGATACCCTCTGCAATGGAAAATGACAGACGCCAACAAGGACGGGGTTCTCCGTGTTCTCTGATACAGGATTGGCTTCCTCTAGATAGTCATACCCGGGGTAACTTCTCGAGTAATCGATCTGAGATGCACCTGGCCATCCTTCGACGTAAATGCATAACGGTAAATCCACAGAAATATCAAGCGCAATGTATTTCTCTCCCGACCATTTGAGCTGAGAAGTTACCGGGATCTTCCGCAACTCCACAGTTCCGTTGTAATTTAAGTTCGGGTGTAAACTAACTTTTTCCAGAGCTTTGAAAACCAAGTGCTTTAATCTTTCCAGCATGGTCTTGGACTTCAAATTCTGTTTCCGTGATATGTAAGAATGCCATTTCTGAGAAACTTCAGCGTCTTCGACGCGCACGAGAATATAACCAGGGTCTTTAACCGCTTGCTTGGGAGTATCGGTTATTCTGCAGACTCTAGGTTTGGACAGGTCTTCCAGGCAAAGCTTGTAATCGAATGGCATCAGGCTGCTCGATTTTCAGGTCTTCGTAGAAACTTCCGCTGCATAGAATTCGATTCTTGAATAAAGAGTCCTCTTTACCGATCCGTTTTCCGATTTCCTCGACGACACCCGTAACTGCTTTCTCAATTTCTTTGACTTCTGTGTCTCTTTCAAAGTCTGCTGCTGTATAGAGTTGCTGTAGCCGGTTGTTGTTAAAGAAAGCCATCTTAAAGTGACAGTAATTTGCTCACTGAACAGCACATGTATCAAAGCTTATCACTTTGTGAACAATGTTGGGGGGTTCCCCGGGAGTTTCATAACATCATCGGCTTGTATTTTTTATTTCTTCCTTCCTGGGGGATTCTATGATATAAGCAACACATTTTCTTTAGGTTCACATAAAGACTGCGCTTGTATAAAACCCAATAAACCAGCCATTAGGTTTGCTACAGGCAACTCAATGAATATCATAGTACGCAAACCCCTGATATTTACAGGGAGTACAGCGTCCTTAAATTTTGCACAAGGATTAATAAAAACGTAAACGCTGTTATTAGAATGTATGAGTCGTATCTCGGTTTGCCACGCAACGCTGTGACGTCACGTTATAGTTCGAACCATAAACGGGAATCCCCCGGGGGAATCCGTAATGACAAGGTTTGCTAATTTCACAGTTTATGAGCTACATGAAAATTTCAGGTGGACTGCAACTAAATAATCACAACACGTTAGATATTTAGGTTTATTTGCTGACTGGTTAGGCTTGAAAGTTGTTTTGTGAAGGCTGGCACTGAAGCTTGGGCTGTCGTCGTGCAAAAGGTGATATTAAGTAAGAGTGAGCCAAAGAACTGATGCGGAATAACATCACTTATCCGATTTAGAACTTCAGTTTAGTCGAGTTGACAGAAAGTGGAACTGAATGGACTTGCTGACGTTAGGTGATAAAGGTAAGCCATAGAAAGGAAGAAAATATGTATCATGTGTACCTGATATATCTGGAATACATTTGGAAAATATTTCCATGCTCGAAACCTCTGAGGAACACCAACCTGATGGCTACAAAGCAGATAGCCCCAGCTCAAAGACGCCGGTCATATGCTTTTGCTTTCCTTTTGCAACATTTTACAACTCTTGTGGCTTTAATGCAGCAGTGTGCAACGTGCACTCAGAGTAAATGACAACATTTTGGTCGACAAAAATATATTTATGTATTTCACTGATGTTGCAGATACATTCTTTCGAAACTCTTTGTCACGCTTTTTACACGCTTAGTAAAAACTGGTAGCTGTAGATGTATTTTGTCGTGTTCGTGACGTGCGTTGGTCAAAAAGAAGTTGTGCGTGACATCCTGAAAATTATGACAAACCGTTTGATTCTTAGTTTGTGAGCTTAAAGCTGCATGCAAATTCGAGGAAAGCTGGGCAACTAAATAAATCACTACGGTAGATTAGAACAGATATAGTTTTCTCGGATAGAGGGGATTTAATGGAGGGCAAGTTCGTGTTGAATTGTGTAGAGTTGCGTGAGCCGTTTAATTTTGACATGCAAATCATGCATGATATTTGCAATCGAACACGAGTTCATTTTATCTTGATAGAAGCCATCATTTCCGAAAGCTCTCTACTACAATCTTGAGTCTGTTCGTTTGGTCGAGCTTTGAAATTGAACAGCTTGTAATCTGAAACCCAAAAACTGCGAATATCCTTCCGTTCAACACTAGCCTTCATTCTTTCCAAAATTGCATGCACTCTCCTTGCCAACTTGTCTTTCTTCCAGTACTTCTCTCCTGGGTGATCCAACCACTCATGGAAGAACATGGTTTTGATGGCATAGGAATGAAATACCCAACTGATAACGAACGAAGATCTGAAGGCTAATGGCTCGTCATTGTCCAGCACACGGAAAGCCAATTTATCTTTGTGCTCCCTTCTTAGAACTTTCAAGGCCATGATTACTGCTCGGTGCATTGATGTATAATCTCCCATTATCTTCTTCAGAATGATACCCTCTGCAATTGAAAACGACAAGCGCCAACACGGCCGTGGAACGCCTGATTCTCCAATGCAGGAAGCGACCAGATGGTATCCCTGACTTTTGGCCTTTTTCAGGTAGTCATACCCAGGATGCGTTTGGGGACAATAGATCTGAGATGCATCTGGCCATCCATCGAAATGAATGCACAACGGCATATCTACATCAATTTCAAGATTACGGTATTTCTCTCCATGCCATGTGAGCTTAAAGGTTACTGGAATCTTCCGCAGCTCCACGTTTCCGTGATACTTTAACTTCGAAGGTAGAGTGATTTTATTCAGAGCTTTCGAAACCAAGTCCTTGAAACGTTCCAGCATGTCCTTGGACTTCAAATTCTGTTTTCGTGATATGAACTTCCGAGAAGCCCATTTCTCAGAAACGTCAGGGTCTTCGACGCGCACGAGAATATAACCAGGGTCTTTAACCGTTCGATTAGGAATATCGGTTATTCGACAGACGCCAGGCTTGGACAAGTCTTCCAAGCAAAACATGTAGTCAAATTCATCGGGCTGCTCGACTCTGAGGTCTTCGTAGATGCTGCCGCTGCACAAAATACTTCCCTTGAATAATGGATCTTCCTTGCCGATGAATTTCCCGATTTCATCGGCGACAATCTTCACTGCTTTTTCGATCTCCCGGACTTCTGCGTTCTTTTCATAGTCAGCTTCTTTATAAAGTTCAAAGAGCTCATTGTTATCCAAAGAAGTCATTTCAAAGCTTTTCGTTTAAACCTTGCAGTGTCTCCCACAAATCCTAGCAACGGTACCACCCGCGGCAAAACACACGATCGCGCATGCGCAGCTGTACCAACATCCAGCGGAAATACCAAGCACAACTTCCGGCCTGGTTTATTTTTGGAAAAATAAGGCGTAGAAAGTGAAACTGAGCAAACGACCCGACGTGGAATAACATATTCAGTGGAGTTGACAGAAAGTGCAACAGGATAATCTAAAGTGCATATTTACATGAATGGACTTGTTGACGATAGGAAGTGAAGTGGATAAAAGTAAACCCTGGTAAAGAAAAAAATGTTTACACGTGCGCGACATCAGTGTTTCTGATATTTTAAACTCTGAAGAGATATGCAGGAAGGTATTCCAAACAGTATCCTGTCCATAGGTTTTCAAGAATTGCTAGGGAAGCCGGGTTTTCTTAGACTCAGCTTGGCAATCTGCCCCGTGTCCAAATTATGCTTATCCACCGCTCTTTACCCAGGTCTCATTTTCTTTGCACTGGCACGGTGGCTGAGCCGTACAGATTTTGACGGCCAATCACTAGAAATACGCTGCTAGCAGACCCCCCTTTATGATCTAAAAAGAGATTCATTGGAAACAAGGAAGCCAAAGCAACAGCTTATGGCAACTCTAGTACTTGTTCTATCCCTCTCTGCCACCTCGACAAGGTTATTCAGTATTTCAAAATGCACCTTATACTTTCAGAAGAGATTGGCGAGAGACCGAAAGAGAAAACTGACAAAAAGCTGGTCTTTCTACCAATTCAGTCAATTCCAGTTGTAAGATTGCGATGGTCATTGCTTTATTCAATGACAGATGACCTGGGTTTGTCAAATGCATTTAAATATCATTATAGCTGCATGCAACCGGAATCTAGAACATGCACACTGTCATAAACACAGAGCTGACAAACGCATGGCCGCATGTCTTTGTATTCTGAATCGCCATGCGAAGGCCCTGGGTAAGAACTCAAATGCCATGCGGGCGCGTCATTTCCGGGCTATGTAAAATGAATGGGAGAAATCTGACTGAAAAGAAAGCAGGTAGTTAAACTCTTTTAAGTTTTGCTTAAGTGTTCAAATATAGGTGTGCCAACTGATTTTGTACAGCTTTTTGCTGCACTTTGTAAAACATTATGTTGCCGAAAAATTCGGCAGCATATTTGGATGACGTCACTAACATGCTCGTACGCGTTTGTCAGCTCTGTTGTTATTAAATCATCATAAAAAGTACACTTTTTTCCTTGTGTGCTGTCCATATATCACTTTTGCCTTATACTTTGTCAAACAGCAAAATACTATCCCCCCTTTCAAAACCTTGCTAAATACTCTAATAAGTTAAACTTTGAATTATTTACAGACCCGACCACAACCGCTTAGAGGAGTCACCTCAGCTATGCTGTGGTTACATCTGGAAATGTAGGGAAAAAAACAAAAAACAAAACAAAACAAAATCAAAAGCTAGTTTTGCTTCGAAGCATGAGCGAACTCATAAACTGATAGATTGATACGAAAAAAGGTAACACTACCTGAAACCTGAAAGTGACGGATCGACAATTTCAAGCTCGCAAAAGATTGTGGGCGAGACTCGTACAGCCTTGTTGTCAGTACGAATAAACCGGTTTCACTAGACGAGGAAGCCAGTCTCAGGAAAGTTAGACCAAGTTTTGAAATTCGCGGTTCTCTAAAATATATTTAATATAATCAGGGGGTCTTCATGAAAATAACTCTTAGCATAAACGAATTTAGGACCCCGTCCCAGCCCTTCGCCATATTTGTAAAAGTGTGCAAGCATTCTGAATTATCTAACAATTTCTAAAAACGTTTTGATTGGACCACAATATTTTTCTGTATGTTATGATTGGTTGGGGAAAGTTTTACGAAATTCTTATTAGAACCAGTAAAAGAAAAATGTAAACCAGTTTGTACAAAATAGTAACCCCTTTGAAATGCGCCTTATATTTTAGTTGGTTTGTTTAGCTATCATAGAGTAAACTGCCGACAGTAAACGTTTTGCCAATGTTGCTTTGACTCACATGACCGGGATTACAAATCTACTAAAATTGTGCAAGTCTCTTTCTTACTACGACTCATATTAACGCCTGACGAGACCACAAGAAGCAAGCGCTTCCGTAGGTTTCTGAGCGATTACAACTTTTTCGGTTTTTGGCCGCGCGAAAAATGGGGCGAGCGCAAATAGGACGCGAGGGGAGGGGGGGGGGGGTTTCCTTCTCACCTTCGCCTCCTCCCCTCACCCCAGCTTTTGTGCTCGCCCTACGTTTCGCGCGGCCAAAGTCGAAAAAGTCGTCGTATGCTCTTCGTATCGAGGGGAAACGCTTGCTACGCAAGCTCCAAAATCAAGGTCCGGCCTTCTCAGTAATAAACAGTAGCGGCCAACATGGTATGGCAACCCCGAGTTCAAATTAAGATACCTGTACTTTTATCACAATCAGAGCTCTGCTCATTGGAAAAAAAAGAGTCTGTTCTTCGCTACAATTTTTTCCTGTGGAAACTCCGCGGGCGTCTAACTTCAAGTAAATAAGACCCTACTCAACATCTCGAGCTAAAAGTCCGTTATAATTCTCTTTTCTTTTGTTCCTGGCTTAATGCTCTCCCACAAACACGCTTGGAGAGTGTAAATTCTCGAATTCGTGAAGCAAATATAATTACCCCTCTCTCGTCAACTTACAAAACAGTTTTTGAAATTTATAAAATTCACTCAGCATTCAGCAGTACTGAATCAATAACTTTTTAAAAAATACTCTATGAATTTTCTGGAGAGTACTATCAATCAATAACTTTAGAGATAACTTTTTCAACAGGACACGCTACATCCCCTGGGTATCCCACAAGCCCAAGCAAAACAAAAAAAAAAAAAAGAACAGAGTGGGGAGGGAGAGGGACAGATAATTTCACCAACTAAACGATTCTGTTTTGTCGACCAGTGTCACGTGGTATTTCACGAGACTTAGGAGAAGAATGACAGACACGAGGGCCCATGGGAAAATTTACGTTTTGATTTCCCTTTTGACCACAAACACAGACATTTTACAGCAGACATTTATAACAGTTAACCCGCTACACTTGAACAATATAGTAATAATTTCCTTAAGATACTTTAGTCTAAAAAGCATACCACTGTCGGGTATTAGCAGGCTGCTCTCGACGATGTCCCGAGGGGTCGCCGACAATCTCCCGGGTTCTTGTCAGTTCCCGAATGTGGACAAAGCCCTGTTCAGTTGCGAACTTACACGAGTTCCGAAGAAGGATTCCGAACGAACGTTTACGTATTGATCAGGCAGTTGTACTCTTCACCATTTTCCACTGTGGCTCACAACACTCGCGGGGAATCTTCTGTGGAATGGAGTATTGAAACTGTTCTCCGAGAAGGGACCTGGATTCGAAGTGGAAGAAGGTGGTTCGGGTTTTTCCGATTTTGACTTCTTGAGATCTGAGGAAAAAATAGACGAAAATATATGAAATAATGCCACTAACACAATCACTCAATTAACAATCAATGAACCGGTCACTTACTCGCTCACCACTCACTCAGTTTATTAACAATACATGTGTGCCTGAAGACTAACTAACCTGATATTGCGTTGAGCATTTTCCTCCTGGGACCAAATGCTATCACACCAAGCTCCTTCAGGTCGTCCTCTGAGAGCGTCATGAAAGTCGGTAGATCAACCTTGGGGAGGAAAGAGTGGAACATAAAACATTGCCTTGCTGCTAGAAAGATTGGTGCACACTAAAACAAACTATTAATACAGTCAAACCTATATTAAGCGGACAGTTGTCCAAGTCCCAAAAATCTACTCTCCAGTAAAGTACTGTAAACTCTACTTGTATTAAGCAGACACTTCACAATTCCCCAAGGGTGTCCGCTTGGACGCTCGGGTTTGAGTGTATCTGATCATCACTCACAGCAAACGAAAATTAGTCTACCCATAGAATATAAACTCAATCAAACATACAGACTACAACAAAAGGGGACCAACGCCATTTTGCACAGAGTTCAAATAGGACCTCAATGGCTGACACGTTGTTAAACAGGCATTACAGGGAAGTACGGCTGACAAAGGTTTCTACAGCTTAGTATTACACATACGACCTTAAATGGCCGACACGATGGTACCAAAAACATTCATGGCAGGTATGGCTATACACATATCCATCAAACATTTATTTCTAAAACGCAAGACAGCATACCTTATCTTGTACGTTACGTTTCACACTTTGGCTGCACTATCGCCATGTTTTTCTATTCCCCTCTTTTTTCTTAGTAATGCATACACAGAACACATAGGAAACATGACTTGTCCATAAAGATTACCTCCTGGTCTCTGAAGATTGTCAAGTATTTGGCAGCTAATCCAACTCGTTCAAAGAGTTCTTCCAGCTCTGTAAAAACCAACAAGTTCACATTTTAAAATAATAGCTAGAAGTGTTAACTTTAACTAGATCAAGGTCACCTTAATCGTAATACCGAACGTATAACCACTGCCTGACGGATTGACGTCACCAGAGCACGTGCCATGGATCAAGCATGATACATTTACATTTATAAAATAACAATGATTACTACACGCGCCCTGATTGGCTAAATAACTGTGTAAGATGAGAGTATATTACACGCTGACACGATACGTGATGTATTTTACTTGACTAACTATTTTGTAAAAGAAATATATAACGCGTTCCCGTGTAATATAGCCTCAAAATACACTTGCGAAGTTGGGAGAACACTCGAGTAGCGCCGGAAACCACAAGGTCGCCGAGCGGTTTCCTTACGCTACTCTCGTGTTCTCCTAACTTCCCGCGCGTTTAGATGAGGCTATATTTCACGGGAACGTGTTATATATTTCTTAAATGGTAGCACGGTCTTTGCCTGTGTACCTTTGCATAACGAAGGCGCAAACGAAACAGCGCCCTTTCTCGTTCCAATTGCTCCTGTGCTTGCTCCAGCCACTGCAAGAAAAAAGGAATGTAACACGTAAACCCAACGGCCCTCACGCACGGTATCTGAGTAACATGCGCACGCACGCACGCACGCACGAACACGCACACTGTCCATGTCTGTGTCTGTCTTATTTCCCCTTCAGATACCTACTTGATGATTCTTCTGGGCTGTCTGATTCCCTGGGGGACTGCACATAAACAAAAAAATATTCCATACTTGAATGAACTGTACACAAAAAAGGATGTAAACATCGATCACCCTAACCACATAACATCAGTGACTGCCATCAATTACCATCTCATTACAGTGATATTTTTAGGACCAATTGACATATGTCGCATTCAGTGCAAACTGGACAACAAATATAGTCTAAGCTAATTTCTGTTCGACTGACACATAGAACCAAGCCTAACAGGAAGAAGTTAATTTGTGTCATCTTTCGGGTCTACCTCGTATATGATCAAGCTGCTGCTTCTCGAGTCTCTTGGGGTAGAGAAGAATGAGGAAGAAGAATCCTGCGGAATCACAATAATACAAATCAGACCGCTGATATCTCGAACAAAAAGCGCGTGAAACTAAAATAGAACGTAGAATAACAATTGCTAAGCTATGACTCTCGTCGGAAACAAACAAACAAACAAACAACAAACCCAAAACGAACGACCAATAAAAGGCCGACAAGACTGACCCGTATAAACTAACGTACCTCAAAGGTTCCATTAACCGGGCCATCGTAGGAAGAATCCTGCAGAAGCACGACAATTAATACAACCATTGCTAAGCGCGCGAAGAAACATGTGAAAGTAAAAAGACCTAGAATAACAGTACAGTCAACTGCCTCTAAGACGGACACCCTCGGGACCAGCTCCAACTGTCCGTTTTAGATAGGTGTCTGTCTTAAAAAGAGTTCAGTTAGAGTAAACGACTAAAGAAACGGCAGGGACCACTCCTACTAGGTGTCCGTCTTATAGAGAGTTCAGTTAGAGTAAATGACTGAAGAAACGGCAGGGACCGCTCCTACCAAGTGTCCGTCTTATAGAGAGTTCAGTTAGAGTAAATGACTGAAGAAACAGCAGGGACCACTCATACCAGCTGTCCGTCTTATAGAGAGTTCAGTTAGAGTAAATGACTGAAGAAACGGCAGGGACCGCTCCTACCAAGTGTCCGTCTTATAGAGAGTTCAGTTAGAGTAAATGACTGAAGAAACAGCAGGGACCACTCATACCAGCTGTCCGTCTTATAGAGGTGTCCAGCGTCTCAGAGAAGAGTCCGTTAAGAGGGAATTGATTGTACTGCAAAGCTATGACTCTCGTCGCAAGAAAAAATACAAAGCGAATGCGCAATACAAGGCTGACGAGCCTGACAAGAAAATTAACGTACCTCGAAGTTTCCATTAACTGGGCCACTGTACGGTAACATGTTCCCAAGCTGTACAGAACGAACAAATAACGAAAACTAAATATAACAAAATGATGTAACAACGAAGAAGGAAAATGTATATACGACAGAAAAGCTAATTTCGAAACAAAAAACAACAACTGAAGGAAAAATGCATTAGTTTGGTGAGCAGATATTTAGTCTTTTAACGATAAAGTAAAACGCACAAAATTCAAACTCAAATCTACAGTGAAAAGAAATTCATCGGCCTTGACATGTTGTCCTTATAATTCTGTTTTGGAGTAGTTTCAAAAAATTATTAGAGACAACCATAGGGCCGCATAAAATCGATTAAGAAGTGGTTGTTCCCGTGAGCTGATTTGCAAAGAGTACAGAGCTTCCTTTCTGATTTATCACTTCATTGACCTTCTGAAGCTCAACTATGTAAACCTCACTGTGTGAACTGAGCAAGAACTAACTAACCATTTCTTTGATGGCAGACTCCGGCATAGACTTGGAGAATCCCAGGCCGCTCCAGGTATTCGTAGGCGTCCTTACTTCCGGGTTTTCAATCTTTTTGCCCATGGCTAGAACGGAATCGACAGTTAAAATGAGGAATTAACAGTAAGCAAATATATACATATATAAATAAATAAGTGAATAACTAATCTAAAAGACCAGTGTCTGTAAGTACCTTTTGAAGCCATCGTCTGCATGTAGTCATAGTCCGCTCCCTGAAGAAAGAAAAGCATTCAGTGAGATAATATTACACAGAACATAGGTGATGTTCCTTAATTGTCTAATGGGCAAACAAATATGCTGGGAAGTTATATACATTGAACTAGATGATGTATTACCAAACTAGGCACATCCTCTCTCTCTCTTTCTTTCTCCCTCCCCTTTCTTTCTCTTTCAGCACAATAAATACTCTGTATTATTTGAAAATTGAACTCAGCTTCTAGGAAACGCTGACTAGAGCAGGCGCCATACGTGCACGTTAAACGTTAGAGTTCGTGTGATTATAACTTTGAAACTGTCACTAGGTATAGCAGAGTAGCCTTTGACTTACTGGTAATGTACTGTCCGGCACTGATACAAGTGTGCTCAGTCTAAAATTGAAAAGTAAACAATTAGGTTCCACACTGACACGCACGTGCATGTACGCTGCGCAAAGCGTCGAGTCCGATACACGCACAGGGCACAGAGGAGTTCGCTTGCTTACCATTATGTAAAACCCTATATATTGACCGGCATGAATGGTACCGCGACACGATTTCATCTTGGGGCGCACGAAGGTTACGTATATGCTTTCGCGCCCGCGGTGTAATCGTCCTGCGGTATCCTTCACGTAAGTCAATATATAGGGTTTTACATAATGAAGCAAGCGGACTCCTCTGCGCCCTGTGATACACGTTTGCTCGTTCGGGAACGAAACCGAACTAAGTTTACTAGATTTTTACACTGGTACGAATGTGCTTCTTCTGGACGAAAATGAAACCTAACGAGTCTTTATAACACACGTACAAATAACACCAAACAGAAGCACTATACAAGAATGATTATACAGAAGGTGGAGAACAGTTGTACTGAGCTCGCTCAACAGACGCAAACTAACTCTCTCTTCCTTTTTGTTTTTTTGCAAATCTATCTAGTTGATACAAGGATAATGAGAATGCACTTACAGTGACGAGGACAATGACGAACTGAGACTGTCTGATTCTCCTGTGTCCGAGGAAAGACTTCCGCTTCTGTTTCTACAACAATGAAACACGACACGTTAAACGGGAGCTAGGCCGAAGAATTTACTCCAAATACCGCGCAGTCCCTCAATTCATAAATTGAGATCAAGTTAACCCATCTTTCACTTACCGCAAACCAGCATTCTTGGTTCCGGTTAATATTTCAAAACTTTTGTGTCTTGACATTTGGCCTGAAAAATAAAAAAATACAAAAATGAAAACATCGTAAGCGTTATAAAACATAATGATAAGTGTTCTTTTTCAGACTGAATCGAGACGATGAAACTAACTTACCACATTGACTCTGTGAATCGACGTTATTTCCACTCACCTGTGAAAAGGAATTTGCTTTAGGTCTTACGGCAAAGTACGTCATTTCTCGAGTTGCTAT
This sequence comes from Plumapathes pennacea, assembly GCA_964036295.1. Lineage (NCBI taxonomy): Eukaryota > Metazoa > Cnidaria > Anthozoa > Antipatharia > Myriopathidae > Plumapathes > Plumapathes pennacea. Next base: position 18,279,655 of record OZ038464.1, on the reverse strand, counting down.
TCACGACTTGCAGGTCTCTGCTATTGCTGTTCTCAATTTGTTGTTATTGCTGTTGATACAGTCTTGACAGTCTTTGTTGCTGTTGTCGTTGTTTCTGTAGTTGTTACTGCTGGTAAAAGTTCGTGGGTGGCCAGGTGATATCTTAATCTAGTTCTTGTTCTTGAGTAGACGTCTATATCGCAGTTTCTTACGACTTTCTGATCGTTTTCACGGTTGTTATAGTGTAAGTCGTCTTGTTGTTTTTCATTGTCCACAATGTAGTATCGCTGTTTCGTTGTTGAGTCGTCGTTTTCATTTTGTGTCCGTGGTTGTTGGTGTACCGTTCTCTAAACACAAATTTGAAATATGCTCGACACTTACAAGAGGGTCTAAATGAGATACACTTCTTCTTCTTTCGACGCTCCCTGCAGCAAATAATAAATAAATAAATAAATAAATAAATAAATAAATAAATAAATAATAAAAATGAAAACAAACTTTTAAATTGAAATCAAATAAAATTTACACTGCCAATGGCATAGTACGGCACGTTTTCATCTCCCTCGAACTCCACTCTCGATCTTGACTCTTGAGATGGAAAAGATTTAACGTAACTAGCGAGCGCACTATTTTTCGCGGGAAAATGTGCAGCCGCACTGCGCCGCGCACACGTACATCCCACAATCCTTTGCTTTCCAAACAAGGAAACACCTGTTTTGTTTTTTTGCTTGGAAATCTCTGACTGCTCCTCAAACTCCGCGTGGAACCGGCCCTTATTTACACAAGGTAAGAGAATAAAGAATGGCACTAAATAGGTCGACATAATAGAACACGATTTCGCAGGTTTATCAAGGAAATTAGACACCATAAATGGCGTATTTTGCAGTGAAACAACTGTCACAATTCACCAGGAATGTATTCATCGTTAACTTGCACTTGAATGTTATCACTTTGTGGTTTTGTCCACTTGTTGAGAAGTTCTGGTGATCTGTGTCAGTTTTGAACGGCACCAAACCATTTTTTGGCCGCAAACAACATTTTTTATCGTCAAGTAACCAAGCTTAACGCAAACAATTTGTGCGGCAAATGCCCTAGATACTAGCATAAGACACGTTAGAACGTCTACTGTAATTTGTTTTTAGTTCTAAAGCCTAATATGAGTTGCAGCAAATTAAATCTTCGAGATACAAGCACAAGATATGTTAGTACAATTAGTTAGAAAATAGGCTCTGTAACGAAAGTTAATTCTGTAAGTATTCCTACTTGTAAATTCTGCTGACCCTTGCAACTTTTAAGTATTTGGCTTCGGCTTTTCATTAACTTAATTATTGAACAGTGTACGAGGAAATTGAAATAAGCCATTATTTTTACAAATCAGTGTAAACAAACCAGATTACCGTTTTCCTCTGAAAATGGACTGGTTGTTGGACTCCTAGGACTGGACCCTCCGGAAGATCTCCGGCGCCGGTTCAATGAACTTCCAAAACTAACACAACTGTTTGGCCTCTGACCAACAGGGCTTGCTGTTCGCTGTCCAACTGCTCCCACTGGACTTGTTGCATGCTGGCCTATTGGTCTAAAAGTTCTGCCAGCCTGGACAGGATTTCCTGGAGATGGTGAGGTACCTGAGGAGTGTATAATATATAAATTAATATGGTTATAATAATTATTATTCATAAAATTAAACATCAGAAACTTTGATAGTAATTTCGTGTAAGTTGGCTACTTTCTGAAATCCACCACTTGCTTCAGAATTTTATCAAATTACTTGTTCTGAAAAACCCTGAGTAAGGTCATTTGCAGGAACTGGTCACATGACCCAAAATTCACTGCATGACTGAAACTTCATCACCTCAGGTCTTCTGAGTGCCAGAAATGTAAAAAGCACAAAAAAAGATGGCTGTAGTCTAAGTGCGAATGTTCAAGCCCAAAACACTGAAACATCAAATTTGCCAATGCAAATAAAATTGAAAAGATGAACAGAGAATCGCACTCACTCCTAAGAAGGGCAGAATTTGAATCAGTAAGAGGGGAGTGTGGGCGACTTCTGTCAGCTGCATGGTGAATTGCTGATATGTTGTGTGAAGTATTCGGTGGGCCAAGACCAGGAGGGGGTGGACATGAGCTGAAGTTTGATTGACAGGGCATCATTGGTGAACCTAGTGTACTAGATGTGGATGAATTGACCCAAAACGGTGGAGAGCTGATACGCTCATCTGTCGGACTTGGAAGGAAACTGGCAGGTAGTCCAGAAATGGGATTGGATATGCTGTAGTATTGCCTTGCTGGGTTTGGATTTGTCCGAGAAGGTGAATCAGATAAATTGTTCATTGAAAATGTGGATGTTGCATGATTGTCATTTCCATCAAGTCCCAGGAGTTCCTGCCTTGCTGTGTACATGTTCCCTGCATTCTTTTCTGAACTTTTGATTATGACAGACTGCAAGTAAAAGGATAGGGTCCATCAGTAATGCCCTGTGGCCCCATATTGTAAAATGTGGTGTATCAGCCTTTAGGGTCAGTTTGGAAGGGAATTTGAAGAATGTTCTGTTTGTGGTAACTGGCAACTTTCTCCTCTAATCTCCTTGCGACTCCCTTTTCTTGTCGTTTCTTTTGGCCAGGTTGCATGAAAAACACCGGAACTGTTAAAATCACATCTACATATTTTCTCAACCATTCAAAATGTCCAATTAAGATATAATATAATGAGGATTAATATTAGTCATTCAATCAGACCTGAGCATTTATTTACCAAAAAAGTAACTATCTCCATACTGTTTGAGAGACTGAAGGATACCAGATGATAAAGCTGAAGGATGAGGAAGATAATATTATGTTCAACATATATTGATTACCTTGTTAGGCTGCTTTGGTTTGGGTTTTACACTAACAAATACATCATAAGTTTCCATTATTTTATTCAGCTTCTCTGCGGACATAAAAATATAAAATTTTAAGACCTGACAACACATCAAATTAGTCAGTATCCATAGAACAAATATGGTAACTAGGGACATAAGTCAGGATTCACTGTACATACAAACATTAACAAACTGACTATACATGTACCTTGATCAACGCCACCATCTTCTTCTCTCAGATCAAACATGAGAACCAGAGGTAGACAACTCTGAACAGTAAAAGATATGGCTGTGAGCCCTGAATATCAATTGATTAATCATTAAACACGAATTTCAGCAAAATCAGTACCATTTACACACAACATGTATATGTATATGTATACTGCCTGCAGGCTTCATGCAATCAGTCAAAAAAATAAAATCAGGCAACAAGACTTGTGACTTAGTGGTTTCACTTACACTTTCTCAACAGTTTCTTAATCAGTCTACTAATCAGTCTACTGTGGAAAGTATAGTTCTTACCTACTTAACATTTCCTTTTGAGAGTTAGGAGAATCTGTATTTATGGGTGAGGGTAGAGACACTTACCATCAGATGTGTTCTTGCAAAAATCACAGATTGAATTGACCCTGAGATATACACAGCTCCTTTACGTTGAACACTATTGGGATCGGGAAATGTAATGCTGCAAAAAAAAAAACAAAACAAAAAACAAACTCTTGAATATTTACCATCCACTTGCAGGTGGACCCAGGAAAAATGTTGTGGGTGCTAAATTAAGGCACAAACTTATAAATAGGGGTTCAGGGGCATGCTCTCAGGAAAAAAAAAAAAAAAAAAAAAAAAAAAAACATTTCAAAACACCATTTCCTGCCATTTCTGGAGGCTGATAACGAACTTTTAAAATGTAGATCTGCCCTGTCACTTTTGTAGTTTATCAGTGTTAAGCTGCAGGAGGGTGGAGACCATGCATATGTGGGGGGGAGGGGGATTTGATCTCACATTATTTTTCCTGTACAAAATTTGCACCACACCAGGGAGTTTAAATTTTGACAGCTGTCAAAAAAGTCCAGAGAGGAGAGACCCCAAAGAGGTCATGAAATCCCCTGGCATTTTCTCACTGCAAGCACCTATTTATGTTAAGGTGCAAAGGCACACGTGGGAGATTATGTTCAGAGAACATCAACACATCACTTACTTGGCACCTGTTGAATGCATGATCTGTTTGATGTTGCTTCCATTTTTTCCAATAATGAACAAGTGATGCTGGGGAGCCACATCTACCTGCATACTAACTATCACTGAAGACTACAAGAGAATAGGAAGAAACAAAGAAAAATGATTTGATGTTAATTATCACAACAATAGCATTGGTCCTTTTTATATTATTTAGCTTGTAAGTTAAAGCAAGCCAAACTAAACCAATTCTTGCTCTGCTCAACAATTCTGCTTATTGAAAAGAGCATTTATTTACAAAAACCCAAGAAGAACTTACAGCAATATTTCCTGTGAAGTGTTCCACCAGTTTCATGATAGCTTCCTACAAGAAAATAAATAAATAAATAAATAAATAAATAAATAAATAAATAAATAAATAAATAAATAAATAAATAAATATACTATGTATAAAAATATATAGAAAATGTTCATGTTGCTGTGCAATGTCTATTATACTACACCAGCAGTGTTGATGAATCAGATGACTGCAGGAAGTAATCATGTGAGTACATTGGTTTTGCACTTGCTACAGTATGTTTTCAGTACTCTTGGCCAATAAATATTATGATCTGCTCATGCAAACAAACAAGCGCCAATGGCATGGTTTCTCACTGCTGATTTTTCCTCTTCAGAGTAAAACCAATTCACAGATTACTACAGCTTCTGGATGGTTGAAGTGTTTTCCTAGAGCTTTGCAATTGGCACTGTAACTTTGGTTTTGGTTTTATGAAAGTCATCCAAAAACTGCTCTAATGTGTGATCCATCCATCCATCCATCCATCCATCTCAATACAGTTCTACCCCTGTGTCTGAACTAGTGTTCACAGCTACCTTAATCCCATTTATATGTTGTTGGGATCCTCTGACAATAGCAAGCTGTCCTCCCATTCTTGGCTTCTGTGCATGAAAAAAGTTAGGAAAAATGAAACTTAAAGTTAATTATACTCAAAGCAGAGGTTTGAAAAGTACAGCTGTAATATTATCATTGATCTGAAGATAAGGTTCAAAGCACTTCGTAAAAAAAGGTATAGTCTGGCAAAAAACTCTTTTTCCTTGTCCTTGGTACCTACCGGCTTGAAAGAGATTGCAACATTACATGTTTGTGCAATGTACTGGATAGGGGGTGAGGTGGCATCTGTGGGGTAATGTCCAGTATGTGGCAGCTCAAATGTAAGAACCAATGGAAGAAGTTCCTGTTGATGAAGACAATAGTCACAGTACTGTACTAGTTGTATGGTGCCACTAATTACCTTCAGAAGTAGCATTCCTCAGGGAAAATGAAAATCTTGAGTTATTCCATGAACGTGCCTTACTCTTGATTTCCATGAAATTGATGATTAGGCCTATCACACATAACCATCTGAAAGACCTACCATTGCACTCCCTAGAGATTTGTTCAGTCAGGATTCCCTCAGAAAGTTATCTCTATTAATATCATACAGCTACCACCATCTTATTTAAGAGAGAAAAAAAAAACATACCCTGATTTGTAGCCGAGCACATTCCACACCCAAGGGCTGCCCAGCAATAGACACCTGTCCAGAAAATGTAGAATGCCAGGCTATTATACAATATGAAAAGTTCATCTTTGACAGCACAATGCAATAACATACCTGGTTACTTTTGTCAACAGTGGAACCTCGGTTGGAGTCAGGAAAATGAATATGGCAACCAGTTTCTGACATCACTGCAGAGAAAAGCAAGCAAAGGTACATTTTAACAAACTTTGCTATAGCCTCAAGCAGTCAGACAGACAGAGAAGACTGAAATAAAGAAGAGAGTCAGAGGGGAAGTGGAACAAACAGACAAGAAGGGAAACTGCAGAGACAGAGAAAGAGGAACAAATAAGAAGATGAACAGAGAGAGAGAGAGAGGAAGACAGCCAGACAGACAAGAAAACAGAATCAGAGAGAAATTCCATGCTTACCTCTCTTTATGTTTCCCCCACCTTTCCCAATGATATGGGAGTGATCAGTATGTGAGACATCCATTTTTAATGTGACTCTACTTGACTGGAAAGATAATAGAACAAAACGCACAGTACAAGACGTAAAATTAATATATTGCTAGTTAAACAGCATATATAAGAGTTAGATACATATTAAAGCTAAATCATTATCTAAAGAACTGCAAATTTTCAATGCATCCACCCTTAAATTTCATTTAATATACATGCAGCAATAAATGAAGTCACCACTTGCAGCTTGCATGACTTAACTGACCCTCCAGTAAACAAAAAAAACATTACTTATAGTATTGTTTCCCTTGATTTGGTGATAATTTTCCAAAACTTGCTTTGACTTGCTTTGTGTATGTGAAATTAAGCCCTTGGTATAGACAGTCTGAGCATTGCAACTGTTTGAAGTCAGGCAGCACTTAATGTTATATTAAAAATCCCTGAAGCTATCTAGCAATACAGGAAGTACTAAATGTGCCTCACCTTTGTATCTAAGACTGACATGACCTTCTCCCTGGCAAGTCTAACACACTCTGGAAGTCCTTCTATCTTAATATGTGGATCTGCAAAAAATACAACAGCAGCCTTTTAAGAAAAAAAAGCACAAGACAATATAAAGAGGTTATTACATGGGAAGAAGTGCAATACAGTGGAGTATTTTTATGAGTTGGTTTTATTTGAGTTTGCTTCAGGCAAGAAAAAATAAAACTGACAAGTAAAAATACAGCTGTAATGCATGACTTTTCATGTAATAAATTGTTTATTACACGACAAACGAAGCAGGGCCAAACATTTCTATCTGCACACAAAATGGATAAAAAAATGACGCATTCATAAGCCTTGCTTGTGAAAATTGATCATGTAAGCTAATAAACCTGGTGAGTGCAATACGCTGCCATATTTGCACTCGTTTTGGCCTTTACTAGCACTAAAAAATGTGAGGTTGTGTAGTATTACTAAATAAATGCACATCATTACCATGCTAGTCATAAACTATAGCATAATGATGTGTTGAAAAACACAGGACACACCTTTTTGTATGGGGTGTATGAGTTATTATCTAGAAAAATAAGTTCAAACTAGCTCTTTAGAGCTGGAAATTTTGTGGAAATAAGGCATGTATGCTAGACAAATGTGCAATTATGCAGGAGATGAGGCTCATAGTGAGAAAGTGACATGCACCCAGAAATTCATCACAATACGTGCCTCACGTGGCTCCTGCATGCAGAGGAGTGTTGATCTGAATTGTCATATGGCCATTGAAAGTGAAAGGTTATCCAAACAGAATATTGAAACAATGGACATCTCCATGACAACAGCCCTTTGAGCTAATTCCAGGACTTTTATTCCCATTACAGGACACGTAATGCTGTCAGCTACATATTCCATTCAAATGCACTTTTTGATGTGAACATAGGAATGTGATCCAAGTGAAATGACTGTGAGTGTATCAAATGTTACATCAAAGTATTACCAAGGTGATTAATAATTGGAAGTACAAGGGCCCATTGTAGTCTAGCGTCTTTATCAATTTATACCAGGTGTTTTGTTAAATCTTCCAAAGCACCATATAAAATAGACTAGTAAACTAGAACCCTGTTGTAGTTTTGCTCAAAATGAAACAGAGATAATTATGTTTCAGCTGGAACTGATTCTTTCAATTCTTGAAATATATCAGGGTGTAAGCTGATAGCTTGAAAACAGCTTTTGTCTGGGTAAAGTCCACATACCAACAGTTACTGTATGGGCAAAGTTCAAAACGAGAACATTCACCTAAAATCACTAACTTGATCATCTGTCAAAGTTATATAATATTCTTGACAACTGTGTGATGTGATCTGAAGAAAGGCCTGGAAATTGAGCTTGATCACATTTTGGAACTAAAGTGTGTTGCTTAGTAACTTCTTCTGTGCAAATTTCAATGGTTTGACATAAAATTCCTGTCCAAAAACAATTCCAAAGGTTAACCACAGCTGAAATTAGATACGTCTAAACTATTTGATTCCAGACCAGACAGCTTACAAATTTTTAAAAGCTGCTTTGGAAACTCTTTTTTTCCCCTAGTGATGTTTATATAGTACTAGATTACTTGGGTGCATGCCATATAAGATGGGATATCAAAGTGGATATTTTACCGCAATATAACATCAGATGATATTGTTGAAGCACTAATCCAATGATTTGCACATAAACCAGTGACAAACAAGGTGGAGAATGCAAGACAATTTCAGTTAAAAAACAAAAGGTAAGCTGCTCTTGGAGTAAATGTAATTTATTGTTTGTAAATAAAATAAAATAAAAAGAAGACAATATTAAGAAAAATGTATACAATCATGCAGTTTTTGCACAGTCATGCAGTTACAGGGCCTTTTTGCAATAGGCTTGAGTTGTCAGTGAAGAAACTTATCAGAGGGTTTAGTTATGGCAGGAATATACCAAATTATAAAAAGCAACAATTTTAACCCCTTTCCTTTTACTCCCAAGCTTAAAATACACATTTTCCCAACCATTCAAAATGAAAATGTATGAGTGAGAATCATTTGAATAGTTCAAATTATCAGTTTTCATCAAAGCAAGGTATCAAAAGCCAAGTTTTCCATACTTTATGACGTAAAATATGTTATTTCTGGTGAGAATATGGAAAAAGAAGATGGTGATCAATCATGCACTTCTGGGACTGAACAGGTTATTAAAAATATTATTATAAAGACAATAGATACATGAAAGAAATGTTATACAAAACACTGCAGCAAAAAAAAAAAAAAAAAAAAAAAACTTGACTGGAAATTATGTTTTCTAAACTTATGGTGGCATGATCCTAGACAACCATTTTATGCTGAACCACAGTATTACTTTTTACTCAAGCATTGATGATAAAAACTGAAGAATTACCTCATACTAAAGACAACTTGATACAGTGATTTTAGGGTTTGGACTGCTGAGACCAATAAACAGCACTAATGTTTTGTTTGTTGTTGGTAACAGTAAATAATTCCATATCAATTAAAGAGTTTTCAGATCTTCACTGTGGGAGAGAAATGGTTGTGTTGAGGCGTGAATTTGGAAGTAATGTCACACATCGCTCGATTTGAACAAATCTACAGCTGTAACATGCACAGATTGAGTGTTTTCTTATGTGCAACATGTTTTAAATTGTAAAGCAAAACTTTTTGTAGCCTTGGGTAAACTGCTTTCAAAATGAATAACAATCCATGGACTCGGAAAACTGAAATCAATTATCGAAGTACGTGATGCCAAATTTAGTCCACCAAACAGATATGTTGACACTGTTCTCGGAGAACTAAGTCCACTATAAACTTGAGATTGGACCCGGACGAACTATATATTTGTCCTTTTCCCTGACCGTCTAAAACACAACAAGAACAAGCACTTCAAAGTTCAACAGCTACATCAAATATTGTAATCTGCCCGCCGTGGATCAGAAAATTTGTTGAGCTAATTACAGTTCGGTTTATTATGTATTAGCCGGTCAATATTTGCTTTCCAGTGCCCGCTCCCTCACAAACCATTTTGTGCTTCTGACATGAACCAGACATGACAGTATTGTGTTCGGACAGTGCAAGACTTGCCCACTAACGTCCTGTGCATCTTCGATGGTGCAAAAAGCGCAAATGAAACCGCCACAATACAAAATTAAGCGAAGGCGTCCCTAAACGGCGATATGCCAAACAAAATTAAAAAAAAATTAAAAAATACAAATCAATGTATCTGTCGTGACACAGACCGCGCAAACGATAAACTGACAAAGCAGAATTTCTGCCAGCAAGAGAACCAGAGGCCGTTTGACAAGTCGGTAATGACATACGCACATCGAAATGCGAGAATTTAGTCAAGCGCGCGTTCGAGGAACAGAGAGATGTTTATGCGTGATTCGGTAGAGCGAGCTCTGCATCATGGCGTGCCAGAGCATCTCTTGTTCGCTACGCTTGAGTCGTTACACGCACAAAGCAGGAGGCGTTTCGCTTTCAACTAACGGAATTTTAAGGACTATTCTCTTGGAGAATTACAAGCCACAATGGATATTAATAAATACGCATGCCTTCACGTGCCCCAGGCGAGCTCTATCGGACTGTGGAAACAAAGACGTCTTTTCTTTTTGTAAAAACAAACATAGCAAAAAAAAAAAAAAAAAAATCTCGCTCGTCACGTTTTCATTCGAGCAAAACGGAGAGATTGCTGTTTTCGTGGTGCAGCGCACAATGAAAGTAATACAATTTTTATTTTGCACCTAACGTGTCGGGCCGGCGCATATTTTCCAGCGAGAAATATAATCAGCACAACAATGCTGGAAAATTACCAAACACTTCAATTGCGTTTGATTATGAACTGATTTACTTTCTACCGATTTAAGTAAGTAATAAAAGTTACCGAGAGAGGTTTGTCGGGCACTGTTTTTCCACAGAGCCATTTTTTTTTTTCAGGAGGGTCGCAAACGAACGCCAACGACAACGCTTTGTAGATACAATTTTCAAAGAAAGACTGACACAATCGTAATATATAACGACAAAAGAAATTATTTTAGTGACACAAAAGCAACCTGCGATATCATTAACAACAAAACAAAATACTGGACCACAGTTCTTTACCGCGCGTGAGTAATGACAACTCGCATGTATCGAGATTTCCTTTCAGAGCTCGGGACAAACGGGGTAAAATAGGCTGCGATCGTATCTCATGTTCGTGGAAATGATTTTCGAAAAGACAAAACACAATTTGGAGTGGATGAGGATTTCTGGCGTAAAAACCCTGGGAGCGGTCTTGGCTACTTGAAAGCAACAAAGCGAGGAATAAGTGTGCTCTCTGCCACAGATCACTGGGCGAAGAGAAACAATTCTGTGATCCCTAAAAGAAGACACAGAGAGAGAAAGCAGCACAACTGCGCTAACCTTTCTTGGACTTGGCTCCGATCTTTAGCTTGGAGGGCCAGGTAATTCTGGTTGAGGTTTGCTCCATAATCTGTGGGCAGCGAAAAAATGTTTGTCAGTCAGTTGTTAGCGGAGCCCATTACGAGAAAATTAAGCCGTAATACGACCTCCTCTAACCTCTTGGAAAAAGTCCTCGCCAGATTGTCCTGAACCATTCTCGCCAGCTGAGGAGTAGAAAGCACAAAATTAAAAAAAAAAGCACGACACGGAGTGAACGGAGGCGAGTTTGAAGAAAATGTGAGCCGCGCTGTCGTCCTCACCTAGTAGCATCTGCTCCAGCTTGCGACGATCAACCCGGAATCGATCTTCAACGTTTGGGTCTTTTTCTTCCACCAGACTTCCATTATGAAGAAGATCGCTCTCTTCCTCATAACTCTCCAAGCCTAACGCCATCCTCATGTTTCCCAAGTGACCGCTACCGCACTCTCGCTTTATTTTCGACTTTCATATCCTTGGTGTACAGTCCCTATCGACCAATCACGTGCTAAAGTGACGTCAATCAACCTAATTTAGCACGGAGCAATCAAGCAGATTAACATCTCAAGTAGCCAATCAGTGGAGCGTGCGGCGCCTGCCCGGTTAAACTCCACGATTTCTATTGGTCTTTTTTCGTTACCGTTCTCTTGAGGTCTTCACAGGATGTATCGCTGCGGACGCCTCTGGCATTACCGACTTGAACGATTTTGTGTTTGTTCGCTGCTCCCCGCTTTGTTTCGGTTTCTGTTCTATCGTAATTAAATATTAATTGCTTTTAATTTGGTTCAATGGTTCCCCGCTTGGGCAATCACGCGCAAAGTCGAACTGGTTGGAGGAAATTTTTCAACAAACAAAAAAATTTGGCTGTGTGCGACTAATTTGCAGTTTGAAGTTCCCAAATTCTAAACAAAAAAACAAAACACAGATTCTACATAATAACATTCAAATAAAAATGTCAAGCGAGTCGTATTATCTCAGGAATTTGATGACCGGAGCCACAATATTGACTTGAGATCCTTTCAAGCGTTGGCGTAAGCTTTGTGTTTACGAATCCACTGCAGTAATCATTCCACACTCCTTTATTTGTTTGGTTTAGCGCGGGTGCGGTCCACAAAACTTCCGTTGAACGTGGCCTCTATTCTGATAACAGAATAATGCATGATTTCTCGAGGGATAACGAAAATCTCTTTGTTGTTGTTTCACTAAAGGAATGCCAGCTTCCCCAGTGCAGTTATATTTGAACATGGCCTTAACGCAATTATCGCACGCAAATAAACTAATCAGAGTTCACTCATTTTCACGTAATAAACGCTTTAAAAAACAAAGTTGTCACAACAGGGAAGCCTCTACACTTTGTGCTCTAAACTCATCGGCGTAAAACACCCAGGAACCTCCAAAGTGTCCGTGAATTGGAGCGAAGCTTGGCCGTGTGCAGTCAACTTGACCAGCGCATTGATACGCAACGACCCATAAACATAGTTCTAAACACTGCCGTGCTCTGCATGCCATTGCGCTGATCTTAGGTACCGGTAAAACCATAAATTATAGAGACCGATGCGACCCTAATTGCTCGGCTGAGCGCGTCTTTAGTGAATGTGGCTCGACCACGTTTGAATTGAATGTTTCGCGTCTACTGGCGCGCGTAAGGGTTAAGACCAAAACTCTAAACTGTACAGGGGGCGACTACTAGTGTTCAGTGAGCAAAGTGAGCTGTCTTGACGGTAATTTTGTTGCTAAAACCCGGGTCAGTAACCTTGGTTGAGTTGCCGGTGGATCCGGGGTTCACGCTTTTTCAAACAAAAACCCTGTTCTAATCTCATTTCTCACCGTGAACGGTCGTGATGTCCTACCGTAATAAACTGAACCCGCGTGGAACGTTACCACACACGGGTGCTTTTGGTAACTGTTTTTGAGTTGTTCTCTTCGAGTTCAGTTTCGATTTCACAAACGCTCTGATTTGTTTCGGATAAATAGCGAACTCCCTGAACATTACTAGTCAGTGGAAACCCGGAGTTGGGAAACTGGGGGCCGGGTTTATATGGGCGCTGACATTTTAGTTCTGTAGCATTTCCGCTCACTGACGGCGAGACAAGAAATGACTATCGTGTAGTTATAATTCCCTCAGTAAAGTCTACAAACTCTCACACAATCAGATAACAGGACAGATCGAAGCGGCTCTTTTTATATTTGTTTCAGTGCTCACTGATTTGGGTGTGTACCGAAGAGCTCTTGAGTTTTCAATCGACAAAACCAACCACTCAGTGATTTTTCTACCATCATGCCCATAGCCTGACCACTACTCGTGCGCAGCCGAGCTTATTTGCTTCGACGAACGGGCTATAAAAGCGCTTAAAGCGTCAAGCAACACATTCTTTACGGCGTCCACTATTTCCACACCAATCTTGCGTCGGGGTAACGCATAAAAAAGAATGAAATATACCAATTTTCCGCCGTCAAACTCATGACTATGTTCCCAGACAAAATCGGCACCCTAAATTCTCCCAGCTTAACCTGAACAAAACGTTCTGAGTAGTGTTTGGAGAAGTGATAGTCTGACCAGCTTGAACGCAGGCAGACTGCTCACCTGCCATTTTCTCCGAACAACCTATTCGGCTGACTGAGTATATATTGAAAGGAGAAGATTAGCTCTGATCACTCTGCCTTTGTCATCATTATAGGTCTTGTTGTTGCTGTTTTCCGAGGTAAGCCGAGTGGAAATTTTTTTCGACGATCGATCGGTTGATTGATTGCAGCAGTCATTGTTAACACTATAAACCGCACAGAATTCGGTAAATCAAAACGTTTTGCGCAGCGGTCAATAACAGCAGGTGCTATGAAGGATAGCGGAAAAAAAAAAAAAGAAAGAACAATCGTTATTCCGTCAAAAGTGCCAGAACTTCTGCGGTGGAGAAGTAGTCCTTCGCAATCACATGCATGAATTTGTTCAGTATAGAAAAAATCGGGGCAAAGCTCAGAAATTTCATTTAACTTTATGCAATTTGCTTCAACTATTCAGTTTACAGCCATAAGAAACAAACAAACATAACTCTGACCGTCCTTCCATGTGGAAATAAATTCATGTTTGATGCTTCTCCAGTGTCCCAATGGCAGGCGCAGTGATTTCTTCTTCGGTCATTTCCCGAAGGATCCGAACTGCGTGTCCCTTATACAGACTGGTGTCTCAGCTCTCTTCTCTGACGGACCTTCTGCGTGAGAATCATGTCCCATGGGAGAAACCATCCGGTTTCCAGGTAGGCAATCGTCAGCTGGTTTTCATAACAAGCTTCTCAAAGTCTGGGGTACAAGTTAGACGATGCCTCACGTGACCCAAAACCACCATGTCTGCCCGCTCCTCCTCCGTGTGAACAGAAACCAGGTCCTGCGAGAAACGAACACAAAGATCCACTCAGATTTTTTAGGTCCTAACTCTCCCAACCTGCTCCGAACAAAATGTTTGAGTTAATGTTGTGAGAAGTGATAGTCTGGCCAGCAAAATAAAAGTAAACGGGAGGGGGAGGTGGGGGTGTGGTGGTAACAGCTGCAACCGCTTGATCATTTGTACAACTACCAGCTCACTACGTCATTCGTGCGAGAAAACGTTGGGAGGATCAATATATCGAAATGATTTATATGACGCAATTGTCACCAGGGAGTCATGTTTGGCATGGGAAATCCCTGGTGTGTTTTGATGGGATACGCGTGCAGGTATAAGCTTTTACGTGTGTTTACGTAAATCCAGCTGCAAATCCTCTTCGTTTATTTCCGATCGGTTTTTTATTCCTCCCGCCTGTCACAAATCAAAGTTTCATAAACACGATCTTTAAAACCGACATTCCCCTCCTTCCGATGTACAAGGTTTCGAGTGCCACACGATGTCAAGCGGTTATCGCACCGGGTACTCCGTGCACGAAGCCCTTGAAAGCTGCCACGAACCACATAGTTCAACAGCCCTTTATTTTTCTTCCCATTCCTCCATCCCTTCTTTCTTTGCATTCTTCCTTCTTTTTTGTATCCTTTCTTTGTCTCTTGACTCTCGACTTGATAAATATCGTGAGTTCGTGACGCTTGCTTTAACCTTATTGAAAAGCTGGGCGTGAATGTCGAAAGCCCAGGACAAACAATGTCAAGGACGTGCTTAGAAGAGAAACCCCCCGACTTGTAGCCGGGTCACTCGCCGACCCTCGAAAAGATTAGGTTCACATGAGAGAACTTGACTCAAGACGTCGTCCCCAGGTGAAGAGGTGCTAGCCAGATTGAACTCGTGTATTAGTATAGAGGAAGTTGCATTCCACTGTGTAGTGATGTTGGTAAATGAGTAAAAAATGATGGATTGTATCAACGTTTGACATGAATATACTGAACGCAGTGAAGAAAATGACTCGGTCACACTTGAGCTAAAAGCACGTTTAACCCTGCCTGACCGGCCTTGACCGACTTACTGCGTTCTCTTGTACATTTCTAACGCAATCGCAAATATGACCGACCAACCACAGTATGCGATTCGAGCGTTTTCCTTTCAGAATTCTAATCATCTCTCACACGCAATTCCACTCACACACACACCCCCCCCCCCCCCCCCCCCCCCCAAAAAAAAAAATCAACCTGCAGTTGGAAAACGTCACGATTTAAGCCCGTGTTAGTCTACCCGACAAGACATGCGTGGGCTCGTCAAGCACCTTTCAAGCACAGGGCGGGCTTAGGTGAGGTTTCACACAGCGATGGACACTCGCGACTGGTATTTGAATTTGAAATATTGTTTTAAGTTTCAAACTAATCCTGTGGGTAGAGCACGAAAAGAAAGAATTTGGCTGATTTTCAAATATTTAGATCGCGAATCAGAAAGAAAAAACAATCAAAGCTGCAGTTTCCTGTCCGTTAACCACATGCACGTCCCGTCAAACGTGATAAACTGTGGCCCCATCTTTCTGCCCACAATCTAGAACCACTGAAAGCTTGCAAATGAGAAAAACAAATATTTGCCCTGATTACTCATCATGCATTCAAATCCATGAAGGGGTCTCTTTGACCCCGTCTTCAGGTTCTTTTGTACCGCATTTTGCAACCTTTTCGTTTCTCTCACTTCTCGCATTCTGTCGTCCCTACATCTTAATTCAAAGTTATACGTCGAGCAATCGTTTCTCTACCCTTTTGCTCGCTGCGTGTCACCTACCTGAAGAAATGCGCACGGTGTTCCCATGGCGACATCCAGCGACACATCTCCAAGAACCAACCTAAAATAGAATTTACAAACAATAAATTACACAAATTATCAGCCTTTAGTATATACCACACAAGTGAATAGTGCTTTTCGCGCGCTCTGATTGGCTCCTCAATCTCGGAATATCAAGTACTATTCACCTCCCGGCGGCTCCCGGTAAAACAAAATGGCGCGCGAACCCAATTTTTGCCCACTTTTGTAGGAAATAAAATAGCTATTTGGGACTTGTGTGGTATATACTAAAACAATTACTCGCCTCAGTGTCGGTGAATAGCGGTGCATATGCATATTTACCTCGCCAAAACGGCTCGGTAAATAACCACCGCTATTCACCTCCACTTCGGCGAATAATTGTTAAATAATTAGGCTAATTATCACCATATTATTTTGCTGATTATTTAAAAAATGATTTACAAGACACCAGAGACATCTCACAAACTACGCAACAGCTTTTTCTCGTAGGCGAAAAACGTCTGGTCAGAAAGTGCTATCCGGTGACATCTTCGTCAAATCACTTATAAACAAACGAGCCTCGGACAGACACCGAGGTAAAGCCATCAGTGTGAAAACACGTATGTACGCACCTAGTTTTTCCAGATTTCAAGACTTGAAGCTTTCCCACGTAACCCTCAGAAACATCCTTGAGGGAATGTTTTGATGGTTTTTGGGTTTCCTGTAAAAGAAGCCATTTGACTGATCATGTATAAAGCCTGAAGAGAATGACGGGACAAGACGAGCTGATATAAAGGACTCGGGCGAAAGAAGACGAAAAGAAAGAAGACAGGAGACAAGACATAACGCGAAGACAAAAAAAAAGGATGGAGAAGAGAGAAGACGAGAAGGGACAGAACCGGACGAGACGAGACGATAACAGACAGGACAAGGAAGGCGGTAAGGGACGGAACAAGACGGGATAACAAAAAACAAACAATAAGAAGGACGAGACTAGATAATACAAGGCAGACGATAATAAGCGAGGGCATATAAGAAAGACGAGAAGGAACAGAACGGGACAAGACGAGACGATAACAGACTGGACGACTGGAGCAACGGACAAGGGAAGGCCGTACAAGATGAGATAAATAATACAAGACAAACGATAAGATGCCAGACGAGTCAAGACAATACGAGGCGGACGATAAGAAGCGAGGACAGACAAGAAAGACGAAAAGGAACAGAACGGGATGAGCCAAGATGATATATATATAGCTCAGGCAAGACGAGATCAGTGGTAGTGATCTGACCTTATTAGGAGCAGCCTGTTCACCTGACGGCTGTTCTACGTTCATTGGTTCATCTTGTTCAACCTTTTTTACTGGCAGCGCATCCGGGAACTGGAAAAATACTAGCTGCCCTTGCTCATCCTGGAGAAAAATAACGTCAAAAAAAGGCCGAGTAAGCCGCGGATACGCAAGTCAACGCTCTTTCACTTTACTTTGATGAGAGTTGCTAACTGCCCTACAAATCCAGTATGACGTTGTTAGTGCCAACAAGACACCACAACCGTTGTCTTTTCGTACCGGTCATCACACTCATCAACACCGACAAAATTTGTTGGCTGTCTAAGCCAACATTGTTTTAAAAATTTATTTAAGTTTTACATTTTGCGTGCATCTTGCGACTCACTGCCACACTAAGAAGTGAGGCATAGTGATTGGTGGACTGCATCGTCTACCTTTAACCTGTCAATCATTACATCACATGACCTGGACAGTGCGCGCTTACCGATGAATGGGAAGAGAACAGAGAGTCACAGGTAACTTCCTCGACCATCGCCTTTGTGACGGGAACTTGTTTGACGGGTTTTGATATCTTCACTTGTTTATTGTCCACATCTTCCATTTCCACATCTTCAACTTCTGTTTTCACTAAAAGAGACAAAGTGGCCATAAACATCTTTGCAAAACAGGAAGAAAATATGTTTGGTTGCGTGTTTGCTGCGCTTTCGGATTGGTCTGAACAAGTTTGGCTTCCTGACTGACCAGTCAGAAACAACCGCAAAACTGGATTGCGATCTGCTTACGCAAGCAAGTGGCTATGGCACGTTTTCTCACGCTGCTGATTGGTCTCTTCTTTAAAGTAAAATCAAATTATTTTGGCTTCTGGTCGGCCCGATAAGCCGCTTAGACGATTCTGTTAGATGTAGCAGTTCCAGGTATTC
The DNA here is from genome assembly GCA_964036295.1 of Plumapathes pennacea. NCBI lineage: Eukaryota > Metazoa > Cnidaria > Anthozoa > Antipatharia > Myriopathidae > Plumapathes > Plumapathes pennacea. The sequence continues at coordinate 18,261,340 of OZ038464.1, read as the reverse complement.
AGCTAGTTTGTAACATGTAGGGCCGTTTTGTAATCATATGATGATTGCTTTGGTTTTGCGTCTGCTACGCGTTTGGATTGGTCCAAACAAGTCTGCCAGCGTTTTCGGCCAATCAGGAACAACTACACAGTAAAACCCGGTTGTGATCGTCTAACAGCAGGACGTGGCACTAGTGTTTCACGCAAGCTCTTTTTGGCTGTTTCTTAGTGTATCTGTGTTTGGCGTTGTAATTACTTTGGTCTTCGTTTCATATGAGTCGTGCAAAAAGCGCTCTGTGCCTGTTGTAATGTTGTTTGCCTTGAATAAACTCTCACCGTTGTTGTCTACTGAGTCCTCTGGTTCTGACTTGTACTGTCTGGATTTAGACGCATTAATTGAGAGAGGCAGTTGCACTGGATGCATTCCTTCTTCTTGGGTTTCTTCGTCGTCATCATCTCCCTGATAACATTTCAATAACACGGAGGTTAATATATTGATTACCAAGAATGTCCGGCTGCTTGTTTGGCTCAGAGAGTATTCCTGACATCAACAGAACTTTTTGGCAAGGGATAACAATGGGCTATTGCCGAGATACGTGTGACGACATTTTGCCAAACAAGGCCTAACCTTTCCTGTGAAAAATTCTTTCATGCCACTCAAACTCATTTTCATGAGAAAGATTTTAGACTAAGATTGCCTAATCAAAGACTTACAGTGTCCTGAAGCATTTTTAGGACTCTGTTCGACTCCTCTTCATCCCACTCATCTCTCCTGCAAAAGAAATGAAGAAGTACTGAATCTATACGTGCCTCAAGATTACCACAACTGGCCTTCTATTTGATCAGTTCACTGCTGAGTGCACAGTATGAATGAACACCTCTGTCCAGGATTTGTGTTTTGAACATTTGGCCTACCCAAAGCATGTATCATGTAAATAAATATCATTGACCAAGTGTGCAGTCTGTACCATAAGTTATGGACCTGTAAATGACCAATCAGAGCGTATATACTATCTGTGCCATATAATAATACTGGTTACAGTACCTTTCTTTCTTGACTGTGGATCTATTGCTGCCACCTCCAAAGCCTCCTGCTGCATGGTTGGAAGTAGTGTGTGGTTGATGACCTGATATGGATCACAAAACAAAGAAGAGCAAATTATTGGTCTTTAGTAGGTGATAATATCATGTGACCTCAAACATCACTTTTCGACTTCAAAAATGCCTTGAGCTCAATCAACTGTAGCCTTTTTTTTTTTTTTTGGAAGTTTAATCTTAGACACAGTTACCATGTTCTTATTGTTATATTTTATGTTATTTTTATCAAACTCAGGAGTTGGCTCACCTGCTTTTTGTGAAGGACCCAGAGAAAACACAGAAGGAGAGCTGACAAGGTCTGGCTTGCCCCTTCCCCCTCTCCCTCGGCCACGCCCACGGCCTCTGTCCTGCCTGTTTCTCTGATGGTTTTCATTCTGCATTTGAAGTAATACTGCGATGAGCTGTGAGCTCTTCAAGTATCGACATGTCAGGTGTGTCAGTGGCAACTGGAAAATAACTAAGCTACTTTATAGGTCAGGTTGCACAATGTACACAGTAGCATGTTTTAAAACAATGCAGGGCTGCTAAAAGCTGAACTTTGGTGTACCTTCCGCTCGTGTGAAGAGTCTTTTTTTGGTCTGTAAGAATAAGAGCAGGCACAAGTATAAAATAGAGTACTCTTTTAGGAGTGTGAAGGGAAAATGGGACAACTTGAAAGTAGACATACAAGTAAAACTGTAAAGTAACATGCTAATTTAAACATACTCCTCTTTCACTCTTCTTGATGGGATGTTAGGCATGTATACCCTCTGCAAAATCATGAACATAAAATAATGTCAGACTAAGATGTACAAGCTGACGTCTAATCTCATCTGCACACTTGCTGTAAAGCGCCCTGAGACTACAGTTATGTGCGCTATATAAGAACTTTTTTCCTATTAACTATATGTCTGCTTCATGTAATTTAGGAAGTCATCATTTTTGTGGCAGCCTCTGTTTACATCTAGTGGACTGATGGGTTTACAGTGAAGCATCTATTAGGAATCTGCACAAGGTACAACACTGTAAATAGTGCAGTAAAGTGAAAAAACATAATTTGGGCTAATAAATTAATAATATTCTGTGAATATAAGCAACCTTCCCCACAAGAATGCATGTGAAGTTAACATTTAGGGTTCTTTCTCATTTAAAAAGTGAATGCAAGAAAAGAGGAAAATAATATTATATCTTTTGCAACACACACATAGTGTATATAGCTTGGCAACAGAGCACAGTTACCTTGGTTTGTGATCCAGCAGTCAAGTTCAACTTTGGTGACCCACTGAGAGTCAAATCTCTCGCTGGACGAAGAGTTGGTAGCCGTCCAGGGCTGGAAAAAAATAATCCTCGAGCATTAACACTACAGAGAATCACATGGCATAAATGCACAAATCACTGACTATGTAAAAACAGACAGCATCAAATTTTGTGATATGCTAACTCTGTAGATCTATTCAGGCCTTGTCCACACATACCCGCTTTCATTTTTTCCAGCTTTTTTCTTGATTTTCAAGAATTGATAGTCTGATAAATGTTAATACGTAAAAAAAGTTTAAATTGTATACCCTGTTTAAGACAGAGGATGCTGATTGCCTATTCAGCGGTACGTCCCTATGTAGGAAATAGGAGAGTGACCCCCCTCCCCCCTTGGATATATACAGTAGAAGCTGCATGAGCAAACACCTCTCGTAAGCGACCACATCCTTTCCAATATTGGTTTCTCAGTCAAACTACTATCAGTGAAACCTCTTGCAACAGACCACCCTTGATTGTTTTTGACCTCCAGTAAGTGACCACCTTATGCTCCCAAAAAGCAATTTTCTCAGCAAAGACTAATCAGAAACTGGACTGGACAAAACACTGTCATATGCAATGTAACATGCAACAGCTAGACACATTTCTTGCAACTCAAGTTGTTATTCAGCCATGAAATGTGCAGTATTTGCAGACTGTGGCTCTAATAGTGGCTCAAAGCTGGACCCAACTCAGGCCTCCCATGGTGCAACTACCTTAATAAAGCGACCGGTCTCTTACAAGAGGTTCCATACACTATTGGCCACTATTACATAATTCCATGCCAAATAAACTCGACTCAAATGAACCATCTAGATCTCCGGGAACTGCGCTCTGTCGCTTACCTTGCTGTCGTACCAGGTCTTCCTAGCAAAGCTGTTAGAAAAATTGTGAGAAACTGGTCACTGAAATTACACCAGGAAATTTACTTCAGTTGTTTTACACCTCTTGGAATTTGCGTTTCCTTACCTCGTCCCCTGAGGAGTGAGGTCTGTCGGGCGGAGCTTCCGGAGCTTCCCTTGTCTCCTTCGTTATTATTTCTCGACATCTTTCGTTCTAGGACGCCATCTTTGATTTGGAAATGAGCCAACATAAAAAGATGTCAGCGGTTTGTGTGTTGGTACGCACAGCCTTCTGGGGCTGAAAGAATTTTTCGGGTAAGAGCTCTATCCCAATATCATGTAAAACGTATATAGTGTCCTCTTATGTATTCCTATGTATCCCTATATATTCCTCTGTATTCTTTTGTATTCCTATGTATTCCCATGTATTCCTATGTATTCCTATGTATTCCTATGTATTCCCGTGTTTTCCCATGTATTCCCATGTATTCCCATGTATTCCTATGTATTCCTATGTATTCCTTTGTATTCCCATGTATTCCCGTGTTTTCCCATGTTTTCCCATGTATTCCCTTGTATTCCCATGTATTCCTATGTATTCCTATGTATTCCTATGTATTCCTTTGTATTCCCATGTATTCCCACGTTTACGTAAGTATTTGAAAAGATCACTTCTTGGTGGAACTTGTATTATTTTCATAAAACTAGCAATAGCGGTGTTGTCAGTCATTACAACTGGAGTCTGTGGGGGCTCATTTGAACATTTATGGTATATTTTAGTCTTGAGTTGTTATGCAATAATTCTACCCCCCCAAAGCCTGCACCCTCTGTGGAGTGTACATATGCTCTTTATTTTTGAGTTGTTATGCAACAATTTTACTCCCTGAAGCTTGCGCTGCCTGTGGAGTGTAGATGTGCTTTGTTGTTGTTTTGATTCAAATAGTTACGTAAGGTTACAAAAGCTTATGACACGATATATTGAGCATGCTGTTAGTTGTGGTCTCAATATATGGGCCAGAAGTTTTCTTTCGAGTTTTATTATCAAATGATATGATTTTCTTGACCGTTTAAATTCCCGTACAACCTCAGCTTCTTTTAATCTCGAGTTGATATGCAAGAGCTTCACTCCCCCAAACCATGCTGTCAACGTAAAATGTTTTAATTGGTTAATAAGAAAAACCTGTGTTTTCAGTTAGAACATGCTTGAGAAAGAATCATTGCTTCTTAATAGATTAATAAGACACACTTGCGTTCTAAATCAACAATTTTATCGTTCAATCGTGGACGCTCCAAAATCAAATTTCTATATCTACGTACTTTGAGGTACTCCAGATCTATGCTTCTCAATTCTTCTTAGTGAATTTCAGGCCAAACTGATTAATATTAGCAGAGAAATCCTTGCTGCGCTGTGGTAAAAAGAATTGTCTACATCGGCCATTTAAAAAAAAAATTAAAAAGAGCTATAGCAGCCTGTGCATTTTTTTTTGTTTTTTTTTGTTTTGTTTTTTTGTTTTGTTCTTTTTTGCGGACAATGCTCCTTTTGGGCACAAAAATAGACTCGCATGAAACGTTTATATAGCAGTAAACACAAGTCAAGCCCATCAACCCAAAATCCCAGAAACGCATGCGCTGACATCACAGCTTACAACCCGCTATTGACGCGGCATTAAATATAAACTCTGAGCGCAAAACTCGGATATTAAATGATTATGGCATGTGAAGGGAGCTAAAGCATGGTTATTATATGAGGCGCCGTTCCGAATGTTCGTAATAGAAGAAGCGACGATACAAAGGTACATCCCATATGGATGAAGGGTCTGGTGTCTCGGAGGCTATATAGCTGATTGGATACATATTACTAACAAGTTAGGCTGACACCACTATCGCACTCTTCTGGGCAAGGGATAATTCACCACGGCTTGGGGGCCGGATTATCTCTCCCCGTTCGGTCTGGAAGTTTCGCGGGTGTTGGCGAGTTACTCCTCGATCTGGCTTGGGGGCCGGGCAGCTCTCCCCCGACCCACCGGTGTGTTGTCATCGGGCAGGGTTAAATACTCGGTTTTTTAATTTTTCTTTTTCTCTTTTCTTTTTAAAGTTTCACTGTTTCTTTTGCGATATATATCATAAGTTTATAATCCAGTCCATAACTGATAAATATTGGCAGAGAAATCTTTGTACGTGGTGGTAAAATGATTTGTCAACAACAGCCATTTAGGAGAAGAAAGCTATAGGCTTTTTTATTTGTCGGAAATTGCCCACTATGTTTTGGCCTAATGTCAGACTCGCATGAAACATTTAAGAAGGCTCTCTAATGCTATGACAAAAATGTCTGTGTACAATCTTCGACATTTTAGACAACCGACCGTACAAGCAGATCATCGAGCAACAGTTAACGTGTTCTAAATAGAAGAGCTTCAAGCCAATTGCGTTGTTTTCTTGCTTTATCTCCATAAATCCTTACTTTCTAATCAAATCCGTAACTCAATGCACAGATCTATGCTTGTCAATTCTTCTTAGTGAATTTCAGGCGAAACCAATTAATATTAACAGAGAAATTCTTGCTGCGCTGTGCTAAAAAGAATTGTCAACATCGGCCATTAAAAAAAAAGAAAATAAGAAAGAGCTATGGCAGCCTGTGCATTTTCGTTTCTCTCTCTTTTTTTTTTTTTTTTTTTTTTTTTTTTTTGCGGACAATACTCCTTTTGGGCACAAAAATAGACTCGCATGAAACGTTTATATAGCAGTAAACACAAATTCAATATATAGGAATACATAGGAATACATAGGATTACATAGGAATACATAGGAATATATAAGAGGACACTATATACGTTTTACATGATATTGGGATGCGTGGTGTATAGCATACATGAGAGCTCTGCCGATTTTCGCGGGATCCAATTCACGCGAATTTTCCAGCGATTCGCGATAAAACAAACTCCTGCGAAAAAAATATCGCGAAAATTTATTTACTGTGTTAGATTACTGAATTTCAATTAAATTGACTACAAACAATATTTGGACCTTCTTTGATAGGAACTTGTCCGAAATCTATAAAAAAAAAATGGGTTCCCAACATTAAGGTCTGAAATCCAAATTCGCGAAAGCGAAACGCAAGAAATTGGCAATCTGCGAAGTAAAACTCCCTTGAAAATTTCATGCCACACGGTAGATAAAAAAAAGTGTGGTTTAAGGAGTTTTGAAAACAGAAAAACAATAACAATAAAAATAATAATAATAATAATAATAATAATAATAATAATAATAATAATAATAATAATAATCAAACCAACTTTTAGCAAAGGTTTTCTGGAAAATTTGGACTCTTTTTGCGTCAGAAACTCCCACCTGATGTGTGAGTTTCTACCTCCTTGAATACTTATTCATATTTCTCATCTCATCCACAAAAATACCGCTGGCACACGTTTTCTGCGCCGCGGTGTTTCAGGCCAAAAATAGCAAAATAGCGATCTTTTATAATTTTTTTTTTAATTCGCGAAGCGCAATATGCACAAAAGCAGTTCGAAAATCAATTCTCCGTACATTTAAGAATTGTTTAAAAATGGTCAATTTTAGGTCGGAGTTATCCTTTAAGACTATTTATACCGAACCAGAATGAAATGTGTGACATTGCACTCGCTGTTATCTGTTTGAAGAATTTCTTCTGATTTGGTCAGGCTGCAGAAGTGGAGATAGCACTTACTGGCGTGGCAAATCGAAAGCAAGTCAATTGTCCACTCAACCCACGTTATAATTATTGAACGTTCGGCTTTCTTTCGTCACTGCCGAAAAAGCCGGATGTAGGTCAGCCAAGGGTAGCGGCTGTCTTCCCATGATGCTTGGCGCGTGCGTTGAAGTTTTAGTTGTCGTGATTCTTGGTGTGAGTTCAAATGGCTTTTTAGTGCTATGGTTTGTTAAATCAACCACCATTCAAATCTGAGGGTCACATTGCATCAACGCTTGCCTTTTGGGGGATATGAGTTCTGAAGGAGCTGGAGTGACAGCTAGACGTAGAGGCAAAGAAGGGGCAATCAGCAACACCTCAAACGTCGAGGACGCAATGAAGGTAAAAAATTGCCTTACTCTGGCGATGTCGCTAATAACGTGGACTAACTAAAAAACGATTGCTGCATTGTGCTTTGGGTTGTGTCGAAATTTTCAGACCTATTTCTTCATGTATTAAACTATATGCTCGAACTATGCCGAAGATGCAAGTGCAATACTGTCTTGTTGTTTTCCCCCTTGAATTTGACAAAAGAATAATCATTTGTTTTTTTATTGAAATCTGCGTTTAAAAAGGATATTTCATATATTGCGAGAATTCACGAAATGTTTTGAAAGGTGTTTTGATCATTGCCGATGGCGATCAATGGCACGGAACCACATTTTTGTGTTGTTAAATGGTGTGGTAAAACATGATGGCCACAAAAATAAATATATTTTCCGTCAACTTTTATGAAGCGAATAATCTTAATAATTCTGCAGAGTATTGATATTTACTGTTCGCGAATGTTTGCACTAAAATATTGTACACGACTTATTTCAGCCCAGGATGTAAATAAATACTAGATCCAGACTATTTTTCTCATAAATTTGCTTTATTTCGATTTTTTTATTTTAATTTATTATTATTATTTTTTATTATAATTATTATATATATATATATATATTTTTTTTTAAGTTTTCAAAATCTTGATTGAAATTGTGTGGGTGAGGTCTTAAATGTAAAGACTTCCATATATAAGTACATGAGTTTGATAAATTAGAAAACTTGCAGAATAAGATTGAATTCCTTGCATTTTTTTCCAATATGAACTGCTGTTTTCTTTTTGGTGGACAAGATTTAAGTGACAGTTAAAATTGATCTGAAACTATAATTGTGAACAGTAAAAGCATTTGTGTACTTTCCTTGACATCTTGTACTGAATTTTGAAATTGCAACATACAGTCAACTTAAAAATTAATCTAAAACTGCAAAATGAATCAATACTCTTCTACGTTTTTTTTTCAGTTGCAAGAACCATTAAAACAAGAAAAAGAGGTGCATATGCGTAATATGATTTTGCACACAGATAATTTATGTAGTTGACTGCCGACTTTTAAGCATTGTAAGGAAAGCAATTTCACCCATTCTTCCAGATACTGTAACCAGGTCTGACAACTAAGGGTGGGATGGTACAAATATAATTTAATTGTAACAATTCTTTACCTCTTGGGTCATTTTATATAGTGATTCTTCTGACATTGCTATTTATAAAGATAAGGGTGAATGAGTGATAAAATCAATCTGACATGTTGTGGCATTTTTGTTTGTTTTTTCCAGGAATCTGTAGAAGTGGTTCAAAGGAAGGAAGAAGTGAGTCCCCCTGCAGAGGCACAGATGCTGCCATTTCTGGGAAGACTAAACCCAAAGTATGTCCATCTGTCTGTCAGGGTGTACCACTCTATATGTTTGCTATCAAATGATTTGTGGGGTTGATTTAGAAGTATCATCAGTTTGTGCATATACAGTGCAGTGGTGTTGTGACTACAGTAGTTCCTGTTTTGTGAAGTGTGTACTGAAAAATTAACTCTTTCCTTTCTTTCTTCTCTCCTTTCTATTCCTTTCTTCTTTCTTTTTTCATCTCCTTTTTTTTCTTTTGTTCTGTTTCTCCCTACAGATGGCGAAACTGGTGGATCCGTGGTATGTTTTCACTGGTCATGTTTGCAGGTTTTGCAGTTGTGGTGTATACAGGGCCTGTGGGGCTGATTTTGCTGGTATGTACTATAAGGCAACTTAATATTATTCTTTGTGCCTGATCACTATATCTATACTGTCCTGTTCCTGGGTACTTTTCTCTCTCTTCCTTATTATCAATCATCCTTATTTTGACAGATCCAGGCCATTCAAGTAAAGTGCTATCATGAAATCATCACCATTGGACACAAGAAATACACTGAAAAATACAACCTGCCCTGGTTCAGGACTCTCAGCTGGTAAGCTGTAAAGCAATGCTATGTGTTAAGAATAATAACCCAAGTTGCAGACATCATAATAGTATTGTACTGCAACTGCTTTCTTTTCTTTTTGGGGTAATGTTCAGTGTACATGTAAGTTAAACTACTGTACAGTATGGTGGATTGCCCAAAGTCTCCCTTTCTATTCCATTTTCCATGCTTTCTTGATCACGCTTAATGTACCAGGCTGTGACAGTCTCTTCGATGTAACTTGTTCTGGTTCATTTGGGTAAATAACACTTACAGCTCAGACTTTTTCTCTGTGAGGACTCCTTTCAATATTATAATATTTTTTATTATGCAGTAGAATGTCATCTTACCAATCAGAAAACTTCTAAGTCAGTGAAATTGTCCTTTGAACATTGCTGTTGTTGTTGTTCTTGTTGTTGCTGCTATTGTTTACAGGTATTTTCTTGCCTGTGCAAACTATTTCTTTTATGGTGAGAATATATCAGAATACCTTCATGGCAATGGGATGCCAACCACAGAGGACCATGAAACATCAGAGGTAATTTTATATGTCAATACCATACATTGATGTTCTTTAATTTGTGACCAGTTTTATTTTATTTTGTAACAAAGTTGATTTCTCTTGCCATAGGAAGTGGTGAGGGCTCTTTTCAGGTATCACCGTTTGATATCTCTCTCCCTATACACAATAGGTAGGTAAGAGAGGAAAATGGTATTGAATGAATATAAACAGGGAATCTTGTTGAAGGTGATCTAGTTTACAGGTACAAAGACCCTTTTACTCCCAAGATTAAAATGCAGATTCTCCCAACCTTTTCAGAAGAAAATGAATGAGTGAGAATTAGTTTCATGAGCATTTATCTGAGCAGGTATCAAATATCAAGTTCTCCTTACTGTGTGATATATAGAGGATATTACACGGCGGCGCAAAGAGATGAATTTTATTTTCGAGTGGTAAAAACAATATTTTACGAACGAGTGCTTCGCGAGTGAGTAAAATAATTATTGTTTTTACCACGAGAAAATAAAATCCATATCTTCAAGCTGCCGTGTAATTTTCTTTTTATTATATTAGGCACAAGTGTTTTACGAGAAATTGCACAAACAACCGTGCAAAAGTGGGAAATGATTCCAACGATATCCTCACTAGTGAGGATATGGAAAATACGCCACTCGGGTCCCGGATGTAGTTTCGTATGGATTTTACGCACAGTATATTTTCCAGTAAAACACTCGTGTCTATATAATAAAAAATTATCTCTGGTGAGAAACTGAAGGAGAAGATTGAAGTTGGTCACTCTTGGGGTTGATTGGATTCAAACCCATGAATTTTGTCTGCTGACCCAACACTCTATTGACTATCTCCATCTTTGCTTACTGTATCTTGTTAGGATTCATGCTGTTTGTGCTCAGTTTGAGGAAAAACCACTACAAAGTACAGTTTTCTCTGGTAGGTCCATTCTTCTTTGATATTGTTCATTCATTGTTTTAGCTCCTTTGAAGCATTTAGTAACCAACTCTATGAAGCACGATTTGAAGACTATCACTGAATTTTCCTTTTGTACTCCCTTCTATCTTCCTTTTGGCTTTCTTTCCATTTTTATTCCCTCCTTCCTGATCTCCTTCCTTACTTCCTTCCCTTATTCCTGTCTCCCCCCCCCCCCCCCCCCCCTTCCCTGCTTCTCTCTTTCCTTCCCTCCTCTCCTTCGTTCTTCTTTTCTCTTCTTTCCTCCCTTCTTTCTCCTTCCCACCTTCCTTCCCACCTTCCTTCCTCTCTTTCCCTACCCCCACCCTTCTTTCCTTCCATCCTTTTTTACCTTCTTCCTTATTTCAGTCTTCTCCTCTATCCTTTTCTTTTCCTTCATTTCTTTCTACCTTTTCATATGTACCCTAATTTTTCATCCTCTATGGTATTTCACATTTCAATGTTTCCTTTGTGTTACAGTTTGGCTGGACACATGTCACACTGCTGATTGTGGTGACACAGTCACATCTCATCATGCAAACAATGTTTGAGGGCTTAATTTGGTGAGTTTGCATTAAAATTACTTCATTAATCTGACATTCTGTAGTGAAGAGTACCTTGCCAAATCATGTAATATTTTTTACCCTTTCTGTTCAGGTTTTTTCTTCCTGTCTCCATGGTGATCTGCAATGATATTTGGGCGTACATATTTGGTAAGTCCACACAGGGGCCTATATAGAACTGAATCAGTCTGCATAATGCAAGTATCCCAGGGAAGATGTGACTCATTAGTTGATTGACAGAGGCCAAAACAAGAAGTCGGAAAGAAAAACGTAGGCACGGTTTGGTAAATGGCATGGAACCACATATTTTATTTGGCCTAATGTTAATTAGTTATTTACACATGACAGATATGCTGATAGTTTCCAGGAATAGTTTCCTCATCAAGCATTTCCACTTACCTCTTAGGTTTCTTCTTTGGACGTACACCACTTATAAAGGTAAGGACATTACCCAATTTTAAAATATTATTATTGTAGACATAAAACAAGGGTGCAGTTGTTGTCCTTAACTATGATACTTCTCTTATTTCAGTTGTCTCCAAAAAAGACGTGGGAAGGTTTCATTGGTGGAGGAGTGGCCACTGTCATCTATGGATGGTTGGTGAGTATAAACTGTCAGAATGAACTGCAAAATGATTTGTAGTGCTTTTACTGATTCTCCCAAGCACCCTGAAAAATACTGTATGAGTAGTGTAGATTGATAGTTTGACCATGCCAGCTACAACTTAGAACCCAAGCAACAGATAACCTGTTATTGTCTTCATGCTGAACAACAAACTGAACTGATTGACAGTGAAAATGACCTTTGTAGTTCTTCGCGATTGTGGTGTGGTGCTGAACTGAATCATTATTAGACATAGTCGGGTCTGTTGCAATTTACGTCTATTTACAGATAACTGACAGTCTAATAGTAGATTTGTGTCCCATACCTGCAGGCATGCTATCTCATGTGTCAGTACCAATACTTTGTGTGCCCCATTGAGGTATGTTATGGTGCAAGTTCTAAAGTGTGATGATTAGCTAGTGACTTTCATTTTTTCATAAAGGTTTTTTCAACTCGGAAGATGACTACCACCCCTGAGGTGGTCAAAATGTCAGGCATGAACAGAAGTCTTCTTAAAGACTACATGTACTCTCACTCAGATGATCACACTACACAGTTAATTTATGCTCACCGTTGCTCTTATTTTAATTTGTTTTTTCACACAGTATGACCAAACAAGTTACCACTTTGACATGTCATGTGAACCATCATCATTATATGTGCTGACTGCCTACAAGGTCCCAGCTCCAGTCAAGTACATTTTGGGCTTGGTAAGGCCTTAATACCTTTATAATCTTGTTATAGTTTATGTTTTTTGTTTGTTTGTTTGTTTGTTTGTTTGTTTGGTTTTTTTTTTTTTGACATATGTTGTAATATTTTGTTGTTGTTGTTTGTTTTGCTAACTAAATCTTTGCATTTTTTCAGGTGTCTGTGGGACAGAATCAGGTGTGGCTGTACCCCATGCAGCTCCACTCTATTGTCTTGTCACTGTTCAGCTCCCTCATAGCACCCTTTGGGGGTTTCTTTGCCAGTGGCTTCAAGAGAGCATTCAAAGTGAAGGTACGGTACAGTAGATTACATGATTGTATACTGTCTGGTAGTAATCAGAGATTATAGATATGTGTCCAAAGTCCTACAAGCAAAGAACTGCAAAAGGCCACAACCTGAAAATGGCCAATGACAAAAATTTAGGTTTTTGAGCAACACCATGCTTGAATCGAAAGGAATAAAGGAAACTTGCAAAGATGAATGTGAAGAACAAAATTGGTTCATGTGGGAAAGAGAGGTTAGGATGCCATACCAGTTTTCTGGCTGAGTCTGAAAAAATCTTGTGAGCTCCCCACACAAGATTACGATTATGTTCTTCTTCATCAAACATGGTCATTGTAATAGGAGTGAGTCCAATATTGGGGGACAGAGCATAGAAGGTTGGTTTTGTTTTGGGGAGACAAGAACATTGCCTGTAGCCATTCTCTCCTATGCCATCAACCTAAACATCAACCTCATTGAGTCACTGATGTGAAAATGGTGGTTTCCTTGGTGTCTTTAGGATTTCGGAGACACTATTCCTGGACATGGAGGCCTGGTTGATAGGTTTGACTGTCAGTACCTCATGGCCACATTTGTAAATGTCTACCATGGCACTTTCATAAGGTAACACTGCTATTAGATACTCTTGTGAGAACTTTCATTCAAGTGGTTACACTTTTACTGGGCATTGATCACACTTTACTATAGGCATTGGCAGTAAAATGGATTAAAGACTTGTGTACAATTTACCTGTTTGTAGGGCCCTACATCCTCAGAAAGTTCTGCAGCAAGTCTTCTCACTGACCGCTGAACAGCAAGTGGTCGTTTTCAAGAAGCTACAAGCAAGCTTACTGAGACGGGGAATGCTTTGAGTCTTCCCTGTGAAAAGGAAAACAGAATATTATAGAAGTATTGAAGTCTGACACAGTTTTCTTGGCAAAGACTAGGACTTTGATTTTCTTGGAAGGAAGAATTTCCTGCAATACTCTATACTATAGATCTCCTGGAGGGAATCCATTGCTGCAAGGTGTACTTGGATTTATTTCACAATGACATTGACTTGCAGTATATTTAGGGGTCTCTATAACAACAGCCATATCCTCACAGTATTTATGATTAACACATTCAGTAGTCCTGCTGCCTTAGTGCCCAAATTATTTTACCATTTTACATGTAATTATTAATACTGTAATAGTATTATTTCAACTCATCAAAACACATGCGTGTACATTATTATTTCTCCATTCAAAATTCAATATTCATGTTATTATCATTTTCCATCTCTTGTTGTTACTGTGAAACTAAACAAAAGTGTATTTTGAACATCATTTACTCCCCGAAACAGAGTAGACAAAGTAGCTGAACTCCAGGGCAAGGGGACATGTATAGCAAATGTATTTGGGATTAAAATATTGTTTAGCTAGGGTAGTTTATTGAATGTTTTGAGTGGTTTTGTTTGACTTGGTACTCTTGGAGCCTGTTTGCAGTTGTGAAATTTAATGAAAACAATGTCATCATGAACTTTTCAAGTGTGAACAGCACTTTGTTGCAGATGAGCATTTTGTAAGTTGCTACTAAACTTCAAAGAAGCTGTCATCTTGTTCTGGATGCTGTATTGACTGTCCAGTCTTAATACCAACAGGCCTTACAACACATCAGTACACATTGCAGGAGCTAGAGCATTATCCTGAATCTTTTCTGTTTGTGTATTTTCAGCAAGGTTAATGGGTACAGTGTATACAAGTCATCTTGACCCTTTCAGACATTGATACTTACTGATACTATCGAAAGTTCTTTTTAAAGAACTCGTTCACCTAATTAAAATTCTACTCATCCTTAGCGATGTTCATTTATGGGAGGAAGTGTCTGGCATTAAGAATATTATTTCTAAAGTGTAGACTAGTATTCTTTAGGTCAAATAAGCCAAGTAAGTGTTTTATGTACAATATAAGTTACAAGCAGGGTTTTGTGCATGCTGTTTCATTTTTAAGACTATAATAAATTAAGGACTTAAAAACTTTATTTTATGCTTGAAGTACATAAATGTGCCATTTGTTTTCTTAGCAGTTCCCTGCAGTACTTTCCAGTAAATGTAGTTTTAAGACAGTTGAACTGTAACATCCTAATTAATGATCCTATGATTTATCAGTTTTTTTCTGGGTGTGACCCTGTACCCATGACAATGTTGTAGTGGAACTACCAGTAGTTGACTAACAGGAATCAATAAACCATGCATTTGAAGTGCACACTAGCTGTTAATCTGATTTTCTCTCCTGTGGCTCCTTCACAAAAACAAGTTGGCTGATTGAGCCACACAGCATTCTGCAGATGTAAGATCCTGGAGTTTTCAGACACCCCACTTCCTGGTTACACATTGTAAACCCCAAGTTTATGCAACTTCATAAGGGGGTTTTGATTTTTGCTAGACCTAAACATATGGTAGTAGCATTTATTTTGTCAAGTGACAAGGTTCACAATAGAGCAATTCAGTAAACACAGTTAAACAAAGCCCTTTATTTCTTTAGTATATACAGCCATAATCGAAAACAGATCAACCCTTGTGATTTTTAAGCAACAAAACAAGAGACTTAAATGCTGGCATCCACAGAAATATAATTTACAGGAGGCACTGCTGCTTTAGTTGGCAGTTTCAGTTATATTATCATTATCGTCATCGACCTTTGGCGCCAGGTAGTATCTGAAAATATAAATAGTTATGCATTAGTAAATTGTCATTTACATAACGGCAAATCACTACAGTAGTATTGGACTCCACAGTATTCCTGAAAATGAATAAAGGGAATAAAAGAGTCTACCATGAATGTCTTTTAGCAGAGTCTAGTGTATGTTCTGGATGATTGTTTGCAAAGTAATTTTGGGTAATGTCATGATGACAGCTAATTGAACAATCAATTCCCACTCATTTCTCATACAATTCTTCTTGAATGGTTGTATAGTTTTTTAGCTCCTACCTCAGAAAACCCAAATCTTGACCAATTTTGTACTCGAGAACTGCAAATTAAAATATATTAATTTAGACGTTACTTGAGAATGCAATACCAAAGGACAATGAAAGAAATCCCAGAAAATCAAGCTAGGACTTCCACTTCAGTTACTTTGACCATTCAGTAATACAATGCTACACTAAAATGTTTGTTACACTGTTTTCATCAAGATTTTTGGCCTTACCAAACCCCTAGTTTCTCTGGTGTACTGTAACAGACTTGTTATGACTTATCTATTTAATGATTAACAGTGCAGTGTATGTGTTGATTGTGAGTGTACAGTAGGTACAAAGTGACTTCATGCTGTATATATATATGTTAGCAGTCGTTTTGAAGATAAGGCTGGCTTGTGATTACTACTCTTACTTACCAAGTGGGACATCTGTTTTTAGTGACATGGTTACTGTTGAAGATAGTGGTGTTGCCTGGAATATAGAAGTAAAACTTGTCAACTCTATTTCTTCGAGATAAAAATAAATTGTCTCGGAGTGAAAGGGTCGAGCATGGCATAGTGAAAGCCACGTCCAGTAATCCAGGGCTAATAGACTGTCCCTGCTGGGCTAGTGAGCCATGGTTACAAGTTGCCTTTGGCTGGTTGGCAAATAGATTTTTGTCACACTCCAGGGAAAGCAGAAATAGAACAAGCAACCAAATATCCAGAACTCAAACTACACTTTGACTTACTTTGGTGAAGAAATTTAGGTATCGCAGAGCAAAGGTCAAGGAGACAGGCTGGTTGAGTTCAACAGAAACCTGCAAGGCACAAACAAACAAACATTCTATCACTTATTTGCATTCATTTTTCATGGTGTAGTGTATATGCCCCGGCCACTGGTTCTTGTTGGGATGGAATCCCATAAATTTTATCTTTGAAATGCCAAAGATAAGATCAATATTTATCATTATTTTAGTATTTACCTGGTCCTCTTCCTTGTCGACACTGGCATTTTGTCGAAGTGTGATGTCGCCACTTCCTATGTCACCACTGACTTTGAATTGGATGCCATCTTTAGTAACCGAGATGAGGACAGAGTCACCAATTTGAGTTAAGTCTCGGCAAATCCTTTGAAATTCGCCAGCTGGCATTCTTACCACTGCATCATACACTTGGTCCTGCAAATGAAAAGCAAAAAAAAAAAAAAAAAAAAAAAACACACTAACATGACCATTTGCAAGGTAGTTCATATAACCTCAACACATGTAGACATGCTTTAAGTTTGTTTACTTGTAGATTTGTCGATGAGTCTGATGAGACTATTATTGTGATTAAACGATAGTACAACAACTGATGAACTTGAACAGTGCTTCATCGAAAGGACTTCAAAATCATAACACGAGGTTAGTAAAACTACATGGTCTAATATGGGTATTAGCGATAATGACATAATGAAAGCAACGGAGCGTGTCCAACATGGATGAAAAAATATTCAAATGAAAGGTGTCTGTGATGACATTTTTTGTTCAGTAGTTTCTTTTATTTCACTTTTGTAAACAACAAATAAACTAAAGTAGTATCTTGAAGACTTACTGGGATTCCGAGATGCTCACTGTCAATATCCATCAGCTTCATTTCATAATTGGACACTTTGTCTCCGCCTGTTTAAATTATAAATTTAAATTGTTCATGAGATGAAAAGTAATTTTCCACAAGATCTGTTCCAACTATATGCTCAGAAAAAGCAGGAGCTTCTGGACAGAACCATTTTTAGAACACAGAAGGGAAAAATGACTTCAAAACCTCATAATATTGTTCTCTTGTACAAGACCACAGAATTTGTTTGCAAGCTCAAGCTAAATTACCAACAATAACAGAGATTCCACTAGATCGGCATATGCCGGTATTTTACCAATAAAAATTGTACTGTACCGGAAAACATTGAGGTTGCCAGTATTCCGTACCGGAAAAGTATGAAGTGCAACAGTATTTTTTTCTGTCAGTTCTCCTGTCCAAAGAGTGTGCCACACTGGATATTGTACTGAAGAAATGCACCGAAACTGTCAAAAACTCAGTGAGATAAATTATCTAGTGTCCAGTTCTGCTGCAGCAGAAGAAACGATTATTTTGCTTCACTTATATGTTGTACTGGTTCCAGGTGGCTCCATACCAGAAAAAATATTTCCTATCAGTAGTCTGTACCAGCTGATGGATGAGTCTAGTGGAATCTCTGAATAATAAATATCTTGTTTGGATTCAAGCTGGTCAGACTATTTTAATAAACTTAAAATATTAACTTAAGGTCTCCACTTTCTCCAGGGAGAGTTTTTGGCCTCAATATTTTACTTACTTGGACTTTCAAAAATAAAGGAAACAGTATCAGCATTGTCGTCACATCTCATGGTAACTGCATCATCATTTCCTGCACACTTGAGAATTTTAGACAGTGTACTGGTGTCCATCCCCATGGTTATGTTTCTGTCACACCTGAATGGATCAAACCCCTCTGAATTGATTGACAGGGAAACCAGACTGACGTGGCTGCTGTCCATCGCCTGCAAGCTCACACCATTACTACCACAATCCCAGTTTGCATTGGTAACCAAGTCCTTGATGGCTTCGAGGATTTTCTTCAGGAGGTTTGCTTGATTGAGTCTTGACTCAAACATAGTGCTTAAAAGTCCAGGAATTTTGGAAACTGAAAGAAACTAATAAAAGAACAGGTAAGTTACAAGGGATTGTACATATACACGCAAATATTATCACTATCACCCTTCCGAAAACCAAATGAACGAGCTATAACAGCAATGTACAAAATCGTCAAACTCATCAACGAGATATCGAGATAAACAAAAGTATGGTGCGATAAAACAAGTAAACGCATTTTAAATGGAAGAAATCGATCGATCAGCAGAAACTTGGTCTCGTCCCAAAATGGCGCGAAACATGCATGTACATTTCCCGCGCTCATACAGAATACAGTAATTTTAATAGGTCCGAATCATCCTGCTATAAAGAGATTCGTGTCAGCAAATGAAAGATCAAGGCCAAACTAGGACTGTAATCGGCTGGATTACATGGTTTCGCACTTTGTCGAGATCGCCATGTTCTCTCTCGGCTCCACATGTCTGCGAACAAAGTACTGTTTGTTGACCATATCTCCTTGTAAACGGCTTCGATTTCTCTCGCGAGAGCTAAGATCTACTGCAGGCAACGGCAGAGTACAAGCCTCCGAGTGTCTGAGAAGAATTTCCCGCCGTACCTCAGGGCGGCTCGAAGAGTTGTATTTCAAAGTCGAATGCACGGAGCCCCGATTGCGCTGAGAAAGCTCTTAAGGATTCATTACTAGGCCTTACTAGCTCATGGATTTCCTATGATGTTGGAAAAGTTGCCCGTGAATCGTAAAGTGGGAAAAAATGTCGAAATCAAGGATACACTCACCCGAGACGTAACAGCAAGACGACCAGAAGGAATATGAACTGCGCGCCAATGCACAGTGCTCTAAAAGTGCGGGAAATTCGATTTACGGTTGCTGATTGGTTCGTTCCGCACGTGACAGATCATGTGAACTTTTGGCGCGAGTCAAGCTTGCAGGGGCTTGTGGGAATTTTTGGGCAAGTTTGAACTTGCCAAATACAAATAGCAAAATATAACTATCGTGCAGAATGACACTCAAAAAAACGACGACAATTAAATACGAAAACCAACTAATGCAAAAAAAAGTAAAAGAACAATAAAAGAACACGAAACAAAAACAGACAAAAAAAGAATCAAAAATGATATATTTTGAAAAAAAAAAGAAAAAAGAAATAAAGCAAAGAACAAGTTTTGAAATGACAAAGAAAATCAAATCAGACCACACAACATTGTATTTCCAATTTATTTTAATTTTTCTATGAGAATGATGGACAACCATACAGCAGGGAGACTTGAGCCAACCTGACAACCTCCAATTATTAGAGGGTTTGCACAGCAGCCATGTTGGATGGCAGGAACAATAAAATATTTTTCCATAACAACAGCATTTCTTTCCCAGAAGAATTAAATTCTATTGTTCCTGCCATCCAACATTGCCACCGTGCAAACCCTCTATGTACCTGCAGTATTTATTAATTATGAAAAGCAACCAAAAATTAAAGAACATTGAGGTTTCCTTCTGCTCTACTCCCTTTTATCTGCCCTCTCCCAGATATATATTCATGACAAACAATCACAAGGCAAAAACCTGTTTTTGCAGTGATTTATTTTTTGTTCAGATACTATCATTCTGCTAATAACAAGCCATATAAAGCTCCTGTAGTCACATGACCTGCCCCATTCTCCCAGGGGGAGATAGTATATAAATGGAAATAGTTGAAGTACCAAACTTTTCTTTTTTCTTCTTTTTGTTGGGAGGGAGGGGGGGGGGAGTGGATAAGTCATGTGACTAAGGATATGCATATACTTCCCAGTGTGTGTGTGTACAAACAAAGCCAAGGTTAGCTGACAAGTCATTATGAAACTACAAATAAACACTCTTGCTTCATCATCATGCTATGATCATAGTTACAGCTTTGTTTACCTAACATCATCCAGGGAATATTAATGTATATTTATTTAAATTTGTTAATATATGAACTTTTTGGCCAAAAAATAGAGAAATAAAATAAAACTCAGAAAAATCTTGGACTGAAAACAATCCTGTAAATACCATACAATAAATAATATAGAGAAAAATTGTAGGGGTGCTGTTGATGATTTATTGTGTACACGAGTGAGGTTTGAAAAATTGTACCAAAATTACATGCACCATTTAGGTTTAAAAGTAAAAGGTACACTCTTGAACCTCAAAACATTGCATGATTGTACCAGTAATCTTATTCAGAAGAACATGTACATTTGTTTACCATACATTTTATATAATATGTATGACTAAAATACTTCACTGGGAAATCAGTTGAGTGGAAATTAAAATATTGCAAATTCTATTGTAAAATTGTCAGGAGAATTATTGATAGTCTGAGTCAGCATCTGCAATATTTTCTCCAACATTAATACAATGACTGTGGGCATTATAACCATATTATTCATCTTTCGGCCTCTCCTAGAAATACAATGTATCTTTCTTCTTGAATACTTCCAACAATTTTTTGTTTTGTACCTAATATTTCCTCTGTTGTGCTCCCTCATGAACCTTGTTGAAACTGATGTTTTTTTTTTCTTTTTCTGTGATTTGTTACTATTTTTACTGTGAGTTTAACATAAAAATAATGTACTATCATGGAAAACACTCAGATGCCAAACCGTAACATTTTAACATGTCTTCACGGTCCTGTGTCATGGTAATCGAAGGCCTGCTCTGCAGTAGAGAAACGCTCGTATGCCGAAAAAAGATCCTTATGTGTTATTGGCCGAAGCTGATTCTTTACATTCAAAGTTCTGAAAGAAGAACAGAAAAAGAAAAAAATATATCATCTAGCCACTGCCAAACAAATCACTATCAATTTTGAATGTACTTACGACAATTCTTGTGGATCTCTGTCTTTTAAATAATCCCTGACACATGACATGGCTGCAGTACGACCTGTGAATGCAACACAATAAGTTTTTAAACTTACTTTCACAAAATAACTCTTACAATGTCTTACAGACTTCTTTACATACTGTATGGTACTTACAGACTTCTTTCAAGTCACTGCCTGACAGTCCTTCCATCACTTCTGCCAAAAATTCTAGGTCAACATCTTCAGCAAGCTGAATACAGAGAAACAAGAATGGCACATGTAACGAAATGATAAAAAATGCAAAGATATTCAAGAATAAAATGTATGAGAAATCGAGGAGACAAATCAGCTTTAATTTGAGCAAGTTTTCCATACTGTGTGATATGACTAGTGACAGAATAAAGGATGATGTTTTTACTATCACTCTCAGGAGTGAAATGGTAAAGCAAGAAGCTGCCTAATTGAAACTATACAAGCCTAAGCTTGTCTCATCTGGAACACAAGACAAAAACCAACACTAACTTACATTTTCCTTGTTTAAAATGATACTCAAGATTTCCTCCCGTTGCTGGACATTCTGATGAAAAATATATTGCATGCTCAACATAAACTAAGATACATAAAAGGACAGTTAACAAATTTGAGAGGTTTTGTGTCAGACCAGACTAATCCATCCATGTGTTGAGGTGTTGAGAATATATGACATTTCTCAGGTTTTGAAAGGCACTCTCAGACTGTACTCACCATTCCTATAGAGACGTTTGCAAGGTTCAAAATTAACTTTTGCACTCAGTTGTGCCCGGGACGGCCATAAGTCATGTTTTGGTTGCCACATTGATGTTTCATTGCATCAAAAAGTAGTATCATTGCTCATCAGCACTACAATATGGCATCATATTTTGTGAAGCCATACATGAAGTCCCCCTCACAACCATTGCACCCTATTTGGTTGCCCCATCGCATTTTTGGTTGTCTGGAAAACTGAACAACTGTATATTTTGAATCCTGGCTTGTATATGATCAATACCATAGAGGGGCTATTTAAAAATGTACTCATCTGATATAGGATTTCTTTCATATGACAAAACTTCAATCTGCTACTCACTGGAAGTCCAATGCGGAAAGTGCTGGGCATTCTTCTCAAAATTGCTCTGTCTACATCCTGTGGTCGATTGGTCGCACCCATTACTATCACTTGGCATGAGGAGTCAGTCACGAGACCTGTCAATCAATGTTATAGATCATGGACGTGAGATAGTGTCACAATAATAGTATTAAAATTATTACCCTCGCAAGGCTTCTACACTCAGTCTACTGTACTGTACATGCTGAATGGATTACAAAAATGCACGTAGTATTCCTCTCACCATCCCATAAACTCATGAACTGCGCTTTCATCATCGCTGTGGCTTCGTGATCATATTTTTGTCTTGCCCTCAAGAAAGAATCTAAAATGAAACCAAATAGAGATATTATGATGTAAAGTTAGGATGCAGTGAAATTCTTTAATTATCTACACCTCAAAATAATGCACTTTAAATACTGAAGGAAGGTACAGTTAGAGTATAAAGGTGTAAAGTCAAGTTCATACATGAAGTTACTGAGTACAGAAAAGTACTGACACTTACCAATTTCATCAATGAAGATGATACATGGTTGCAGTTTTATGGCCTGAAATGAGCACAAAACTCAGATACAAACAAACAACATGAACCATGAAGACCTGTGAGAAAATGGGGGTAGTTCTGCATTTTAAATTCATTCTTGTTGAGAATCTTTTGTAAAAAATGGCCCACATGTATGACATACAATATGCACTGAGGTTTCCACACTGATCCACAAGACATGTCTACTTCAATAAACCTTTAGTGTCTCACCAGTGAGAACACAGCTGATGCCAGCTTCTGAGACTCGCCATACCACTTGTCCGTTAGAGACGACACCTGGAGGTTGAGGAAGCGGCAGCCTGAAATACAAAATAATCATGATAAAGTTCTCGGTGGTGACTTCATAAAGAAATCACAAGAATCACCTGCACACAACATACATGTATCATTTTTTCCATACTGAACTGCAATGCCTTTGTTCACTACTTTTAGGTTTTATACATGTTCACTCATTACCTGCTTCTTTGGCTGTGGCTTTAGCAACCATTGTTTTTCCACAGCCAGGAGGACCATACAGGAGAATTCCTAGTTAGAAAACAGTTAAACATATTTAACACTGTTTTGCTACCCACAGAACTGATCATTTCCCTCAGGAGGTTGGACTCAAAAATCCAAATGACTCTTGCCACAAGGATATATTTTATACAGTATAAACTGGTGTATCAACTAAGTGTTGATAAGGGTAATGGAATGCCGTCAAAGAGACAATAGCTGACATTTCGAGCGCTAGCCCTTCAACATTCGCTCTGACGAAGGGCTAGCACTCGAAACGTCAGCTATTGTCTCTTTCACGACGTTCCATTACCCTCATCAACACTTAGTTGATACACCAGTTTGTCTTCCGCCACGCCGGCGCAGTCAACCTAGTTCTCTTAAGAGCTGGTATTACATTGTTTATATACAGTATATATTTGTCATGCATGTTTTCCTGGATGAAAAAACCTCAAGATCTGAAGGCCTAAGCCCTAATTCTCCCAACTTGCCCAGAACAAAATATATGGCTAATGTTAGGAGAACTGACAACCTCAACAGCTTGAAACATCTCCTCATTTCCTCCACAATGAACTACAGACTGAGGTAGTTTCCAATGTAGTGACAGGGGAAGTTTCTTTCTGATCAAAATTCTTACCCTTTGGTGGGGTTAACAAGACAGAGCTGTTGAAGATGTCCTTTTGCTGAATTGGCAGAATAACTGTTTCCTGTAAGGACAAAAATAAACTCAAATAAACATCTGTCAATACAACATGTCAGATAGCAGTTGAAACTAACAGTACATTGAGATATTCCAGTATTATTATCATGCTAAAATACAGTCAACTCTCTCTAAGGGGGACATAAATGCGAGAGTTTACTGTACTATGAACTGCCCTGTTTTGGAAACCACCCAACGGTGTGCTAACCACCTGGCTACCTGAATACACTGACTAAAAATATCTGTATATACAGTAATCAATGAAAAATGACAGGAAGAAACAAAATGGGTTGGAATAGAGGATTTCATTTTCACCTTGACTTCCTCTATGACATCTTTCAGTCCTCCAATATCTTTCCATGACACAGGAATTGTCAACGGGTCAATCAGGTCTGATGCAATAAACAGCTCATATTCACTCAACTGAAAAAAGAAAAAAATATTGCATGCCACTGAATGTCCCCTGCAATGTGATTTATGACATAATGAAAATATTTTTTTTAGATCTTGTGTTCACCTTACTTTTAGAATCAAGCAATAAAATTGTGTAAAATTAATAATTGACGAAGAATATTTATATTCATCATAATTTGGGTCGGAGAGTGCTGCCTGGTCCTGAAAACCCTTACCCTAATTCAGACCAATTATATGATTACTGTATCTATGCACTATTTCAGACCTGACTCCAAAATGTATACTCTATTTCAGATATTTTTTTCTTTTGCAATGATTTCCACCCTATGTTTTCTTCCATTTGCTGTGCAATGTCCACAGCAACACATTTCTGTTAAAATCATACCCTATTCCAGACCAAAAAGACAAAATGGATACCCTATTTCAGACCAAAAAGGCAAAATCTATACCCTATTTCACACTAAAAATGCTTGAAAACAATACCCTTTGGGGCAGCACATACCTATATGGCATTCCTTTTCTACAAAACATACGCTTGGAGAAGTTGTATTGTGAGTTCAGGAGAAACATTCAAGATGATTGCAAGTCGCAATTTCACGGAAACTTTATAACTGAAGAGTACAGTACTTCCCAATATACCTTTATTCCTTTGAGGCCGATCTTTTTTAGAAGTTGTTCCGCCTGCGAACACGAAAGAAGTCATTGGGTTTAGGGTTATAGGTATAGTAGATTAGCGTTTTATAGGATATGATCAAGCCCGAGCTCCCTCTCTTCCAGGGTCAGAAATTATTACAAAGAGAACTTAGACAAAAGTTTTCAGCCTTCCACTTTCGTTTTTCCCACTTGCCTGTTGTTGCGCCTTCAGACGACTTTTCTTCGTTGGATCCAACGCATCAACGATCCATTTGAAGCCGTAGTAAGTGACAGTTCCAAACAGGATGATCTGTAAGGCTGTGGTGACATACTTTGTGCGATCACCGAGCATCTTTTCAAAGAAACAATGCTGTCTGAATACGTTTGTGAGACTGTTGTTTGAGTGTCAGCTGACGGAGTATGCGCAAACGGTCCTGTTATGCGTGAAGCATCATGGGATCTTCCTTTTCGATTCCTCTGTGAGACTTCAAGGGAACGACGTAAGGAGTCGGTAGAATCCGTTGGATATTTCTCCCAAAAAGTGACATCATTTACCTACACTTTCACATATTATTGCCTGATAAATCTCTGATTTAACCGTCGTGTTATTTCTCATGCTTTTCCAGCATGGCACCTCGAAAAGGTCAAAAACAAGCTGGACAAGAACAAGTGATCTCTTTGGGCCCTCAGGTTTGTTGTGCTTTTGTTATCCGCTATTTCCTCAATTGTGCGTAAGGTGCGAACTCAAGCATCCACTGTAACGTAACCCTGTGTGCTGTATTTTACAGGTTGCCGAAGGAGAAATTGTCTTTGGAGTGGCTCACATTTTTGCCTCATTCAACGATACCTTTGTACATGTGACAGATTTGTCTGGAAAGTAAGTCCATACAAGAAGATATTTTGCCTATATTTTGCTCATCAGACTGGGAGCAAGTTGTTATTTTGTCTCCCAAATATAATATTTAGGTGTCTCTTCAAGTGTGGCTCTTTATATGCTTATGATAGTGAAAGTGAACCTCACCGTTATGAAGCAACCTAATGCAAGGATAGCTCGGAAAATAATCGGGGCTTCAATGGGAATTGAACCCATGACCTTTGCAACACCGGTGTGAACACCAGTCTTTGCAACTGCTGATAATGGTCACTTTCACTATCATTCTGTTCTGCACTACACATATGCATGATTTATCACATATACTGCTATCTCAAATTCTCAAGGGAAGCGAGAAATAGTTTAAGATAGATCGAGATAACAGGGTTCTACCAAGGGAAGTTTCTACCAAGTTCATTCCCAAGGGAAATCAGATTCTGTTAGATTAGATAGCAGGGTTCTACTGTTTTATTATATCATTGTATACTTACGTCAGCAACTTTCTGAAACCAGAATAGAAAGAGTTTGGTTTGTACCCGTCAACAGCACCCTGCTGGACAGGTTCCAAGTAGGAAGACCCTCTGCTTGCCACCATCGACAGCTGTCAATTAAAAAGTTTTTACAAGTTCTAATGCTTATGCATGGCACATAGAATTCACACAGCTGGTTGCTTACAAGGTAGCTGATCATGTCCACCGGCTCAATGACAAACATGTGTCATGTTGTTCTGTACATGTTCAATAGAAAGTTTTGATATTTTGCATCCCAGCAACTTTTCCCATACAAATCTTCTTAATATTTTGGAACTTTAAAATACTGCCAAATTTGATCTATAAATGTGAACAGCATGATGCAAAGGGCCTATTATTGCTTGCAGAGCTTGCTTTTGGCTCAGAGCCTCTGTCTTTTGCTAATAACCTAACTTGTTATCTTTACTGTCAAAAACAGAGAGACAATTGTTCGTGTTACTGGTGGGATGAAAGTGAAAGCTGATCGAGATGAGGTGAGGAATTGCCACTCATCCAATATTTGCAACCTCAAAAGTAATGCAGTCATTAGCCAATAAGATGTTTCTCTCGCCAGATACATCATACAACTTGGTCATTTGATACTGTAGTTTGCTGAGGCAAAACGTCGACTGAACTATTGATGATTTTCACCACATTGGGAGAGTTTATGCTGATTTGTTTTAAATGTCAGTTGTTGGATTGGAGTTGTGTTTGACTCTGACTCTGACGGCTCTGACTCTGTATTCCAGGCCTCCCCTTATGCTGCCATGTTGGCTGCCCAGGATGTTGCTGCAAGGTGCAAAGAGATCAAGATCACAGCCTTGCATATTAAGTTGAGAGCCACTGGTGGAAACAGGTCAGTCAGATTTTTCTGTACATGGTATGATCAATCCCAGAATTCACCAACTTGTATTTGTGATTTGAGGTGAATACCTGGTTTATGGTCCAGTTCTGTTTCAGGGTTAGTTAAAGCAAGAGGCTACAGTAGGAAATTGCACAGCTTCAGTGCTGATTCGTGTTTTCAATGGCAATATGATGCATGCAAGTTACTCAATTAAAATGTTGAAATTTTACCTCTTGCTTTAACAGGACTAAGACTCCAGGACCTGGGGCTCAGTCAGCTTTGAGAGCTTTGGCACGATCTGGAATGAAGATTGGTCGCATTGGTAAGGACTTGTCAAACTCGGGGTGTTTGTATTGATCTGTACATGAAAGGGGATAATTCATTCAGTTCCAAAGAGCATGCAAATTCTCCCAAATGAATGATGAAATGAGAAGTGATATCTTAATCAGCTTTTATTTGAGCAAGGTAACTAGTGTTAAGAATCAGTTGTGATTTCATAATTGATCATCAGAATTAATTGAATTGTCCCAACCAACTGATTAATGATTTCCCATTCAGCCTCAGCCGCCACCACCACGAAGTTTACATATTATAAAGCAACATGTATATGAGGCAACACTTAGAGGGGAACCTGGGAATGAGCTTGCAACAAGCATTTGTTGATTCATTGGTTTTAGTTTCACTGCGATGGTCATTGTTTGACATTTTTTTTGTTTTGAGTCCCAAGCGACAACATTAAAGCTCCTATCATGTTGCCGAGTGCATTTGTTAATTGATATTTTAATTGTTCTTTTCCACAGAGGATGTGACTCCCATTCCATCAGACAGCACCAGAAGAAAGGGTGGCAGACGTGGACGGCGTCTGTAAATTTGCCATGTATATGTGCAACTTAGAAAAATAAAATTGCTTTACTTTGGGAGTGTGAACATTTTTATTTTGTTAAAATGATTCAGTACGAGCAGTACCATGGGAGCTTGGGCTGCTGGGGGTCGGGAGTGAGGTGAAGCTGTCCTCAGTCCCCCATGGATACACTGATCAGAAGTGAACAAAACAAGCCTTTAGAATGATAAAACTTTAAACTGCTACTAATAGTCTTTAACCCATTATTATTTCAGAGCTTGCTCTTTCTGAAGTGGCTGTTTTGTGGGAAGGTCATCCTTGATGACTCAGGGGCAGATCATGGGGCTTTGGCATCCCATCACATGATCTGCCCCTGGGTCTTCGAGGATGGGGCAAGGGCTAAAGTTGATAAAGAATGAATTAGGGTGGAGGGTTCTCATTCCATCAGCACTTACCATGATGCACCGTGCTCGCTTCGTATTTTCTGGGGCCATGAAAATCACTTTTCTCGTATTCTACAGTTAGTGACGGAAAATCCATTGTCCAAGCATCTGTCGCATGCTCTGACCTTTATTTGATTGCAAGGGCTTGATCATGTATCTGTAGTGTTCTTTTTCCGATCGGGGTGATGTGTCATAATAAACAATATGTGGTGTGCATCATGGTAAGTGCTAATAGTTTAGTGAGAAGATGGCAGGTTATTTGTTGGCTTGTCCAGGCAGTGATCAACTTCAAATTCCTCTAAGACGGACAAATGATAGGAACGGTTCCTGCCCTTTCTTCAGTCATTTACTCTTAACTGAACTCTCTTTTGGACGGACCAAACAGTTGGAACTTGTCACGAGGGTGTCTGTCAGGAGTTGACTATATATCATTAAAAGATTAGGGATCCGGGCATCACAAAATCCGAGGGTATGAACCAAAACATGTAAACAGAATAAATAAATAAAAAACTGTGATGTCTCCCTCTCCCCCAGGGGAATCTTGTTGTAATCTTCAAAGAGAGGCTGGTGGAAGACGATATGGAATAGAAATGGAGCAGTTGTGGTTTGAGTGGGAAGAAAACAACGAAGAGCACTTCTCTTTTGAAGACAGCGACAGGTTCGAAGAAGACTCACTCTGCTCTTGGATATCTGAGCCAGAAAGTTTATGTGGAAATTGGAGAGGTTGGAAAAGAAACTCTCAGAATGGCGGTATCTTGGAATCTGACAGCGAAGATGGAGTTGAAAGTCTCCTGGAACTATGTGCCCGTTCCGTGGCTAAATACATTCCTTTTGAAACTGTTGAACGAGCATATCCACAAATCCCAGAACAGCTACAACTGAGGGTCGCATTTTGGTCTTTTCCCCTTGCCGAAGATGATATCCGCTTGTATTCGTGTTTAGCAAATGGTTCTCCGGATGAATTTCAAAAAGGCGAGCACTTACTGAGGGTAAAAGCAGTCAAAGACGTGCTTCAGATTGGTAAGGAAAACTGCTAATTCACTCATGGAGGTTGATATTGCCGGTTAAAAGTCCAATTTCTTACGTCCCACTGACTTTATCGTATTTGTAAGTTAGATAAATAAATAAATATTTAAGATATTCTTTTAAAATACTTTTTCATGGTTGAGTAATGCTATCGTGCAGTTAAGATGGAAAGGGTACCCGTCTTTAGTGCGAGAAGATTTACTGTTAATCGATCATTGTCAATTATTTAATCAAATATAAAATTGGCTGTTAATTATTTGGTATCATTATCGTTTTTTTCGCTGATCTGTCGGACCACTGAACTCGAAGCTGCTCACACCTGTTCCGACAAATTGACGAAGGAAGATTATGCATGCAGTTTCCTTGTAGTCATTTTCATACTGTATGCATGTTGCTTTTCTTCCCAACATTCCTGCCTATTTTCCAAATTATTTATCACTAATCAATAGGAGACAAATTAATAGACTCGTTTGGGCAAATTGATTGTTTACTAAGGCTCAAAGTAGACCCCTGGTGAGGGAGGGAGGGGCAAAAGACTAGCGAGTGAACTGGAGATCTAACCGGATAAGGTGCGAATCACGAGGAGGAAATCTGATAACCAATATATTACACAACGTGACTAAATAATTAACCTATTTAATCAAGAGAATCAAATTCTATTACTGTAACTACAGTAATGACAGTGAAACCACAAAACCACACCACACAAACAAAACCACCACGACAAGCTCATTTATTTCATGTTTTTTCCCTCAGGTTTCCACTTAAGTTCTACCGTTCATCAACCACATACTGCCTGTCAGACGAAGGGGATATTTAATGTTGCAGTCATGTTTGACAGAGGACGCATTACGTCGTGTAACTGCACTTGTAATCAATCAGCCTGGTGTGCACATGTCGTTGCATTATGTCTTTTTCGCATCGAGCACCCTGAACAGGTTTGCCTGAGGGCACCAGTGTCAGAGTATTTGTCACGTTTAAAGAGAAACCAACTGCAGAAGTTTGCACAGTACCTCATCAATGAGCTGCCTCAACAGGCAAGTGTCTTTGTTATATTGCAGTTACCACTGACAGTCGTCGTCTTGGATATAATTTATTAGGTAAAGGGGTAGGAGTTGGCAAACAGGGGAACTTTTTGTGTTTCTCCCAAGAATGGAGGCAAACCTTTTATGCTCTGGAGTATCTGTGATATAATCTGCCGATTGTTTGCATTGCAGATTCTTCCAACAGCTCAGCGTCTTCTTGATGAGCTGCTGTCCTCTGAGGAATCTCTTATAAATTCTGTATCAGGAGCCCCAGGTGTGATATCCAATGTTGCAAAAACATCTGTCACCAACAACAGTCTTTCCGAAGGCTACTCTTACCTGGACAATCAGACTGGACAGGCTACTGAAACCATTTTCCACTGGCATGTCTAATTTATGGAATGGACATAACCAGTGGAACCAACGGAACCCCAGCCATAACCCTAACCCTAACTCTAACGCTAGCTCTGGGTTAGAGTTAGGATTAGCATTCCATCGGTTCCATGAATAATTATTAGACATGCCAATTTGCCATATAGGATTACTAAAATATGAAGCATCTTGTGGTGATGTTGTTTTCCTTTTAGACCCAACTGCAGGTCCTTCGGCATCTGAGCAATCCAAGTGGTGTCTGGATGAGACATCTCTGCGTGACAGTGTTCGAAAAATGCTCATCAGATTTTGTGGTCCTGGACCACTGGTTTTTAGTGACGTCAATGCCCTTATCTTTACTGCTCCACCTACAGCAGCTGAATGGTGAGCCCCAAGTTTATATTGTAGATTATCCCAACTAGCTAAGAAAAAAAGCTATAAGTAGTATAATGAGAAGTGACACAGTTCAATCAGTTTTGATCTGAACGAGCCAGATTCACCAAACTGTGTGATGAATAGATTGAAGTTCGTTGATTCAGGGAGTTGATTCACCTCAAGAGCAACCATCTTTAGTTTACAGTTTTTCATTTTTTTCTTTGATATGCAAAGGTTTTGGATTTTGCTCCATTAGGTCAAATCTTCTGAGACCCCTTCGCAGCCGTGAACCTGAAGGAATGTGGAACCTGCTATCTATTGTGCGTGAGCTCTTGCGGCGTGGAGATGACAACGCCATAAGTCTGCTGGTCATTTTAACAGAGGAGTGTCTTGCTAATGACCAGGTGGTGATATGGTGGTTTGAAAGCAGGAGCCAGGCATCTGGCAGTTTTGCATCTCATAACCATGGCAATGGTCACCGTGGTAACAACAATGCAGCCAGTACCGAAGCAACAAAACATGCATGTGCAGGGTTTTGTGATGAGCTTGTGACACTGTGGAGGCTAGGGGCATTGAATCCTAAATTAACGGATGCAGAGCGAGGGGAGTTACGTAAACAGCTGGATACTTGGCACCAAAAGGCCGTACAGAAAGGAAGGACAGGTGAGATATACAGTGCACAGTGTACATATGCTGCACAACATTTCAAAATTCCAATTGAACACTTGTCTCAAAAGATAAACTTACTGCGCTAGCCCTTCAGTCCTGTGAGTGAACTTTAACTTTCTCCTACAGTCTCTCGACACGGTATAAAGAAC
Organism: Plumapathes pennacea; assembly: GCA_964036295.1. NCBI lineage: Eukaryota > Metazoa > Cnidaria > Anthozoa > Antipatharia > Myriopathidae > Plumapathes > Plumapathes pennacea. The sequence continues at coordinate 18,229,129 of OZ038464.1, read as the reverse complement.
CTGCTCAGATGAAAGTTAATTCAGCTATCAATATTCTCACTACATCACTCGTACAGCACATTTTTTTCTTGAATGCATTTGGAAGAATTTGCCGTATTGTGAGCTTTAGAATAAAGATTTACTAGAAATACGATAATCGCATATACCCCCTCACTCTGCCATTGATGGGACTTTTACTTTTGGTAACTCCCAATAAGAGTAGCCTTTGTTTTACCGAAATGTTGACTCAATCTTTTCTTCGAACTCAAGTGCTACACGCAAAGGAAGGAGAAAAAGAATGGTGTGTGTTATACTTTTGCGTTGAAAAAAGAATCGATTGCGTGACGAAGTACGTATTTCCCACGGTCGGCACGTCAAATTAATTCATACAGTCTGCCAAGCACGTTCTCGAAATTTAATACTCAAAGTTTGAAGTTGGTCGGCCGTCGTAGTACGGGAAAAAAGGAACACTGATTTTCTAATTTCGAATTCATAGGCAGTACAATTAAATAGGCTTCCTGTGCGATTTGTTTTTACTACTGCATGCACCAGACTCAGGCATGCATATTTAATAGGCTCGAATTGTTTTGTATTTGAACCCACTCAAAACAGCAAAATTTCTCCCAGAATCAAAGCAAAACTTGAACAGTTTACTTCAAATTATACACGGGCTTCAGACCCAGTAATACTTCTAAGGGCTTGTGAACGATTTTCGCTGCAATCACCGCGTGTCAGATTACAGAAAAATAAGACATCAGACTAAATTATTCAAGACTCCAAGTTCCGATTGCTCTGAGCAAATACGGTAGCCGAAACTGGCGACAGAAGCGTAGTAAAACAATACTTCGAGGGAAAATGATCAGCATACAGATTTTAATACATTCTTGAAGTGATCGAGTTACAAAATATATATTTGTCACGGTGATTGTTCGATTTCCACTGACTAACCTTTGTTGCTTGTCCTTTCTAAATAAGTATCTGAGTTTAACACAAAACGGCGTCTGAAGCTCCCGATTTGCTTTCAAGCACTGTTCCCTTTGCGGAGTTGTCTGTGTTTCCCGCTTCTGTTCATGTCGCTTTTGGTCGGCATTCATGCGCTGTTGTCTTAATTTGCGGAGTCTTCTCTTCGGCCCGCTTTTTCTCCTGAAGTTTCCGATTTGCGTTCAAGCGCTGTTCTCTTTGCGGAGTTGTCTGCATTACCCGTTTCTGTTCATGTCGCTTTCGATCGGCATTCATGCGCTGTTGTTCGCTCGTTTCACGATTTCGCCTTGCTCGTGCCTGTTCCCTTCTCATTTGAAGACGAGCTTCGCGAGACTGTTGTGTTTCAAGTTTTTCAGTTAAGTTCTCCATTTTCGTGAACGCAGCTACAATATATTGTTGCTTCGTTCAAATCTAAATGCTTCGTTCAAATCTCATCTCTAAGTTATTCCGAGTAAAACAACAGGGCACACGTGATCGATCCGGCCTTTGTTATTGGTTAGCGGGGTAACCGCGCCTAAAGTCGTACGACAGACTGACTGACTGACTGACTGACAGACAACGTTAAATTTCGAGATGGCGACAGGCTTGGAGTCCCCAAGTAGGCGGTATAATATTGCTGCATTAGTGTCGTGAGTATTTCCCTCACTTCGTTCGGGGATTAACGCAACTTTAAGAAATAAATGCCATCCATATTTAGCTTTGTTATGTGCGAGTAATGGGTCGCTATTGTCACGGTCATCATCAGCAAGTACGAGAAACTAGTCGGAAATTTTGACGCGCGACTCGCGAGTAAAGGTTACCTTACACGGGCGGACGATATTGCAGTTTCTTCACAAGGGTGTCTAAATTAACGCTCGTTACTTCATTTAGGGCTTCATGTAGGACGTAGCACTTAGAACGAGAGCTTCACGGCTGCCCTTGCGAGTGACGAGTCGGAACGAGTAGTTAACGCGCGACACAGTACTATACGCGCACGGACGGCACTGTACACTTTCTCTTATCGCTCCTTATTCAATGCAGGACGTGGCACCAACAACGAGAGCTTCACGGCTGCGTTGCAGTGCTTTCCTGGTTTTCTGCCGTCGGTGGACGCGTGTTCTCTTGACTGGAACAATATTGACCTTGGCCTTGACACGAGAGAGAAACATAAGTGCCATGGCTTACAACAACTCACGCTGGCGTGCCTGGTGCACGGACGATACACAGACAAAGAGAAGGAGAACGAAGCGAAGGAACATCTCTTGCTGGAGTCAGGTGCATCCGACACCAAACAGGAAAGGTGAGGTCTCCCGTAGCTTGAGTGCGCTCTTACACTACGCTGCTCTGCACTGCGCTTTCTAACACACTGCACTACACTACACAGTACTACACTACACTGCACTAGAGTGATTTCAATAAACCCGTGAAACAGATACTACACTATTAGAGACTATTAGAGACAGTCACGTACACACTCCAAGTAGATGTCAGACTATACGGCAATGGACTATGTTTATTTGCCACCGGAAATAAATTCTTCTCAAAAACCCCTACACAAAATTCACAGTAAACTAGACTCTTGCCCGTCTAATGTTAGGAAACAATGTGGGCACTTGATTGGCGTGTTGAGACGTGCGAGAGGAGCCTAGAATTGTCATTTTCCGCGTTATTTGCAAAACTAATGAGCCTGCATGCACTACTGGCATTTGGTCGGTGAAAGGACAAGAAATTGCCTTGAGTTGACGTCGACTCGCATGTTTTTAGTGACGTTCCGTAGATATGCCTTTAATATATTTGTATCGACACGGACATTAACACTTGCTAGCGGTCGGATTGCGGCCACTTCGGATATTCAATTTCCCAATATCGCGACATTTTGTTTCGAATATCAAAGATATAGACAAATACTCTCTACTAGATACTAGTACACCCTCACTAATAAAAACTGTTTCACGGGTTTATTGAAATCACTCTATACACTATACCACTCTACAATACACTACACTACTCTACGTAACAGTGTGGTATACTTCATTGTTACATAAATCACACTACGCTACACTGCACTATTTTATCACAATGTTAGGCTCCTCTGGCATAACTACATTTCACCAGATTAGCATACAATTCTACACTGCGTAACGCGACGTCGGCTTGACTGTGCGCTTAAAAGCTCAATTATATTTTCCTCGGCTTTCCCAGAGATGAGTCAACGGAGAGCCACTCGACAACGCAGCCTGTAGCGGAAACCTCAGACTCAAACGACGCCCGCACTCCTCTCAAGGACGTCCACGAGGATCTGGAAGTGTTATGTGCTCGCGCGGAGTCCCTCTATGTGCACGGTTACAGTTCAGATGCGAGTAAACTGGCAGTGCGCTTGGCGGAGACGATTCTAAGCGACAGTTCGTCGCTGGATTCGTGTAACTTGGCTTCAAATGCAGACAGAACTCCAGGGACGAACTCGTTTACAAGTACAACCTTAGTGAAAGCCGCTTTCTTATGCAGTGTGTTGTCTGAAGATTCGCATTCGCAACACTTAGCCTTCAAAGTGGGCATGTTTGGACTGGAGATGTCCAGACAGCCGGCGAGGAGCAAAGCTCTTGAGGTCAGTAGGCGACTGGATACGCTGTTCTGGTTTTTACCGACAACACATCAGTAATCTTACCGACCACATATCGATCAACTACCGACCACATTCCGACTACATACCGACCACGTTACCGACCACATCAATAATTTTACCAACCACTGACTTACCACATCAGTAATCGTACCGACTACGTGCCGACCATATACCAACCATATATCGACCACATACCGACAACATACCGACCACGTTGCCGAACACATACCGACCAGTAAAACTTACCTTTTTTTAAGACTGTACAATTTGACTCGAAAATTGTACTGTGGTTGACACCACTGATGTGAATGGACGATTGTCAGCTGCCTCATAGAATGCGTCAATGTGAAGTTGATGCGGATTTGCTAAACGCCATAAAGAATGTGTTAGCGTTTTGAGCGTCAGCCGTTCGTCAGAGCAAAGCTGAGGGATATAACGCTGTGACACTGTACCCTAACGCTCGAAATGTCGGTCAACATCTGGTCATCAACCTCAGGAGTATACATGTTTTACCACCACCCTAACAAAGAGCAAACTAGCTCTCACAGAGTGGGGGAAGGGGGTTGATAGTTTCCATTGTCCCTGAGGTAAAGGGATATCACTTTTAAGGAAAACTTTACCCCCACCCCTCCCTCCCTCACAAGACTATACTTTTTTCATTTCCGACTCTCTTGTTCAGGTCAAGCTGGCAAACCAAGAGTCGGAACTGGTGGCCTTACTAAAAAGACTTCCACTCGGCCCACCGGAACTCGATGTGGTACGAGACAAGGCCAGGCTCCTAAGCCAGGGGAAGCTGCGGCGAGGAGAAGCAGTCCTACCCATGATGCTCGCCACTTTTGTGTTTGACGTGCTGTCAACAAACGATACTTCAAATTCTGATCCGGATTGTCAACGAAACAAAGAAGACGAAGAATTGGCGTTCAAAGCGGCTTTGTCTGCCCTCGGTAAGTGGCGCTAACCGTTTCACTCCTGAGCTCAAAATAGTGAAGAAAGTTGTGAGAACGAGTCCGCTAAATACTTGAAAAACTAACACAAAGCTTGTGCACTACTTTATCGTCAATGTCCGTTCTTAATTAACAGGCATGAAGGCGAATGTTCTCGAGACCCAGTGCCCCATGTTGTGTGAAGGTACGAGACGGCAGCGCGGAGACTTGGCACTGGCGCTGTTGCTGCACTGCCGGGAGAACTCTGGCCGAGTGCGCCAGATCATGGACGTGTTGCTGGACAAAAACCGCTACGGGAATCCCGACATCGAAACCCAGCCGGACAGGAACAACGAGAGGGCGGAAAAGGAATGTCGTGCGAGAAAACAGGAGAAAAACACGAGCAACAGCGCCACGCCTAAACCCCGAGGAGGGTTCCCGTCTCCCCCTCGACGTGGAGGGTCAGTAAATAGGTTTTTTGTTTTGTGTGTAACGTGTCAACCTAAGTCGCAAGTACTTGCTACGGCTCAGGGCTAAGGCTCAAAACTTCGGCTGAAATCACCTTTACGACTTTAAGGCGCTGTTGGACAGTGCGATTTTCTCGGCAGCTTGTCTCGCAACAGCGTTGCGAGGTGATGCCATCTGTATTGGGACGTAACGTGATGAAGGTGTGGAGTGATAACGTGCAGTCCTGTTATGTCAGGGAGTGTTGTCTTGAGTTTATTGTTGGAATCGTACGCGTACTTGTCCAGGTTTTTACTTCGTATCTTGGGTCTTCTATACTAAACCTTCGTTCGTCTCTCCCTATCCTCAGTTCTCAACGCTTGTCGAGCAGCACAAGCGACAGCAGCACAGACAGCACAGACAGCAATAGCGGAAGTTCGGAAAGTGCCCGACTGAAGCATCGTGGAGGCTTCGGAAGGCCGTCGGGAAGACTGGCTCGCGCCGAAGTTTCTAAGAAGGATGACGAAAGCGGCAGTTCTAGCGGAGTCGACACCGACTCTGCACCGGTGTCATGTGAGGCGGGTGAGGAAGAGTTATCAAGTGGCATTAGTGCTAACATAGTAAGGGTGCTGGATGTCACGTGTCAGGGCCCTACGTTGGTGGCAAACATTCCAACGTATGTGAGGACAAGCGCCGACGCCGCGGCGAACTCTCGTTTGGTTCCATCGTACGTTCACCGGGAAACAGCTACGCAGGGGGGTGGTGAGAGGCAGCAGAAGAGAGACTCTTCTGAACTGGAGAACTCGGACATCGATATCGACATTGATGAGCCCGCTAGACACGAGATGTTCTCGCGTAGCACCGGCGAAACGGAAAACCGTGCGGAAAAAGCGGCAGCTTGCGAACTGAGCAGAAACCGAGAACGTAACGTGGAGCGTGGAGCTGCGGAAAACGATTCGGCAGGAGTTGAGAGTTTGATGAGAGAAGGTGCATTTACAGCTTGTGTAGCACCACGTCTACAGCTGTTAAGCGCAGAGGAAGTTAGAGCAAAGACGCACCGAACTAATGAATGCGTATTCCAAGAGGAGGAAGATGAATTACGTGAACGAAATAAACTATTAGACGCCCCAGCCGCGGAACCTGGACCTGGGACGAGTGTCGGTGCGAGCGCGGGTGCGAGTACAAGTGCGAGCGCCAGTGCGAGTTCCGGGGCAGATGGCACAGACAGTAACTCGGGGCGTCCCAGACCACGTGTTGTCCGCAACCGAGAACGGAGGAGAAAGTGGGGATCGGGGCGAACTGCACTGAATCAAGCCACAGAGGCTGAAGCTCACTTCATGTTTGAATTGGCCAAGACAGTGCTGAGCAAAGCTGGCGGAAACAACAACACGTCCGTGTTTGCGCATCCCAGCAGCAGCGTGAGTCACTCGGGACCTCACCGCATGCTCCAGATGTGCGCGTTTGAGATCGGTTTGTTTGCGCTCGGTCTCCACAACCGCACTTCACCTAACTGGCTCTCCAGGACCTACTCCTCACACGTCTCCTGGATTTCCGGTCAGGCTATGGAGATTGGTAGCCAGGCCATAATTCTGTTGCTGAAGCACTGGGAGCGAAATCTAACTCCATCCGAAGTTGCGTCCATAGCGGACCGCGCGTCTCGTTCCAATGATCCCGCCATGGTCCGCGCCGCGGCGGAGCTGGGTCTGTCTTCATTGCACATGGCTCATACGCTAAATCCGGGGGAAATCCTGCGCGCCTTGTCGCAGTGTCGCGATGAAGACTCGCTGCTTCTGGAGCAAGCCTGTCTGGCGGTTGAGAACGCGGCGCATGGGGGAGGGGTGTATCCGGAGGTTTTGTTCGAGGTCGCCAAACACTGGTTCTACCTTCACGAGCAGAATCAATCAGGAAGCTCCGCCAGGACGGGCAAGACCGACGCGAGGAACAGAAGCTCTCAAGCGCGGGTTTTACAACCGACCAGTCATCAACCATCAACCTCGTCAAATCAAATCCCGTTCTCTATCCCACTGTATAGCTCTCTTCCCATGCCGCTCTACACGACAGCGGAGCAGTACGTACAGCAACAGATGCATCAGCAGGTACACCAAATGATGAGTCAACATCAGGGACATTTTCCAGGGGGTGCAGGCTATAGGTCAGCCCCTCAGGCTCATTATTCCTGCTCACACGTGAGGCCCGTGACAGGAAGCCACTTCTCAGTACCTGGTGCGTACGCTGGTGTGCCGTCTGCTCCTTGTCAGGTGACCCCAGTAGGGGCCGTGGGCGGTCCTCAGCACTCGTTTAGAGTTAACCTTCAACAGCAGTCGGCTCAAGTGTCGCATTCTCTTATCAGCGCGTATCGAGTGGGAATGCTTGCACTGGAATCCCTCGCGCGGCGCACTCCTGATGACCGAGCGAGTGTGAAGTTCTCCAAGAATCCGCCGTGTGGCGAGGACCTGCGTTGGCTTTGCACTATTTCGGGCAAGCTCGGACCGTCTAACGTGCAACGTTTCTGCGTCTCCGCCCTGAACGCCGTAGTCAGTCCGTTTCTGTTGCACGACTTGGCTCTCGAGGCTGCGCGGCTTCTCGCGCGCGCGAACCCCACACAGCTGGCGGTGAACTTGCGCTCGCCTCACATCAGCCCTCTGGTGCAGCAGAGCCTGGTCATGTACGGACAGTGCATCCACTTCAACTTGATCAACCTAGCGCAGTCCGACTATGACGACTTCGTGGAGCTCGTGCGACGCGCGCGGAACGCGTTTTGCATGGCACCCGGCGGGATGACGCAGTTTAATGAACTGTTGCAAAGCATTCGCAAAAGATATCCCAAAAGAAAGGAACTCTGGCAGATGATTATGGCAGGTTTGGCCAAAGCGTGAAGTAGTTGAGACACTGACTGCCAGTTTTTTTTTTTTTTTTTTTTTTTTTTTTTTAGCTAGTTTAGTTAGTTTAAACTCGAATTAAAACTGCAGAAACCTCAACTCCGCCCAACATCAACGTGAACACTGCTGTCCGAATGTATTCATTGAGGGTTTTCCCTTGAGCGGTCACACTTGGCAGTTCAGGAGTTCAGAGGGCGTTTTCTAGTTTGGGTTAAATTTTGTAAATTTAAGTTAAGAGATTCTCTATGTAAAGATGCAAATATGACGAATAATTGTGGCCTTGTTGGGCACAGGTGTGAAGTTGTCCATAGCAGAGAAAAGAAATGATTGTTGGGACTTACGCATTGGTCACTTCCGGCATCGGTCACTTCCGATCGGCACTGTACAGGCCGGAAACCGTACAGCGGCATGGATCCTCCTTATGTTTCGAATCATTGTCATTCATGCGAGTCATTGTTCAAGAATTAGACAAAACAGCAAGCTCATGTTCATATGAAAGACCAGGCCTCTTTGTGAAACATACAAAGAATTCGTTCCTAGATTCCTCCATTGGTCCCGTGACGTCATGGAAGAAGTGACGTCCTTGGTCTTACTCTCTCTGAACCATGTATAGAAGAGACGGCTTGGGTCCATATCAAAGGAGAACATTGCAAAGTATTGGTAGAATGACAGGACCAGTAAGCATTCTAATCGTCTTCCAGATCGCGTCTCAAGTAAGTGTGAACATGAAAGTTGTAATTTACGTTCCAATATTCTGGTTGAAAACGTTGAGGATGGCAGGATCACAAACAAAATTCTTGTTTTGCGGTACTTATTTACCGCAATGTCGAGGAAAGCCGAGACATTTCATTGCTTTGAGATGTTTAGTTCATTCGGTTCGTTTTTGCAGTACGGGCAAGCTATTCCGATCTCCAGCGTCGCAAGATAAGATTTCTCGCCCACTTCTTATCCTCGTGTCTGTCAGGCTAATAAAATAAATATATATCCCGAGAAGAAATGTTTCGCTTGCTGAACATTTCTGTACCAAACACTTTTAATTGCACCGAGCACATCCATCAATTTTTTGGTGAAGATTAAAGTATCGTTTTCATAGAACTTGAAACACGAAAAAAAAATCACGAATGAAAAAACACGACCCCAAATAATCGGGCTAATTGGACACAGAGTATTAATTATTTAATGGTAAAAATAAATACGATATTGTTACCTCACTGACAAAGACAACATTGCGTTATTGACATTTAATTAATCTGTGATCTATATCGCGTCCTATTGAGTCCATTATCTTGGTTCCTCCGTATCTTTTATTCATTTATCCGTCGTTTTCAGGCTCTTTTCCCTACGCCTCGGGGGGAGAGCCTGGGAACGAGTATGGTGGCTCTGCCCGTCTTTATTTTTACCCATAATTGGTTCGTTGTTGTTCCTTATGAAGAATAATTATTTATGTTCATTGTGTATGTCTCTATAGCTGCGCCGTCTTTTATCTTGTTTAATCCTTTTATTATTGCAGTGCATCTGTATTCCTGGTGGGAATGTAGACAGCGACGTTTACCTTCCAGAACTCAGACTCAAAACTATTACTCCCCAGCCCCCTTCGTTCACTCCGTTACCAGTGACCGAGAAGGAGCTTTGGGGCCTGAGACTGTGGCAAGTTGTTGGACTTTTCTTCGCTGGAACGATGTTACTCAGTAGGTTTAATTGTGAAAAAGCAATTGATACAGAGCCGATGAAAGCTTCTTAGATCTGACGTTTATATATTTTTTGTATTCCAGTTGTCTTTTGTTGTTGCTTGTGCGACTGCCGCATTCCAAAGATACAAAACGAGAAACAGCCACAAGATTCCGAAGAGAACAGCGACAATGAATCGAACGCTGACCGGGTAATGCCGAATGCCGACCGAGTGATACCGAACAGTGAACGAATGGCGCCGAAGTCTGGATGGGCTCGAGTGAAACACATCGTTGATGAGCAAGCGCAGGAGATCAAAGAAACCCGAATAGAGGGCTACGAAAACAGAGCTGTCAGTCAAGATGAGATAGAAAATCCACAGAACGGGGCAGTAAATGGACTTATTCCGTAATTTTTTAGACAGCTTTTGATGAGAAACTATATTCACAATTTGCAACAGTTTTGCTGCACCAAGAAGCTGGGATTTGTAGACTATATGTTCTCTTTGGCCTTTTGCTTTTGAATGCTTCACGTAAATTAATTCCAATCCATTTACTGAGGAACTGATACACAAGAGATTCAGTGAACACTTGCTTGGGGGGGGGGGGGGGGGGGGGGGGGGGGTTGAACACACATATAAGAGACGTTATAATATTCATGGATGAAGGCTTTCTGTCCAATCTGGCCGCCGCTCTTTCAGGCCACGTGCATGCTCTTTGTATCCCTGCTGATACAAGTCTCAAGAAGAGCTTAAATAGTATTCTGTATCATACAAGTCTCAAGAAGAGCTTAATTAGTATTCTGTATCATACAAGTCTCAAGAAGAGCTTAAATAGTATTCTGTATCATACAAGTCTCAAGAAGAGCTTAAATAGTATTCTGTATCATATACAGAACACAAATAGATCTATTTGTATTCTGTATGAACGATACAGCATTGAGCAATTGCTGCAATTAAACTCCAAACTCGATTTTGTACGCAACTGCTATTAATCGCCGTCGAACTTGTTGGCCCAAAGTTCAGGGATGCTTGACATTTCTATAGTCTGTACCGTCAGATCTTGAATCTCTTGGAGATTACCACATGGAAAGCTAAAGGACTCGTTCCTAGCCACTTTCTTTGCCCGTACCAATTGCCATTCTTCTAAAATCTTAACACTCCTCTTCGTACGTGGAGTGTTAAGATTTTAGAAGAATGGCAATTGGTACGGGCAAAGAAAGTGGCTAGAAACGGGTCCGTTAACTTTCGCGCGGAGTAGTTTCTTTTAACAAGGAGTGCTCCTCCTGATAACTTTATGGCTTGCGATCGCAAGGGCGCCTCTTTCTCACCGTTGACCTTGAGTGAGTGTTGAAATTCGCCAGATATTTTTGCCCAGAAAATACAGTTGTTTGAAAACAATAGCTTGTTTAATAACAATGTGTTGTATACCCTCGCAGTAAAGTGCCGTCACTACTCAATCAGGTTCCTATTCAAAATCAAGTGACATTGCTTAATAGCATGTGATGAAGGAGCAATATTCGTGCCGATGTTGTGATCTGCAGTGCAGATATACCATCGCCATTCATATTGTAAATAGTAGTACGTAAACAGAACCGTTTTCGGATACTTGTAATCATTTGATTGCTTTGGCGTTGAGGTTTGTGCCCCGGGGGGGGGGGGGGGGGGTACTCAATAGGAATTTGGGTAGGGGGGTTCCGCTGACTCTGTAAAACCCTGATCCTATTCAAGACACAAAAATGGAAATTTTGCTACCCTGTCTAAGACAAAGTGCTCTAATTTGACACCCTGTTCAAGACTAAGTTTAGATAAGTTAGCCTGCGTTGCACGCATTTCCATTGGAGCATACGAAGAAATCGCGCGAAAATGGCGAGAGCAAAAATGTGGTTGAGGGGGGAGGGGAAGAGGAGAAAATCTTTGGAAAATAACCCTGTTTAAGACACGAAAACGTAAAATTTGATGCCCTGTTTAAGACAGAAGACCCTGAAAATGATACCCTATCGGGCGGAACGTCCCTATATAGGAAATATGTGGGAATACCCCCCCCCCCTCCCCGGGCGTTGAGGTTTGTGCGCTGTATTGCGTGACCGTAGAGATATCACACGAGATACTATTTAAACAGAGGCGTCCGGTCAAGATGGATTTCTGTGTAGCAGATATTTTCTTCTACGGGGGGAATATTATCACAGTGGATGAGGTTAACAGCGAAGCAGAGGCCATGGCAATTAAAGATGGTCAAATCGTGTCAGTGGGGAAGTTCCAAGACGTCAACCGCCATGTTGGCCCAAACACTCAAAGAATTAAGTTGGTCGGCGATCAAACATTGCTTCCCGGCTTCATCGAGGCTCACACACACGCTACGATGATGGTCCAGGAAAGATACTTATTTACGAGCGTGAGCGGTGACAAGTTTAACAGCTACGAAGCTGTAAAAAGTGTCATTATTAACAAGGTCCAGCAAGCTGCGACATCTGATCCTATCGAGTGGAGCTTGTTCTCCGGTTGGGATCCCGAGCTCATTCCAGATTTGCCAGACCTGAGTGCCGATAAGATCGATTTGGAGTTTTGTCAAGCTCTCAATGCTCCAGTTCCTATCGTTGTTGTGGGTCAGAATGGCCACGTGGCTTGGGCAAACCACGCTGTGTTTCAGGAAGCTAACATTCGCCCTGATAACACTCCGGAAGATTTTTTCTTACGAGAAAACGGCAAATTAACCGGCAAAATATTAGGCACTCGGAACTTCGAGAAAATTTATGAGAACCAGTCGAGGCAGCATCCAGATCTAGACATCGTTAAGAAAGCAACGCGAGAACAGTGGAAGGACTATGCATCGAGAGGTTTCACAACCGCCACCGAGTTGTGGTACGTCTCAAATGACATGTTGAGCAAGGCTTTGTCCGACGTGACTGAGGAAGAATTCTGCCCTCTTCGTCTGGCTCTATACGAAGTTGCTGAAAGTACAGGTCCTACCGAGAGACAAGCTGGGAAACCTGTTCAGTCATCTTGCTGTTCGCCTCTTTCCGTCGAAAATTCTTCTGACGTTACCGATTGTACGGCTACTTTACATGCACGTCATTTTAACGACAACAAGAAATTGTGGGTCGCGGGAGTGAAGTTTGTCGCTGATGGATCTCCGCATTGCGGCACGATGGCTGTCGACTCGCCATTCCTGAGTAGTGATCTTACAAAAAAGCTTGGTTTCCCTGAAAAGGAATCTCCTTGTGGGAAGCTTATGTTCGAGAAAGATGAAGAGCTTTTGGAGCTGATCAGAATCCACCATAAGCGAGAAGACCGACCTCAGGTTGCAATCCACGCTAACGGAGAAAGAGCCATTGACCAAGTTCTCAGAATCTACAAGGAAGTAGATCCGTCTGTTAATGCTTCTGACAGACGCCATCGTATGGAACATCTTGGTATGATGACGGAGGCCCAGATCGCCCAGGCAGCAGAGCAGAACCTCGCCTTGTCGTTCTTCGTTTGCCAGCTGTATTACTACGGCAAGACGTTTTCGGAGTCCATTTTTGGGCCAGACCGTACCAACCGTTGGGCCCCCCTTGCTTTAGCTGAAAAGTACGGCCTGCGTTGGACCATCCATCAAGATCATCCTTCCTTTACGGGATCTCCGACGCCTTTCATCAACATTAAGACCGCCGTTACTCGCACCCCGAGGGATGACCCTAACACAGTGTACGGCAAAGAGCACTGCGTCACAAACTACGAGGCAATTAAGGCCTACACTATCAATGCAGCATGGCAACTCCACGTGGAAGACCACCTTGGTAGTTTGGAGGTGGGAAAGCTGGCCGACCTGCTGATACTGGACAGGAACCCCTGTAAGATGGACCCCATGAAACTCGAAGATGTCAAGGTGGTAGAGACATTTGTTGGTGGAGAGCAAACTGGTCTGGCCAAACTGCATGATCAAGTTCTGAGGGAACAGCCTGTTTGTCTGTTCTAAGCGCTCGGCGCGATGGCCTCGATTTGATTTGGAAAACCATTATAGTTTCATTATCTTATATTATAACTTGACAAAGAAATATGTGAACTGAAAGCTCCTTTAGCTGAAATACGCAGTAAGACAGACTATGCATCTCTTCAAACTTGTCTTGTACGCACTCTGTTAGATTGTCTTGGATTTATAATCCCTCTTCCATGCAAGACCGCATGTATATGATAGGTGAATGAATCAGATAAAAACACCAAACTGGCACTGTAGAGATTCTGCTAACGTTGAATCAGTTGAACATCTATTAGCCGCCCGGGGTAAAAAAGCATCAAATAATACGAGAATTTGCCAAACTACTGAATGGTCTGAATGAAGTACATCGTTGATTTTGAGCTAGCGGAGAAAAAAAATGTATCGGATGTGCAAACCTATGTTAAGCAAACAATGACAAAGGGTAGCTCCAACATGGGTAACGTTCCGTAAACTGACCCATATATAAACAAGCGATAGGGAAGCAGAAGCAGAAGTTCATAATTTTTTTGTTTGTGTGTTTGTATGGCTGACTTCAATAAATACCAACAGTGAACACTATATGTTAGCACAGCGCGTCAAGCAGTTTAAAAAATTTCCTGGACCTAAAAACTACATGCTTAGCGACCTCTGACCTCGGACACGAGAGGATGCAAATATATCACATGCAAAGTCTACTTGTATATGTGCGCATACCTACTGTTTGACGTCCGTTTTTATAAAAAGTATTCGTGTTATATATAACGAAGATGCGTGAATGTGCTGTAATATGTAGGCTTATTTGTTGCCATATGCAAAGCTTTTTGTTCGTTCACAGATCCCATACTTACGCCGAACTTATCAGAAAACATTATCTATAAGTTGCGCCTACAGCGATTAAAAAAAAACAAATGTGCAATGAAGATTTACACACTGAAGGCAAAATGATAGCTTCTACATCTCGTCAACGGCTAAAATAAAATTAGGCAAACGTATTGCAGAAACTCTCCTTATAGTACCTGAAAGGTTTCCTGAACGTTTTGAGCATTTTGAATTTTTGGCCAAAATAGGCCATTTTTGAAAAAAAAAAAAAAAATCATGGGCTATAGCCTTGCCATTTTTTTCGAAAAATGACCATTTTACAGCTCATCTTTGAATCGCATGAAATTTTCAGGAAATGTTCCTGAGAGTATATCATAGGCTTTGATATAACATTTGTGATATTTCATTCAACGGGTCGCGTTAAATTTGAGCAATTTATCAACTAAAATACCCAGTTTTTCGAACAAAGGAGCCTCGAAATTTCCGTGGTTTTGCTTCTACATCTCGTCAACGACTGAAATAAATTAAGGCAAGTGTATTGCAGAAGGTCTTCTCATAGTCCCAGAAGGGTTTTCTGAAAGTTTTGGAGCGATTAAAATTTTGGCCAAAATTGGCCATTTTTGACAAAAACCATGGGCTATAGCCTTGCCATTTTTTCAAAAAATGGCCATTTCCCGGCTCATCTCAGAATTGCGTGAAATTTCCAGGAAATGTTCCTGGGAGTATAGCAACGGTTTTGATATAACATTTGTGATATTTTATTCAACGGATCGCGGTAAATTTTAGCAATTTATCAGCTAAATTACCCACCTTTTTGAACAAAGGAGCTCGAATTATGCATGGTTTTCTTCTACATCTCGTCAACGGCTTAAATAGAATATAGCAAATGTATTGTCGAAAGTCTCCTTATAGTCCCAGAAGGGTTTTCTGAAAGTTTCGAGTGTTTGAAATTTTGCCCAAAATAGGCCATTTTTTGAGAAAAACCATGGGCTATAGCCTTACTATTTTTTCAAAAAATGGCCATTTTTCGGCTCATCTCAGAATCGCGTGAAATTTTTAGGAAATGTTCCTGGGAGTATATCAAAGGTTTTGATATAAAATTTGTGAGATTTTATTCAACGGATCGCGGTAAATTTGAGCAATTTATCAACTAAGAGCCTCGACATTTTCATGGTTTTGCTTCTACATTTCTCAACGGCTGAAATAAATTAAGGCAAGTGTATTGCAGAAGGTCTTCTTATAGTACTAGGAAGGTTTCCAGAAAATTTCGAGCGTTTTGAATTTTTGACCAAAATAGGCCATTTTTGAAAAAAAATCATGGGCTATAGCCTTACCATTTTTTTTCGAAAAATGGCCACTTTACAGCTCATCTTACGAAAGCATGAAATTTTCAGGAAATGTTCCTAGGAGTATAGCAAAGGCTTTGATATAACATTTGTGATATTTCATTCAACGGATCGCGTTAAATTTGAGCAATTTATCAACTAAAATACCCCGCTTTTCGAACAAAGGAGCCTCGAAATTTCCGTGGTTTTGCTTCTACGTCTCGTCAACGACTGAAATAAATTAAGGCAAGTGTATTGCAGGTCTTCTTATAGTCCTAGAAGGGTTTCTAAAGGTTTCGAGCGTTTAAAAGTTTGGCCAAAATTGGCCATTTTTGACAAAACCATGGGCTATAGCCTTGCCATTTTTTCAAACAATGGCCATTTTCCGGCTCATCTCAGAATCGCGTGAAATTTCCAGGAAATGTTCCTGGGAGTATATCAAAGGATTTAATGTAAAATTTGTAATATTCTATTCAACGGATCGCGGTAAATTTGAGCAATTTCTCAACTAAAATACCCAGCTTTTCGAACACATTAATTCATCACACCTTTCGAGTTAAGCTGTTATATCTCGGCAACGGATGAAGATAGATAAGGAAAATGTATTGCAAAAAGTCTTCTGATAGTCCAAGGAAGGTTTCCTGAAAGTTTCAAGAGTTTTCAGTTTTTGGCCAAAATCGGCAAAAAACCCTGTGCTATAGCCTTAGTATCTTGTCAAAATTCCAAGATTTTTCGACCATCTCAGAATCGCATGAAACTTTCAGGAAACGTTCCTGGGACTATGCCGACGGAGTTTGCATAGTTTTTGTAAACTTTTAGCCCGCGCGTCGTGAGAAATTATACCAAATTACAGCAAATCATGCACTAATTAATTCATCACACCTTTCGAGTTGAGCTGTTATATCTTGGCAACGGATGAAGATAGATAAGGAAAATGTATTGCAAAAAGTCTTCTTATAATCCAAGGCAGGTTTCCTGAAAGTTTCAAGAGTTTTAAATTTTTGGCCAAAATCGGCAAAAAACCCTGTGCTATAGCCTTAGTATTTTGTCAAAATTCCAAGATTTTTCGACCATCTCAGAATCGCATGAAACTTTCAGGAACCTTTGTAGGGACTATGCCGACGGAGTTTGCATAGTTTTTGTAAACTTTTAGCCCGCGCGTCGTGAGAAATTAGACCAAATTACAGCAAATCATGCACTAATTAATTCATCACACCTTTCGAGTTAAGCTGTTATATCTCGGCAACGGATGAAGATAGATAAGGAAAATGTATTGCAAAAAGTCTTCTTGTAGTCCAAGGCAGGTTTCCTGAAAGTTTGAAGAGTTTTCAATTTTTGGCCAAAATCGGCAAAAAAACCCTGTGCTATAGCCTTAGTATTTTGTCAAAATTCCAAGATTTTTCGACCATCTCAGAATCGCATGAAACTTTCAGGAACCTTTGTAGGGACTATGCCGACGGAGTTTGCATAGTTTTTGTAAACTTTTAGCCCGCGCGTCGTGAGAAATTAGACCAAATTACAGGAAATCATGCACTAATTAATTCATCACACCTTTCGAGTTGAGCTGTTATATTTCGGGAACGGATGAAGATAGATAAGGAAAAAGTCTTCTTATAGTCCAAGGAAGGTTTCCTGAAAGTTTCAAGAGTTTTCAGTTTTTGGCCATAATCGGCAAAAAACCCTGTGCTATAGCCTTAGTATTTTGTCAAAATTCCAAGATTTTTCGACCATCTCAGAATCGCATGAAACTTTCAGGAACCTTTGTAGGGACTATGCCGACGGAGTTTGCATAGTTTTTGTAAACTTTTAGCCCGCGCGTCGTGAGAAATTAGACCAAATTACAGCAAATCATGCACTAATTAATTCATCACACCTTTCGAGTTAAGCTGTTATATCTCGGCAACGGATGAAGATAGATAAGGAAAATGTATTGCAAAAAGTCTTCTTATAGTCCAAGGCAGGTTTCCTGAAAGTTTCAAGAGTTTTAAATTTTTGGCCAAAATCGGCAAAAAACCCTGTGCTATAGCCTTAGTATTTTGTCAAAATTCCAAGATTTTTCGACCATCTCAGAATCGCATGAAACTTTCAGGAACCTTTGTAGGGACTATGCCGACGGAGTTTGCATAGTTTTTGTAAACTTTTAGCCCGCGCGTCGTGAGAAATTAGACCAAATTACAGCAAATCATGCATTAATTAATTCATCACACCTTTCGAGTTGAGCTGTTATATCTCGGCAACGGATGAAGATAGATAAGGAAAGTGTATTGCAAAAAGTCTTCTTATAGTCCAAGGAAGGTTTCCTGAAAGTTTCAAGAGTTTTCAGTTTTTGGCCAAAATCGGCAAAAAACCCTGTGCTATAGCCTTAGTATCTTGTCAAAATTCCAAGATTTTTCGACCATCTCAGAATCGCATGAAACTTTCAGGAAACGTTCCTGGGACTATGCCGACGGAGTTTGCATAGTTTTTGTAAACTTTTAGCCCGCGCGTCGTGAGAAATTATACCAAATTACAGCAAATCATGCACTAATTAATTCATCACACCTTTCGAGTTGAGCTGTTATATCTTGGCAACGGATGAAGATAGATAAGGAAAATGTATTGCAAAAAGTCTTCTTATAATCCAAGGCAGGTTTCCTGAAAGTTTCAAGAGTTTTAAATTTTTGGCCAAAATCGGCAAAAAACCCTGTGCTATAGCCTTAGTATTTTGTCAAAATTCCAAGATTTTTCGACCATCTCAGAATCGCATGAAACTTTCAGGAACCTTTGTAGGGACTATGCCGACGGAGTTTGCATAGTTTTTGTAAACTTTTAGCCCGCGCGTCGTGAGAAATTAGACCAAATTACAGCAAATCATGCACTAATTAATTCATCACACCTTTCGAGTTAAGCTGTTATATCTCGGCAACGGATGAAGATAGATAAGGAAAATGTATTGCAAAAAGTCTTCTTGTAGTCCAAGGCAGGTTTCCTGAAAGTTTGAAGAGTTTTCAATTTTTGGCCAAAATCGGCAAAAAAACCCTGTGCTATAGCCTTAGTATTTTGTCAAAATTCCAAGATTTTTCGACCATCTCAGAATCGCATGAAACTTTCAGGAACCTTTGTAGGGACTATGCCGACGGAGTTTGCATAGTTTTTGTAAACTTTTAGCCCGCGCGTCGTGAGAAATTAGACCAAATTACAGGAAATCATGCACTAATTAACTCATCACACCTTTCGAGTTGAGCTGTTATATTTCGGGAACGGATGAAGATAGATAAGGAAAAAGTCTTCTTATAGTCCAAGGAAGGTTTCCTGAAAGTTTCAAGAGTTTTCAGTTTTTGGCCATAATCGGCAAAAAACCCTGTGCTATAGCCTTAGTATTTTGTCAAAATTCCAAGATTTTTCGACCATCTCAGAATCGCATGAAACTTTCAGGAACCTTTGTAGGGACTATGCCGACGGAGTTTGCATAGTTTTTGTAAACTTTTAGCCCGCGCGTCGTGAGAAATTAGACCAAATTACAGCAAATCATGCACTAATTAATTCATCACACCTTTCGAGTTAAGCTGTTATATCTCGGCAACGGATGAAGATAGATAAGGAAAATGTATTGCAAAAAGTCTTCTTATAGTCCAAGGCAGGTTTCCTGAAAGTTTCAAGAGTTTTAAATTTTTGGCCAAAATCGGCAAAAAACCCTGTGCTATAGCCTTAGTATTTTGTCAAAATTCCAAGATTTTTCGACCATCTCAGAATCGCATGAAACTTTCAGGAACCTTTGTAGGGACTATGCCGACGGAGTTTGCATAGTTTTTGTAAACTTTTAGCCCGCGCGTCGTGAGAAATTAGACCAAATTACAGCAAATCATGCATTAATTAATTCATCACACCTTTCGAGTTGAGCTGTTATATCTCGGCAACGGATGAAGATAGATAAGGAAAGTGTATTGCAAAAAGTCTTCTTATAGTCCAAGGAAGGTTTCCTGAAAGTTTCAAGAGTTTTCAGTTTTTGGCCAAAATCGGCAAAAAAAACCCTGTGCTATAGCCTTAGTATTTTGTCAAAATTCCAAGATTTTTCGACCATCTCAGAATCGCATGAAACTTTCAGGAAACGTTCCTGGGACTATGCCGACGGAGTTTGTATAGTTTTTGTAAACTTTTAGCCCACGCGTCGTGAGAAATTAGCGCAAATTACAGCAAATCATGCATTAATTAATTCATCACATCTTTCTAGTTGAGCTGTTATATCTCGGCAACGGATGAAGATAGATAAGGAAAATGTATTGCAAAAAGTCTTCTTATAGTCCAAGGAAGGTTTCCTGAAAGTTTCAAGAGTTTTCAGTTTTTGGCCAAAATCGGCAAAAAACCCTGTGCTATAGCCTTAGTATTTTGTCAAAATTCCAAGATTTTTCGACCTTCTCAGAATCGCATGAAACTTTCAGGAACCTTTGTAGGGACTATGCCGACGGAGTTTGCACAGTTTTTGTAAACTTTTAGCCCGCGCGTCGTGAGAAATTATACCAAATTACAGCAAATCATGCACTAATCAATTCATCACACCTTTCGAGTTGAGCTGTTATATTTCGGCAACGGATGAAGATAGATAAGGAAAATGTATTGCAAAATGTCTTCTGATATTCCAAGGAAGGTTTCCTGAAAGTTTCAAGAGTTTTGAATTTTTGGCCAAAATCGGCAAAAAACCCTGTGCTATAGCCTTAGTATTTTGTCAAAATTCCAAGATCTTTCGACCATCTCAGAATCGCATGAAACTTTCAGGAAACGTTCCTGGGACTATGCCGACGGAGTTTGCATAGTTTTTGTAAACTTTTAGCCCGCGCGTCGTAAGAAATTAGACCAAATTACAGCAAATCATGCACTAATTAATTCATCACACCTTTCGAGTTGAGCTGTTATATTTCGGGAACGGATGAAGATAGATAAGGAAAATGTATTGCAAAATGTCTTCTTATAGTCCAAGGAAGGTTTCCTGAAAGTTTCAAGAGTTTTCAGTTTTTGGCCAAAATCGGCAAAAAACCCTGTGCTATATAGCCTTAGTATTTTGTCAAAATTCCAAGATTTTTCGACCATCTCAGAATCGCATGAAACTTTCAGGAAACGTTCCTGGGACTATGCCGACGGAGTTTGCATAGTTTTTGTAAACTTTTAGCCCACGCGTCGTGAGAAATTAGACCAAATTACAGCAAATCATGCATTAATTAATTCATCACACCTTTCGAGTTGAGCTGTTATATCTCGGCAACGAATGAAGATAGATAAGGAAAGTGTATTGCAAAAAGTCTTCTTATAGTCCAAGGAAGGTTTCCTGAAAGTTTCAAGAGTTTTCAGTTTTTGGCCAAAATCGGCAAAAAAAACCCTGTGCTATAGCCTTAGTATTTTGTCAAAATTCCAAGATTTTTCGACCTTCTCAGAATCGCATGAAACTTTCAGGAAACGTTCCTGGGACTATGCTGACGGAGTTTGCATAGTTTTTGTAAACTTTTAGCCCGCGCGTCGTGAGAAATTAGACCAAATTACAGCAAATCATGCACTAATTAATTCATCACACCTTTCGAGTTAAGCTGTTATATCTCGGCAACGGATGAAGATAGATAAGGAAAATGTATTGCAAAAAGTCTTCTGATAGTCCAGGGAAGGTTTCCTGAAAGTTTCAAGAGTTTTCAATTTTTGGCCAAAATCGGCCAAAAACCCTGGGCTATAGCCTTACGTTTTTGTCAAAATTCCAAGATTTTTCGATCATCTCAGAATCGCATGAAACTTTCAGGAAACGTTCCTGGGACTATGCCGACGGAGTTTGCATAGTTTTTGTAAACTTTTAGCCCGCGCGTCGTGAGAAATTAGAGCAAATTACAGCAAATCATGCACTCAAGGAGCCTCGAAATTTCCATGGTTTTGCTTTTACATGTCGTCAACGGCTGAAATAAATTAAGGCAAGTGTATTGCAGAAGGTCTTCTTATTGTCCCAGAAGGGTTTTCTGAAAGTTTCGAGCGATTAAAATTTTGGCTAAAATTGGCCATTTTTGACAAAAAATCATGGGCTATAGCCTTGCCATTTTTTCAAAAAATGGCCATCTAACGGCTCATCTCAGAATCGCGTGAAATTTCCAGGAAATGTTTCTGGGAGTATAGCAACGGTTTTGATATAACATTTGTGATATTTTATTCAACGGATTGCGGTAAATTTGAGCATATTATCAGCTAAAATACCCACCTTTTTGAACAAAGAAGCTCGAATTATGCGTGGTTTTGCTTCTACATCTCGTCAACGGCTTAAATAAAATATAGCAAATATAGCAATGAGGTATTCTTATAGTCCCAGGAAGGTTTCCTGAAAGTTTTGAGCGTTTTGAATTTTTGGCCAAAATAGGCCATTTTTGAAAAAAAAAAAAAAAAAAAATCATGGGCTATAGCCTTACCATTTTTTCGAAAAATGGCCATTTTACAGCTCATCTTTGAATCGCATGAAATTTTCAGAAAATGTTCCTGAGAGTATAGCAAAGGCTTTGATATAAAATTTGTGATATTTCATTTAACGGGTCGCGTTAAATTTGAGCAATTTATCAACTAAAATACCCCGCTTTTCGAACAAAGGAGCCTCGAAATTTCCATGGTTTTGCTTCTACGTCTCGTCAACGGCTGAAATAAATTAAGGCAAGTGTATTGCAGGTCTTCTTATAGTCCCAGAAGGGTTTTCTAAAAGTTTCGAGCGTTTAAAAGTTTGGCCAAAATTGGCCATTTTTGACAAAAACCATGGGCTGTAGCCTTGCCATTTTTTCAAAAAATGGCCATTTTCCGGCTCATCTCAGAATCGCGTGAAATTTCCAGGAAATGTTCCTGGGAGTATATCAATGGTTTTAATGTAAAATTTGTAATATTTTATTCAAGGGATCGCGGTAAATTTGAGCAATTCATCAACAAAGAGCCTCGAAATTTCCGTGGTTTTACTTCTACATCTCGTCAAAGGCTGAAATAAATTAAGGGAAGTGTATTGCAGAAGGTCTTCTTATAGTCCCAGGAGGGTTTTCTGAAAGTTTCGAGCGTTTGAAAGTTCGGCCATTTTGGACAAAAATCATGGCGTTACCATTTCTTCAAAAACTAGCCATTTTGGAGCTGAAATTGAAAACTCTCGAAACTTTCAGGAACTCTTCAGAATCGCACGACTTTTTCAGGAAACGTTCCCGGGACAATAACGACTGATATATAATATTGATTATTTTACACAGCGGGTCGCGAGAAATCAGAGCAAATCTTCGACTAAAATATCACACTTTTCGAACAAAGGGGACTCAAGCTTTACGTGGTTTTGGACGTTCTTTATGCGCTGGCCCCAACCCTCGTGGTATTTTGACAAAATAAATGAAGAACGTAGAACGCAGCTAAAACTAGAATACAAACTTTATTAAAATAATCATCATCACATATTTACGTATCGTCTTCAAATAGCAACTTACAAAAACCTAAAAAGCCTTAGAATTTATTTAAAAAAGTGTCATTTGAGATGCTAATTTTATTGATTATACAATTGTTAATAAAAAAGAATTATAGCATGAACAAAGCACTGACAGAATAGTGGTAACTAAACTAAAAAAAAACGACTGTAAATTTCATTTTAAACAAAATCAGCACAAATGTCCTACCATGTTTGCATAAATGCTCTAATGTAGCGTTAATGTAAAACCTAAAAGCTTGTTGGATAACTAGTCTTTACAAAGTTTCATAATTTCAAAAGGTCTTGTTTTTGTTTCATGAAACTTCGATGGTCCGCAAATCCTCTATTAGTTGTTCAGCTCTAAAGGGCCTAGTACTTTTCTAGGTCCTCTTCAACGTAGGGGTCCTGGTACAGAGGGTTGGCCATGGACGATGCTCCACCTTTTTCAGTCTGGAAAAGACAAAGAAAGAAAAATGGATTAGTCAGTGTTGCACATGCTCAGCAGCGTCACCCGACCAACAACCATCTTGGATCTTGTGAAATCATTGTGTCAAAGCGCAGAAAAGTCGATTTGTTTTAAAAGGCCCACTTTACAGTAAAACCTCTGGGAGCAGGGTAACTTTACAGGCGTTAAGCACTTGCACGTGTTATATTTCACTGAAGGAAAATGTGTAGCACTTAGAAACAGTTTTAGCGATGAACTGCACACAATATCGCCATAGAATTAGGTTTTAGGTAACTACTGAAATAATGGAAAGCAATAAAATCAACACATTCTACTGCCAGCACACACTGCGCGTGCGCGAGAAATCAGATCGACGCCGCAAGACACTCAAAGTTGGGCGTGAACCGTGCACTCGTGCAGCACGCGTGCTGCACGAAAAACAAACACACACAGACACCCAAAAAATAACAGGCGCAGTTGTTATTGTTGCGATGCACTTAATGTGCACAGACTCAACAGCAAAACAACAAGACAAACTTCAGCTCACCGGCATGCCAAAAGCATCATCAGATACGAACATGTTGGTATCCAGATCACTCATTTGAAACTGTGCCAATGGAAAAAAAAAAAACAAAAAACAAAAACAGATTAATCCAAACGAATCTGTCTCTAAGTCAGCTCCTAACCCCACACCTTATCTATGTCTTCATAACGTTCATTTAACTTTACCTCCTGCAACTGTTGACCATCATTGAGTGAATCGTAGACCGGATTTCCTACGCCCTCCGCCATTTCCACGCCTTTGCCCTTGGCGCCCCTACAACAAAACAAGAGCGATCAGGGACAAACGTCTCCCTTCGAAAAATAAGAAAGCTATATGTTGTTCAGTATAGAGAAAATGGAAGGCGGTCTCTTGCTTGAATTCGAGCTGGTCAGATTATCAATTCTCCTAACTCTATTCATACATTTTGTTCAGGGCAGGTTGAAAAAAATACTCACTTGATCTGCGATTGGTCATCCTTGGTAGGGTCGTAGAAAACAGAGAAGAGTTGAAGTTTTCTCCTAGAGAATGAATGAATTGATGTTAGAAAAACTTTCCCTTTTTATAATGTTTAGCCATGTTCGTAGTGACGTCACTTCCGCTAATACGACTTAAAGCACTTCTAACAGACAATTTTAGAGGAATCCTCAGAGAAAACAAAACCAAACACAAAACAAAACAACTACAATAGACGAAAACAACAACATGAACAAGTTCCTTCCCCTCCTTCCTCAAAAGAGTCACAGTTCGGTTTAGCAAATGCATGTCGGGATACCTTCGTCCTTTCATCACGAAGTACGCCACGGCCAAGACAACGAGAATCAGCAAGATAGCGCCCGCAACACCGATAGCAATGTAAGCTGCAAAACGAAAAAAGTAATCAGAGGAATGCTTGTCCTTTTAACGTGTAGCCTGCTGTGCGGATAAATAGCAAGTGATCCCTCGCTTGGGAAGCTGGTCAGCCATTACTGCTACTAACGCTAATCATTGGTTGGGAGGTTGGGAGGGCTACCGGGATTAATTTGTACAACAACAGCGAGAACAAGAACAGTTGCAGCTACGTAATAATCAAGTCCCCCCCCCCCCTCCCCCCAAAGCAAACAAAAAGAAAAAAGAAAATACAACAACAACTAAAAGCGCAGACTTACTGCTGGTACTCTGACGACCGCTTGCAAGTGCGCCTGCTGATGGTGGTACAGTTGCTGGAAAATAACAAGAAGACGAGGACTGCTGTTAGAACGTTGCCATATCAACATCTACCCACATCTACGTGTTAAGTGAGAAGAACCTGGGACTGAATCAAGAAACAGTTTTAAGCGGGTTTTTCACATTGAACCACAATGACACGACCAAGTATTCCAAGTATTCCACTGTATCCAGTCAATCAGTTGTTTATTCATTCATACATTCAGTTATTTCTTAGTGATCGGGGGTTCGGATCTAGTTGAACTATACAGGTCTGTTTTTACTTACTAGGACAATAGGATTTGTAGTCGGAGGGACTAAGGCCGCACTTGCTGTTCTTGGTACAAACGGTCGTTTTGTTCCCACAGAACCAGTCGCCAACTTTACAAACAATCTCCTTGATGCCACAAGTGAAATTCATCTTGTTATCACAGCGCGTGCTGTTCCAGCCATCAGCACAGCTATAACAAACAAAAACAAAGCAGGTTACAACACTTACGGGAGGGGGAAGTAAACGGCAGATCAGTTCAAACAAACGTATTCGCCGTGCTCAAAGTAGAAATTCTCCATACAGTCTATGCTCAGGTAAATGGACTACGGAAAGGAGAAGTTAGCATTTGACACGAGTTACTCACAGGCAGTCGGGGCGGCCGTCTCCATCCAAATGACACTTGCCATGCAGACAGTAGTCATCGATGCACGCTATGAATAATGGGAAAGGGTAAACGCACAGTTTATTACAGAGGCACACATAGAGAAATGCAGTACAATGATCACTCGGTTCAAATTATCTTCGAGATACAGAGAAAATGTGAAAGAGAAACGAGGAGAGACGCAGAGAATGTCGGACAGGGACACTCACAACAGAGAGCCTCGTCGCTCCAATCATCGCAGTCTTTTTTGCCGTCGCACTGCAAGGTTCTGTTGATACACTTTTGGGACGTTCTACAGTACACCTGTTGAAGGTTGCAAGGCACTAAAAAAAAAAAAAAAAAAAAAAAAAAAGAAAACGAGGGACAAGAATTAATACCGAAATTGCTTTAACATGTGCGAATAGAGTAGAAAAGTATAATTACCACAGCCCTCTTCGTCCGAGTGGTCCTTGCAGTCTGGAACGCCATCGCAAACAAAGTTGGACTTGACACAAAGTTTGCTGGTCTTGCACTGGAATTGGTCACGATTGCAGGTGCCCGGTTTGCCGGCTAAGAGAAAGAAACAGTAAATAAACATACCATCAAATCGTAGCAATTCTAATAAGCGCCCCGGGCGAAGTGTTTTCTTGTCTTCTTTTGTCTGCTTTGTGTTACTGTCAGTTGTCTCAACGCGATGTTATAACGAAACGTATACAGTAAACAAAACGAGACTACAAGCACGCGGGAAAAACGTATTGCACGCGTAAACTGATAAAGCGAGGGTTCTCTTACAGTTGCAGTCAGTGAAGGAAATATCGTCCAAGGCAATATCTCCCGCCGCCGTGGGGCCACGAACGGCCTCAAACACCACCTGGAACTTCTTATTGTTGTTGATTTGGTTTGTGAAGTCGTACGTCCCGCGCAGCCAGCCATCGCCTTGGGCACCATTCTTTTCCCAAACCTGTCAGTGCCAAGAGTTATGAAACTTTCCTCAGCCAAATGTCGGGAATAAACAGATTTCTTGGAAAGTAGTTTCCATTGAATAATCAAATCTATGAACAAGATATTTTACCACAACACACTAGTTTCTCGCTCTCTGATTGGTCGATTTACCGTGGTAAATAAGAGTCCAGACAACGATGCTGACGCCAGCATGTCACGTTTTGCAGCGAAATACAACGAAAGTTTCCTGTATTTTCTAAATGTTGTGGTAAAAAACAAATTTCCACTGGTTTGCCGTGGTGTGGACTCTTATTTACCACGATTTACGTCATCACATGGTCAAAATTAGTTGCGGACTCACTCGGCGAAGCGCCTCGTGAGTCCACAACATTTTGACCATGTGATGACGTAAATCGTGGTAAATAAGAGTCCACACCACGGCAAACCAGTGGAAATTTGTTAATTAGAAAGGGGCTCACCCTTGAGCTTTTCCCATCAACAGAGACATTCATGCGCAGACTTCCAACGCCCAGGCCGTACATGTGATAGTAGAAGCTGATGCGACAACTGGATGGTATTGCCGAGAGCAACAGAGAGGTCATGCGAGCTACATCTCCCGGCTTGGCTCCAGCGGCGTACATGAACACATACCAACCTGAAAAAGAACGAAAACAAGAATGAACAGAAATATCAACAGTTGCTCTTAAAAATCAATGAGCATCTTTTGCTGCAGTGTAAACTTAGTCTAAGGGTCCTACCCGTAGAGTCCTGGTGTGTGTGGTCATATCGTGGTCCTGTGTTCCTGCCTGGAGTCTCTCCGCGGTGCCTATAGAATTTAGCACCAGTCTTCGAATCAACGACCCATTTACAAAAGTCTTTTTCAAAGTTGCACGAACCAAGCGTGGGCCGAGATGTAGGGGGAACCGTGGGAGTGGACGCGTCGTCTACGCAGCACATTACTCCTCCGGCGCTGGGCATGGAGATGAACGCACAACCTTGCATCTGACCAACGCTCGAGGTGTAACTCGTCATTTTATTCTTGAAAATTCCTAAAGATAATGGAAACAGGAGAGTATACACACTCAGCTCACTCTCTAGTCGGTGCAGCCTCTGGATGTTTCAATGTGTAACTTTTTATAAATGGTACATGGCCAAAAGTGCTGCTAAATAAAGTGTTGTCACCGGGCTCCTTCTTCCCTCTTGATCTGTCTGTCTGTCTTTCCTTCTTCCTCCCTTTCACTTGTTCGAGCGTTTATAAGTTTTGTTCCTCCTTTCTTCACTTGCTCTTTTTCAGTTTCCTGAACATATTCTAAGATTTCTAGACGTGAAGGTAAAGTAATCAAGAACACATTCATAATTTCAACTTTTGAGTCAATTTTGAAAAAACAACGTCGTTGATTTTGATTGAACCGGCCTTAATTGAAATACGATTTCTGCTCATTTTAAGCGATGTTTTATCTCAACGAAAGTCTTGGAAACTAAATTCGTAGAAAATTCTTTATCCAGCTAAAAATAGTTCTTGGGAATCAAAAATTCGTGGAATTCTTCAGATCAAATATGTATATTTACCTGAGTCACAGTTATTCTCGTCGGGTCCACTGCAATCAAAGCCGCAGCATAGGGGTTCTGAGCAGGACGTGTGGTACATACTGCAGCCATAGTTCTTGTTGACAGCGGGACGACTGCAGCCATCTTCAGTTTCTTTATCGGTGCAGTGGTTGATGGCGGCACTGAAGCGACTGTAAGCTGCTCTCTTGCAGTCCAGGCCGGTGGTCTGTAAACAAATTATTTGACAGATTAGCTACAAGCTAAATGACAGATCAAGCACGTGTTCTTTACCGACTCCCCTGACTTCTGGGTAGCCAGGATACAAACGTCCATAACCCTATCACTTCGGTCCCTAGCATTACGGCGTAACTCAGTCTAACTTGATATACAACTTCACTTTGTGTGTAAAGCACAGTATTTCTTGTGCACAACTTGTTACAGAAAATACAGTCGACACATTTTGATACACAATGTACGTAGAGCGCAAAGTCGTACGAGCGTTCAATTCCTGCTAGCTGCTAGCGTTTTGCAGGCGCTGCTTGGCCGAGAAAACAACCAACTTACTCTGTTAACGATCTCAGAAATGTTCCCGAACGTTCCGCAAATATGCCAGCCTTTGGCGCACAAATCAGCCGGCTTCACACACGATCTGCCCCAACGGCCCACGTCATCCCCACACTGCGGTTGCGCGGACGAGGGGCTGTCCCTGAGATTCTTTCGTCCCCACCAAATTCCTCTGCAACCGGCCATCTTTGGATTGGTAAAGAACCCTTCCCTACCTCCGTCAGAACAGCCAGTGGTCAGCGCGTTGGCGCCGTATTTCAGAGAATTGTCAACGGCAAAGTTGCAGGTGCCAGTGAAGCTGATATCGTCAATAGCAATGTCGCCTGAGAGACCGGAAGGAGGAAATGATACAGAGCTACAATGTACATTGCATTAGAACAAAGAATAACAGAAGCAGAGAAGCGAGAAGAGTGTAATGGAATAGCAAAAGAAAGGGGCAGAGCAAACTAAAGCAGAACACAGCAAAGAAAAGTGGAATGAAGTATAGCACAGCAGAGTAGAGCAAAACACAGCAAACTAAAGCAGAACACAGCAAAGAAAAGTGGAATGAAGTACAGCACAGCAGAGTAGAGCAAAACAGCAAACTAAAGCAGAACACAGCAAAGAAAAGTGGAATGAAGTACAGCAGAGCAGACTAAAGCAGAACACAAGAGGGAAAAGTAGAGCAAAGTACAGCAGAGCAGACTAAAGTAGAACACAGCAGAGCAGAGCGGAGCTCACAAGAAAAAACAAAAAAAAAAAAAGTAGAGCAGAGCAGAGCAGAGCAGAGCTTCTCTCTCAACTTACCTTTGTAGCTGTTGCCTCGGGCAGCGACGATGTGTACACGGAAACCGTATAAACTACTAAGCACGACCGACCCCTTGATCCATTTGTCTCCATGGTCTCCAGTCTCATTAAACTTAAGATTGACTTCATCTCCGCTGTTCATGAATACTAAAAGCGAACCGCAATCACCGCCGAACATGTGGTACCAGAAGGTCATCGTGCATGAGTCAGTCGGCTTGGCCGGCATGATGTACGGACTCTCCAGGACGGCCATAGAGCCTCGAGGGTACCAGCTAGCCTCGATATGCATGTAGTAACCCGTGTCTTTGCCTGAAATTGATATTAACAATGAACGAAACATGAACTCCACTCATTAACCCTTTCACTCACAAGAGTGACCAAATTCACTTTTCTCGTTCAGTTTCAGCAGCACAAATATATCATAATGAGAACTTGGCTTTTGATACCTTGCTCAGATGATAGCTGATTAAATTATCAATTCTCACTACATCACTCATACATTTTCCTATTAAAAGGTTGGGAGAATCTGCATTTTGAACTTGGGAGCGAAAGGGTTAACAATGTGAACGCCGTTGAGTTTTCATTTGAGTGGTTCAATACTGCTTTCAGAATGTATGTATTCAGAGCTTACATTTGAATGTTACGCATTTAGTAACAAATCGAGAGATCTATGTCAAATCAACGATTCTCGGATTTCAGGTGCCTTAAGAAATGGCTGACCGCGATGGTAAAGCACGCAAAGCTTCACGGTTGTACAATGTCCCGAGTGCCTCTCGTCTGTCTAAATCTGAGATGTGACAAAACTTTTTAACACAAAAACACAGTTTCCCCGGTTCCAACACAAAAACACAAAGTGTGACCATTCAAATAAAAGCTGTTGACGGGCACTGTTTGCTTTATACAGTCAAACCACACTAAGTCAAGCCAAATCCCGTGGCTATATTTCGAAACCCCGCTATTTCGAACTTTTTTCATGTCCCGTGGGACTTCGAATTAGCGGAGTTCAACTGCAGTTTGTTCAATTTCACATTCAGCAAAGCTTCATCTGATGCTCCGACTCACCCGTCGTGTGGTCAACGGTGGGTCCAGTCTTTACGCTGCCGGTTTTTCCTTCGCGTAAGAACCAAGGCATGTCGGCTACGGCGGAGTTGTTCCAGTAACAAATGCCGTTTTCAAAGTCACAGTCTCCTCCATGCGGTCCCAGTGGTGGGCGGGTGAAGGGAGCATTATTGCAATGATCAAAGGTTTCTGAGCATGGAGTGATCATATCGGTAAATTCACAATTGTGGAACTGCAGGTCGTCGATTGCGATGTCTCCCGTGTAGTCCCAGCCTCTCTGTCCACCAATAGCAATGCGCATTGACTGACCCTTTGTGTTTTGGTTGTAAACACTCACTTTGGCCTGTTGCCATTTGTTGCCTTGATTACCCCAAAGTGAGAGCAGATTTACCTCCTGAACGTCTGAAATGAGCAAGGAAACATCAATAAGAAGACCCACATTAATCTCGACCAAACGGTATCGCAATTCTACGCCTGCTAATTAAGGTTTGCAAAACTAGAGGCGTGCAAATGTAAAACTAGAGGATTTGAAAAAAAAAAAAAAAAAAAGAAAAGTGCCTTCAGCGTATAGAAAGCTATCAAAAAAAATCTGTCTCCACTAAGTTTGGTGAAAAAAGTCAAACCAGAACGCTTTTTGACACACTGTCGATTACAGCTACTGAGTTTAAGGGGTAAGCCGCGGGCTACAGCAACCATGGTTCACATAACTCATAACCCTTGGCGTCTAGAAATGCGCACGAATCAAAGAAGGAAACCGCTGGCAACAGAAACCGTGGTGACTTACCATTCTCGTTACCGTTGCGATACACGTAGCCCACAATCCTTAGTGCACCCACTCCTGCGCCGTACATGTGATACCACAAAGTCAAGAAGCATCTTCGTTGTACGTTCTTGAGCTTTCTGCTCTCCAAGTCAGCGTGCGCCCATCCGGTGATGTTACTTGCCGCTGACACGTCAATGTACAGGTAGCGTCCGTTGATGGTTTTTAGCGTGTGATCGTAAGACGGTCCCGTGTTCAGACTCGCCGTTTCGCCGCGTCCGATAACCCAGTCAAACTGGTCGTGTCCATTCTTTTCGTTTGTCCAGCAGCTATTGCAGTCTTCAAAGTTTTCGTCGTTGATTGAGGGCTTAGGTGTTGTTGTCGGTGCCATGGTGGGACCAAGATCTAGAGAGGGAAAATGGGAACTCAGCAAATACGCTCCGAAGCAAGGACCTAAATAAGATATTTTCAAGGCTGAACCGGCAAGGTCAAGAATATGGAATGATCACGATGACAAGGATGAATGACGATGAATAATGACAAATGGTCCAGTACCTGCACAGTCGACGAATTTTATGTGGTCAAGTGCAATGTCTGACTGGTATCCGTTTCCTCGCATCGATTCGAACACAATGGAGTACTCCTTATCACTGGGAGCGTCCACAAATGCACAGAACCACTTGTTGCCATGGTCACCAGACTGCGACCAAAGACTGATCTGCGAATTGTCTGGCTGGGGGTCAGAGGTTATCCTTTTGTACACGGTCAAAGTTCCCATGGTGCTTCCGTACATGTGGTAACAGAAGTGGATTTTGCATGACTGTGAGGGCTTCAAGTTAGGCCCCAGTAGTTCGCCAAAGTGGCCAGGGTAGCGGCCAGTCGCCTCCGCATAAACGTAGTAACCTGGGACAGAAGAAGAAATTTAATTCTCTCAGCCCACTCTGAACAAAGGACCTGGGTACTGTTGAGACTCACTGAGGAGACTGCTGATTAGTACAACTTAAGGAAGAATAAACGATTTTCTCCTTCAGTTTCTCACCAGAAATATATCATATAGTGAGAAAAAAATGTCTTGTCTCGCTCAGATGAAAGTTGATTAAACTATCAAATCCCGTCAGATTAGCTCTGCTACTAAGCAAGTATCGCAACTAAAAAAAACACCACTTATACATTTTCTTGTTGAAAGGTTGGTAGTTCCTGTATTTTAAGCTTATGGATGAAAGGGTTAATGGCAAATATCACATAAACCCAACATAATGAAAACTAAACTTACCAGTTCCACTTGGGTAGTCGCCATCTGGTCCGGTCCTGTAGCTGGGCGTCTTCCCCCGGTTTCGGATGAACTTCATATCCGCAAAGAACGCGGACTTCCACAGACACATGGAGTTGGTGAAATCACAGTCCCCTGGATGTGCGGGGCCTAGAGAAGGCGTCGTTACCGTGGAGATGGTGGGGCAACCCAGCTCGTCCTGTCCATCTGTACAGTCATTAGCGCCGTCACACTTCCAGTGTTGATTGATGCACAGGTCATCTGCCGTACAGTAGAAGTCTGTGGCACTGCACCGGGCAGAGCCCGTGGGAGGCGGAGGGGTGCCTCCTTGGTAGCAGCCAGCCGAGAAGCTGATGTCGTCCAAAGCTATGTCCGATTTGTCGTCTCCGCCCACTGTCGCTTCAAAGCCAGCGAGGAAGGGTGTGAATGAGTCGAGCTTAACTTCCTGTCGGATCCAGTTTCTGTTGGTGGGATCACCTGAAAAACACGGGAGCAATCAGCAAAGTCAAACAAGTGTCAGGTTAGAGTTGGACAGGTGTCGGGCTAGTGTTAGAAAAGTGTCGGGCTAGTGTTGGAAAAGTGTCAGCTAGTGTTGGACAAGTGTTGGGCGTCGTGTTTGACAAGTGTCGGGTTAGTGTTGGACAAGAGTCGGGCTAGTGATGGACAAGTGTCAGCTAGTGTTGGACAAGTGTTGGGTTAGTATTGGACAAGTGTTGGGCGTCGTGTTTGAAAAGTGTCGGGTTAGTGTTGGACAAATGTCGGGTTAGTGTTGGACAAGTGTCGAGCAAGTGTTGGACAAGTGTCGGGTTAGTGTTGGACAAGTGTCGAACTAGTGTTGGACAGGTGTCGGGCAGGTGCTGGGCTAGCATCGGTCGGTCGGGTATCTTTCGGGCATCAGTCGTCATATATCGGGCAGCAGTCGGGGATCTGTCAGGCGTCTATCGGCCATCGATCGAGTATCTGCGGGGTGTCCATCAAGTGTTTATTACCTTACTAACACTTCCCTGAAAACATTCTTGCTTACCTCTTGTTCTCCAGACCTCATTCCACGTGTAGCCCCAAGTTCCTCTCCGCCTCCTCAACACAAACAGCTTTAACATGCCCATCTGTTTAGAACCGAACATGTTGTAGTAAAACCTAATAGTGCACACCCCACGGCCTGCCGGGAAGGTGTTCTGGACAGCCAATCGCGCACGGTCGTACGGTCGATTAGGCAAGGAAGAGTCAATATACAGAAAATAGCCACTGCCTGTGGTTGCATCACCGGTAGGCCCAGTGCCTGTTCCTCCAGTGGTTGCTCCTCGTTTCCAGTTGAAGTCATCGTTGTACCAGTTATACCAATTACACCAGTTCGTGTCAAAATTGCAGTTGGCCTTGCGGTCTTTACAGAGCGCGGTGGACTCGTCCGAGTCATCTTTGTCGCCGCAGTCTTTCTTGAAGTCGCACACGTGTTGTTCCAGAACACAGTGCCCGTTGCTCTTACATTTCACCTGCGAGATCAAACAAGGATCAAAGAAAGGCAGCCACGCGATCATTATTTGGATCCAGATGTCTTGGGGTAAAAAATCAATGATCCTTAGCGTGCGCACTCGCATTTTGCAGTGAAACAACGATTGGCATGTGTACAAGTTTTGATAGAGATTGTAGTATTCCTCGTCCCGCTGCCTTTTCTCAAAGATATACCGAGACGAATAGATGTTTCCTCTTTAGTCATTTTCGCATCAAAATCGATCTAAAAATTGACATTACACTTTTTTCAATTTCAATACTCTTTTCTT
Organism: Plumapathes pennacea; assembly: GCA_964036295.1. Classification (NCBI taxonomy): domain Eukaryota; kingdom Metazoa; phylum Cnidaria; class Anthozoa; order Antipatharia; family Myriopathidae; genus Plumapathes; species Plumapathes pennacea. Next base: position 18,194,620 of record OZ038464.1, on the reverse strand, counting down.
TTTTTTTTTTTTGCTGCGTTTTTGCCAAGTATTTTTCCAGAGAAATCCGGTAAAACCCCAAAATATGTCATTTTTGTGTGATATGAAGATGGCCGCCGATAGTGACTTGGTTACAAACCTCGTTAGATGTGCAGTTCCTTGCGACATCCGCGAAGCAATTCTCGAAAGTGATACCATCGATAGCGACATCTCCCTGCCAGGTCTGGCCTCGTGTTGCCTGAATCATGATCTCAAATTCAGTTTTTGCTCCGACGTCGACGGTCAACTGTTTCCACTGGTTGCCCTGATTTTTGAACAGCTGTTTGCCGGTCTCGTATGTTCCGTCCTTCAGCTTGAACTTGACTTCAAGGGAACCCACTCCATTGCCGTACATGTGGTACCATAACTTCATTTTGCAGTTAGCACTGGATGCAAAGTAACGGTAAGACCTCAGGATGGCTTTGTCGCCTGGGCTCGCAAATGAAGTCTCGATGTACATGTAATGACCCTGCAGTGAACATCAAAGCAGTTAGTTTGGTTACTGTTTCTTCAGAAATTTTTACAAAAGGCCGAGTAGACTGGATATCCCTCGCACTTACCAACGGTGTCCCTGGCTTGGAGTCCTTGCTTGGTCCGGTACCGACGCTCGCAGTCTTTCCCTGCTGCAGCTTCCAGTTGAAGTTGTCGCTTCCTGTGGCTTGTCTCCAACCTTTGGTGCAGTCCCCTTCAAAGTCACAGGCTGTTCCGCAAGGCAGCTCGTCCGAGTTGTCGCCACAGTCGTCTTTAAAGTTGCAGATCTGCGCCTTGTCGATACAGTTCAAGTTCTTGCACACGTATTGGTCCGCTCCGCAGCTTGATCCCGCGGGTCTTGTGTGGAATCCGAACGGTGTCGTAGGAGGTTCACCTGACACAGAAGACAAAGGAGCATTAACCGCTGACTAGTGAAGAGTTGAGAGGCTTAGGAGCTCATCTAGGTCGTCAAGCAATAATAATAATAATAATAATAATAATAATAATAATAATAATAATAATAATAATAATAATAATAATAATAATAATAATAATAATAATAATAATAATAATAATAATAATAAAATAATAATAATAGTAACAACTATATTTTAATGCCAACGTACTTGATAAGCTAACTGAGGGACACTAAAATAAAAATATTAACTCGAAAATGAGACTTCTAACTCGATTCTTAAATAAAATCGTTACAAGGCTGTAACAACAAACACTGAACGTGTGCTGCGAGCACTGCTTGGTGAAGAACGCATTTTGAGTTCGGTTTTAGAAACATAACGTTCGACACGGAGGATGACCAAGGCTACCGTCTCCCCATGCAACCCCCTATTCCAACGTACATTTTCAAAATATTTTAAAGATCTGTCCTTTATGTCGCTTATCTGTATCTGAAACAACAACAACAACAAAACAGACATGCAAACCTGGTATATTGCAAGAAGAACCAGGACACAGTCGACATCCGGGTGAAAGTGAAACGTCATCGATGGCAATATCTCCTTGGAAACTAGCCCCCCTGGTGCCTTCAATAACAAGTTGATAGTCATCATTGCTGACAGGAATGCTGATTTCTGCCTTGTACCAGAAATCCCCCTGTTGTCCGGTCACGTTGAACAGCGGGTTGGACAGACCGTTGTTATAGTAAGTGGTCCTCCTTCTCACGAGCAAGCTGCCGATGTGTGCTCCCTTCATGTGATAGAAGAAGCGCATGACACATTGGGTAGAACCCGCTGTGATCACGGGCGAGTTCAGACGGGCAACGTCACCAGGCTTCCTTGGCCAAGAAGTCTCGATGTACAGGTAGTGACCTGGAAAGAGGAAGTACATTTTAGCAGACGCCACATTTTTCTCACTGCGGCGCAAAGCTGTACAAATAGTGCCCTCTTACCTTTCTTTGAGCCCGTGGTGTGGTCAGTAGCTGGTCCAGTGCCGTACGAAAATGTGCCATCAGTGGCAACGGTCCAATCAAATTGGTCGTCTCTGCTCTGTGAGTACAGACACAGCCCGTGCTCGAAGTTACACCGGCCCGGGTGGTTCGCACAATTCGTCTCGTCCGACGCGTCGTTTGCCATGCAGTCAGCATTGTAGTCACAAACTTTGTTCTTGGAGATACAACCTCCTTGTAGACACCTGAGAAAACGAAACAAATGTTGTTCAGTTAAAAATTTCTATACTCAGGGTTAAAGCCAAACAATGAAATAAATAAATAAATAAATAAATAAATAAATAAATAAATAAATAAAAAATAACGCTGGTGTATCAACTAAAAGTTGATCGAGGTACTGGAACGCCGCAAGAATAACAGTAGCTGACGTTTCGAGCGTCAGCCCTTCGTCAGAGCGAATGAAATAGAAAAGCCTGCATCCACGAACTCCATTTAGTTTACTCTCCTATCGAGTACAGATTAAATATAGCTTCTAGACATCACTTGTTAATTCTTTCACAGATTCAGTATACTTGAACCTACTTGAACTCGGTGTTGGGGTTGCATTTCTTTGTCATGTCAAGTGGCTGGCAGTTCTTGAACTGAACGTCGTCCAGAGCGATGTCTCCTTTTGGTCCGTTGCCACGCTTTGCTTCGAACACGGCCTGTTGTCACAGAGGGAGACGAGTCAAGCAACGATAAGACGAAAAAGACAAGGGAAAAAGAGTCAAGGCGGTGAGAGATTATCCGATGAAAAGAAGAGGAAAGAAAAACAAGGACAACAACAACAACAACAAAGTGAAAAAGACGAGAAAGTAGAGATTTAGGCGGTAGATTATCCGATAAAAAGAAGAGGAAAGGGAAAAAACAACAACAAGGACAAAATGATGAACTAGTATAACAACAACAACAACAACGACAACGACAACAAAAAAAAAGCGAGAAGAGGAAAAGATAAAAAGAACAAACAAACAAAGACAAACGGAGAAATGAAAACACAAACAAAATGAAAATACCTGGAAGAGCCTCTTGGAACCAAGAACCAGCTGGGCATTAATCCACCTGTTTCCTTGGTTACCAATTTTGCTCCAGATCACCGGGGCACTGCCGTCAGGAGTGGACAGTTTAACGGAAAGGGTGCCCGTGTCACGACCATACATGTGGTACCAGAAAGAGAGCACGCAATCAGGACCAGACTGGCCTACACGAGGAGTCGTCAGAAGGGCCTTGTCTCCTCTGGAGCCAGCAGAGCTCTCAGCATAAACGTACCATCCAGCACTGGTACCTGTAAATGGGACCATAAGTGTAATTGGGTGATGGACCTCTCCTGAATCACTAATGAGGCACTTTCACAATCATGTGCAGAAGCAAATAGCATATTTTTCTCCCCACATAAACAAGTGTCTGTCAAGTAAATCTATCTGCTGAGCTTAGTTTAGTATCACAATTGCACTATAACCATAGAACAAGTTATACACTCTGCCTGCCAAGTTTTATCGTTAGTTGGCCCGCCAGAGCATATGCACCTCGCGAACTGCGCATGACTGTGATCTTGGCTTATAATACTAAACCTTATTCTTTCTTTTTTCTTCATCTTCTCTTACTTAATGCTCCATATTTTTTTTATTTATTCCTCTCATTTTCTTTCGTATATTCTCTCTCCCCTGTCATTTTAATCTCCATTCCCTTCCCATCCTTTCTTTCTTCTACCATTCACGTAACTCTTCTCCTCCTTTACCAACCCTCCATCTATTCTCTCTCCTGTCCTTTTAATAATTCTTTTTTTTCTCCCCTTATCTCTGTTTTCTACCTTTCTTTTTATATTCTTCCCCCTTTATTTCTTTTCCTCTTTATCTCTCCATTCTCTCTTATCTTCTACATTCGTTCGTTCATTTTTTGTTTCTTTGTCCCTCCCCTATTTCTTCTCCCTTATCTGCGCCCGTTCTTCAACTTCTTCTAGTTGGTAACAAGCTACACTCACCAGACGTGTGGTCTGTGGCCGGTCCCGTGCCGCTTGTGCCTGTGGCTCCCTGTTTTGTGAGCCACGTGTAGACGAGTGCGCGGCGCGTGCGACTCGGGTTGTCCACGTACCAGTTGCACATATCTCCGCCGTCAAACGCGCACGTGGACTTGGCGCAGTTGGTTTCATCTGATCCATCCTTACAAGTGGGCCTGAAGTCGCATACCTACAACAGATAATGATCAACTTCAATCTTCTCCTTTAGTTTCTCATTAGGGACACACCATACAGTAAAGAGAACTTGACATTTGACAACTCGCTAAAGTTAGTAGGTTGGTTGTGATCGTCCGGGTTAGAGTAGTCTCCAGAAAGACTGTTGTTGGTGACTGACGTTTCGACTACCTGAGCGGAAGTCATCTTCAGAGTCAAGTGAAAAGTATTCGTCAGATGGCGGTATATATGTCTCTCGCTAAAGTTAGCTAACTATCAATTCTCACTACATCATTCGAACGGTTTCGTTTTGAATGGCTGGGCAAATCTGCATCAAGTAACAGCTTTTTTTCCCTTTACGCACCTGAGTCCTGGGGATACAGGCCAGCGGTCCTCCACTCGCGCAGTTGAACTCGTATGAAAGGCACGAGTGGGCCGGGGTGGAGATTGGTTTGGCTGTGGGAGTGGGACTGGGTGCGAACGGAAGTTGGCCATCGAAACCGATGCAGCCAGGCGTGAAGGAAAAGTCGTCCAGGGCGATGTCTCCTGTAAAGCTATCTCCTCGCACTCCCTCTACAACCACCTGATGTGACAAGCAGAGTTTATATATATTGCTCGGCAATGCCTAACTACAGCGGAAATGACGTAATACAACACTATTAATACTAAACACGGTTACTGTTTGCTCGCTTTGCATGTTTGCTTTTGCTTACCTCAAATTACTCTAGCTTAAAATATCTTTTCTGTTACAGGTTGCATTTGGTTACCTTAGCAGTACCTTAGTTTTGGTTACCAAGATTATATTTGCATTTACAGGTTGTCTTTGGTTATTTATAAGTACAAACAAACAAACAAACAAACAAACAAACAAACAAACACAAAATAAAGACAGACCTGGAAGTTGTCATTTGAGGTCAGCTTTACTTCAGCTCTCTGCCACAGCGCTCCTTGGCCTCCTATAAGTGACTTAACCCGATTGGCGAGCGTCACGCTCCCATTTTGATACGTCCTGATGTAAACGTTGAGCTGTTCTACAGAGTCGCCATACATGTGGTAAAAGAAGCGGAACGAACAGTCGCTCGAGCCGCCTGTTGTCGACTGGAAGTTTCTGCTGTACAGCCACGCCCGGTCACCATACCTCCGCGGCCACGAGGTTTCGATGTACATGTAGTAGCCGTCTTGAGTTGTGTGATCCGTGGGAGGACCAGTGTTCCATGATGACGTGCCTCCTGTACAACAACAACAACAACAACAACATCATCATGATAACAAAAAACAAAAAACAACGACAAACAACAATAGCAAAAAGGATAACAAGACGCGGGACACAATTAACATTTTACTCCCCAAGAGTAATCAGATGCCGACTCCCCCTTTCAACACACAGTCAGCTATAAGTAGCTGAGTAACGAGAAAATGGCAGGTGATCTCTTGCTTGGGTTCCAGCCAATCAGACCATCAATTCTCCTGACGCTACTCATACATTTTGTTCAGAGAAGGCTGGGGTATTTGCGACCCACATCATACCTTTCTTACGTGACCAGTCAAAGTCGTCTTCTGTGCTTTGCTTCCAGTCACACCATCCGCGGGTGAAGGGACAGCGGGTTTGATATGAAGCTGTCACGGTAAGAAATAGCCAATGAGACAAAGACACGTGTCAAGGCGAACATCTGCAAATATCTCTCTGTTTACCCTCAAATAAAACCTGTGCCGTCACTTTAAGATCAATTTTCTTTGACCCTTCACTGAGTGATCATTGATTTTCTTTTCTCAGTTTCTCACCAAAAATATATACAGTACAGAAAACCTGGCTTTTGATAGCTTGCTCAGATGAAACTCATAGTAAATTTTCTTATTAAAGGTTGAAAGAAACTGTATTTATAGCTTAGGAGTGAAACGATGAAAGGTTTTTAGAGCGGTTTTCGGATGACTGTCGAAAGTAATTGTGTGATTGCTTTGGTTTTGCGTTTGCTTCGCTTTCGGATTGGTCCACACGAGTTTGTCAGCATGCTCAGCCAATCAGAGACAAAACCAAAACCAAAACCAAACACTTCTCACGCAAGCGATGGCGTGTACTCGCACTGCTGATTGGAAAGTAAAACCAAACACAAGACCAAACGTGAATTAGTTTGGCTTCTGATTGGCTGAACTGTTTTCTCTCAGTCTCTGTGATTGGCCTGTGTGATTACTTTGGTTTTGGTTTTCGACAGTCATCCGAAAACGGCTCTAGTAATTGTAGTAGTGTCATATACCTAACACAGGGCGTGAGACCTGATTCATACAAAAGCTACTGACAAGTGCATTCTGAACGCACTTTGTATTTGGGCAAAAAGGATAAAAATGTCCTTATAGCCTAAAGCCTTGAAGAGTTGAAGTGATGCTACTCACAACACGAAATCTCATCGGAATTATCGCCACAGTCGTCGTTGTAATCGCACTTCTTGCTCATCGAGACACAAGATCCACGTGAGCACGAGAAGTCAGAGCAGCTGCTGACTACAGGAGGCAAATCACAACCCAGGAACTGGATATCATCAATGGCAATGTCGCCGGTGAAAGATGCTCCTCGCACAGCTGAAGTGGGAAGAAAGAAAGAAACAAAAAAAGAAAGAAAGAAAGAAAGAAAGAAAGAAAGAAAGAAAGAAAGAAAGAAAGAAAGAAAGAAAGGAAGGAAGGAAGGGAGGGAGGGAGGGAGGGAGGGAAGGAAGGAAGGAAGGAAGGAAGGAAGAAAGAAAGAAAGAAAGAAAGGAAAAAAAAAACAAAACGTGAAAATATTGAAATTGTCAGCAAACCTTACATGGTACGACAATCAATTGACGTCACTTCCGCTGGTCAGCGTTCGTCGCCATAATGTAGCTCCGACATGCAACCTCGTATTTCTTGTACACAAGTTATGACAATGGATCGAACTAAGTTTTAGTTCACTCTTGAGTCCTAGTATTGAGTTTCTTAGGAAGTCTTGAGGAATTATGCTAATTAACATCGTCTGCAACCTCGCTTTTCTTGTACACAACACAAGTTATGAGATTGCACTGAACTAAGTTATAGTTCACCACCGAGTCGTAGTATCGAGTTTCTTTACAAATTCTTGAAGTTTTACAAACGTGCAGAGAAAGTGAAACCTGGAAATAACAGTTTCGATTATACTCAGTTCAAAAAAACCGGCCTTACCCTGTACGATGATTTGGAATGGTTTGTCTCGTCTTCCTATACCGATCAAACCTTGAAGCCACTTGTTGCCCTGGTTCCCAGACTTTCGCCACCACAAGGAGGCCTGGTTGCTGCTGTTGATGTAAACATTGAGTGCACCAACGGTGGAACCGTACATGTGATACCAGAAGGACATGCGACAGTTGGAAAACGACTACAAGAAAAAACAACATTAGACACACACACAAAAAAAAAACGTTATAGTGAGAGTAAAACTATCTTTACAGCGGGCAACCCCTTCCCCTCCCTCCCCACCCTTGAGTTTCACACAGTAAAGAGAGCTTGGTAGCTGAAAACTTTTGTAAGTTTGCGCGGTTACAATATTCTCTTAGCTTAAAATCTTCTCACACTGCATCACTAACGCGTTTCTTCTAGTGGGTGGTCAGGAGAATTTGCAAGAAGTTAGTGTGGTCAAAATCTTCTCTTTAATGTTGAGGAGGAAAAGATCACTGTTCTCACCTTTTTGAACACCGGACTCCGGAAGTTAGCGCGGTCTCCCGCCTGTCCATAGGAAGTTTCGATGAATATGTAGTAGCCCAGGATGTTACCAGGGTTGTGGTCAATAGATGGGCCTGTGCCAATACTTGGAGTTTTGCCGTTTTTCCTCTTCCAGTCAAAGTTGTCTTTAGCATCGTTAGTCCAACCGCATTTGTCTTTTTCAAACGCGCACGTTTGAGCTGCGAGGAAATAAACCAGCTGAAGTTATGATACAGACTCTACAGATGCAATGCGGATAGCGACTGATGAAAGAGATTTCGCACTGTGGTAGGCAGAGCCAAGGGATGCGTTTAAATTCCGTGGAAGGGTGCGCTCAATCTTTGTTGGGGGGCAGGGGAAGGAGTATTCGTTGTGAATGTCAATTTCACTGTGAATTTCTTGTGCACGAAAGTCAATTCAGGTTAACGCAAAGAATGTCCTAAATGTTCAAAACGCCACTGTCGTTATTTAAGCTCATGTATTTTGTCACGTTTGGAATGCACGCTTTTCGCGGTAGTTCGGACGTGTTGGTATTCACTCTGTACATAGTTGTGAAGCGTGCATGATTATTCGTGAGAAGGTACGGTATATAAGGCTTGTTTCACAAGCAAGTGTCACTCGACAGCATCTCTCGTTTACCTCCGTCAAATTTCTTTAGTTTGTTACAGTGTACAAGTTAATCATTATTGCCTTTGTTAAGAATTACTATTCTGTGCTAGATATCAATGGATATTGTATTAATCTTCATATATTGTTAAATAGCTACCGTTTCACTGCCCATTATATTGTAAGCCTGGCTATCAATAAACGAGATGCCCATTCCTGATTCTTGTATGTTTGATGGTAATTAGTGTCAAAATGATTTGTTCTCGTTTCACTGCAGAGTGATTAGAGAATAACAAAACTATGCATAGGTGTAGAATACAAGAAAGCAACAAAATACATAACGACATTCTTGCAACGTTGGTGCGCTTTCTAATACACAGGGAGCTTAATGGCTACAGCAGGGCACCCATCAAAACAATAAGAAACCAAGCAACTGCCGACAAATATGTTAACAATTCTCTAAACTTACGGCACGTCCTCTCGTCCGAGCCATCATCGCAGTCCTTACTAAAGTCGCACACCTTGGTGATGGAGACGCATTTACCATCCGACACACAGCCAAACTGCTGCTTGTTACAGTTGTTAATATGAGCGGTTGTTGGAATGGGTGTTGAAGTGGAGATTGGACCTAAATTACCGCTGTACAACGCACAGCCCTGGCCTGGAGCAATACTGAGATCGTCGATTGCTATGTCTCCCTTGTAATCTTGACCTCGAGTCGCTGAAGAAAACAATGCAGTAGAACGTTAACCCTTGTAATATTCAACAAATACGAATGTTCCTGTTCGACTAGTCCCGACTCCTGAGCTGCCAACTGACACTTAAAAGTGTGGCCACATGAAAGCTGAAATGAATGAATGTTTGACAACTCAAATGTAGTCAGACTGTGGTCGTTATGTGGTCGGTTTGTAGCCGGAATATGGTCGGTATAGAGGTTTTGCACGGGAGCCATGTTGCATGCCAGGAACAATAGAATTTTGTTGCGCAAAAATATTTCACTGTCCCTGGCATGCAACATGCCTGCCGTGCAAAACTTCTACAGGAGAGCTCGTGTGTCCTGACCTTCAACAACAATCTGATAGGCGTTTGCGCCCGCGTTGATTGGCACTTCCTGCCTGATCCAGTTGTCTCCCACGTGTCCCGTGAGGTTCTTTAGCACAGTGAGCGGGCCGTTACTGGTGGTGCGATAAGATACTGACAGGCTATGCACGTGTACACCAAACATGTGGTAGAACAGGCGCAGCGTGCACTGGCCCTTCAAGTTTGGACTCGCGAGCCTCGCTCTGTCGCCGAACTGCTGACCGGTTGCCTCCAGGTAAATATATGAACCTACAAAGGGCGATAAAATGAATGAACGGCGGTTCCCGCCTGAATAACTTAGCAATTAATTCATTACTACATTAAAGATCGAGAAGGTCTCATAAAAAAATAGTTTACGCGAATCAAGATAAGTACAAGATGGTGATCATAGTTATGATGATGACGATAATAATGGAGACGACAATGATAACGATATAACCTACGCAGATGGTGACAGTGACTCTGATATTGACGACGCACTTGGGAAATGTAACGAAAATAATGTCGTCATTTACAACTATGAAAATGATGATGATAATGATGGTGGTGATGGTGATGATCATGATGATAATTATGATGATGGACACATGTCAATGACGGTGATAGTCAGATGCAGCTCTCCACCTCTGTTTACCAACCCAGTCTGTAGTCAACATTACCTGCCACTGTCCCTAGTGTGTGATCCCGGGCTGGACCGGTACCTCCAGAGGAAGTGGGTCCTGTCTGTCTTTTCCAATCCATCTCGTCATCCGTCTGCTGCTTCCAGGAGCAGAAATCCTTCTCAAAATCACAACGAGCCAGATAACTAGAGCAGGTGGCCTGAGACTCGTCAGATTTGTCGCCACAATCGTCGGTGAGGTCGCATTTCAGATTCTTTGTGATGCAAGCTCCGTTGGAACACCTGTAAACGTTCAGTAAAGACTTATCCAGAGAGCACCAGGCTTTTCAAAGATTACAGTCTAAATTCAAGGATTGTTCAAGGCATTATGCCTTAAATATTCAAGGATATATATTAAAAAACAAAAAACAAAAAAAACAAAACAGCAGTCGAATGCAAGGGCTTTTAAAGATTGTGCAAACCCCAATATAATAATATACAACAGCAAAAAGTTAGTATTAGAAAGACTAAAACTGACTAAACAATCAATTCTCATTACATCACTCATACAATTTCTTATGGAACAGTTGAGAGAATTTGTGTTATGATCACACACTGTACCTAAACGATCCAGATGGTGTACTACCGCTCGGACATTTATTGGGTTTGCTACATGAATTCATGCTGACTTTGTCAATAGCGATGTCTCCGGACCACGAGGTGCCTCGGCGAGCTTCGAACTCCAGAGTAAACGGTGTGCTGCGACGACCAAGCGACACGAACGTGTTATTCCAACTGTTGCCTTGATTACCTGCAAGAGAATTAAAATGTAACACTTTGTAAACAGTTATCCGATGACCGGACTATAACATAACTGTGCATTGCACTGTGAAGACAAAATTACGTTACACCATTAAAGGAAAAGAGCACGCGTCAGTGACCTTGGCTAAGTCTTGAGGTTTTACGAGCGTTACATTTAACTACAAAATTTGCACTTGAATCCAAGGTTTTGTGCAATGACCGCTGACTCAAAAGCAAGGTGACCGCACGGCCTAAAAACGTACGCTGCTGCAGAATGGACAAAACAAGTGGAAAATGTGGTAAACGAGTTAGCTAGACTTACCATACATTCCCCAGAGCCTTGACCTGTACTTGCCGTCCCGGATGTACACGAGAAGCATTCCTACAGTTCTACCGTACATGTGATATGAAAACTTCAGCTGGCAATTGGAGTAAGCCTGCTGGAATTGCGGGCTCACCAAAACTGCCTTCTGGCCTATCCAGCCGGTGGAGGTCTCAAGGTACATGTAATATCCTGCAAACAAAGATAGCACACAAAGTCAACAGCAGTTTAGACTTGTATCATCATCAACATCTCAATCATTATCGATATCATGATAACACTTATGTCCATTATCAGAAGCATCACAGTCTTCGTCATTATCACCAAAACAATTCGGCGCTTTGGAAATGAAAATAGGACTGGGAATAATTGGAGTACCGAAAATGCTTCTGAGATCGTTTTTTTTTTTTGGGGGGGGGGGGGGGGGCGTGTATGAAAAGCATGGCGGTAGCAAGTCAAGGCTGCGCAATAAACTCTGGTATTATCTTTACTGAGGGCAGTTAGAGATCTTATCACTCTTCCAACCTGATACCGCCTTGTGCTTCATACACGTGTCCCCCCAAACGATCCCAGAAGCACTTTCGGTACTCCATTCATTCCCAGTCTTATTTTCATTTCCAAAGTGGCGAATTATCATCATCATCACTATCATCATAATCTTCATAAACACCAAAATAATCACTAAAATAATCATAGCTATAATCACCATCAATAACTCCAAAATCATCATTAACACGATCATCACCACCACCACCACCATCATCTTTATCAACACCATCATCGTCATCACCGTCGTCGTCGTGATCACCATCATCATCGTCATCGTCATCGTCATCATCATTATGATCATGATCATGATCATCGTCATCCTCACGTACCGTTTGTATTGCTGTCCGCGTCTTTACACGGTCCGGTGTTGCTGCTAGCTGTGCAGCCCGAGTGTCTCTTCCAGTCAAAGTTGTCAGAGGTGGCCTGATTCCAGCCACACGTGTCCTTCTCGAAGCCGCAGGGCCAGCCGCACGTGGTCTCGTCAGACTTGTCTGAGCAGTCGTTACTGAAGTCGCATTTCTTGAACCAGTCGATACAGCCCGACCCGCTCGCGCACTGGTAGCATGTTGGTGTCGTCGGAGTTGCGCTAGGTGTTGGTAAACCTGTAAGAGAATTCCATAACAGATTACACGTTGATGCGCTTTCGTCATGACAACAATGACAACTTTTAAAGTTGCTTCGTTTTGCAAGTGCAACACTTGTATTATCAAGATTGTCAGAACTCTTAACCAGCAGTTTATATACACGAGCTTTGTTGTTTATATATGATTTCAGTGACGATACTGTCAGCAACAATGAAAATACCGACATGACATTAAACAACACAAAACAGAGAAGAAAACAAACAAAAACTGTTTACCAGGGATGGAGCCACCAACGACGCATTGCGGACTGAATGAGATGTCGTCTATTGCAATGTCTCCTTGGTAAGATGTTCCCGCAACGCCTTCAATCACGACCTGACAAAAACAACCAGTGAAATCTGTCAACCTACGTATGTTTCCTTTTTAACTGTTTTCCTTCCCTCGGTAGCTTTCCTCCTTTCACCCTCTCCATTTCTTTAAGTGCCAGCTTGTCTGACTTTCTTCCTACCCGCCTGTTCCCGAGTCCTTATTTGTCTGGTTGGGTTCTCTCTATCCCTTCCTTCTTGTCAAATCGCCTTCCTTCCTGTCACCCCCTCCCCTCCCCTACCTTCTATCTCCCTCTCTCTTTTCTTTATAAGAGACAACTTGTCTTCCTTCCTTCCTTCCTTCCCCTTGTTCCTATATCCCTCTCTTCCTGCCTGTTTCTTATCAATCTTCTCTTAACGGTTTTCTTCTCCGCTTTCAAAACAACAACAACAATAACAATACCAACAAAGAAATGCAAAAACGTAACTGACCTGGAAGTTCTGTGAGGCGCTGATGGAGATGACAGCCCTCCTCCACTTAACGCCCAGATTGCCGCTCTTACTCCACACACTGTTCATGGATCCGGAGACACTCGTGCGTGTGTACACATTCAGAGAACCGATGTGGTTTCCGTACATGTGATAGAAGAATCGCATTCTACACGAACTCGTTGGCTTGAAAACAGCGCTGCCCAGTTGCGCTTTGTCGCCCTTCTTTCTTGGAGACGACGTCTCTATGTACAGGTAATATCCTTATATAAAGTAAAGACAAAAAAACAGTATCAACAGATGCACTCTCCATGAAGACAAAGGGGATGACGACTTGTAGGAAAGTTAAAATAATTAGAAATAACTTTTAGGGCGCGTTCGATTGGGTCTATACCGGAGTAGGAATAGCGATAGTGATTAATAAAATATTTTGCTTTGGAGTCGAATTATGTTGAGATGTATCAGGAGCTGTTCGAAATGTCAGTGTGAAAGTTTTGAAAACAATCCCGAAAAAATCCCCCCCCCCCCCCCCCCCGGAACAAGCAAAACTTTGGATCATTTTAGCTATTCCAATTCCGGAATACGGTCAATCGAACTCACCCTTAGCAGAACTGCTAAGTCCATTTATAATCAGAATCAAAGGCTCCTGTGAGCCTTATCGTAAATGAGAAACGCTATGATCACCGTGGGTTCATACACGTTTTCTTGCGTCGCTTTGTGGCCGCATAATGCGGCCGCATTTACGAGTTAAAACAAAAAACAAAAAACAAACAAACAAACAAATAAAGAAAGAAAGTTTCAATCCCAGCTTCTTTCACAGTACAACTAGAACTTACCGTTTTTGTAACCGGTGGTGTGGTCAGCGGAAGGTCCTGTACCAGATGAGCCGGTTCGGCCTGACTGACGAGTCCAGTCAAACTGGTCATTAAAGTTAGTCTGCGTGAAGCTACACATACCCCCCTCGAAGTTACACCTGTAAAAGAAAAAACGAAACTCAACTACAAACAAAAAAAAACGGATAATAATAATAGTAATAATGATATACAGATACAGATCTAAGTAAGAAAGTGAAGGTTTACAGCAATCTTTTCACTGAGTAAAAGAAGCACTGAGGACGCAACCCTCAGTGTGAGCAGGGCGTACTTACATTGGAGCCAAAGGACTTGATCAAAGCTCTGTAAATCTAAATCTTTTGCGGGGTCTGTTTCGGAATAGGAATAACTGACACAAGCCAAACTAATTCTCCTTGTTCTGGGGGACATTTTGCTAAAGGAATTGCAAACAACTACTGCCGACACAGCTCGCAAACAAAAAGATTTTTGCTGATTATCAACGCTTTCCATAGAAGCTGAATAGACCCAAACAAACAGCCTTGGTATGGCAGATGTGCACCCCGCAGTGCGCAAGGCATGCTTCTCACCTCTCATATCTAGTGCAGGTGCTATTGCCCTCGTCACTTCCGTCACAGCAGTCCATGTCGAAGTCGCACTTGCTGTCCATACTCACGCAGTGACCGCTATTACACCGGAAAGTGTTCGAGGAACACACGGACGGGGGACTGGGCTCAGCACAGTTCTCGAAGCTCAAGTCGTCGATCGCTATATCTCCCAGAGTGCTGCTCGAGAAATGTTTCGCCTCGAATACCACCTGAAGAAAATGGCGAGCAAATGAATTAACTGTTGTGGTCCTGTTCTGATTACGCTAATCCTGGATTGGTGTATTTTTTTCTTGATTTAAAAGCTTTTCTTTCAAACTTAGTTTTCTTTAATTTTTAAGAAAGAGCCATTTCAATCGACTTTCAAAAACCAAAGTTATTACAGCGACAAAAGCTGACACTTTCAAGCAATCAGAAGCCAAAGTTGCTTTTACTTTAAAGAGGAAACCAACTGGCAGCGCGAGAAAAAGTCATTGTCACTTGCTTGCGTGAGCAGATCGCAACTGGGATTCACTTTTGCTCCTGATTGGACAAGAATACTGCAAAACTTGTTTGAACCAATCACAAAGCGCAGCAAATGCAGCAACCACACGATTACTTTGAACAGTCACACGAGAACCGCTTTAAAACAAATTCAGTTGGTTTCTTACCTACAATCGTATATTATTCACAAAAAAGAAAAAGAAAAGAAAAGAAAAAGAAAAAAGAAAAAAGAAAAAGCGAGAGAATTTGTTCAAGCTCACATTTTGCGAAACGATTCAAAACTGTAAAACTTATACCCAGGAGTGAGAGGATTAGAGTGTAAAACTCAAAGCAGGCACTGTACCCTGAAGTCGTTGGAACATTTCGGTAGCGTCACTACGCCTTGCTGCCACTGGTTGCCTTGGTTACGGGATCGCGACCACTGCAACAGGTCTTTGGAGTTTCTCCTGAGGTGCACGTTCAGGGTACCGATGCTAGGGCCCCACATGTGATACCAGAACTTAAACGTGCACTGCCTGCTAGACCGGCGCCAGAAGGGACTCACAAAATGTGCATCGGCCCTAATACCAGGACGGTTGGTCGCTTCAGTGTACATGTAATAACCTGTCGATGTGATCAGAACAAATATTCTCCTCTAAACTCTACCCACAGATATGAAATACGGTAAAGAGAACCTGGCTTCTGATGCCGAAATACTTATAACTCGCAGCGACTCGTCACATGGCTGACTGAGCCCGCAAACATTTATAATATCTAGCGGATTCATTCATTAACTTCCGCCATTTTAAACAATCACCGCTTCCATATTTATCATACAAATAGCTGTTTTACAAACACTTTTGCCAGCTGGTATACAAAACAACTCCTCGTTTTAACAGCCAAATAGATATCTGGTTGGTACAATATTTACACGTTAGGATCATTAATCAAGAGAATTTGGAGCAATTAAAAAAAGGCCCTTTGTTGGGGGTCTCACCAGCTGAGGTGTTCTTAGTGTGGTCAGCAGAAGGTCCTG
Organism: Plumapathes pennacea; assembly: GCA_964036295.1. Classification (NCBI taxonomy): domain Eukaryota; kingdom Metazoa; phylum Cnidaria; class Anthozoa; order Antipatharia; family Myriopathidae; genus Plumapathes; species Plumapathes pennacea. The sequence continues at coordinate 18,178,566 of OZ038464.1, read as the reverse complement.
TGAATTTTGTGGGCGTTTTGCCCCTGTACCGCGTCCAGTCATAATGATCGCCAAGTTGTGGGTTCGTCCATTTACACATATCTTTCTCAAAGTCGCACTTGCTCGGGCAATCCTTTTCGTCTGATTGATCACTGCAGTCCGATTTGAAGTTACAATAACTGGCCAGTTTTATGCAATCCCCATTAGCGCACCTTTGGAGAGAAATGCAACATGATTGGTCGCTCACTTGCTTGTGTTCTACCTTCTCAGCTGAAAATTCACCATTCAAAATATGTCGTGACGTCACGCAGTATGACGTCACGGACGTCATGTGTTAAAAAAAAAAAAAAAAAAAAAACACACACCGAAGAAACATACAGCGGCCAGAGAAGCAACTTCTACTTGCATAGCACATTGTTCACTTACCTCCATTCTCCTATCTGGCACCCGGTTGGTGCTGTGGGGGATGGGTCAACAGGTGAAATTGTCGCTGTGCTGTCCGGCTTACATCCGGGAGTGAAGGAGATGTCATCAATGGCGATGTCGCCTTGGTAATCTGGGCCCCGGATGCCCTCAATCACCACCTGGTAATTTATTCCGCTCGTGAGGAAGATCTCGGCACGACGCCAGAAATCACCTTGGTTTCCTGATGGTGGAAATGGGCAAAAAGTTAACAACTGTCGAGCAACGAAACTCAACTTCCGAGTAATATATGAGTGACGTAGCAAGAATTGATAGCAAATCAGCTATCGCGTAAGCAACGCATGGCATGCCAAGCTTTTAAATTTGTATGACATTCTATATCTCTGGTAAGAAACTGAAAGAGAACTTGGAAGTAAATGGATTTAAGGCTCTCGCACAGCATGGAGAATGTGGCAGACGAGTGATGTAGTGAGAATGTACAGTTCAATCAGTTTTCATACGAGCAAGCTATTAACAGCCAAGTTCTCCATACTGTATAACATAATTTCTGGTAAGAAACTCAAAAGGAGAAAATTGAAGTTGATCAATGTTGGGAGTGAGAGTTCTCACTACACGACGCATACAAGTGCATCCTAAGTGGTTTGGATCATTCACTACTTGTCTCACCTGTCTTGTTCCACACGTTCTTGAGGGGCCCGTTAACCGAGGTTCTTAGGTAAACGTTGAGCGTGTTCACGTGCTTGCCGAACATGTGGTACCAGAACCTGAGGCGGCAGTCATCTCTGCTCGAGCTGGATCTCATCACGATGCTGCTCAGACGGGTCGTGTCGTTTTGCTTGCGAGGAGAAGATGCCTCAATGTATAGATAGTAACCTTTTGCAGTTCCTGTTGTACAATAAAAACAAAAATAACAAAACACGTTTTCAGTACTGCGCGATGTTTGCACAGGGCCAAATTAACAAAAAATAGAATCGTAAATTACAAGTTGGGCCCAAATTCTAAAACAAGTAAATTTCACATGCTGTGGTGGCCAAGAAAGCTTTCTATGGGTGGGGGAGGGGGAGAGTACCTTTGGTGTGGTCCCGTCCAGGTCCCGTCCCGTACGAAAGGGTGCCTCCATTGTCTCGGGTCCAATCAAAGATATCGTCGGTATCCTGTGTCCAGCTGCACAGATCCTGCTCAAAGTCGCACCTTTCCTTGTAAGAGGCGCACGTAGCCGGCAGCTCGTCACTCTCATCACCACAGTCATCAGAAAAGTCACACACCTAAGTAAAGTCAAATGCCTCTGTCAGACCATCTTACGCAACCTCGTTCCCAGTCTCTTTCATCTCTCGACCCCGGGGGCGGGGGCCAGGAGGTGAAAGAGCCTGGGAACGAGATTGCATCTTATTGCCTCCAGAGAAATGTTTAAAAGAACTTCAGGGTTTTATTGATCTCTCGATCTACTGGTAGACTGTAACCCAAGCGTATATGTATCGAGGAACTGCTTTCCAGAAATCTTCCATTGAAAATTCGATGTGGCCTTCCTGTTAAATATAGAGGTCGCTTCTTACCTGGTTAGGCCTGACACACGAGCCTCGCGTACAGCGGTATTCACCACTTGAGCAGGCCCTGATTGGTGGCAAAGCACATCCGGGAAACGAAATGTCATCAACCGCCATATCAGCCGCAGCGAAGAACTTAGTTGCCGCAAACTGGATACTAAAGCCTAGAAACAAGGGTAAACAAACAAAACATAACTATCTGAAACAATACACGAGATTTTGCATGTAGAAATAAACTCCCTTTGTCTTAATATTTCACACATTCAAATAATTGCAAGGGGGGAACTTCTGAGTTCACACTAAGTGGACTTTAGTTTGAGTTAGCGAAGAAGTGTTCTGTAAACAACCAATTTAAAATTAACGCGGTGAGGTTCAAAAGCACTAAGTCTGTCGAAAGCAAACCAACAATTTAGACGCAAAAAAAAATTCAATTTGGCGTGTAAAACTTGCAATTTTTATCGTTAAAATAAATTCTATACTAGTTGTAGCTTTCGCTAAGTGCCAACGAGAGAAAAAGAACTCGATGACAGATGCTAGTGAGTGCATGTGTTAACCTCGTGCAAAATACTCCCTCCTGATTGGCTAAGAACGGTCACACCATAAATCAACATCTCTTTTCATTGGCTCTGTTGGCTCCAATATTTCCGGCACCAAAGTCTCCAGGGAATCTACACCTTACATTACACTTTTAACAGCTCGATCGAGAATTTTTCTGCCTGCTGCAATACTTCGCGTGGCATTATGCTGGCCGCCTCGCAAGCCGACCGTCTTCGCTCGGCTTGCTCGTTGGCAATTGAGTAAATAGCTGATTAGTACAATATTTCTTGGTTTAAATGTCGCGCCTATGAATTATAGAGGTTAAACCTTCAAATATGCTAATAACGTGACGTCTACCAAGGAATTTCCTGTTATCTCTTTACCCTTGTGAATGAACTGTTGTCGGATTCAGAAAGAATACTTAATAAAATCAGCTATATAAGTTTTAAATACACTATATACGTGTGTAAAGGTAATTCATCTCTATATCAACAAATTTTTGTCTAATAATAATGATACATGGGTAGACGTCATGTTACTAGCATATTCGAAGGTTTAACCTTTATAATTCATAGGCGCGACATTTAAACCAAGAAATTTTGTACTACTCAGCTATTCTATATTAAAAAGAATCGATTATAACGATAAAAATGTTGACATTATAGGCACTTTAACTAAAGTCGACTTAGACAGCGTCGACTTGAAAAAGTCTTCAGGGATGCAAAATGCTTACTGTCGTCCAGTCCTCCGATTCCAACTTGTGCTCTGTTCCACTTGTTGCCCATGTTATCAGACACTTCAAACAGCGTGGATTTCGAGCCCTTGTAATTCAGTTGGACGTCAAGAGTTCCCGGCAGCGATCCGTACAAGTGATACCAGAAGACCAGCATACAGTTCGCTCCCGTCTTGGTCATGTTTGGACTTTGTAACTTGGCACTGGCGAACCACGAACCCGCCCCGGAATGCACATACACGTAGTAACCTGCGGGAAACACAAGAAGAATTTTACACGAAATAAATTAAATCCACATGGGTACCAAGTCAAATGAAACCTTAAGTGTGACAACTAAAATGAAAGCTCTCAATGAGTACATTCTAATAACAGTGCTCACTTCCAACTCTTGAACTGTCAAATAAAACCTAAAGGTGTGACCACTCAAATGAAAGCTCTCATGCTTGTTTGGGTTTTGCACTTTTTCTTGTGAGACACATCACTGATGCTGTCCTAACAATTAAGTTCAGGATTGCTAGCTACCTAGTATTGAAACTTACTTTGCAAAATTAGCTACGCTCTGTAAAACAGTCCACACATCTAAAATTCTAGCGCACTGTAAAGACATAAGACGACTTACAAGAGGAATTGCCGCAGGTGTGGTCGACATTGGGCCCTTTGCCAGTCGTTGGAGTGGAGCCTTTGTGTCTGCTCCAGATGTACGAGCCAGCACTGGTGTCCGAGTACCCACAGGTGTCGGATTCAAAATCACAGGAACCTGGACAACGCAAGAGCAGGTTTATGAAACAACAACAACAACAACAACGATCTCAAAAAAAAAAAAACAAAAAAAAAAAACAGTGGTTTACAGTTGAATCTCTTTTAAGCCTTTCACTCCTAAGCTCATACCACAGTTCTCCCAACCATTTAAGAAGAAAATATATGAGTATTAGATAAGCTAATCAGCTTTCCTCTGAGCAAAACAGTTTTCCCTGCTGTACCATGAATCTCTGGTGAGAGACTGAAGGAGAAAATTGAAGTTGGTCACTCTCAGGAGTGAAAGGGTTGAACGGCCTCCCCAGGGAGAGAAGTGGCCGTCGTAGGGAGTAGGTAGGGGCAAGTATATACCCCAGTCGACTTTTCTCAAGCGTACGACGCGGTCACAGTTCAAGTACCTGACTTGACACGGATTGAGTTTCGTGCGTTTTTGCTAAACTAATACAGTACGAAGAAATTGGTTTTTTAACTTGTTCAGATGACAGCCGATTGAACTATTAACTCTCACTACATTTTCTCCTTGGAAGAATTTGTAATTCTGAGCTTATGAGAGAAAGGGTTAAAAGTTACCTTTTCCAGTAAAATAACAGACAATTCTTTTTAGAAAAATGGAATTATAATGTTTCGAGACACATACCGCAGTTAGTTTCGTCGGATCCGTCTGTGCAGTCTTTTCGGTAATCGCATTTCTTGGATTGCTGGATACAAGTGCCGTCGCCACACGGGAATTGATTTCCTGGGCACGGATTGGTTGTGGGGGTTGGTGAGGTCGGGGGAGGAGCTGTCGGGATTGGTCCAGTGTAGAGACGACAGAACTGCGTCATGGACAAGTCGTCAATAGCAATGTCACCCAAGTAACTAGTACCACGAACCGCTTCAACAACCACCTGAAAAAAATAAAAACAGAAAGAAACCCGCGTGTTAAAAGACTGATCGTCTGAGATCGATTCCCGGCATACAACGGTTAGCAAATACTAAAAATAATTAAAGATTCGAAATAAAGAATGGTATAAACACTCGCCCGTAAGTCAGCACACACAAAGATATCGACTTGCCTCCTGTTTAACTGTCTCTACCACTTCGTGGCTTGTCTGTCTGTCTTTTTCTTTGCCTCTCTCTTTCTCTCACACTCACACATGCACGTACACGAGGGCGTGGTGCGATTGGCTACGAAATTAGCTTTAAATTTACTTCGCGCACTTTGACAATGATTAAACATTTCGCTGCTACGGGCGACTTTAGTAGCTCTCCCATAGATTGCCATGGTTTAAAGTCGATTCAAGTTTAAATGTGTTGATGCAATCCCTGTTTATGAATGTTTCAGACTGGGCTGAAATTACCTGGAATGGTGCGCTGCTTCGTAGTACCACGTCTGCCCTCAGCCAGTAGTTTCCTTGGTTTCCACTCTTTGTAAACATGACCACTTCACTGCAGCCGTTGCACGCACGTGTGTAGACGTTCAAGCTACCGATGTCGGAACCAAACATGTGATAATAAAGCCTGAGTCTACAGGCCGTGTCACCGCCTGCCAGTCCATTCAAGAAGCCGCTCACAATGCGCGCCCTGTCGCCTGGACGACGAGGCCACGAGGACTCCGCGTACAAGTAGAAACCTGACAGAAACACAACCGTTTAATATTACCCAAAACGTTTAACGTACCTTGTTAAATGGCATGTTTTAACCTAAAAATTAAAACAGGTTCCTATTTGAAAAATAACTCTTACTATATGGTCATAATAAGCATAATATACGCTCATGAGACAGAATCAAGAACCTAAATGGTCTAACATCTTACTAGACACCAAATATACAAGAACCTTTTAAACTAACTTGGAAAAATGCTAGTTCTTATATGCGGGTTTTAAACTGTACAATCAAAGCATAATATACGCTCATGAGACAGAATCAAGAACCTAAATGGTCTAACAACTTACTAGACACCAAATATACAAGAACCTTTTAAACTAACTTGGAAAAATGCTAGTTCTTATATGCGGGTTTTAAACTGTACAATCAAAGCATAATATACGCTCATGAGACAGAATCAAGAACCTAAATGGTCTAACATCTTACTAGACACCAAATATACAAGAACCTTTTAAACTAACTTGGAAAAATGCTAGTTCTTATATGCGGGTTTTAAACTGTACAATCATTACTGTATAACGGCAATGGTCACGCTGTTGTTTAGCTGAATTGACTTCATTTTTGCGTGTGTGGCTTTTGTTGTTGTGATTGTTATAATAATAATAATAATAATGAACTTTATTTAAATACGGTTACAGGTCGGTTAAAACCTAGCTTTAAAAAGTAGCTAATTATTGTTGTTGTTTGACATTTTTATTTATTTATCTATTTATTTATTTTTGCATTTCTAAGAGTAGTTTGGGCTAATAAATAGAACAGTGTATGGCTGCCTCGCTGTACACAACGAAAAAACACTTTCTAATCAAATATATCGCGCTGTACCTGCAGCAAGGCCTGTAGTGTGATCAAACATGGGGCCTGTCTGGTAGGACGCAGTTGAGCCGCTGCTTCTTGTCCAGTCAAACTCATCATCGCTTAGCTGCTTCCAATCGCACAAGGATCTCTCAAAGTTGCACCTACAAAACAAAGATAAAGAAGTAAGAAGCTGTGGGTATTAATCTGGGTGGAAATAAAACCAATGGCCGATCAACTTGGTGATCCATACACATTTCGACGAACAAAATTATACGACATTAGACGTCAGCCATTATTATATGACACAGATAGTACGCGCGCTCTGATTGGTCAGTTTACCGGTCCATAACTTACGGTACAGCCAAATATGCCACATAATAAGTATATTATTAACTTTGTTCGCTTGGTCCGTACTGCAAGTTTTCGTTACAAGTTACCTCCTTCGTACCTGTAATTATTGAGCCTGCAGTTCAACTCATCAGAGTTGTCTCCGCAGTCGTCGGTGAAGTCGCACAGGCGTCCGAGATCAACGCATGAGCCTCGTCGTGCACAGCGGTACTGATTCTTGTTGCAACGATCTTGCCTGGGCGGCAGGCTGCAGTTGGTGAGAGCAATGTCGTCGATAGCAATGTCTCCAAAGACGTTGAAACTTCGCTCAGCCTCAAAAACGACCTTAAATGGCGCGGCGCGGCGACCAATCGGGACAAAGCCTTGAACCCATTTGTTTCCTGACAGAGTTCAAACAAAGTTCAAACAAAGTTCAAACAAAATAAAACCCATGAGAACCAGAAAAGTGCGAGCATCTAACGCCTCACAACAATGTACAATACTTTTATGTAGTGAACGAAGCACTACTGGGAAAAAAAAAACCTCGTCTAACAGGCCTTACGTTCGTGTGCGCCCGTTACGTGTGCGTGCGTCTTTGGATAGTTAGTTGATATAGTTCCTAATTCTTACAACCTGTCTTAAACAAAACGAATGAGTAGTGTTAGGAGAATTGGTAGTCTGACCATGAGATCAACTGCTCCAATTTCTCCATACTGAAGTTTGTACGGTTCACTATGTATTGAAAAAAGAAGTTTGTCTATGATCAAACTTGGTGTATTAAGGGTTAACGTCAACTCCTACCTTGGTTTCCATACATCTCCAGCATCATTGTGTAAGTGAGACCCACTTTCAAGTAGACGTAGAGTGAGCCGATACCAGAGCCGTACATGTGATACCAGAACGTCACCACACAAGTTGAGGCGGACTGTCTTAACTCTATGCTCTCGAACCTTGCCAGGTCGAAAGAATTTCCATTTGATGCTTCAACGTACATATAGGATCCTAAGGCAGTTCCTGTTCGAGATGAAGAAAAAGGAAAAAAATGAGAAGCAGTAAAAGCAGTTACTAAAAAAGTTACATGTCCGTTGATGTTGTTGTCGACGTTGCCTTTGCTGTTGTTGCTGCTGTCGTCCGAAAGTTTGCTGTTGTTGGCGCCTTTGTGTACCATGGCTGTTTTAAATGTTACTCGCTAAAGCCAAGAAAAATATTTCTCGTGTTAAACGATCAATGCTGTATATAGCTGAACTACACTCAATCTAAATAATTGGAAATTTAGAACTATGTCATACTTTATCTCCTTTTATCAAATTATTAGTAATGGAACTGCTAAGTGTGTAATCTAACCAAGAGTGTGATCCACGCTGGGTCCGGTGTTAGATGAAGGTGTTCCGCCGCTGTCCCGACGCCAGTCAAAACTGCCCTTGCTCGTGTCATTCCAGCCGCATTGACCTACAAAGCAACAGATGAAGGAACGATGACATACAACAGAGCTAACAAAGGAGTGCGGTGCAAAAACCCTGGTATTTAGTTGAAATTTCTTGAAGTTCATTTTTAAAACATTATGGCTAATTGTTAGCTTTCCGCATGGGAGTGTTAATCTTGAACCAAAATGACTGTATTTTTTTATATCACTGACACGCGACGTAAATTACACCACACTATGGAAGGGAACCGGGCGGCACGTACAGTCAACTCACTTTACAACGGACAACCTCGGGACAAGCTCCAACTGTCCGTTTTAGGGAGGTGTTCGTTTTAAAGGGGTTCAGTTAGAAGAATGACTGAAGAAACGGCAGGGACCGCTCCTACCAGCTGTCCTTCTTAGAGGGGTGTCCGTTAAGAGAGAACTGACTATATATATTCACCTTTCTCAAAGGTACAATCTGCACAGTTGCTCTCATCTGAGGTGTCTACAGAGCCGCAGTCATTCACGAAGTCACAAACTTTCTGGGCGCTCACACACTTTCCAGATTTGCACTTTACAGCGCATGGGTTCGGTGAGGGAGAAGGCGTTGGAGCTGTCGAAAAACGTAAAAATTTTACAAAACAGACAAAACCCTTGATATAAAATGTAATATCACTGCATAATTTTCCTGAAGACAATCTTAAAAAAATTTCCTAGGATATATTTTCCCAAGAAATCCTTCCAAGAAGTGCGCAGCACACTCACCTGGACACACGCCGGTTGTAACTACCACGTCATCAATGGCAATGTCAGCGTCATAGGATGCGCCAACGACGCCATCAAAAACAATCTAAAGGAAAATAATGCAGTCCATGTGAGAAAAAATCTGATACATTTTCGTATCACAGATGGAGAACACACACACTTGGAACTCTCGAAGGACTGCAGTTTCCAATTATTCATTTACAAACGTCGAACTTCTCATGACTTTGGAGCATGAAAATCGTTTTTCCATGGCATTTGGTGGTGTATTCATCAAACAACATCGTCCACCAGCTTCGGCTCTCAGGCCCCGTCCACACTAATCCGGATAAATTTGAAAACGGAGGTTTCGTATGAAAACGCATCGAAAGTTTTCCGTCCACACTACCGTTTTCGAGTCGTTTTTGTTGTCCAAACTAAAACGTGCTTTCGAAAATATCCGTTTTCAAATTTATCCAGATCAGTGTGGACGAGGCTTTAGAAAAGTTTGGGAATATAAACACTGGGAAGAAGCAACAACGGACAAACCTGGAAGTTGGTTCCACTGTTCACGGTCAACTGCTTCCACAGCCACACGTCATGGTGGTTACCTTGGGTCTTCCAAAGTTCGTAATATCTGGGTCTTCTTGAATAAGGATTGAGTTTTAGTTTGACTGACAGAGTTCCGACGCTGTTTCCGTTCATGTGGTACCAGAACGTCAGGCACCAGTTGAAGTTCGGGTTGACCTTGAAGCGGTCAGACAGCAACCTGGCAATATCACCCTGTACCCTTGGAGACGAAGACTCGATGTACATGTAGTGCCCTGCAAAACGAAAAGCACACAAGTTTACTCGTTGTGAGGAAAACCTACAATTCTCAGTATTTTACTTTTTGTCTGTCTGTCACTGCGTGCCTCTTTATGTCCCTGTCTGTGTTTGCCGCTTGCTGTGACTGTTTATCACATCACGTGGTTTCAGGCACGCGCCAACCAATCAGCACGTGCTATTTCTCAAGCCAAGACCTTTGTAACAATAAAAAACCAACAAACCTAAAGCGGAGTTCAGAGTGTGATCCTTTGATGGACCAGTCCCGATGCTTCCCGTATGGCCAGCGTTCCTGGACCAATCAAACGTGTCGTCTTTGGGTTCGTTCATGAATGCGCAGAGGCCTTTCTCGAAGTCACACGAGCCTTTCGGGGGACAGGGGCCATTCTGCACAATCACATCGTCAATGGCAATATCACCTCTGTAGCTGCGACCTCTTATCCCTTCAAATACCACCTGAGTCACGGAGACACAAAGATACGTCTCTCAACACGAATAAAAACTCTCCCCACAAATCATGGAGAGACACTGTAGTTGACATGGAGAGAATTCCCTAGTTGGATCAGCTGCCTAATGGGCAAATGATCAAATGCCGAGTTCTCTATACCATTCATGAAGAGACAGTATGGGTGACAAAGAGGATGAGCTGCCTAATGGCGTGAGAGACTATATACGTGTCATGCACGATTTATACGAAGCCGCCAAAATGTCTTTGTCGCAAAGCCTTTGACCTTAGAAACGTGAAATACGCAGTTTCCACGAACTGGTCAAGGTACGAACACAATTCACAATTTTTTGCTTTCATGAACACAGACACGAGAATGCAAATTTTCCCAACCAATCAAGAAGACAATGTACGAGTAACGGATAGTGAGAAGTTATAGTTCAATCAGCTTTTAACTAAGCAAGGTATCAAAAGCCAAGTTCTCCCAGCTGTATGTCTTTGGTGATATGTCTTTGCTGAGAAACTGGAAGAGAAAGTCGAGCTGATGAGCACAATGGATATCTTTAGAAGACTTTACCTTCCATTGGGTGTATGGGCTCTTGACTGTCAGCATAACTCGGTGCCAGTTCTTCCCTTGGTTGCCTGTGTCGGACCACTGCGGACTTCCCAGCTGGTTTCCTCGCTTGATGTAAATATTCAGTCGCCCGATACTACTGCCATACATGTGGTACCAGAACACCAAACATTTGCCGTTTCCGTCGGTCTTGTCGAATACAGGAGACTCTAGACGAGCGTAGTCACCCGGTTTGCGGGGAGCTGAGGTTTCTATATACATGTAATGACCTGAAGCAGGGAAAGAGGCATATTAATTATTTGATAAATTGTACAAAATGTAAATGCGAAAGAGAAGACAACCAATGCCACTAGAACGTACTCGTCCACAGTTGTGGTTTGATTGGTAACACTAGGTGTTTTGGTCCATGTGTTGAGAAATCATGAGTAAAACCTCAGTTGGTAGTTTTCTGTGTTCTTTGGCAGCAAATAGTTTAGCCATCAGAAATAGAGAGTAATCCAAAATGTAAAAAGTACAGTCCTTAGTTAGCTAAAGCATGAATATAAGATAGTTTGTTTCCTTTTTGTTCTTACCAAAAGCTGTTCCATAAGTGTGGTCAGCGGATGGTCCAGTCCACACGCTCGTGGTGTTGCCACTTCCACGCGTCCAGTCAAAGATGTCGCCCTGGCTCTGCACGTAACCACAGATGTTTGGATCCTCAAATTCACATTCAGCTGATATATAAAGAAAGGACCATGACCATGACGACGATGAAAGCAGAGTTAAGACCAAGAAAAAGACCAAGGAAGGAACAAGAACATGAACATGAACACGAGCAAGGACAAGGACAAGAGCAAGAGCAAGAACGAAAACGAGAACAAGAGCAAGAGCAAGAACGAGAGGAAGGACAAGAACACGCAACAAGCAACAAGCAACATTAACAGCACAGCATCAATGAGAAGGGCAAGGACAGGGGGAAGGGGTGGGGTGGGGTGTCGGAATTGGGAACGAGAGACAAACCACGAAAAGATTTGAGCAGAAAGAGCAACAAGAACAACAGAGTTAAGTGCAATCGAGGACAGTGAACGTACGTAGTAATGGGCAAGAACCATCCATCAAGGAAATGTCATCCAGGGCGATGTCACCTTGGTAACCAGTTCCACGCGTCCCTTCAAAAGCAACCTTAACAGCGTAACAACATAATGTCATTTATTAAAACAGCAGTCAGTTATAGATGTGATTAGCATAAAGTGAAGAGGTTGCATCAGAAATTTCGTCAAATGATGGTATTTATGAGTCGCTGGTCATTTAGATAATTGATCTGTTTTCTTGTGATACGGCCAGTCGTGAAGACTTGTTAAGCTATCTTACTGACCTTGAAAGGCCGCACACTCGTCATCTCGATCTGTGCCAGTCTCCACTTGTTGGTTTGGCCGCCAGATTTGGTCCAGACGGGGGCCTTGGGTAACTGTTGCCCAGTCTTCATGTACACGTTCAGTTTGCCCACGTGCTGTCCGTACATGTGGAAGTAGAAGCGTAGACACACCATGTTCTGTGGTTTCCCTGTCGTGGCTGGCACTGTAGGGCTCTCCAGAACTGCTGTATCGTTTGGAACCTGCCATGACGTCTCAATGTAGACGTAGTATCCTACAAAATGTTTTACAAATAGACGGTTCGTAATATTATAACAAGTTAAAGTGACAAGTATGGAGTCAGATAGACAGGCGGAGGAATTGAAGAGATGTATAGTGAGTAAAAATATTCTAACTGTCGTGCCTACAGGCCTCCACAGTGTTAACTGACAGTGCCAATGGATATATTTTTTTAGAACGAAGCAACGCACTTGCAAGTGTCCATATAAGCCCCTAAAGTGTTGACGGTGATCGATGGACCGACGGTCAAACTGAATTCTCTACTTGTCTATCGGACTCAGGTGAGGGTGTATTCCAGTTGAAACAACCAAGTCCCAACAAACCTTTCAGACTTCCAAGGGTGTGGTCAGAATCAGGCCCAGTATTGGTCGAACCGGTAGAACCCTGCTGCCTAAACCAGTCAAACTGGTCCTCCTGAGAATTATTCCAGTTACAGTAATCAGACTCAAAGGTGCAGTCCCACTTGGATGGTGGCAGCGTGGTGGGTAAGGGGGGCGTGGTGGGGAAGGGTGTGGGGACCTGTGGCCCTAAGAAGCACAAGGGAGAGTTGGGCGTGGCAGAGTCCCAGCAGCAGCCCCTCCTCCGACAGTTCACTTGGCTGATGCCGGTGTAGCCGCACTTCTTCCTACTGCTCGGTTGGATGCTACTACAGGCGCTGGGATGGTAGAAGCACCAGGGTACGTTGCTGACTGCACTGTCCCAACAACAACCCTTGTTTTTACACTGCGCCTGGTTTATCCCGAAGTATCCGCAGTCTACGCGCTGAGACGGTGTGACGGATGAACACAGCCCAATGCAGTTGCCGTCTGTGAATAAGAAGTCATCGAGGGCTATGTCGCCGGTATAGCTTGTCCCCCTCACACCTGCAAAACCGACACGAGTTAAGTGACTGATTCTAGTTACACATTTCAATTAATATTTCGTAAATCCACAAAAACAGAGTTTCGATAATTATAGCAGGCAGCTATAAGTAATCAGCGGTTATTTAGCCAATCAGGGCGCGCGTAGTATCATAGTTGTTTTATAAACTCTCATCTAACACGGTTATTTAGCCAATCAGGGCGCGCGTAGTATCATAGTTGTTTTGTAATATGAATTATCTTTCTGCCATCCATACTGTCTCTTGATGGATGGTGGGGACTGGGAATTTGTACTTCAAAACCCAAGACGTAAAGGGTTTGTTATTTTCCCTCGTACACCTTCAAGCACATACTGTAGTATTGTTAGATTATTCTTGAAAATCAACTATGAGAATTAAACGGATTGTTTCTATTACACCCTGTAAGCAACATAGCTTTGGTGACCAAAACTAATGCTGGGTTTACAGTGTTTTCCTCCCAGTTAGGAAGTCATTCTTCACTGCTTACCTTCAAAAATGACATTGTATCTTGTTCGGCTTGAGATCGTAACCTCGGCCTTCCGCCACACGTTCCCTTGAGATCCGTTCAAGTTCCAGACTAAGTTCTCGGGTTTACCGTTCTGGACGAGATAGACGTTAAGCGACGCGACGGTAGAGCCGTACATGTGGAACCACCAAGAGAGACAGATTCCTTTTGTGCTAGACATCATCTTACTCTTGATGCGCGCTATCTCGCCTTTCTTGCGATTGGGTCCCGAGGTCTCAATAAAAGCATACGTACCTACAAGAGGTAAAGAGCAGTAGATGAAAAAATAATAATAATCAAAAAGTCGAATAACAGCGTAGGAAAAAAGCAGTTACAACAAAATTATAACAAAGGATTTGGTGAAAAGAGGTGGATGAAAAATAATAAAAAAAAAACGCTCGAAAGAATCCATTAAATCTCGACGTCTCAATAATAACTTATGTAACCACAAGCAGTAAAAAGCAAAATTAATATGAAAAGCATTCACCACGCAGTATGACTACTAAAACACTAGTTAGCTAAGGTTTCGAGTTATCGACGGGGTTACCCGTGATTCGAGTTATCCACGATTTCAAGTTATCCAAGGTCCGAGTTATCCACGATTTCGAGTTATCCAAGGTTCGAGTTATTAGAATTCAACTGTATAAGTCTTGTTCTCTGGGGCTTACCAACTGATGTTCCCGTGGTGTGGTCGACTGCGGGTCCTGTTTGCCAGCTGGGAGTGCCGCCACTACCAAGTGTCCAGTCAAAGTCATCGAGACCAACTGATCTATTCGCGTTCGGTACATTGAGCCAGGTACAGAAACTGTTCTGCTCAAAGTCGCAGCTTCCTGTAGAGGAGAACAATTAACCCTTTAACTCCAAAGCCCAAAATACAGATTCTCCCAACTTTTTAAGAAGAAACTGTGTGAGTAGTGCAGAAAGAATCGATAGTTTAATCAACTTCCATGTAAGCAAGGTATGAAAAGCCAAGTCACTGTATGATATATCTGTGGTGGGAGACTAAAAGGAGAAAATTGAAGTTGATCACTAGTGCGAGCGAAAGGATTAAGAAAAGATGAGGACAACAAAACAATGCAAAGCACAGCTACAAAACAACGTTACTGGCCCTGCACGGCTTTTCATACTACAGTAGAACCCCGCTATCTCCAACTCTCAAGAGAAACGAGAAATAGTTCGAGATAGTGGGGGATCGAGATAAACGGGTTTCAGCCAAACCCAGTTCGTTTTTTGAGGGAAAATGGATTCTGTTCGAGATAGAGGGGAGTTCGAGATAGCGGGGTTCAGCCAAACCCAGTTCGTTTTTTGAGGGAAAATGGATTCTGTTCGAGATAGAGGGGAGTTCGAGATAGCGGGGTTCTACTGTATTTAGATAACAAAGCTGTTTGACCTGGTGGTGGGCACGCTTGGTCTTCTATCCACATGTCATCAATGGCAATGTCTCCTTGCCAGCTTTTACCACGAATACCCTCCAACACAATCTGCGTACAAAGTTCGTATGGCATTCAGTAAGTCCGTAAATCTAAATTCAATTACTTTTTAGGGCCTTTCAGGGACTCGACGCAGGAAGGTCTGAGTAAAAGGTGACGGAAGCTTTGAGAGCAAGAATGCAGAAACATGCCAATTCTGATCTCGGACACACACACACACACACACACACACACGCAGAGCACACGCACACGCACACGCACGCACGCTCACGCACGCGCAAAGAACCTGGTAACAACCTGAGATGCTGATACACAAGAATGCTCTAAACACATGTACACATACACACATACACGCGCGGGTACGCACAAGTGCAAACAAACACAGTCGCGCGCGCAATACACATACGCGCGCGTACGCACAAGTGCAAACAAACACAGTCGCGCGCGCGCACAGTCAGATCACCTGGTAACTGCTCGAGCTGACGATATTGGCGCGGCCATGAAGCCAGAACTTTCCTTGATCACCGGTTTCGTTGAACACCAAATTGCCAAGAGACAAACCAGTCTTAACAAAGATGTTGAGTTGCCCAATGTCTCGGCCCATCATGTGGTAAAAGAAGTTCAAGCATTTGCCTTTGGTTGGCGGATACTTGGGGCTGAGGAGGTGCGCCTTGTCACCAGGCTTACGCGGAGATGAAGTCTCGATGTAAACATAGTAACCTGCAAAATAGAGATTGGTAAAAATAAAAAAACAACACACAGATGAGAAGAGGCGACTAGAGATGAAAGAAGGATCTCTGTACTGCACGTCTAAGCACGATGCTTTGCGTGCCCAGGGCTTCCCTTATAGTTTCGTAATCTTGTTTGTAAAGTTCGTCCCATAAATCTAAACAGGATTTGTTTAGTCTTGTTTCTGTTCAAATTTTTTCCGTTGAACGTTTGTGCAGATGACAAGTTTCCCGATAAAAACAACAATTAAGAGGCGCGCAAAAGACTCTAATCAAGAGACCAATACGCGCGAAAAGAATTACGGGGAGGATAGACAAGTGCGCACAGCACTATGGGAAGCATAAATAAGCGCGCACAGAGAAACATCTCTTACCATTCTTTGTTCCTGTAGTGTGATCTGTTGTGGGGCCTGTGCCTAGTGAGGGTGTTCCAGAATTGTCGCGAGACCAGTTGAAATCGTCGCCAGGGACATTATTCCAGCCACACATATCATTTTCATAGTCGCAGCGGGTTGCTGCTGGGCACGCTCCATCGGCGACGTCCAGATCATCGAGAGCAATGTCGCCCATGTAGTCCGTGCCGCGCACTCCCTCAAACACCACGTAGAACGGTTGGTTACTGATCAGATTCACTTGGGCGTACCGCCACTTGTTGCCCTGCGTACCTGTGCGAGTCCAGATCCTTTGGGAGAGAAAACAAACAAACAAACAAACAAAAATAACAAAAAAAAAAGAGTGTAAACAAGCCACCTTCACAATTGCACGCAATTTGCGAGGCTGAGATATTTTAGCGGGCCACTTGATGGTAAAACCTGGTGAGCAGAGTGGAAAACTACTTCTTTGGTATAAAGAAACAAAAGTAAGATCAGCAGAGAGATTCATTTGACAGACCCTCGTTTATATGGGCAGTAAAAGAGGACTATTTAGCATTGCGCATGTTAAAGTGGCTTACACGGTATTTATACCATCAACCATCGAAGGCAGGAGCAAGCTTCAAGGAAATGAGTTTGAGAGAGAAAGAGAGAGCGAGCGAAAGAAAAAGGCAAAGAGACTAAGGAACTGAGGAAATAGGAACGCACCTGGTCAAAGTGTTGCCGATCTTCGTGTACGCATTCAGCCGGTTGACGTGGTCTCCCCACATATGGAACCAGAACTTGAGGCATTTTCCTGACGAACCGGACGTGGGCTGGAGCAATCCACTTTGAAGTTGAGCCTTATCGTTTGGTTTACGAGGCCAGGATGTCTCAATGAACACATAGTACCCTGAAACACGACAAGTCAAAGATGTATTTGGTGAGGGAACCAAGGAAATCGTTGGTCGACGTTCGTCGCCATTCTAACTTGGTCTAACTCGAGGTAAAATTTCACACCATGCGCAAGCCTCGTTTTCTTACGCACAACTTTATGTCATAGAAAATGGATTTACCTAACTTATACGCGAGTGACGAGTCTTTTAAGTTTCTTGGTTAAATCTTGAGGTTTTGCAAGCGTTGCACGAAATACGAGAATTGTGAAATGACCGATGGCTCGAAAATAAGGCGATCGCGAAGTCGAAAAACGTATTTGTATTTCTGCGGTACCTTTGGTAAATATGTTGTGTATCAGCTATTATGTTTGCTACTACCAATGTTATCAATATTATTATTATTATTATTATTATTATTATTATTATTATTATTATTATTATTATTATTATTATTATTATTATTGTTGTTGTTACGTACCTTGTTTAGTGCCTAAAGTGTGGTCCACCACGGGTCCAGTTTTCCATGATGCGGTTCCTCCTTTAGACCGAGTCCAGTCAAACTGATCGCCTTTCAAATTCGTCCAAGAACACAAGCCGCTCTCGAACGTGCAGTTGTTGACAATGGGGGCGGGAGTTGTGGGTGCGGGAGTGGGTGGAGTGGCAATACTCGGTAGCACGTTACACCACGTGTTGGTATAAGTGATGTCATCAATAGCTATGTCTCCGGATACGCTCTTTCCCGTCACAGCTTCGAATACAACCTACGAGTTTAAAGTAAGCAATGTCAGTACTGACAGCATTTAAACAATTTGAAAGTGCCTCCCTCTCCCCATTCTCCTCCTCCGCCCGCGTTTGCTCGTTCCAGTCCACCTTCTTCCCCCCTCCCTCCCCTCCCCCGGAGGACCAAGCTACCCAGGTTAGCTAGTCTTGGATGTTGTTATAAAATTACGATATATACGATCGTTATTTTTCTTGTCTTGGTTTAGGACCGAACTGCAATATCACCAAGGGCAAAGAGTGAGAACAACAACAAATTATGCAAAATGAATTCGCTGCGTCTTCGTTTTTTAGGGCAATTCGTTTATCAAATACAGTCAAGACTCGAAAACATCCGCTAGCCCGACGCGATTGTGATCAACTTCAATTTTCTCCTTCAGTTTTTCAGGAGACATATCGTACTGTATGGAGAATTTGCTACTTGATAGTTTGCTCAGATAAAAGCTGATTGGCCTATCAATTCTCACTACATCACTCATACATTTTCTTCTTGAATGGTTGGGAGAATTTGTATTTTGAGCTCAGTGAGTGAAAGGGTTGAGACTCTTACCGAGTACCACTTGGAGTCGTGCAGGGGCACTTGACCGTTCTGCCATACATCGCCAAAGTTGCCTGACAACTCCCAGATGACGGTCTCCGACTGATTGCTAGGTCCAGTCTTGGAGATGATGCGAAGGGTTCCCACGGTGCCGCCGTACATGTGATACCAGAAGTTCAAGCAGCGAGGTCGGGCACCCACGGGCGGGAACTCCTCGCTGAACAAGCGAGCAACGTCGCCCTGCCGGCGAGGTGAGGAGGTCTCGATGTACACATAATGACCTGAAAACAAGTAACAACCTCAGCTTGGCAATCAAGGCCTCAATGGCTGACTAACAAATAAAAGATGAAACGTTACTAAGCTACGAGCACAGTTTTATTGGTCTGCCCAATACGGAGTTATGAAATGTCTGTACGACTTTACCACAGTTAGCTACATCACTTGAAATCTAGAGCCTCATTCGCCGATACACAGCTATGAATTCAAACCTGACTTGGAAGCCGTACAGAATCGTTAGAAATAAAGAACCTCAACGGCCGAGTCAGAAAAAGTAAAACATTACGAAAATCGTACAGTATATATGCAGCTACACTAGACCACGATTTGATAAAAATTCTTTGAAATCCTTAACCCCAAAGGCCGAGTGACTATTTACAAATACGAAAATAAAACTGAATATGAATCCTACAAGATCTGTATGGCTGTTCGGGAATGGATAAAGGATGTCATGTCGGTTATTAAGGGTTCTCATATCAGGACGAAGACGGCTGGCAAGACCAAATATTCCTTAGTTATACCTTTAGACGTCCCAGTTGTGTGATCTTTTGATGGTCCTGTTTTCCAACTTGGCGTCTTCCCTGAATTCCGCAGCCAATCAAAGACATCTCCTTTTTGGACGTTGGTGTAGGTGCACATTCCATTCTCAAATGTACAGTCACCTACAAGAGACAGACAGAAAAAAGAATAAATGAGCGAATGAATGAGACAGCAAGGTAGGGGAGGAACGGAGGATAGTAGGAAAGATGGAGAACAAGGAAACAACGAAAGAAGCGAGACAGGCGAAGACGGACGGACAGATGGACGGACGGACGGGGGTGTGGGGTAATAAACCGTACTCTAAATAAGAAATCCTCGCATCCAGTACACAAGTCAAGTTTTCGTCTGATGTCTAAAACGAAATGCACGTGCATCACTGAAAGATTTCATAGTTTAGTTTACTTACCTGGTAAGGGGCAAGAGCCATTCTTTATTGAAACATCGTCGATAGCGATATCTCCTTGCCAACTGGCACCTACAATGCCCTCAATAACAACCTATAACATACCATAACATAACTTAAACTTTATTTCATCTCGAATTTAAGAGAAGCTTTGACAAGCTAATGTCTTCGAGAAAAAACCTATGTGAATACAGCGAAAATAAACTCTCAATCGACCTATGTGAGGACACTTCGTTTCAGAGCTTAACCATTAACTCAAAGATCAAAAAAAGTTCAACCCGCAGAGTAGTATTTAATACTTTTTTTATCTATGGAATATTTCTCTCGCGCACGAATGGTGGAACCTAGACACGTGCAGGCGACGGGAAGGGCACAGAGAAGTTTGCTCGTTTTCCGTTATGTAAAACTATGCATACACACCTGCAGTATGTATGGTTTTACATAGAGGGAAAAAAGCGAACGTCTCTGCACTGAATGTGATCAAGGTTCATAGCAAGGAGGGTGCCCAGACAAAACGTGGTGAAATTACAAATTCTCGCCACACAATTTACAGAGAGTGAAGGGATAGTTATCAGAAACATACATTGAATCCTGAAGCACTACTGACAGTCACTTGAGCGACTCGCCAGACGTTCCCGCGGCCACCAGATCTGGTCCACAGCCGAGCACCAGGCAACTTGTTATTTCCTTTTCTCAGGTAAACGTTGAGAGTGCCGATGTCTTTGCCGTACATGTGATACCAGAACTGAAAGCACGAGCCAGACGTGGCATGGTAGGACGGACTGATAAACTGCGCATTCTCACCCTTCCTTCTTGGAAAAGATGTTTCAATATACATGTAGTAACCTGAGTAAGGGGCAAAATAAATAATCAAACAAACAAACATTTCATGTCAATTATTAGATATGAGGCAAGAAAATACATGAACAGACAACTATAAACAAACAAGGAAACGTCTACCAATTCAGAAACAAAAACAAAAACAAAAACAGGAAAAGATGTGGACGTAAAATTGTTGACAAAGTAAAATGTTTTGACAAAAGTCGAGCTTCTGTTGACCCACGGGAATGCACAGACGGACAAAAATAGACAGACAGACAAACAAACACAGATACAGACACACGCGCGCACGCACACACAGACACAAGACATTCGAGCCTATTCACAATAGATAGTCTGTAGCAGAATCCCTCACCTTTCGGTGATCCGTAAGTATGGTCGTTAGGCGGTCTGGTCACAAATCAAGATACAGACACACACACACACACACACACACACACACAATACATTGGAGCCTATTAACATTAGGTAGTCTATTACAGAATCCCTCACCTTTCGGTGATCCGTAAGTATGGTCGTTAGGCGGTCCGGTTTTAACGCTCGCTGTTGCACCATTTGCACGCGTCCAATCAAACTTGTCTGTTGATACTTGGGTCCAACCGCACGTGGCTCCATTGTTACCCACTCGATACTCAAACGTACATTCACCTGACGAAATCGATACAAAAATGAACCTCGAAAAGAAACGAAAGGCCAGATAGAAGACGCGTGAAATCTTTCACTTTGTTCGTTTGTTTCGCTTGCGTAAGCATATTGCTCCTGCTCCTGATTGGTCAAGAATGCTGGCAAACAATTTTTGGCCAATCAAAACGCGTAGCAAACGGAATACCAAAGCAATCACAAGATTGTATGTGTGAACCAGGCTAAAATGTCCCACTTACTTAATGGCGGACAAGTGCCTGGCTTGAAAGAGATGTCATCTATAGCCATGTCGCCCTGGTAACTCGTACCGCGGACTCCTTCAAATGACACCTGACACCAAAGCGCATATCTTAATACACCTTCTAAACTCCAACTAAACGGGGAAATGAGTGAATAAATGAGAGTTTATAAGTGAGACAACCTCCACAATTTTTTTTTTTTTTTTTTTTTTTTTTGATTTCTGGTGTTTCTCACCTGATAAGATGCCGAAGGTGACAACTGGACAAGACCTCGTTTCCATTCGTCAGCTTGGGATCCAACCCTACGCCAGACCAAATTCTTGGCCTGGTTACCGTCCTAAAGAACGACAAACAACGACAACGATCAAACTTTGATTACTGTAAAATTTATACCTCGCTTTACGACTTATCTTTCCATATAGCGTCTTTCCTTTCATAACTCGACTTCTTAGAAAAATTCTTAGAAACAGTAGGTTCCAGGAAAAGTGCAGAATGGCTTACCTTCATGTAAACATTCAAAGAATCAACGTGCTGTCCAAACATGTGGTACCAGAAGATCAAGCACACGTACGACGTACTTGGCTTGGCAATGCTCGGACTCATCAGGATCGCCGTGTCGTTTGGTTTTCGAGGGAATGAGGTCTCGATGAAGACATAGTAACCCAGACCTGAGAAGAGCGAGAGAAGAGGAAGGGTTACTTCACCAATCATAAAATTGACCATTATTAACAATTCAAAAAGACAGACACTGAAAAGATGTGGAAATCGGCGGGAGTTAGTGGGAGAACGGGATATCAGATCCTGACAGAGAAGTTCACGCATGCGCACTAACCTGTTCCAAGCGTGTGGTCGTACTTGGGCCCAGTCCCCTGTGACGCGGTGGAGCCCTGGTGACGAGTCCAGTTGAACTTGCCTTGCGCAGAAGACTTCCACACACAGAAGCCTTGCTCGAAGTTGCAGTCGTTCCCGAGATTAACTGCCGAGTGGGAAAAAGAACAAAAGAGATAAGAAAGAACACCACAATAGATATCCAGGCTCTTCCTCCTGCAGCTGATTGAATATAGAATGGAGACACCTCCTTAAGATTGCTCTTGTGGTTTGAATGGCTAACTCGAGTTGATTTACTCTCGAATAATATCTAGCGGGACCCCCGTAAAATACAGGCAAGTGGCGTTTCCTCGCACTGCTTATTGGTTTCTTCTTTAAAGGAGAACCAAAAGTGACTTACAATGGCTCTTGATTGATTGAAAGCGTTTCAAGCAGCCTCTGTGATTGGCTGTGTACTTACTTTGGTTTTCGCTCTATTTCAAAAGTGACTTACAATGGCTCTTGATTGGTTGAAAGCGTTTCAAGCAGCCTCTGTGATTGGCTGTGTACTCTTACCGGGTGGTGTAGTAACCACTGCAGTTGATAGTGTGGGTGATACAGTGGTCTGCCCAGGTGGACGGGCGTCTGGAGGCAACAAGGAGCAGCCCTGTGTGCCAACTGTGAACGCAATGTCGTCCAAAGCGATGTCTCCAGTGAAGCTGCTACCACGGATGCCTTCAAACACGATCTAAAAAACATAGTCAGCAGTGAGTACATTCTAACAGCAGTGTTCACTTCCAACTCCAAAACTTTCAAATGAAACCCAAAAGTGTGACCACTCAAATGAAAGCTCTCAATGAGTACATTCTAACAGCAGTGTTCACTTCCAACTCCTAAACTTTCAAATGAAACCCAAAAGTGTGACCACTCAAATGAAAGCTCTCAATGAGTACATTCTAACAGCAGTGTTCACTTCCAACTCCTAAACTTTCAAATGAAACCCAAAAGTGTGAGCACTCAAATGAAAGCTCTCAATGAGTACATTCTAACAGCAGTGTCCATTTCCAACTCCTGAACTTCAAATGAAACGTAAAGGTGTGACCACTCAAATGAAGGTTCTCAATAAGTGCATCTTTACGTTGTAGCTGAACGGAGATTCACTTGGACAGAGAAGCACAGTAAAGGTGCGGTAATACGGGCAACATTTTCAGTGCAACAATGTTGCGTTGCAAGTTGCACCGTAGTGTTGCGCGTATTACCACCGTGTTGCAAGTTGCAGCAACATGTTGCACGAATTAGAACCCACTTATACTTCGTGCAACATGTTGCTGCAACTTGCAACACGGTGGTAATACGCGCAACATTACGGTGCAACTTGCAACGCAACATTGTTGCACGACAAGTTGCACTGAAAATGTTGCTCGTATTACTTCACCTAATGAGAGGGTTAAAAAGTTTTCAATTTGAATTACCTGATACTGAGAGCTGCTTTGTATGGGTAGCTGTCCCAGAATCCACTTGTTTCCTTGGTTCCCTTTGCGTTGCCACATGAGCTGTTTTCCTGAGAAGTTGCCAGTGGTCAGGTAGACGTTAAGCGTACCTATTGTCGTCCCGTACATGTGGTGCCAGAATTTCAAACAACTTCCGCTGCCAGTCGTTGGATTGAATCGTTCACTGAGCACAAACGCGTTGTCGCCAACTTGTCTCGGAGAGGACGTTTCGATGAAGATGTATTGGCCTAAGGAATGGGTTATGACAACTTTAAAACCTTGATCGACACATATCAGAATATGAATCATCCAAGCCCTCACTGAGCAAATTAGACGAATATGTTGAGGAATTGATAAAATAATATATTTCATCCCTAGCATCTTCACACTGAACAATCTTCACTCTACACTGCACATGTACTGAAAGTAGTGAAGGTCTAAATCACACTAACAATCCTGAACCTCCAAATTGTGATATTTAACGTCGTGCATTACTCGGTTTCAAACAGAAACATTTCGTAAATTTCGACATTTTGTAAAAGTGCAGCCCGGGCAAAGTTAAAAGAACAATGTAAACATATCACTCTTGCCTTACTTACATACAAATACCTCACACTGGTACACACACTCGCACGCACGCACGCACGCACTCGCACTGATACACGCAATCACACGCACGAGCTTGCACACAAGCACTCGCATGCACGCACTCCTACACAAACACTCGCACATAAACACAAACACTCGCATTAGTACAGTGCACGGACTCGCACACGCTACTCACAAGAACTCACACTGATACACGTTCTCGCACGCACGAAGGGACACAGAAGTGTGTGATTGGAGGTAAAGGCTGACCTTGTTTGGTGCCGGTCGTGTGATCCACTGCAGGTCCGGTGAAGCTGCTGATGGTGCCTCCGCTTCCCATCGTCCAGTCGAACTTGTCGCCCAGCTGTTGAGTGTTGGTCCATGTGCACATGCCTTTCTCAAAAGAACAGTCGCCAGGCAGCGGGCAGTCGCCATCCATTATCTTAACGTCGTCGATTGCGATGTCACCTCGGAAACTCGAACCTCTGACGCCCTCAAACAAAATCTGACAAATGTAGACAAGGCGTCAGCGGGTTCATCAGCTCAGCTGAACCACATTCAAAAACGAGCGAAATGTCGAGGGCAGAGTTTGTACAGGAAAGTTAACTGAGCACTTGGCTTGACTTGCCTGTTTCAGAGCAAGGCTTTGAAAAAAGTGGTTTGATAGAATGAAAATAGAAATGGATAAACCTAGTTTCACATGAAAGGCTTTGTACGCTTCTCTTTTCAAACTTTGCCAACAGATATGTGTTATTGACAAAAGCTTGTACGACTTACTATAAACTATCACAACATTACTCAGTGCAGTTCGTATAAATATAGTTGAGAGAATTTGAACAACGATGTCCAAACCTGGTAAGAAAAGCTGCTTTTTATGGCGACTTGGGCGATGTTCCATGCGTTGGTCTGATTTCCAGTTTTGCTCCACACTTTTCTGGAACTCCAGAATGCCTTCACATACACATTCAAGGTGCCAATATGGCTGCCATACATGTGGTAATAGAACTGCAGACACGAGCCCGTGGTGCGGAGGTTTGTTGGACTCACGAGGCGAGCCGAATCACCTTGGTTGAACTTACCCGAAACCTCCATGTACATATAATGACCTGCAGGATTACACAGGGCGCAGAGAAGTTCGCTTGCTTTATTATGTAAAACCCTATACATTGACTTAGATGAAGGACACCGCAGAACAATTGGATCGCAGGCGCGCGAAGGCAGTCATATCAGTATTATGCCTTTGCGCGCCCGCGATAAAATCGTCTTGCGGTATCATTCATGCAGGTCATTATATAGGTTTTTACATAATGGTAAGCAAGCGAACTCCTCTGCTCCCTGTGGGATTAGATGGCACTTGTTGCTCATTTGCTTTCTCACGGTGACAACCAACAGAGACAGACAAACGGACGGACAAAAAAAAAATAGACAGGAAAGTAAGCCAGACAAACAAAAACTAGCGTGCAGTAAAGGTTTTCTGTGACCGAGACTGTGACAAAAGTTGGACGAAGGGAACGGGCACCTTCAAAGTTCAATTTTTGCCACGGAACGCCTGTATTGCAGGCCTAGACAAAGACAGACAATGAATATGTTGTAATAAACAGTAAAGACGTAAAACAGAAAAATGTTGATCCGCCTCGGGAGTGAAAAGAAAAAATAATGCAGTTATCTTTGACAGAACACACCCACACACTAAGATTTAAACCACAAGATCCTCATTAACACTCACCATACAAAGTACCATATGTGTGATCAAATCTCGGACCCGTCCCAATACTTGTTGTAGAGCCGGCCGCTCTGATCCACGACAACTTGTAGATCGGGTTCGGATCGTTCTTGTAACCGCAGACATCCGGAGCCTCGAAACTGCACATTGCTTCATCCATCAAGAGAAACAAACGTCAGTGTGGCCCACCGGTAATGAGCAAACATTTATTTTCATCAAACAAACAATGAAACAAACAATTGAAACTCGTCACGAGGAAAAGCGTCTCAAAATTATTCTGACGGCCAGATTTCAAAGCTGTAGCTCAAACATTAATGGAAGAAAATCAGATAAAAGACAAAAGGTAGTCAGCTCATGTAAACCAGACTGACATACATGTAGAATTCGCTCTGACGAAGGGCTGACGCTCGAAAAGTCAGCTACTGTTACTCTTACGGCGTTCCAGTACCTCGATCAACTTTCAGTTGATACACCAGCGTTTTTCTCACCACACCGACATAGTTATTCTAGTCCTCTTAAGAGCTGGTATCACACTGACATACATGAAGACACAATTTACCTGAAGTCGGGCAACTGCCATCCCTCAGTCCGATGTCGTCTAGACCGATATCACCACGGAAACTGGGACCTCGCATTCCCTCGAAGACAACCTACCACATGCAAATAAGTCAACACTGAACCCACGTCTACACAATCAAGAACTTCATCATAATCAAAATATGCTCCTAGGTCCAGTAGATTTGATGTCAACTTTTACTACAGTCAAAGTCCCAAAAATCTACTTCCCAGTAAGATAATGTAAACTCTGCCTGTAATAAGCGGACAACCTGGGGGAATTTATAATGTGGAGTAACGCTATGTCGTGATCTACTGTCATTAAGCTTTCAGAAAATATATACTTGAACGGTTTTTCTTTCTTTTCCGAAGACTACAGCCAGGTCTCTACCTGTACGTCATCAGCATTAATCAGCGTGTACTCCGCATATAACCACCGGTTTCCTTGGGTTCCTGTCTTCGTCCACTGTACAGGGCCCAGCTTGCCCCCTCTCATAACATACAGGTTTAACCGGTTTACGTGGGGTCCGTACATGTGGTACCAGAACGACAGGCAGCGGATAACTTTGGTCTTGTTTCCCTTGATGACTGGGCTGAGAACTCGCGCGGTGTCGTTCGGTTGCCGTGGACTCGAGGTCTCTATGTAGATGTACCAACCTTTGCCTACGACACGAAAAACATTGCAATGATTCTCGCCTTTGGGATCTCTGTACGAGCCTCGTACATAGTTTTACACAAAGCAGTTGGCTATCGTTATCTTTTAAGTTTATTCAACACAACGAATCATATCATCTCCTTTTATTGTCATTGCTTCTTTTCCCGTCATCATTCTATAATGTATTTATCTAATTCCTGTGAGACCACATTTTAACCCTTTCATTCATTAACAGTTTCTCACATGAAAATTGATTAAACTAGCAATTCTCGCTACATAACTCATAGTTTCTTATTATAAGGTTGAGAGAATCTGTGTTTTGAGCTTGAGAGTGAAAGGCTTAAACAGAGCAAGTATCGGGAATTCTGTCAAGAACTATCAAAACAACTTTCCTCCAGATGTGACGTTTATAGATAGTAAAGAAGAATTCCGTCCTAAGGAAGATCGAAAAATTGCTTACCAGTCCCCGAAGTGTGATCAGTGTTCGGCCCAGTTTGAATGCTTCCTGTAGCGCCCTGGTGCCTGGTCCAGTCGAACCTGTCGTTGGTGGCCTGGGTCCAACTGCATAAGCCGGTCTCAAAATTACAGCCAAATGGCACTGCAGAGGGTTGGGTAGGGCGGAGCGGACAGCTGCCAACTGTGTCCGTGAACGTGATGTCATCAATAGCAATATCACCCTGGTAGTCTGTGCCCCGGATGCCTTCAAATATGATCTAAATAACAACATCAAAATCAGAGACCTTTTTACCGCCACCTAAAAAAAAAACTTCTAATTCCTGAATGATCGAATGAAACCCAAGGGTATGACCGGCCACTCAAATGAAAGCTCTCAATGAGTACATTCTAATAGCAGTGTTCACTTCCAACTCCTGAACTGTCAAATGAAATCCAAAAGTGTGACTACTCAAATGAAAGCTCTCAATGAGTACATTCTAATAGCAGTGTTCACTTCCAACTCCTGAACTGTCAAATAAAACCCGAAGGTGTGACCACTCAAATGAAAGCTCTCAATGAGTACATTCTAATAGTAGTGTTCACTTCCAACTCCTGAACTGTCAAATGAAACCCAAAAGTGTGACTACTCAAATAAAAGCTCTCAATGAGTACATTCTAATAGCAGTGTTCACTTCCAACTCCTGAACTGTCAAATAAAACCCAAAAGTGTAACCACTCAAATGAAAGCTCTCAATGAGTACATTCTGATAACAGTGTTCACTTTCAACTCCTGAACTGTCAAATGAAACCAATCAAGTGAAAGCTCTCGATCAGTATGTTCTAATAGCAGTGTAATAACGGAGTTAATGTTTTATTGTAATTTCTGGACAATAAAAACAAACATGGCAGTCGACACGGTCAGATATCCAAGGGAAAATATAGCTTCCAGAACTGCTCCCTACCTGGTAACTCCTTCCTCCGCTGACAACTGGTAATTGAGCCTGCTGCCATTTGTCACCCAAGTCAGTTCCCAGACTCCACAGGATGGTCTCCGACTGGCCCGCAATCTTCATGTACAAGTTCAGCACTCCAATATGCGCACCTTTCATGTGATACCAGAACTGCATGCACCTTCCCTTCCCAGTAGTTGGCGGGAAAACTGTGCTTTCGAGTCGCGCACGGTCACCTCGTTTTCTTGGAAGTGACGTCTCGATGTACATGTAGTTGCCTTGAGAAAAACAAAACAAGGGACAAGACAACACTTTAAGGCCTGGAAATGCTTTTCCAAACGTTCTCGGTAACTGTAAACAAGTGAGCTGGTCGGTATGCGGTCGGTAACGTGCTCGGTATGTTGTCGGTAATGTTGTCGGAATGTGATCGGTATATGGTCGGCACGTAGTCGGTTATGTGGTCGATCAGTAACGTGGTCGGTAACGTGGCCGCTTGGATGTGAGCGAAACCTTACAAAAAATGCTCTGTAAAACGTCAGGACTTGAAAGGTCAAGCACAAAAAACAGCTGACTAGTTAATTAATCAACCGCACAGAAAAACAAAGAGGTGGACAAAGAACTTGCTGTCAAACCTGCTGCAGAATTGGTGGTGTGATCCACCTTTGGTCCCGTGTTAACACTCGCAGTCTGTCCACTCTGTCGTTTCCAGTCAAACTCATCCGCTGTACCGACGGCAGTGTTTGTCCATGTGCATGTTCCCTTCTCAAAGTCGCAGTCACCTAAAGAAATCAAACAAAAACAGCCCAGTTTTAATTATGGAGTTAAATTAGTCTCAGCTTTGGGTTGACTGAAAGTCTATGTGCGAAAGTTAAACGCCATTAAAGAAGTTTAAGCTAATGTTAACCATTCGCCAGAGCAGGTCAAACGTTTGCACCTTTTAAGACTGTCCTATCACATGTCTTTGTACATTTATTATGAAAAAAGTTTGGTCAGGAACATGATGATTGCCTAGTTTGGTCTGGTACACGAACCTGGCTTGGGACAGGAGCCGTCTAGCACTTCAACGTCGTCAATACCAATGTCTCCAAGGAAACTTGTACCAGTGACGCCTTCAAACATGACCTGTGAGCGGAGTGGCAATCGTTGAGGAAGACGTGTCAAAATCCGGCTGATCAAATCCTTACTTCTTCCAATACTACTTATACACTTTCTTCAATTAGGGTTGGGAGAATTACACCCCAGATCTCGAGACTTAGATGGTTAACAACAAGAACTGAAATGAAACTTACACTATAAGCTGCAGGACTGTTAAGGGTGACTTGAGCAATTCTCCACTGGTTGCCTTGGTTACCAGACAGACTCCACACGGGGGAGGACCTGGAACCGTTCTGATACAACAGGACGTTGAGCGAACCAATGGACGCGCCGTACATGTGGTACCAGAACTGCAGGCATTTCCCGTTGGTTGGTTGGTACTGCTGACTCATGAGCCACGCTTTGTGTCCCTTGGTTCGCGGTCTCGACGTTTCAATGTACATGTAGTAGCCTGGGGGGAGGGGGTGAAGCAAATGGTGGCAAATGAGATCTCAAGGTAAAATTTTGAAATGTCTCTATTTGTTTAACCCTTTCACTCCCATGCTCAAAATACAGATTCTCCTAACCTAGAAAATATACGAGTGATGCAGTGAGAATTGATTGTTTAATCAGGTTTCATTTAAGTAAGGTATCAAAAACCAAGTTCTCCTTACTGTATATATTTCTGGTGAGAAACTGAAGGAGAAAATTGAAATTGATAACTCTTAGGAGTAAAACAGTTAAGTAGAGTCGGTGTACATCACTTATCACTTATCCTAACTTATCGATAATCAAGCTTAACTCAGGGGATACGTTTCTTGCTTCCAGATGGATGAAAGAATTCATTGAAGATAAAACACCTCACTCTTTCACTCCCAAGTGTAATCATTGTAAAAATGTAAAATGTAAAAATTTTTTCCTTGAGTCTGTCACAATAAAGATATAAACAGTATATAGAATTCGATTTTTGATAGCATGCTCATCACTTATATATTTTCTTCTTGAATAATTGGGAGAACCTGCATTTTGAGTTCGGGCGTGAAAGAGTCAATTTTTCTCTGATAACTAACTATACCTTGTGCAGTGCCATAGGTGTGGTCAAATGGAGGGCCTGTGTTGGAACTCGCTGTGTAGCCATTAGCTCGGGTCCAATCAAAGTTGTCTCCATGAACATTTTTCCATCCACACAACTTCGTATCCTCAAAGCTGCACTGGGCCTGGAAGGGACATTGTCCATCACGAACCGTGACGTCATCCAAGGCAATATCTCCTTGCCAACTTTTGCCACGACGGCCTTCAAAGACGACCTGCAAAATCAAGTCAATGATCAACCCTGGACAATATGTAATCACTTATTGTCTATTTTAAAGTGTTTGTTGCTTTGTTCATTTTTCTGTATTTCTTTGTATTTCTTTTTTCCGAGGTTTCTAATAATTTCTAGTGGCTGTTTTAATTTTGCTTTGCCTTTCTTGGTAGTGAGCAGTAATTTTGCTTTTCTTCCGGCAGTGTAAGGTTATTTCTTGTAGCTTTGTTTGTTTCGTTTCGCTGAACGCTTGTTTTTGGTGATGGATAGTATAGCACTTTCGTGAACGTGCTTTCCGTCAACCTCATTCCCAGGCTCTTTCAGGTTCTTTTTGGGGGCCGGGAGAGCCTGGGAACGAGGTTGGCTTTCGTCTGTTTTGTTGTTGTTCGTTTTTATCCAGGAACTGGACAGCTAATCTATATCATCCACAAGAACTCGTGTATTTATTTGTTTGTTTGCGTGAGTATGTTTGTTTGTTTATTTGTTTACCTGGAACTTGCTAGACACCGTCAATTCCACAGTAGCATGCCACCACTTGTCTCCCCTGGTTCCTTTTCTATTCCAGATCGGAATTCCCAGGTTATTACCAACCATAGTGTACACGTTAAGAGAATCCACATGAGCGCCATACATGTGGTACCAAAACTCAAGACACTTTTGCCTGGTGGCCGGGATCATTCTGCTAACAAGCTGCGCAGTCTCGTTTGGTTTTCTGGGACTAGAAGTCTCTATGAAGATGTAGTATCCCTGGGATCCTCCTGTAGTGTGATCCACGCCGGGACCTGTTCCAAGCGAGGCCGTTCCTCCCTTTGCGCGAGTCCAGTTAAAGGTGTCCACCAAACTCTGAGTCCAAGTGCAGAAACCCTTTTCAAAGTCGCAGTCATAGATGGAAGGGGCTGAAAAAAATTGTACCAAAGATATATAAACAATAAACTACTTTTGGCGAGGAAATATGCACGAATAATTGTCCGAGGATATTATCTGTTCGCTCTCGGGCAACTATCAGCTTCAAGGAATAGATAATGTCCAAGGACAATTATCCGTACAAATTTCCGAAGCCAAAAGTAGTTTATTGTCTTTATTATCCTTCAACTATTTCCTCTCGCAGCGCAAATAATGGCGCAAGGACTGTGAAACTTTTTGGTGCTTTCTGGAACCGCTTTTTCGATCAAAGAATTGATGTCCTCCTCGGTAGTCATCTCGAAATGTTTCTTGTGATTAAATAAATAAAATTGTGTTCGGATATTGTCAATAAACAGCGATAGTTCGCCAGGCGGGGGTCGGTCACGAGCCACGCTTCCACCAATCACGCGTAAGAAGAAATATTTAATGGGTAATAATGAATAATACTTTCATAACGCATCGCATCATATCGCATCGCACAGCATTCTGATATAAATTGTATCGTATCGTATCGCATCGAATTATATCATAGTATTGCGTCGCATTTTAGAACCGTTTTCGCATGACTGTCGAAAATAATGTGTGATTGCTTTGGCTTTGCGTTTGCTACGCTTTCCGATTGGTCCTAACATGGTTAGCAACATTCTTGGCCAATCAAGAGCTGTAATACATCGTACCATATCACATTGCTTGTTCTGTAACACATCGTTTCATATATATCGCATCGCTTGTACCGTAACGTATCGTTTCGTACATATCGCATCGCTTGTACCGCAACGCATCCTTTCGTACACATCGCATCGCTTGCACTGTAATGCATTGATTCGTACATATCACACTGTGCTATAACACATCGTATCGTATAATATGACCGATTTACATACCCGACGGAGGGCCCGTGGAGACAGGGGCTGTTGTAGCTGTGGGCGTTGTCCATGGATTTAACGGTTTTGCATTTGATGGCAGCACATTGCAACTCCCTACAGTGAACTCGATGTCATCAATCGCAATATCGCCAGAGTAGCTCTGTCCCTTAATTCCTTCAAAGATGATCTATACAATAAAAAATGGTGTTTCAACTAAAGACTAATAAAACTACAGAAATGGAGCATACCACCCCAGTCCCTTCTTTTATTTCACTACAGTAACTCCTCTCTACTCCTTCCTCCCTCCTGTCAACATATTTCCCTCTTTTCCATATTCCTTCCCATCTTTACTATTTTTCACATTCCCTCCCGCTTTTCCTTCCTTTCCACATTTTTTCCAACCATCCTTCCTGTCATTTTGAGTGACCTGTTGTTGTTGTTGTTGTTGTTGTTGTTGTCGCACACCTGATAAACCTCCTTGCTGCTGACGGGAGCCTGGCCGTACAACCACTTGTCCCCCTTATCCCCAGACAGACTCCAGATCTGTCCAATCTTTCCACTTGTAGTGTTAATCCAGACATTCATTGTATCGATAGTCCTGCCAAACATGTGGTACCAAAACTTCACGCACCGACCACTCGAGCCGGTTGGTTGAAATTCCTCGGACACCAGATGAGCCTTGTCGCTTTGCTTTTGTGGAGACGATGTCTCGATAAACATGTAGTACCCTGTGACCAAAAGAAATGACCTTACATTAGCAAAAATCAGACTTAGTTTATCTTGTGCACAACTTAAGTTATAGAAAATACATTGAAATAACTTTTTACCACAACAGAGTTTCTCGCTCTCTGATTGGTCGATTTACCGCGGTAAATAAAAATCTAGACAACGATGCTCACGCCAGGTGACGCCAGTATGTCACGCTTTGCAGCGAAATACAACGAAAGTTTGCTGTATATTTCTAAATATTTTGGTAAAAAACACATTTCCACTGGTTTGCGGTGGTGTGGACTCTTATTTATCACGATTTACGTCATCACATGATCAAAATTAGTTGTGGACTCACGAGGCGCTCCACAACATTTTGACCATGTGATGACGTAAATCGTGGTAAATAAGAGTCCACACCACGGCAAACCAATGGAAATTTATTAATAGTGGAATATCGAGTCCTAGTATTGAGTTTCTTGAGGCGTTACGAGCGTTCCACCGAACTTGTATAATGACCGCTGACTCAAAACTAAGCTGACCGCACGGCAGAAAAACGTATTTCCGCTGTGAGAAAGCGCGCCAATGTGATCCTGGTACCAATTTAAGTACCGACGTCGGATGAATCCCATTTAAGCGATCCAAGTGTGAACGAGCCCTTAATCTATCAACATGAATCAGCACTGACTGAGATCGAAATGACCTGTCGCACTGAACGCGACGTGTCAGCCAGTAACTCAATGTGACATCTGATAAAATTAGCCTTCCAATGACAATAGTGATTAACTTTCAGTTTATCCCTTTCACCCCCAAGCGCGATCAAGTTCAATTTTCTCGTTCTGTTTGGCACCACAAATATATAATAGAGTAAGGAGAACTTGGCTTTTAATACCTTGCTCAGATGATAACTAATTTAACTATCAATTCTCACTACATCACTCATACATTTTCCTTTTGAAAGGTTGGGAGAATCTGCATCTTGAACTTGGGAGTGAAAGGGTTAACACCAGAAATATGATTATCATACAGCTGATGAAACTATCAATTCTCACTTCATCACTCATACATTTTGTTCTCAAAAGGTTGAGAGAATCTGTATTTTGAGCTCAGGAGTAAAGAGCAACGCCGTCAAAAGAAAGAAAACACAGGAGAAAAAAAAAAAAAAACATCTTACCACCAGCAGTTCCAAGTGTGTGATCTACTTTAGGACCCGTGTACAAACTTGGTGTTCCACCACTCGATCGTAACCAGTCAAACTGGTCTGTCCCTTGCGCGTTCGTCCAGGTACAGGTTCCCGTCTCAAAGTTGCAGTCCCCAGGGGGAGGGCAAGGGTTGTCAAGCAGTTGGACGTCATCGATGGCAATGTCCCCCCGGAAATTTTGGCCTCTGATGCCCTCAAAGGCGACTTGGAAGTTAGTTCCTGATCTGACCGTAACCTGAGAAAATACGGAACACAATTAGTCAAGATTTATCAGACGTAGCATTGATAAAACTTGATAAGGACTTGGAGTATCCTAGTACAAATACCCCGCTGCATGTTGGTTAGGTGTGAAGTGTCACGATGAATCAATCAGGACAAAAGCGTTAACCCGTACTTGCTTTCCAAGGTACATATTTTAGTATGGAGAAAAAGTTGAGTAAAGGTTCAAACCGGTCAATATATCAATTATCCCGACATTATCCATACAATTTGCTTAAGACAGGTCGGGAGAGCTAGGCTCACAATACCTGTGCAACTCTCCACAAGTTTCCATGGTTGCCAGTTCTGGACCACTGTAGGAAATAATACGGCCTGCCAAACAGTACACGCTTGATGCGCACATTCAGTGTGCCAATGCCGCTACCGTACATGTGATACCAGAACCGAAGACACTTTCCGGACGTCGCGGAGTACCGGGGACTTAACAACCTCGCTTTGTCTCCAACCTTTTGACGTGACGTCTCGATATACATGTACATGCCTTTGTCCGTGCCAAATGTGTGGTCAAACGCGGGACCTGTGCCGGAACTGGAAGTAGAACCACTCTGCTGGGTCCAGTCAAAGTTGTCCACGCTGTTTGGCTCATTAGTCCAGCCGCAGAGTTTACTGTCTTCAAACGTGCATTCCTTGAGTGCTGGACAGAAGCCGCTCACTATCTTGATGTCGTCCAGGGCTATGTCACCCCGGTAGCCTTTACCACGAACGCCTTCAAACACGACCTGAAGTTCAAGGGAAAGGTTTTCCTTTTACAGTCTGACCCACACATAAACTGATACTTCTGCAGACAAAACGCTGATTTAACTGTCAAAAACGCTCACTGTTCCCACACGAAGACATAAACCACCATGATTGCATGTGTTTATGATATAAGTAGAACCTTTCGTTAACTTGAACTAATTTGTAGATCCCATGAGGACAACTTCCCCTTTTGTAAATCGCCCACAATAGATCAAACTCTCGATATCTTTAAAACTTTTTTCGTTTCTCCTGAAGGTTCGAGTTCTACTGCACCACTGCTTTGACTTTAACCCTTTCACTCCTAAAGAGTGATGAACTTTAATTTTCTCCTTTAATTTCTCATCAGAAATATTATATCATGCAGTAAAGAGAACTTAGATTTTGATACCTTGCTCAGATGAAAGCTGATTAGTCTACAAATTCCCACTTTATGTCACTAGTACGTTTCATTTAAAAAATAAAGAAAGAAATTAATTAACTGCGTTTTGAGCTTGGAAGTCAGTAAAAGGCTTAACAAAGGTCGAGAGAATACCAGACTTCAAGTAAAAGTACCTGGTAGGAAAACGGACTGCGGATAAAGAGCTGTCCATATTTCCATAAGTTGCCTTGATTGCCCTTTCGTTTCCATACTGGGCTGCCGAGTACTTTGTTTGACATTATGTAGATGTTTAGGGTGTCTATGTCAGGACCATACATGTGATACCAGAACTGCAAGCAGTCGCCTGGCCGAGAGTTGCGCGCTCGCAGAGGGCTGATCAGTCGCGCTGTGTCGTTTGGTTTCCGAGGCCAGGACGTTTCAATGTGAGTATATGTTCCATTAACTGTAAATAAAAGAGATAGCTTACGATGACCCCTCTGAAATCGATTCCCAGCTTATGGGAACATCTTAGGATTCTTAACTATGAAAAAAGAGCCCTGAGGGAAGTAAAACGGAAGCCGCTCAAGGTCTGCTGAAAGAAGGCTAAGTTTAGCTTACTTTTAAAATTTCCAAACCGTTCTTATCTATGAAAAGTATGTGTACTCGCGCGGCGCTCGTGCAATTTTGTGGTCTTTGAAAAATTTACTCATGCTAATTTATTCCAAATTGCACTCGAAATCATGTGATTACCTATACTAATTTAACTGATTTGCAACATTTCATGGGAACGTCTGGGAATTTGTCAGCTTTCCCTGCCCACCCTAGTTACACTATGTTTATAGAACAAGATTGATAATTATTCTTAAGATTTTCCTCGGAATTCCAAGTTACAATTTCTGTAAAAATGCAGCACCAAGGTCCCATTCACACTTGTGAAAATCAACAAACATAATGTTGACAACTTTTTAAGTTTGTTACAGCACTTTGTTACCAACGAAGATTTTGTTAGTTGCAACCAGACTTCAAAGATGCCATCGCCTTGCTCTGGAACGGGGCTAAGCCTGTAAACAGGCTCTCTCTCCCTTTTACGGCCACGCGAGGTCTGGGGGAAAGTTTGGCGCCAAACTCTCTCCCACATGCACACCTCGCGCAGCCGTAAAAGAGAGAGAGCCTGATCAAAAGCTAACGGGCCCTAAATAAATCCTATACAGTAAAAACAACGGAGCCTCTTCTCTCGCGCGTGTACCTGTCTGTAATGTGTGATCAGTTGTCGGCCCGGTCGAATCTGAAGATGTCTTTCCACTCTGTCTAGTCCAGTTGAAGTGGTCGCTGGAATCTTGTGTCCAGGAACAGAAATTCAGCTCAAAGTTACAATCAGAACTTCCAGCAGGCAGAGTGGTTGGGACCGGTGTCGCGACGGTCGGGGTCGTTGGCTTGACGGGGACAGCGTTACTGGGAAGCACGGCGCAAGAGCCGGCCGTGTACGTGATGTCATCAATAGCGATGTCACCAGCATAGCTAGAACCCACGATTCCTTCAAAAACGACCTACAATAGAAAAAAATGTAAATATTCATTCTACAGTAGCTGATTGGCCTATCAATTCTCAACACATCACTTGTATGTTTTCTTTCTTGGATGGTTGGGAGAATTTGTATTATGAGCTCAGAAGTAAAAAGGGTCAATTTATTGTAAAGTCTCCTCTTCTCTATAAGGAACTCTTTTTAGCTTTTCGTGATCCCCGTCAATTTGTTATTCAGTTTCTCATCACAAATATATAATACAGTAAGAAGAACTTGGCTTTTGATAGCTTTCTTAGACGAACGCTGATTGAACTATCAGTTCTCACTACATAAGTCATACATTTTCTTCCTAAAAGGTTGGGGGAATAAGTCTTTTGGGTACCAACCTGGTATCCTCCCTGAGTGTTCAGAACTGGTGCTTGACCGTACAGCCATTTGTTCTGCTGATTTCCAGACAAACTCCATTTAACAGTCTCGGACTGATTTCCAGCTGCAGTCTTGATCACCACATTCAGAGTGCCGATGGATGCGCCATACATATGATACCAAAACTTAACACAGTAACCTCGTGCACTCGTTGCTGGGAAACGCTCACTGATCAGCCTGGCCTTGTGTCCTGGCCGCCGGGGATTGGATGCTTCGATATATATGTATTTGCCAATTCCCAGGCCGGTGGTGTGGTCAATAGAAGGGCCAGTATTGCCTGATGGTGTCTTGCCAGCGCTGACTTTCCAGTCGAAGTCGTCTTCCGATTGGTCATTGGTCCAGGTGCAAGTATCAAACTTTTCAAAGTCGCAGTAACCAGGACTTGGACATGCGCCGTCCATGAGTGTGACGTCATCAATGGCAATGTCACCTTGGAAACTTGTGCCACGTACAGCCTCAAACACGACCTGCAGGATATCAAGACACCACTTAACCAATTGATGTTTGGGTGGTCTTCACAGTTTTTAAGCATCTAAGGGGCCGTTTACATGGAAGGGGAGTGAAGGGTCCTTTACATGCAATTCTCCCCAGAGGCAAACAACCAGGCGAAGATTTGACCGTAACCTAATCCCGCTAAAGCTGGCCCTCCTGGGAGTGCAGCCCTTCCTCAAGAGTTTACAAAGACTTCAAATCGCTTACGAGAGGTGGTCGCTCAGGCAGGTTCCACTGTATTATCCAGCTTGAAGACTAAAAACTTGTTCGGGTAAAAACTTATAAACATCGCTCCCCCTTTCAATTCTTGAGTGGTCGGGGAGAATCAGAATGTCGAGTGAAAAAATTGAAAAGCCAACTTACCGTAACATGTACAAATTTGGTAATCGAAACTTGAGAGACGAGCCACTGGTTCCCCTGTCCCTTCGTCCGCGTCCACACGGCGAAACCTGGAGTAGATTGTCCAGACTGCCATAGGTAGACATTCAACTGGCCGATGCTGCTACCGTACATGTGGTACCAGAAACGAAGGCACTTGCCGTTCTGCGGGGAGATGACGGTGCTCTGCAGACGGGCGTTTGAGCCACTGGGAATGAATGATGTCTCGAGGTACAGGTAATGCCCTTGAAAGCGAAAAACAAAGCAGTGGTTAATCCCCACGTATCGAAAATTAAATTCTCCAAATCTGCCCTCAACAAAATGTTTAAGTTCTATTACGAGAATTAATAGTCTGACTAGCTTGAACTTAAGCCGGGGATCACCAAGAATTTTCTCTATTACTGAACTTTGTGCAGTTGACTGTATTGAAAGGAGAAGTTTGCCTCAGAAAAGAGG
The DNA here is from genome assembly GCA_964036295.1 of Plumapathes pennacea. Taxonomy (NCBI): domain Eukaryota; kingdom Metazoa; phylum Cnidaria; class Anthozoa; order Antipatharia; family Myriopathidae; genus Plumapathes; species Plumapathes pennacea. Next base: position 18,139,253 of record OZ038464.1, on the reverse strand, counting down.
GAAATAAATGCTTAACCTTTACTTGTGGAAGTGACTAGATCTTCTCTTTCCGACACCGCGGAAATACGTTTTTCGGTCGTGCGGTCACTTTGCTTTTGATCAGCGGTTATTGCACAAAACCGTGGATTCAGGTGCAGACTTTGTAGTTCGTTCTAAATCAATCGATCGATCGTAAAACCTCACTGAGGACCAAAAAACTTAACACTAGGACTCGATACTCAGCTGTAAGTTAGTTCAAGGCATTTTCTATAACGCAGGTTGTGCAAAAAAAAAAACGAGGCTTGCACACGATGTGAAACTTTAACTCGAATTATGAGAAGCTAGATAGCCATGGAGACGAACGCTGACCAACGGAAGTGACGTCAAGAACGTATTTCTGCGGTGTTTCTTTCCTCTTGGAGGCCAAAAAAGAAATGTGGAGCGCTCAGGACTGAAATGGTCAATAATAATACTTGCACTAAACAGTACATGTACACCATCAAAGTCTGTCAATACGTTTAAGCAACTTTACCTCTGCTGTCTCCAAAAGTGTGATCATTGGAAGGCCCAGTGTTGACGGAAGAAGTCTTGCCTTGTCCATATCGCCAGTCGGTTCTGTCCGAGTTTAGATTCTTCCAACCACAGAACTTAGAAAAAGTATTCTCAAAGTCACAGTTTACAGTTGCTGGACACCTGCCATTACTCAGAGAGATGTCGTCAATAGCTATGTCACCAGCGTAGTTCGTGCCTCGAATACCCTCGAACACAATTCTGTACGGGCTCTTGTTGGTCAGCGGAACTAAAGCGTTGATCCAACGGTCACCGTGGGTTCCAAAGCGAGACCAGATTGCGTTGCCGAAGCTGTTTCCAACTTTCATATAGACGTTAAGTTGTCCTATGTGGGCTCCATACATGTGAAACCAGAACGACAGGCACTTGGCCGTGGATGGGCTGTTCACTGTTGGAGAAACAATCCTTGCCGTGTCGTTGGGTTTTCGTGGGAAAGACGCTTCAATGAAGAGATAGTAGCCCATTGCTGAAAAGAATTAAAACACAACATTACAACTGCTGTGCTTCAGTTGTTTGAGAAGTTTTAGCAATTAAGAACTGTGAGACATGTTGTGGACTGATATAAACAATATTATTATTTAGTTTGTGGACAAACCAGGAAAACGTTCTGAGTTGACTAATTTAGACCAAGTTAGATTGTAATGGCGATTAACGCTGACCACCGGAAGTGACGTCAAGTTCATGGACTTACTTGGTTGCCAGCGAAACAACTGATTTGAACTGTCGCACGTGGTAGACAGGACCAGCTTGGTATTATCAGGAGGGTTGACGTAATTCTTCAAGGGCATGACACATTTCTTGGTAGCAACGTGCTGGATTGAACCCTTTGCCGTCAGCTGCCACTTCTCAGAACAGGAACTCCCGAACACAACGTCATCCGCATTCTGTCCCCCGCCCCCTCTCTTCTGAAGGCAAGTCTTGAATTTCGTCATTTGCCAATATCCGTCCGAGGTTATGACAAACTCCAAACGCTCTTGCCCACATCCTCTGTAATAGACAAGGGTTGTTCCAGGACTGGGTTTCCTGAAACCACCCAAGTACACGTGAATACAACTCCCACTTTGTGTCTGCTGAAGAGAACCGGGACCCTTTGGCCCCACCACGCCCTGCAGTTTGGTGTGATCTTGACCGGGACCTGTGAATGAATGAACGAATGAATGAATCATTAACTTTATTAAAATTTCAAAAAGTCCTTCAGCATCGCTACTATATGAGACAGTAAAAAAGTAAAGATTATTTCAAGTTCTTGTAGATTCTGGGTGAAATGACCATCGAACCCCCCCCCCCCCCCCCTCTCCCCCACCCCACTCCACTCCAACTCTACACACCAACGCACATTCACACACTCACACACCTCCCAACTCTGATACATTAACCCTTTCACTCCCAAGAGTGATAAACTTCAATTTTCTCTTTCAATTTCTCACCAATAATGTTTTCATACAGTAAGGAGAACTTTGCTTTTCTTGGGAGTGAAAGGGTTAAAAGAATATATTAATAAGACAAAAGAATATATAAAAATTCCTGAAGTGGCAGGGCATTCTGCAGTTGCTCTGAATCCTGTTTAATGTAGTATATTGCGATTTCATCATATTTCATCATATATTCCAGCCTGAGGCTGCAGAATTTCTGCAGTCTGTGTTCCAGCCTGAGGCTGCAGAATTTCTGCGGCCTATGTTCCAGCCTGAGGCTGCAGAATTTCTGCAGCCTGATTTTCCTAGCCAAGGCTTGCAGAATTTAGCGGACATAAGATTGTACTTAGTGAGATTCATCCATTTTAAGAAACTTCCCAGGATTGTCCGCTAAAACCAATGCTTTTTTCCCTTAAAAAATAAAATGCTGCTAAAACAGGGCAAATATGTGTAAAAAAGCTATTTTGGAAAAACACAAAAAAAGACGTTTTCTGATACTTACTTTGCTCAAATTACAGCAGATTGAACTATCAATTCTCACTACATCACTCATACACTTTCCTCTTTAAAAGCTAGGAGAATCTGCATTTTGATCTTGGGAGTGAAAGGGTTAAAAGCAACTAACTATTACACATATGACACCTATTGCAAAAGTCTTTTTTCAATCACCTGTGCCGCCTGATCCGGTGTGTCCCTGGTTCCTCGTCCAGTTGAAAACGTCTGTGATTGACTCATCAACGTAGGAACACTTGTCTTTCTCAAAATCGCAGTTGTACTGAGACTTCGGTATAGTTGGCGGCTGAGTAAACTTGGTGGTCGGCGCGACGGTGCTGGAGGGAATCGGGTTTGCATTGGCCGGTACGATGGAGCACGCCCCTGTGGTGAACTGTATGTCATCAATAGCAATATCACCTTTGTAACTACTGCCCCGGATGCCTTCAAACACGATGTAATGCTTCACTTGTTTCCTTGGGACAGACACTTTGCCGAACTGCCACGTACTGCCTTGCTGTCCACTGAGTGTCCACAGCAGTGTCTCAGATGAGTTTCCAGGGCCGTATTTCCACAGGACATTAAGTGTTCCTATGTGCGACCCAAACATGTGGTACCAGAACTGGATACACCTGCCCTGTGCTGGAACCGAGTCGAAGAACTGGCTCAGAAGTCGAGCTTTATCGCCTTGTCGTTGAGGTGCTGAAGTCTCTATGTACATGTAGGTACCATTGACGGTGCCCGTGCTGTGGTCGGTGGAGGGGCCGGTACTTTGTGAAAGAGTCTTGCCTTTTCCTTGCAGCCAATCAAAGTCGTCCTCCTTTCTCGTGTTTCGCCATGTGCACAAGCCGGTCTCAAATGTACAATCACCTGCCAGAAAAATAATGTTCCATTATGGGACACTGCACGGCTAATACCTCCTTTTGTAGAAGAGAATCCATTCAACTCTCTCTAAGGCGGACACCTTTGGGACTAGATCTTGTGTCCTCCTTAGAGAAGTGTCCGTCTTAGAAAGAGTTCAGTTACAGAGAAACAAGTGAAAATCAGAAAGGCCCAAATCTGCATGCTGATTCCGCCTTAGAGAGGTGTCCGCTTAAGAGTTGACTGTATGCTTCTGTCAATCAAGAACCAACTATACAAATCATAAGCAAAAGTAACCAACTTTAACTGGTTTTAACAGATTTGGTGAGTAAATTTGAGGACGATTGACAAAATCACTTGTAAGCAATAAAGCAGAAAATAAATAGAAAAATGACCTGGTGGAGGGCAGTTTCCATCAATGAACTTGACGTCATCAATGGCAATGTCTCCTTTTCCTCCAGAACCGACCATACCCTCAAAGGACAACCGGAAGGGCCTGACCGGACTCCACACAGGAACTTTAGCAATCAGCCATTCGTCTCCCTGGTCACCACTCTCCGTCCAAATGCGCGCTCCCACACCGGCCGCAGTCTTCTTATAAATGCTCAGCGTCCCCGTTGTGGCGCCATACATGTGGTACCAGAATTCTAAACACTTGGATCTTGTTTTCGGCTCCTGGGGGCTCAATAATCGTGCTTTTTTACCCTGTCTGTTGGTTGACGCATCGATGAACATGTAAAAACCTGAAAACCCAAACAAAAGCGACCGTTATTTAGCCTCAAGAACGAGAACCAAAACATAGCACGCCAAGACCAACAACGGTACCGACCACAAACCGATTACTTTTCGACCGCATACCGACCACATACCTACTACTTTCCGACCGCATACCGACCACAAACCGACTACTTTCCGACCGCATACCGACCACAAACCGACTACTTTCCGACCGCATACTGACCACATACCGACCATGCTGTTTATATCAGGTGGAATAATAGACAGGCACGACAATCTTTCCATGTACAGAAATTATCGCAATTCCTTGCATAGAGCTGTTTTAGCACACGACTGTCAAAAGTAATCGTGTGATTTCTTTGGTTTTGCGTTTGCTTCACTTTCCGATTGGTCCTAACAAGTTTAGCAACACTCTTGACCAATCAAGAGCAAAAGTAAAACCTGATTGCGATGTTATCCCGCAAGAAAGAAAGTGGCAATGTCGTGTTCTAACACTGCTGATTGGTTAGTAAAACAAATCGCAATTGCTTGGTTTTGGTTTGGTTTAGCTCTAACTTCAATTTGGTTCGACGTGTTTTTGCCCGCCTCACTGATTGGCTCTGTGATTGCTTTGGTTTTGGTTTTCGACAGTCATCCGAAAAGCGCTCTATCGCAACAGCTGTCACTACTCACCAGATGGCGTTCCTAGCGTGTGATCTGCCGTTGGTCCTGTTCCTGCAGTAATGGTGGAACCGCTCCCTCGCCGCCAGTTGAAATCATCCGTTGTATCCTGAGTATACTTACAGATGTGGCTTTCCTCAAACTTACAGGAGCCTATCAGACAAAGTGCCATCAATCGTTTATTATACGACCTATTGTTGTTTCTAATTATTATAAACTATCATTTTAATTAACAACTGTTGTATTATTTCTATTAATGATGATTAACCTTGGGATGGTTTTTTCTTTTTTTTTTTTTTTTTTTTTTTTGCTCTCTCCCCTTAAAAAAACACCCGCTTCTGCTTAGTAAGAGTAAAAAATCAGCACATACTGGATGATATCTTGCAGGCTCCATCTGTTAAGGAAATGTCATCAATGGCAATGTCACCACGGTAGCTCTTGCCATTGATTCCTTCAAGAACAATCTGAAAGTGAACAAATAACATTTCTTGTTCACCCAAGCGCAAGCTGTAGCAATGAATCACAAGTCCACAGACAGTCGAACCCCGCTATTTCGAACTCGGTTAATTCGAAGTCCCCGTTATTTAGAACTCGGTTAATTCGAAGTCCCCGCTATTTCGAACTCGGTTAATTCGAAGTCCCCGCTATTTCGAACTCGGTTAATTCGAAGTCCCCGTTATTTCGAACTCGGTTAATTCGAAGTCCCCGTTATTTCGAACTCGGTTAATTCGAATTCCCCGTTATTTCGAACTCGGTTAATTCGAAGTCCCCGCTATTTCGAACTCGGTTAATTCGAAGTCCCCGTTATTTCGAACTCGGTTAATTCGAATTCCCCGCTATTTCGAACTCGGTTAATTCAAAGTCCCCGCTATTTCGAACTCGGTTAATTCGAAGTCCCCGTTATTTCAAGCTGAATCATCTTAGATTATTGGCTTGGTTATTTCGAAACCGCGCTATTTCGAACTTTTTTAATGTCCCGAAATAGCAAGCTTCAACTGTAATTCATACAGAGCAAGTTGTCGGGAAAATCTACAAGCCCGGACAGTGAAAGTCTGGTAGCCCGGAATGTCCTACAGGATACTGGACTAAAGAATTGAGAATTTGCCGCTTCGCAGTTTACTTAGATGAAAGCTGATTGACCTATCAATTCTCACTACAACACTCATACATTTTCGTCTTGAATGTTTGTGAGAATTTGTACCTGGAAGCGACTTCTACTGGTCACCGTTGCCTTGGCCTCTATCCACTTGTCGCCCTGAGTGCCCCGTTTGCTCCACAGCAAAGTGCTGTGTGGACCCGTCTTGACATAAACGTTAAGCCTGTTGATATCGGCCCCATACATGTGGTACCAGAAAGTGAGACACTTTCCAGTAGATCCTGTTGTAGCGGGTAACGCGGAACTGATCAAACGGGCGTTATCGTTGAGTTTTCGTGGTGAGGAGGTCTCAATGTAGATGTAATGTCCATTGCCTGTAACAAAATTTCACTGTAGTCAGTTTACATAACTTTAACGATAATATGCAGTCCAATCCAAATAGGGTGGTTGCGGTCGCATGCGAGAGATGGTCGCTTACGAGGGGTTTCACTAATAGTAATTTGACTGAGAAACCAAACGGTACTTAAAGCTGATTAAGCTTTTAATTCTCACAACGTCACTCATACATTTTCTTCTTGAATAGTTGGGAGAATTTGTATTATGAGCTCAGGAGTAAAAGGGTTAAAACTGAAAGCATATTTACCAGTTCCTAATGTGTGATCCACAGAAGGGCCAGTGCCAAATGAACTTGTACGTCCTGCTTTGCGTGTCCAATCAAAGACATCTGTAGTGTCCTGTGTCCACGACTTGCACAGACTTTGTTCAAAGTTGCAGTTTATCCCAGCGTTTACTGAAAAACAAAACGTATTTAATTGTATCTATCAGGGTTGCCACTTAATACAATAAAAATGAAATCTCCAACTAAGCAGCATGTTTTTACATAGAGCGGTTTTCGGATGACTGTCGAAAGTAATTGTGTGATTGCTTTGGTTTTGCGTTTGCTTCGCTTTCGGATTGGTCCACACGAGTTTGTCAGCATGCTCAGCCAATCAGGAACAGAACCAAAACCAAAACCAAACACTTCTCACGCAAGCGATGGCGTGTACTCGCACTGCTGATTGGAAAGTAAAACCAAACGCAAGACCAAACGCAAATTACTTTGGCTTCCAATTGGCTGAACTGTTTTCTCTCAGTCTCTGTGATTGGCCTGTGTGATTACTTTGGTTTTGGTTTTCAACAGTCATCCGAAAACGGCTCTATGAACTCAACTAATGGCCACAATCGGCTGACAGTTTTTTAGTGTTAATGTACTCACCAACTGGTGATGTAGTAGTCAATACAGCTGGTGTCGTGACAGTTGAAGGACTTCCAGGAGCTGCCCCAGCTGGCACTACTGAACAAGAGCTCGGCTTAAACTCAAAGTCATCAATGGCGATGTCACCAAGGTAGCTTTTTCCTCTCACACCCTCCACTATAAGCTGAAAAGAAAAACAGAAAAACAAAGGCCATTAAGATTCCGTGCCTTAGGCCCCGTTTACACTAGAGCAAATTAATCTAGATTCAAGACATTTGTTTCCAGATTCGTGAAAGCGTTCGCACTAGTTTTTTGTGCATCCGGTGTCATTTTTAGTGAATCCAGAGAGAAAACGAATCCGGAATCGAAAGTGGGAACTTTCAAGGAATGCAATGTTTGGGCCAGATTGACTGCACCAGAGATATGTCCAATTCAATACAGTATGTCCATTACAATACTTTATTTCTCCATGTGTGATCACTCAAAGCTGCGGTAGCTCAGAACGCAGAGATGACATGAGCATGAACAGATGCCAACCTTTACAAATTTCAGGCGGAATATTCAGGATGGGAGTCTGGGTGCCACTCAGCTTCAGGGAAAAAATATTTGGGGGTAGGGTGGGGGTAGATTGCTAAGCTGGAAATATTGAGCTAAAACCAATATTTTTAGTGATAATTATTTGAATTATACTTTTGTACTTTTTTTCTCGCTCTTTGTGTCACATACACTAGTATCAAAAAATATATATATGATCAAAAATGCACATTCTTGCAACCTTTTAGAGGAAAATGTGAGTGATGTAGTGAGAATTGCTAGTTCAATCTGCTGTAATATGAGCAAGGTATCAAAAGCAAAGTTCTCCTTACTATATGATATATTTCTGGTGAGAAACTGTAAGAGAAAATTGAAGTTGATCACTCTTGGAAGTGAAAGGGTCAACCCTTCACTCTCAAAAGTGACCAACTTCAGTTTTCTCTTACAGTTTCTCACCAGAAATATATCATATAGTAAGGAGAACTTTGCTTTTGATACTTGCTCAGATGAAAACTGATTGAACTATCAATTCTCACTATATCACTCACACAGTTTCTTCTTGAATGGTTACGAGAATCTGCATTTCTTGAACTTGGGAGTGAGTTTGGATGAGTTAGCAGGTCTGCTGTACCTGGTAGTTACTGGCCTGGCCTACAGATACTTGACCACTGAACCACTTGTTTCCTTTATTGCCGCTTAGAGTCCAGATCAACTTCTCTACGTTACCAGTCTTCTGGTAGATGTTCAGGGTCCCTATGGCGCTGCCATACATGTGGTACCAAAAGGTGTAGCACTGACTCTTGGAGACTGACCCTTTGAACTGCTGGCTGAACACCCGTGCTTTGTCCCCAGTCTTTCTTGGACTGGAGGTTTCAATGAAGATGTACTTTCCTGTACAAATAAACAAAAAACATTACTTGCAACTATGTATCTACTGTAGATTCAGAATATGCAAATTTTCAGGGAGATCGAGGCCTACTTGGTCGAGAGGTGGATCTTGCAGGAGTGGTGGTGGGGATAGAAATTGGCAAGTTGAAATATTTAGAGCTGATGGCAACCTTTGTCATAAAATGAGTTGATGATGGCTTTTTCGTGCTCTGTCAAGTCATATTTAAACTATCATGGGACAAATTTAAAAAGTTCTGAACAGCTCTAAAATGCAAAATCAACATTAACATGTGGGAGATGTGGCACAGATGCAAAAGACCCCAGTGAGAGAGTTGATACATCTTGCTTGGTTTGATGTTCTAACCTGACGTTGAGCCCAGTCTGTCAGTACTTGGGCCAGTGAGAGAAGAAGGGGTCCTCCCTGAGCCGACGATCCAATCAAACTGATCCCCTGTTGGTGAATTTCTCCAGGTACACCAGCCTTTCTGGAAATTGCAGTCACCCACAGCTGAAACCAGAAGAGTACTCACCGTTATATTTAACCTGAACCTTCAATGATAATGTTATCAATTAATTTCCTCACCAATGAGAAGCATGGTTCCCACACGAAAGTGTTTACTTGGCAAAAATTAATACTCTGACTGTGAGGGGTCTGAATATCAGCTAGTCTGTACTAGTACCTTTTTTCTTCTCTGTTTTTTTTGTTGTTGTTGTTGTTGTTGTTGTTTTTGCATGCATTTCTTTATGTTATATTTCTATCACACAAATTTGGGCCAGAAAACATCTACGAACAATCATTGTACTTCAACTCTGTATTATATATCTAGAATTGGGTGAATTATATAAATAGCTCCTGAAGTAAGAACTTACATTGTGAACAAGCCCCATCAGTTGTGGACAGGTCATCAATTGCAACATCACTCCTTGGCCCAGAGCCTCTGGTGCCTTCAAATACAACCTGCAGGACCACAATGTGTTACACCCATTGACTCAAAAGCAAAGTGACTGTACCATAACAAACATATTTTCACCACAACACACTAGTTTCTCGCTCTCTGATTGGTCAGTTTACCATGGTAAATAAGAGTCCAGACAATGATGTTGACGCCAGCAAGTCACGCTTTGCAGCAAAATACAATGAAACTTTCCTGTATATTTCTAAATATTGTGGTAAAAAACAAATTTCCATTGGTTTGCCGTGGTGTGGACTCTTATTTACCACAATTTACGTCATCACATGGTCAAAATTAGTTGTGGACTCCCTCGGCGAAGCGCCCCGTGAGTACACAACATTTTGACCATGTGATGATAAAAACGTACGTAAATCATGGTAAATAGGAGTCCACACCACGGCAAATTAGTGGAAATTTATTAATTTCACCTTGCCGTAGACAACAAAAGAGCTACAATATAATATGCGCACTAACCTTGAAGTCAACTGTGCTCTTAAGTGTTACAAGCGCTTTGAGCCAGGTCCTTCCAACACCTTGGTCTCCTGTGATGTTCCAAATTGGTTGTAAATTACTTCCAACTTTCTGGTAAACATTCAAGCTGCCCAGGTTTGAACCATACATCATGTACCAAAACTGTAGGCATCGGCCCTGAGACGAGGTTTTGAGGTAACTCTTTTCCATGCGAGCTTTATCACCATTGCTCTGGGAAGACACTTCTGTATACATGTAATATCCTGCATAGTTAAATTAAAATTGTTAACACTTTAATTTATAACCTGCACCAAAAGCTGACACACAAGTTTAGGGTGGCACAGATCTAGCGGGTGTACAAGCTTCACAGTACCTTAACTCTTTCACTCCCAAGAGTGACCAACTTCAATTTTCTCCTTCAGTTTTTCACTAGAACTATATCATACAGTAAGGAGAGCTTGGCTTTTAATAACTTGCCCACATGAAATCTGATTGAACTATTAATTCTCACTACATCACTCAGAAGTTTTCTTCCAAGGTTGGAAGAATCTGTATTTTGAGCTTGGGAGTGAAAGGGTAAAAGAAAAGAAGCAAAAACTAGTATGTTCACCAAAGTAAAAGATCACAATACATGTACTGTATCTCCTAGTCTCATGTACTAGCAGTATTTTATCCTGTGGTTTCAGTTGACCTACAATGGTCAGATTGTGGGGACAGAGTTACTTTGTACAAAGGAGTACTTATGGCATGACAAACAAACATGGCTGCTCTATGCAGGGGCCTTATAGGAGGTTCGACTGTACAATATACCATACACTCATTTGAAAATTGAGATTCATTCAGCTTACAATAAAAATAATATGCTTTCTTTGCACAAGCTATGGCACAGACAAAATTGGTACACACTACTGATCATGCATGCATCCTCTTCAGAACCCAACACAACACTCTTACCTTTCCTAGATCCAAGAGTGTGGTCAACCTGTGGGCCGGTTCCTGGTGTGGGTGTTGACCCTTTCATCCGTTTCCAGTCAAAGTTGTCAGATTTATCTTGCACAAATCCACAGTCATCTTTCTCAAAGTCACAAACACCAACTGTAACAATAAGACCAACAATTTCGCTTAATGACCAGAAGCCACCAAACAAGCATATACCATAATGATTCCAAGTGCCCCGTCTCTAATAAGCACCCTGTGCATTGAGTGCTTTTTTAAAATAATTACCCCATCTCAAATTCACCCTGTCTCTATTACTAAGTACCCTCCCTTGAGGTCCCAAAATTATATAAGTGCCCAGGCAGTTATTAAAATCATTACCATATGCCTACCACAACAATTTCTCAGATGGGAAATTCGGCCCGGGTATCTTGGGTCCCAATATTGGTTAAAAGGTAGGGCTCTCTGGGGTTGGAAGTGAAGACTACTTTTACTAAAAATGAGTTGGATTAACACTGGTATTATGAAAAAAAGTCTTAAATATAGCTCTCAAAGTGAAAGACCGGTGTCAGTTTACAGAAGGGGTGAGACAATATTTCGTCACATATGTGGAAGAGTTGGTCCTCTACTGGGAAAATGTAGGAGTGATGTTGTCAACAGACCTGAGGCTGGGCAAGCTCCTGCATCCAAAGTGATGTCATCAATAGATATGTCTCCTTTGTAGCTTGCGCCTGCTGTTGCTTCAAACACAACCTAAAATACATCAAAAGGGTAAAAGTAATTCGGCCTAAAAGTGATCAACGTCAGTTTACTCCTTCAGTTTCTCACCAGAACAGTATCAGTATCAATTTGGGGACATGTTCTCAAAGAAAAAGAATTGAGATTGACCTCTCCAGAAGCTGAGCCTAATTGAATACCAAAAAAAATTTGACAGGTTTCCATAAACCAGTAAAAACCAATCTGGATGCACCCCTGTTAATAGCTAGCTCAGATGAAAATGGATCAAGCCATTAATTCTCACTACATTAGTCAAGTTTGTTCCTCTTGAATAGTTGAGAGAATTTTGTTTTTAAATTATTTATAAACATCTTTTACTTACAGAGTAGGATGAGGAGCTTTGAACAGGGACAACAGCTTGTTGCCAGGAATTCCCCTGTGTTCCATTTTTTTGCCAGACAGGAAAACCTAGCGAGGAACTCTCATTGATGTAAACACTAAGACTGTTGATGTGTGGTCCATACATGTGGTACCAGAACTTTAAGCAATTTGAAGCCAACGTAATTGGTGGACTTGAGATCCGTGCCACATCTCCTGGCTTCCTACCTGATGCTTCAATGTAGATGTACCAGCCTGAGGAAGAACCATATGACTAAGCCAATGTTTTTATGTCAAATAACAACATGGCAGTGTTGCCTTTCAAATCAAGGCTTATGTGTAAAACCCTTTACAAAAATTAACAAAAAAGAACAGTACTATCTCTTATAAAAATGTATTTGCATGAAAATGAACATGAAAGTGAAGACTTTGCACTAGTAGGCTGTGATTTGAAACAGAGGCAAAAGGCATCTTGGAGAACACTAGAAAATGCTGAAATCTTTGAAGATCCCACAGCACACTCAGTATCATATGCTGCATGAAAGCATCAAGGGCTCAGGATTAATCTATCAGTTGCTTTCTTAACCCTTTCACTCCCGAGCTCAAAATACAAATTCTCCCAACCCTAAAATAAAGAAATGTATGAGTGAGAAAAGAGAATTTATGTTTTAATCAGCTGTCATTTGTACAAGGTATCAAGTAGCAAATTCTCTATACTGTATGATATATCTCTGGTGGGAGACTGAAAAGAGAAAATTGAAGTTGATCACGAGAGTGAAACCACTAAGGGTCTTTTAAGATCAGGATGTATTTTTGTTAAGGACTGGAACGCCCTCCCAATAGAGTTAAGAGAGATTGAGAACCTATCTCAGTTTCATAAGGTCCTACATAATGAAGTTCTGAATTAGAACTTTCTAAAGCTGTACTTTCTTATATAATAGCTTAGATTTTAGCTTATATATTAATCCTAGCTTTTTATTGTAATTTAACTAGATTTATTGCAATTATAAATGTAATTATTTGTAATTTAGTTAGCCTTTTATTGTAATTTAGTCAGTTTTTGTAATTTAGTCATTTTTTTCTTCTAATCCCCGAACGAAGTGAGGGAAATACTCACGACACTAATGCAGCAATATTATACCGCCTACTTGGGGACTCCAAGCCCGTCGTCATCTCGAAATTTAACGTTGTCTGTCAGTCAGTCAGTCAGTCTGTCGTACGACTTTAGGCGCGGTTACCCCGCTAACCAATAACAAAGGCCGGATCGATCACGTGTGCCCTGTTGTTTTACTCGGAATAACTTAGAGATGAGATTTGAACGAAGCAACAATATATTGTAGCTGCGTTCACGAAAATGGAAAACTTAACTGAAAAACTTGAAACACAACAGTCTCGCGAAGCTCGTCTTCAAATGAGAAGGGAACAGGCATGAGCAAGGCGAAATCGTGAAACGAGCGAACAACAGCGCATGAATGCCGATCGAAAGCGACATGAACAGAAACGGGTAATGCAGACAACTCCGCAAAGAGAACAGCGCTTGAACGCAAATCGGAAACTTCAGGAGAAAAAGCGGGCCGAAGAGAAGACTCCGCAAATTAAGACAACAGCGCATGAATGCCGACCAAAAGCGACATGAACAGAAGCGGGAAACACAGACAACTCCGCAAAGGGAACAGTGCTTGAAAGCAAATCGGGAGCTTCAGACGCCGTTTTGTGTTAAACTCAGATACTTATTTAGAAAGGACAAGCAACAAAGGTTAGTCAGTGGAAATCGAACAATCACCGTGACAAATATATATTTTGTAACTCGATCACTTCAAGAATGTATTAAAATCTGTATGCTGATCATTTTCCCTCGAAGTATTGTTTTACTACGCTTCTGTCGCCAGTTTCGGCTACCGTATTTGCTCAGAGCAATTGGAACTTGGAGTCTTGAATAATTTAGTCAGATGTCTTATTTTTCTGTAATCTGACACGTGGCGATTGCAGCAAAAATCGTTCACAAGCCCTTAGAAGTATTACTGGGTCTGAAGCCCGTGTATAATTTGAAGTAAACTGTTCAAGTTTTGCTTTGATTCTGGGAGAAATTTTGCTGTTTTGAGTGGGTTCAAATACAAAACAATTCGAGCCTATTAAATATGCATGCCTGAGTCTGGTGCATGCAGTAGTAAAAACAAATCGCACAGGAAGCCTATTTAATTGTACTGCCTATGAATTCGAAATTAGAAAATCAGTGTTCCTTTTTTCCCGTACTACGACGGCCGACCAACTTCAAACTTTGAGTATTAAATTTCGAGAACGTGCTTGGCAGACTGTATGAATTAATTTGACGTGCCGACCGTGGGAAATACGTACTTCGTCACGCAATCGATTCTTTTTTCAACGCAAAAGTATAACACACACCATTCTTTTTCTCCTTCCTTTGCGTGTAGCACTTGAGTTCGAAGAAAAGATTGAGTCAACATTTCGGTAAAACAAAGGCTACTCTTATTGGGAGTTACCAAAAGTAAAAGTCCCATCAATGGCAGAGTGAGGGGGTATATGCAATTATCGTATTTCTAGTATTATTGTATGCAGAGCTCAGCTGAAAAGCACCTTACAGTGATGCTGACCGTCTGCCTAAATAAAATTATTATTATTATTATTATTAAGGGTTAACTACTGCATGTAAGTCCCTGTCAAAGTTGAGTGGCCATATCCTCTGTAAAAAGGACAAAGTAATCTGCACATATCTAATACACCCCATTTGAATAGGGAATATTATTTCCTCTTTCAGTCTCTATCCCCAGAGATAAATCATACGATATGGAGAAATTGGCATTTGATAGTGCAAATGAAAGCTGATTGAACTATTAATTCTTACAACATCACTCATACATTTCTTCTTGAATGGTTGAGAGAGTCTGCATTATAATCTTGGAAGTGAAAGAGTTTAAATCATAATGCCTTTTTTGTTGGTAACTACTGGTAATATTAGGCAGTCACATTCTAATAAACACACCTTTTTATGTCTTATATATACTCAACTTACCAGGGTTCAAGAACACATCATTACCCCATGGGCCTCCAAGTCCTTTTTGACATGTGCTCTGTGGACCATATTTATTGTATGTGATGTGTGCCTTGGGACCAGACCAACACTCATCCTGGTTCTGAAATGCAAAGGCACTGAAACCTTTCTGGGTAGCAAGCTTCCCACAACGGTCAAGTTTATTATTTCCCGTAAGTCTTGCCAGCAAATTTGGAATGGCACGTTGTAACTTGTCCTTGAAGCACCCAAGGTAGTATGCTCCTGTGAAAAATTAATTTAAAGAACAATGGCTATTTATCTTAAGCTAAGTAGAGCATAATGAAAAGATATAATCAATCAAAAAAAGTCCTTTAAGCTAAAGCATGAAATGTGAAGCAGTGCGTAGTAATTGTAAATTATTTGAAGTGTGAGAAGCGTGCATATGTACAGACATGCAGTATTATATAACATAATTTATAAATGATCTGCAGCCAAGAGTCATTGTACTCTTACATTTGAGTGGAGTGCATGTAATTCTTTTTTTTTTTTTGCTTTTGTTTGTTTGTTTGTTTTTTTTTTTTTTTGCTCAGGGTACAAAAGAGTGTGTGTCAAGCTAATGTTCCTACTTGATCTGCAGCCAAGAGTCATTGTACTCTTACATTTGAGTGGAGCACATGTAATTCTTTTTTTTTTTTTGCTTTTGTTTGTTTGTTTGTTTGCTTTTTTGCTCAGGGTACAAAAGAGTGTGTGTCAAGCTAATGTTCCTACTTGATCTGCATTGCAACTACTTGGTAAAAGGTATCATCAAGTGGAGACTGCTGAATGAATGAGTAGCTTTATAAAAGTGTTGAATACTACACTAATTGGGCATAATAGATGAGCAATAAGTCTAAATAGAAATAAAAGAATGATAATTATAATCATAATCATAATAATAATAATAATAATAATAATAATAATAATAATAATAATAATAATAATAAAATCATAATAATAAAAATGTTGCAGGGGCGATGAATTGTTTATGAATAAAGATGTACATACCATTGGGAATACAGTTGCCCCATTTCCTATCTGTAGGGTAATTGTTTGTTGTAGAGCACCATAGCTGAGTGTGGCCTGTAATAGTACAAGTGCTGTATTTTCTTCCTCTGTAGGTAAATGGAAACACACAGGCAGCATTGTTCCCAGTGCCAGCTATAGTCCATGCTGTAAAGTGCAAAGAAATTTGGGATTGAGCTCACATACAGCACCTCTGATATTAATCATCAAAACAATAAACAAATACAAAGCAGAAAAGACTATCCAAGCTGTCAACCCTTTGTTCAGGTGGCCAAGCAGTTAGCACACTGGTCTTTTACCAGTGCAGTCCGAGTTCAATATTATTGGCTTGGGTATCTAAGGACTATGGTCTTGTCTGAACTACTCTCCGTCCTTGGGTGGGGACACAAGCCGTTGACATAGTCTTCCCTCTAAACCTTCACTATTAAACCCAATATTAAGGACTTTAAAGAACTCACACACTTCCCAAAAAGAGCATTGTGAAAGATTGTACAATAACATTTATTGCAAATTGTTAATTAGGTAGATTGTTATTTTGTAAGGTCATCCTTCAGAGATTAAAAGATCAAAGGCTTTACTTTATACACACATAATATTAACATAAAGGCATGCACGTACAAGTCTGTAAGTTAAATGAACAGTGCATGCGCAGCTGCCAGAAGATTTAGAGCAAGAGCAAATTAAACAAAACAAGATTATGACATCAATATTTACTCTCACATCCTGGTTATAAAAATTGATGATATTGTACCCAGTTCTTCCATGAGAAATAATTGCTATGTATAGATAATTATTTTTTAATTAACTTTTTGAGTTGTTTGGCTTTTGTTTTCAATAGTTCTATAGAACATACAGTCAAACGGTACTGAAAGCAAACACTGTCAAGTGAACCACAAGATTCATCAAACAAAACTGCCAATATATTATTAAAATAAATTATATATTCTCTTCATGATGTCAATATTACCTGCACTTTCTGATTATAATAGCTGATGATATTAACTATTAACTTTAGCTGGGAAGACGTTTTAGTCCTGTGTTTTAGAAAGTCTAAAACTATTTCAAGACAACTTCCTAAATTCCTCAATGTTTAGCAAATTCCTACATTGGGCAGCATATAATACAAATTACAATACAAGATTAATTCATTGATTCCAGATTAAAAGTATATTTCGGCTGCTTTGAGAATGAAAAAAAAAACACTTACAAAACAGGAAAAATACAAATATAATTTTCTTATCATAACAGTATTAACATAAGACAGCACCATTATGCAAATGTTGTTATTACAATCTGATCAGAAATCTGGGCAAGGGAATTTCCCAAGAAAGCTAAAGATCAGACACAAATATCTCCTTAAACTGCAGACCAACATCAGACCATGCCATATGCAACAGCACTCTAAAATTTTTGCATCTGAATTTCATCACAGCCTCATTAATCTCCAGGATATTGAAAGGAAGACATCATTAGATAGAGCTACTTACCAATTCAACCTTCGACCTCGAAAAAAAAAAGCAAGGCAAAAAAGGCGACAATAACAGATTTTATCATCTCACGTACTTTTCTTCTGCCCAATCGTTGCGTGGTCTGTCAGGGGCCCAGTCCCTCGACTTCCCGTGCTTCCTCGGTTCCAGGTCCAATCAAATGTATCACTCTTGTCTTGGATGTAGTTGCACAATCCAGGCTTCTCAAAATCGCAGTTTGGTTTTTGTGCTGCGACTACTGCAAGGAAAAGGAAGCGAAAAATGTTCGCTGAAAAATGACGTATTGTAGAGATGTTTTTAATTGCTACTGTTGGCTTTTTATCTATTTTTTGTTTGAAGAATCACATTTAATTGATTTAAATTGAGTACCTGTACTTTTTAAAAGCCGGGAAGGAAAATACGCAAAAGAAAGCTATAAACGAGAATATTTCTACTTGCATGTATGATATACAAAATGGAAGACGAGGAAAAATTCGCCCAAAAACAATATCATGTATTAGCTTTGTTTGATTTGCTTGCAAAATTATCTTAGTCATCCTGCAAGGGATCTAGTGGAAAAGAAATAATCGAAATAAATCAGCTTAAATGAGATTTACTCGTTCCGTAATCTCATCATATTATCGTGCCAGTCACGAGCGCCTCGGACAAGAAAAACGCAATTTCCGATCACTGACACTATGACCCCGCGCAAACTCGAACGGAACCTGAGGCAGCCATATGACAGAAACAGAAACAGTTTCTCACAGGCAATATTCTGTACGCCTCTACCGCCTTCCGGTTATTTCTGAAACACAATCTGACATCCGACAAAAACGCCATTACAGAGATCGATCGAGACAAAAAAAAAAAAGACCGCGTGATAAATTGGTTTAAAATATTTGGATGCTGCTGAAGCGTTCAATAATCATTCTTTGATCAAGAAGCACAGAAATTTGGTCAAATCATAAGGAGATGTATGAGAGCTTAATTGAACGTCAGAATGAATTAGACAGAACGCGTAAAATAATTTTACACGAATTCAATTTGCGGTGTTGCCGGTACCAGGGGGCGAGAGGACTGGCTGGCGTCAGCGATCACACGTGCTTTAAGAGCAACATAGTGTAAATAAACACGACATTTTAGTTGTAAAGCTTGATTTTTGCCGTACATTTGTGTTCCTCACTTACCTGAAGCGAAGAGTAGCAGCAGTGTGATAGATACCCTCATGGCGAGAGAGGGTAAAGGGGTTGCTACCCTTCCGAATAGCTTCGATTCTTATGGCTCAATCTGAAGCGATGTCCGTTGTAATCCTGAAGGAATGCATGCGCACAAGAGAGGTTGGTCAATATTGTCGGCGAAGCACGGTTCAGTTTGATTCAGCACGAGCAATATTGGTTATTGATCAAAGTATAACCCAAGCGCTCAATGTTCCAAGAGATACTTACATAAAAAAACACACACACACTGTAACTGTTAGTGACAGTCCCTTTCCTCGGGGCAAAAGAAATTCAAATTAAAAGAGGAGGCACTGTTGACTTTCTGTACAATCAAGAATGTATTTTTCCGGAATATTTAAATTTTCGACACAAATGAAGGGGGAGGGTCTGCGTGTAAAAAGCGGAGCAGAATATTGGAGATAATCAGCCAAAATTTCGTTATTCGAGACAGGGAACTGTTTCTTCTTGTCTTTCAAACTCTATGTTAAGCAAACAATTATATTTATCCATCCAGTCTTGGTGCTTATAGAATTTATTGCTTTAACGCGGGTTTTGTGAATCGAAGCGCGGTGTTGTCGCTACCTGGCACGTCCGGGACACGAACAAAATACCTACAAACATGCACAAATTAAGGGCTTTTCTCTCTCTTTAAGATCAAGATTTGTCCTTATTTTAAAAACGCAAAATGTTTAACCCGTATGCGCAGGAGTCCTGCATTAATCCTTGCGCCGGCTTCAGCCTTGACGCCTCATGGCGTTGAGGTGGGTGTTGAACGGAGGAAGGGAATGGACGGGAAACAACCCCAAATGGAATAATGCGCGACAAGTATAAGACATTTCTCACCTTGTGATATTATCTGTTAGCCTATTAATGGCCCCAAAATATGCGTCTAGTGCAAGACAACTTCCCCCGGTAGAGAAACGCTAACCTGCACAGAACACAGAGAGCTTGAAGGCTGGCACAACCAGTCGCGAGCACAACACTGGGTTCAATATGTCAACACGTGTCAATCATTCAGTACCGGCCAATGAAAGGCGGGACGGTAGAAGGAACCCTGCTGAGGTTTTCTTCCTTTATCTGGATCGACAAGGGTTTGGAAAGTTGGCCTGAGAATGACAAAATAATTCAGGAGACTAACCACTCAGAGTTCACTCTTAAAATATAATGTACACCCTCTCTTCTGTTAATGAATGAAAATAAGATATTGCGACAGATCTCCAGCTGAAGTGTCCATTATAAATCTCCCGCTTTGCACCAACTTGAACCAATCGGTTGACTTGCTTCGATTGTTACTTTCAACTCCTCTGTGTCATAACAGCAGCAGACAATACGCCCCGTTTTAAGGAAGCTTTTTCGACAGGACGACGTGGATCTAAACAAACACCAGCCATTACAGGCTCTGACTTGCATAAACAAGTAAACAAAATAAGGAAGCTGTGTAAATAGCGTCTTTAATTCGCGCAATTTTGGCACAAGGTGAGAAATTCCTTGAACACCCAAGCGGCTCACAGCTCCAGGTAACCACCTGGCACCTGGCCAGATAGAAATCGAAAAAAGAGAGGGAGGGAGGGGGCAGAGGGGATAGGGGATATGGGGCAGACAGACAGACAGACAAGCAGGCAGGCAGAGCGAGACTGAGATGCTACCCAGAAACTGTGCCAGAAATTTTGTTCTATTCTTTCCCTGTTTGCTTTCACCGCAGTGTCTCCGTTTAGTCCGTTTTTCGATCCCCATCTCTTTGGTTTACGATATATTTGGACACCGCGATTCGCAAAGGTAGCATGCGGATCAATGGCTGTTGAGTGATGGCGGTGGGTTAAGACGGACTTTGCCCTATAAAACTGTAAGATCCCGCTTCAAAAATCTCCAAAATCGACTAGGTTTTTCTCAACTATTGTATCTGTTATGTAATGTATCTCGTTATTTATACCCCGTCCCCCGGGATTCAGCTAACCGGACCGCCACAACAGTTTGCCGGATACTGCACTTTACGCAAGTCGGACACATACGCATATTCACTCCTTTGCCTCTCCGTTCTCAGATGAAAATTAATAAAATCGCTATATTTTTTTCTTACGGGGAGCCCACCACCAGCTGAAATATTGCTCAGACTCGTGCACTAAAAACGTAAACAGTAAATTGACATTAGTAGACGACTTTGGAGCAAGATATCTCGGCGTACCGACTTCCTATTGCCGCTTGTTGGAGCTTCCTTGCATACTACGAGCCTGGTGAGGTACCACAACACTGAAAGAATCTTCTCTACGGAATCTTCTCCACAGGAAGAACGAAACGACTAAAGAAACGTCCAGGGGGACCGGCTTGTGACTGCCAGACGAGCAATCACGAAGGGCACAAGCATCGTCTGGCTCCTGTGCCTGCTTTTACCACTTAAGGAGGTCCAACCCAATGTTCTCTCATTCTGATCGCCTCTCAAGAGTCCTGCAGAGAAGCGCATTTACCCTGGATGTACGGTTGAA
Organism: Plumapathes pennacea; assembly: GCA_964036295.1. NCBI lineage: Eukaryota > Metazoa > Cnidaria > Anthozoa > Antipatharia > Myriopathidae > Plumapathes > Plumapathes pennacea. The sequence continues at coordinate 18,118,099 of OZ038464.1, read as the reverse complement.
GCCGGTTGAAGCGACACTCGAGTAAAATAAAAGCCGTCTGTTGAGCTCACTTTTAAACTGTTAAGATTTAGTTTTAGTGTGTCGAATAGAGGATTTGACGTAGTATTAAAATTCACTTTGTAAAAAATTCTTCCACGCTTGTCTAAAACGGTGTCGGACAAATGCAGACTGCAGACTGCAGACTGCAGACCAGAAATATAATAAAATAAAACAAAACAAAATACAATCAAAGCTGCGTGGCCGCTGTAAGGTCGCCCATATATGTTATACTGCCTGATAGGGATTAATTTTTTGCACCAAAGTAAGAGAAATTTGTTTGCGCAAAATCTGAGCAATCTGGTACCCAGACCCTCCAATGTGCACGAAACTCGAAGGGTGGGAGGACATTTTAAGAACTGGATCGCTAGTTGAACCCGTCAAGGGTAATCTAGTTTAAATAGATCTCTGTAGTGCAAAGACGACCGGGAAAAGTACCAACGGCCAGAAATGGCGAGCTTTCTCGAACGATGAAGTTGCAGGGACCCAGTTGATTTGGCGTTGCCAGTGAGCTTGCGGCGTGAGTTGCGTGGAGACCAGAATATACTAAAATGGACAGAAGGGACAAGAGCGGAACTCTCAAGAGAGATTTCAGTTTCTCACCAGAAAAATATCTCACAGCATAGATAACTTGGCTTTTGACACCTTCCTCCAATTAAACCTGACTAAACTATAAATTATCACTACAGCACTCATACACTTGCTTCTTGAAGGTTGAGCGTCTCTGCATTTTGAGCTTAGGAGCAAAAGTGTCAGCCGGCAAGAAAAGCTGAGTAATGCGTGACATACTTTTTTATGCACAATCGATTTTGGCAGTTTGACTTCGAACATTTATTTCTAATCAGAGGCCACGATTAATCCAGCCTTCGCTTCAATACTTATCTATTCCTTTTATTAACTGAATGCGTTTCTTATCTCAGGCTTTAGAGTATTCGTGCTCTGTAACAAATATAAAACTGAAAGCCCGCGGGACTGAAAGCGAGGAATGAATGAAACACGATACATGTTTACAATATTTTGCGGTTTTGTTCACAGCGTGTTCAGTCCATTTGTGACTGCAAACTCAATGCTCAGGACTATTTCGGTGTATTGTTCATTTCTAGTACACATTGAACATTGTCAAACAAAAGCTACATGATCGAATGGAAGAAACATTTCAGCAGGCAATGTATGATAAGCAGAAGCATTTTGTTAGGCAACGAATGTCATGTACAATGTGAAGCATAAAATCGCTATTGTTTTACGGCTAAAGCTCATAGTAGCTTTGGTTTCCGTTTTCGGCCTGTTATCTTCCCAGAAGTATTTCGTGTCGCCACAGAAAGTTTCGTGGGGACTAAATAATTAGCGGCGACAGAGTTATTTGCAATCGCGTAGCGGTATCCATCAAATATCGAATCCACGAAATTTCCGCGGTAAACTTGAGAACGCAAGCCAAAACCAGTTTATCCGTACATGTTCCACAGAACCAAACGGTGTTGAGTTTCGAGCATAATTGCCTCGCTGTGTCAACCTTGATATGCGTTACAGCTGTAGAAGCACCCTCGTTACAAAAGAGCGGCACAGTGGCTGCATTTCATGATCACGGCATAATAGCCATGCAGTTTCATCATTTTCGTTCGACCGAACATTCTCGCTCAATTTCGGTATGCTTCGTAATCACAGTACAGTGAGTGCCCTACCACTGTAGGAACACTCAGGCTCAATGGCCAAACGACAAGCTTCAAATGCTTCACAACCATGATAAATAAATCAGAAGAAACTACCTTCCACAAGTTAACCCGTTCGTCACGCCCAAATTTGGAATGCCCAAATTTGGATAGAACACAAAAGAACACATCTTTATATGGATTTCCATTGTGGACGCAGAGTGAATAGGGGACAACTCAATCCCATAAAGGTTGCCTCTCCACTTCGTGGAGTGGGCGACCTTAAAAACTTACGTAAAGTAAAATAAAACTAGAAATACGATAATCGCATATACCCCCTCACTCTGCCATTGATGGGACTTTTACTTTGGTAACTCCCAATAAGAGTAGCCTTTGTTTTACCGAAATGTTGACTCAATCTTTTCTTCGAACTCAAGTGCTACACGCAAAGGAAGGAGAAAAAGAATGGTGTGTGTTATACTTTTGCGTTGAAAAAAGAATCGATTGCGTGACGAAGTACGTATTTCCCACGGTCGGCACGTCAAATTAATTCATACAGTCTGCCAAGCACGTTCTCGAAATTTAATACTCAAAGTTTGAAGTTGGTCGGCCGTCGTAGTACGGGAACTGAAAGGAACACTGATTTTCCAATTTTGAATTCATAGGCAGTACAATTAAATAGGCTTCCTGTGCGATTTGTTTTTACTACCGCATGCACCAGACTCAGGCATGCATATTTAATAGGCTCGAATTGTTTTGTATGTGAACCCACTCAAAACAGCAAAATTTCTCCCAGAATCAAAGCAAAACTTGAACAGTTTACTTCAAATTATACACGGGCTTCAGACCCAGTAATACTTCTAAGGGCTTGTGAACGATTCTCGCTGCAATCACCGCGTGTCAGATTACAGAAAAATAAGACATCTGACTAAATCATTCAAGACTCCAAGTTCCGATTGCTCTGAGCAAATACGGTAGCCGAAACTGGCAACAGAAGCGTAGTAAAACAATACTTCAAGGGAAAATGATCAGCATACAGATTTTAATACATTCTTGAAGTGATCGAGTTACAAAATATATATTTGTCACGGTGATTGTTCGATTTCCACTGACTAACCTTTGTTGCTTGTCCTTTCTAAATAAGTATCTGAGTTTAACACAAAACGGCATCTGAAGCTCCCGATTTGCTTTCAAGCGCTGTTCCCTTTGCGGAGTTGTCTGTGTTACCCGCTTCTGTTCATGTCGCTTTTGGTCGGCATTCATGCGCTGTTGTCTTAACTTGCGGAGTCTTCTCTTCGGCCCGCTTTTTCTCCTGAAGTTTCCGATTTGCGTTCAAGTGCTGTTCTCTTTGCGGAGTTGTCTGCGTTACCCGTTTCCGTTCATGTCGCTTTCGATCGGCATTCATGCGTTGTTGTTCGCTCGTTTCACGATTTCGCCTTGCTCGTGCCTGTTCCCTTCTCATTTGAAGACGAGCTTCGCGAGACTGTTGTGTTTCAAGTTTTTCAGTTTTTAAGTTTTCCATTTTCGTGAACGCAGCTTCGATATATTGTTGCTTCGTTCAAATCTAAATGCTTCGTTCAAATCTAATTTCTCTTATTTCGGAGTAAAACAACATTGCTGAGTAAAACTACAGGCCAGGGCACACGTGATCGATCCGGCCTTTCTTATTGGTTAGCAGGGTAACCGCGCCTAAAGTCGTACGACAGACTGACTGACAAACTGACAGACAACGTTAAATTTCGAGATGGCGACAGGCTTGGAGTCCCCAAGTAGGCGGTATAATATTACTGCATTAGTGTCGTGAGTATTTCCCTCACTTCGTTCGGGGACAAAACACCGCACCACGGTGCAAATACAAAAACAAAAACTTACGTAAAATGCCGCGAAATAAGTTCGATTGGTTCCCGTGAGCTTGACGAACGATATCATCCGAACCATTGCGGAAATTCATCATCCAAACCGACTTATTGGATCAGAAAATTCCTTCCTTCTCTCAAGCGTTTCTGATCCGCTCGATACGTATGTACTTTTCGACCGCACCCCTCCCCCCTCAACCACATTCTTGTGCTCGCCCCATTTCTTGCGCGGTCATGAGGCCCCGTCAACACTACGCCGGATAAATTTGAAAGCGCAACTTTATTCTTACGGTTAGGCCTACCGTCCACACTAATCCAGATAAATTGTCCACGAAAACGGAACTTTTCGAAAACGCTCTTCAAAGTGGATAAATTTGAAAACGCCGGCTTTGCGTTTTGGTGTGGACGAAAAACTCTTTTCGAAAAACTTTTCGAAAACTCTGACTCACGTGGTCACGTCAAGTGGTTTCAAAGATTGTCAGGGACGTTTGTAGAGCAATAACAATACATTTGGGCCCGGAAACATTTTATCCGTTTTCCAGTGTGGACGGAAAACATTTCTTGCGTTTTCAGAGTGAAAGTTGCGTTTTCAAATTTATCCGGCGTAGTGTGGACGGGGCCTAACTGAATAATGCAGACGAAGACGAAGACGCGGTATAAAAGGAGAGGTGCCTAAGGTTTCTCGCCTTCAGTTGTCAATCAACCGCCGTCCGTGTCGGACGCTCTTATGGGATCTCTCTGTGAAATAAAAATTGTTCCGTCATTTGCCATTATACGTGTGAATCTGTAGAGTTCAGGATATACCGTTGTAAATATAAGAATTCAGATGTTGAATGATGGAGGAATGTGATGCTGAGGTTATCGGTATACAGAAAAGGTCAACTGTCTTGCCATTTCAAAATAAATTTCGACACAGGCGCCCGAGCCAACGCAAATATACATGGAAATTTTACAAGACCGCAAGTAAACGATTTTAATGAAAAAAGTTAAGCCTAGATTAACGCTTACCCGGATTACCTGTGTCTCTGGTGGGATTTTGAGACATTTTAGCCAGCTTTGCTCGGAAGGAAAGCCGTGTGAAAACAACACGGCTGGAGTTTCCGATTACCAACGGTCTTAGCTCAAAGCCCGATAAATACGTTCAGAATGGTCAGAACTCCGTCAAATCCCACCGAACACAACTAGCGATAAATTCTTGTCGATGTTCCATCCACTGAATTTTAAAATCCGTCAAAAAGTCGCCATGAAATGATTCACTTGCGGCTCAGCTTGATGTTGATCGACTGAAAACTATAACCCGCGGCGTTCTTCAGCCGATCGACGTTTCCTCCCTGCTGTAGAATGATTACTGGTCGCCACATCGAGAAAAACAAATCCAGGAAAGCGAAGAGTCGTTACCGAAGAGAAACGGAAGCAACAACTATCGCTGTAGCGTTGATCGAGCGATAATTGTAACTCTCGTTACTCGACACAATGTTACATTATATTTTTGCGCAATTACAATTTAGATGTCCGCGCATAATATCATGAAAACACTGCTTCTTAGCATATCTAGCGATAGAAGGCTCAGGAGGCCGAGGAAGGACCCGGAGACGAAGAAGTTCGAAGCGCGAATTTGAATCGTACAACGGCTGTTCTCCCAGTGATGTAAAAAGTCAATAAACGGGTGTAAAACTTCACAGATGCTTTATAATCAATAAAGAGCTTCCATTTCTTTATTCTAAGAGAGGAAATCAAGGCAGATTGTTAGTTTTTATTTGAATTTCTATGAGAGCATTTTAACCGTTGGCAGCCATTTTGGTCAGTTCACAGTTTGAATACTAATTAAGGGGCGGAGCATTCCCTTTTATAGCGCGTCTTCGGGTTTTCTATACACAATAGTATAATAATATAAAATAATAATAGCAGTATTCAAAAATGATAATAATCTATTTCATCCAACAAACAAGGCCGATGGAAGAGACAAAAGAGAAGATCACAATTCATGCCCTTTCCAAACCGTACTTTATTCCACGGCACATGTATTGTCGGCCGCGTTGTTGCACGAAGGCTAAATGCTAAAGTGGGGACAGGCGAATTTCAGGTAATGACTTGGCTGTATATGACAAGAAATTCAAGGTGTTCATTTCGCCGGTTTGTTTTGTGAACATGAACTTAATCGCGCGACTTGGGGCTTTTGAGCCAATCAGTTTCTATCTTGATTGGTGATTACACCCCATAGTGTAAAGTTGGTACCGGAAATATGACACATCGTTTAGCCAGATCGCCAGATGTTGAATACCAAGTCCATCAAACGTTAGAAATAGCTGCGTTGCATGTTTCAATTTTTTGGAATCTTTCACCGGCAGCAATAACTTTGCGGTAAGTCACTGTAATATTTTCCATATTATCCCCATACGTATCGAGCGGATCAGAAACGCTTGATAGAAGGAAGGAATTTTCTGACCCAATAAGTCGGTTTGGATGATGAATTTCCGCAATGGTTTGGATGATATCGTTCGAACTTATTTCACGGCATTTTACGTAAGTTTTTGTTTTTGTATTTGCACCGTGATGCGGTGTTTTGTTTTATTTTATGTAAGTTTTTGTATTTTGTTTTGTTTTATTTCATTTTATTTCTAGTCTGCAGTCTGCAGTCTGCATTTGTCCGACACCGTGTCTAAAACGCACTGTCGTGCCTTTGTAGGACATCAGGAGCATTGTTTGGGACGCCATGTTTGATGACATCACCGACATGCGCAATGCGTTATTCAGCTCTGTCCGTTGTTCATGCCCTGGTTCCCAGAGCTCCTCGGTCCTCTCCGAGCGAGAGTGAGAAGCTTGGCTGCGAACCCACGGGCTTCGTGCGGAAGTGGCTCAGAGTCATACTTTATTGGCCACGTAATACGCGAAAATACTGTATCAGACAAAGAATTCTCGATATTCTTCACTCCATCCCAGTGCATTAAATGTACTGTAGTCAAATCTAACTGCGACTTCCCTCGAATCCCCTTTAACTTAAAGTGCACATAAGCCCAAAAATGATATCTTTACAATCGAATCTACTTGACGGAAATATGTTGACTATTAGAATAAGTCTGCGTTTTAACGCTGCGTGTCGCGTTCCCGGTACCGCAGACACATTGTGTTGTGCACCAGAGTTCGCCAGGTTAACCACAGTGCAGTACAAGACGGGCAGCAAGATTTAAACTCGTTTATTTAGAATCAGGCTGAGCCGACCATACATCACATGTGGTGAAAACTATAAATGAATGCACAATTACCGAAGTTAAAGGAAGGTAAAAAATACAAATCTAAAGCTATAAAATGCACCAAATCGAAGACTAGAAGTATACGGGCGTAACTTACGTCTGATCTTGACACCAGGGCTTACAAAAATACTCTGGGGTACTCCTTAACTCCTTGAAGACTCCAGACTCTTTTCACAGATGTTGACTCCAAGACTAAGAGCGTGCTACTGACACAAAAGCTAATTACATTCCTAACTTATGAGAAAGGTGCAAACTAAGGTGCGGCTCGCCACAATAGACAATCAGTTATTCAAACGGGTCACGATTTGAACCCAACAAACAATCAATCTTTAGTTCTACTAGAGTCTTGTCTAGTAACGTCACACTGCGCCTTTGAGTTATAAAGGTTTATATTTTGAATATGATAATGACGTGAGGTCAAAGAAGGAACAATTTATTATACAAAATCTTGTTAGCAGAGATAATTGACATTTTATCAACGTCCATTTTATATTTGGATTCTGTGTGAATTATTTTACCAAATACTTTGTATGAATCTGAAAACAGTTCCAATCCCGAAGAGAAAGAAATAACATTGAATTACTCCTTTGACGTCACGTCATTACCATATTCGAAATATAAACCTCTATAACTTATAGGCGCAATGTTGAAACACAGAAGTAATCTAATAGTCAACTATTTACTTTATGTCGAATCGATTGTGAAGATATCATCTTTGGGCTTATGTGCACTTTTTAAAAACAGCTAGTGTCCCGGCTAGTAATTTGCGAACCTGAGCAATTTAGCGAAACCTAACTCACACGTCAAAACCGAAAAGTTTTGTCCGTGCGAAAGTAAAAACGACCGGTCATTGTTATAAATATAGATTTAGAGTATTCAGGCAGTGTTCAAGTCATAATGGGTCCATGCTGATCCGATTCTCGTCCAAGGGCTCCAAGATTGTTATATCACATCGGAGCGCGGGGAATGCCGGCGTGTGCTTCGCGCGCCCATCAGCCGTGCCAAACGTGGCCGCGATGTCCGATGAAATGAAAGCGGAAGAAACCATGACAAATTCTACAGGAATATCGTTTGTGCGTACCTGGTTTCAGAAGGACAGCAACTTTAAATTTTCAACTATGAATTCAGAAATACTTTAGCCTTCGTCCCCGAGCCCTGCGAGGGCATTATACGTGTAACAACATCATATCTCTGGGATCAGAGAGTCCATTTTCCCGCTGAATTTATGCAAGTTTTGGTTATAGGATGGTGGAGTCGCGCGTTTTCTGGTTCTGGGATCTCCAAAATTCTCTACCATTCGCTGGATTTGAAGAATTCTTTGAAATATAAAATATGAGTTGCAAGATACAAGCAGAGAGGTAGTCAACTAAGTAATGTACTCGGCGAAGGGGAATAATATTTCAGGTATAATTTTAGTGTTGACAACGAACGCGCGCAGTACGAAACGCCATTTCATAAGATGCTTGGTTGCAATTGTTGCTAAATATTTCCACTTTTTCGTGCTCAAAACGAGTTTCCGTATTTTTGCGAATTCGACTGCAAAGGTGTCTTGTACTGCCATTAGAAATCATAAGTGATATATGTGACCATTTGGGCGAGGGGACATGGCGAATAATGTAATTTTTGTTAACTTTTTTGTTTTCAGTTGTATTGTATTTGCTTGTAGGTTTTCGAAAGAACTTCAATAACGCGGACGTAATACGTTAAAGTTATGCTATTTTAAAATCTCACTTACTTGTCTACTGTTTCTGCTCACATTGATTCAAAATACTCCCCTCCGGATTCCTGGCGAACAGCGACCACGAACGTGACCGATAATGAAACATGAAAACTTAGTTGCACACTTCTAGCTTTTCTGAACCAAGATCATGCATACGTTAATAAGATCAGACGTTGATTATAGTTGATGTCAAACCGGCGTTGCTGATCAGCCAATCAAATCTGAGCATGATACGCCGACATGAGGTGTGGGGACTTAGAGTGAGTTGAAAGTAAAATTTGTGCTGAATTGAAGCGCTGCAATAAACATCGTTAAAAATCTAGGGACTTGTAGAGAGCATCTTCTCGGGGAGGCAGGGAATTTCTCCATACGTGGCACCTCCAACGGGGCCGGACATCAAGAGTGAAAAGGGCTCGAACAAGAGCAAAGAACCAAAACTTCAGTGAAGGAGACAACAGTGAAAGACGTGAAACATGATCTTGAAAATAACTAAAACATCAATTCGACAGCACTTCAAATTGGCAGGATATCAGGTGGGCAAAAACTGAAAAACACTGGAAACGAGGAAGTTTATACGTTGATGGGGGAGGCGGCAAATATTTCGGGAACAAGGTAGTAATATTTCATATTTATCGTACTTCCCTGTTGAAACCAAAATATGATACTCACAGGGAAGAGTCTCGTGAGGCGTTCAAGGCGGGCAAATCGGTAGTCTCAGACACAAGTTTTTCAACACTTCGACTTTCTTTCGTGACTGACTGTGTTCATCCTCAATGTAGCTGTATTTGATTGGAGTTATATTGAGTTAATCAAAGAGTAATCCAGGGTTAACCAAATGTTTTCCTTCGTTCTGTTGGCCAACAAACTGCAAAATTTTGTTCACTACCAACTAAAAAGGTTTGACTGGTTTAACTGGATTGGCTAACCGTCTACTGCTCTACACGTGGGTTTATATTGGTCTTTGGACCCGCCAAAAATGACAAAAGTGGTATATAAGTGTGCACATGATGTAAGAGTTAGAATAGTCTACTGAACAGGAGTCAGTACTTCTTGTTCTGTGTCTCGCCGTGGAAATAAATCGACGCGAATTTATGGAAAAGTTGTAAACAGCTGTTTTCCTTGTTCCTTTGTATTTATCAGGTATAAAAATATCGCTTCCTATATATAGTTATAAAAGGAATACAGCGGAAGTGGGAGACTGAATCGCAACCGGCGAATTAACACTTGCATTATTTAAGCACAAAAGAAAAACTAAAAACCGAAGAAACACACGTTTAGCGTTTCAGCTTTGCCTGGAGTTTTCATCAAACAGCAAAGCTGTTTAAAGTGAAAAACCTCGTCAACGATGAGCCACCTTTAACAATATTGTGCAGTAACAAATAGTACTTTTCGCTCACTGTATGAACAAGTGTCTAGCGTCGAGCAAATCTTTATCTCCAAGCTTGGTTTTTGAGTCTACTGATAACTGCATTATGTCCAATTAACCCTTTCACTCCCGAGCTCAAAATACAGATTCTCCCAACCATAAAATAAGGAAATGTATGAGTGATGAAAAGAGAATTTATGTTTTAATCAGCTGTCATTTGAGCAAGGTATCAAATGCCGAATTCTCCAAATGTATGATATATCTCTGGTGGGAGACTGAAAAGAGAAAATTGAAGTTGATCACGGGAGTGAAAGGGTTAAGAAACAGATCTCTGTTTAACTTGCCAAATTTTGTCATCACGTTCGCGCCGAAATATATCATGATTTTCTACAACGTGTTCTGAGGGGCGTATAACCACATCCTAGTTCACAGAAGTGGCTATAATAAACCGGGGAGCTTATAGCCGGGCCATATAAAGAATGTTCTAAATACGTAAACAGGAAACCTTTTTTTTAATTAGTGTTAGTCTTTTCACTGTCTTGTTTGTGTTGAAGGTAAGTGTGAACTGTCCTTATCTTTTCAGAGGTACACGAATGCGAACACCCATGGGAAGCAGAAAAAGTGTCGTAACTGGATCTGTTCGCTTTCGAGAATGTGTAAATAAAGAGTTTAACTGAGCTAGAGTTTAAATGGGGTTTCGTAAAGGTGTCCATAAGTAGAGCTGTCCGCTTACGAGCGGAGGGGGGAGGGTGGGGAGGAGGAGGGCGGCTAATAACCGAAAGGAATTTTCTATTACTACCAGATTGGGTAGCCTAATGGGGGTGGGTATAGGAGAAGGTTTATAAAACCAGAATTTCGCGTTACACTGAATGAAGGCTACACAACGGCACTAAGTTACGGCCTAATGTGAATCAGGTGGTGTGCTTTTTATTATTGTTATTTTTTTTTTTTTGTGCGACATTTAATCTTATCAGTTGTAGCCACAATCTTACGCCCGCGAAAAGATCCGTGGGAGAGCAACAGCTGAGATACAAACAAAACAATTTAAGAAGAAAAGAATTGGAAGATGAAATTAGAAAGCTCTAGAAGAACTTTAAAATCGTTTCATTTGTCCAGGTTATATCTGATTGTTCATATTCTAGGATATGCCTGATTTGGAAAAAATTACGCCGGAAAAATCAAATATCTGCTTTACGTGGCCCTTCCGCCCTTAATAATAAGCTTGTCGCACGAACAGCCTACACGCCATTCGGCTCGACTCTGCAATCTAACAGCATGGAACATCATCAACTCATGCTCACAGTGGCGCTATGTCTTCTGACGGTATACAGGTAAAATAGTTTTCTTACAAGTGAATTTACTTGGTATTTGAATCGCGTTGAAACGTATTTTATTTGTGGTGAGATTTTAAAAGACTTATTTAGTTTCTTATTCCGCTCAACGGCACCCACATAAATACAGAACAAGAGCAAAAAAGAGAATAATTGAATGGCAACATTGCTTACCCATGCTTTTATTTTCGGCCTGTAGTGACGGACTGCTGAAAGACCGGACACAGAAAATCGGCCAAAACGAACGCACCTGCAAATAAAGCTAAACATTGCCTAAACATTAAGATAAATATCTCCTCCTTAAAACCAAATGACGAACCACCGGATTTTCTGCTTTACCAAAACAATTCAGCATTCTAAAGGTCTGGTTTTATATCGTCCATTTATATTCACGACCTTCAGCTTCCTCTCCATTTTTTGTGCTTTATTGTTTGCATTAACTTCAAAGGATATATTTTCCACTGTTTTAGTTGATTACTGAAAACTTAAGACGCCCCAAATTAAGGGTTTGTTCATGTAGAAAACAAATATACGAAATAAAAACTGTCGTGATTACGAGTGTAGCGCCGTAGTAAAACAGATTACGACTTGGCAACTTCGATACGCTTTTGTATGTTTAACTTTTTAACTTTGCCCTTCTTCTCTCAAGACTGAAAAGCTAATAATAACTAAGGCCGGATTCTTTGAAATTTAAATTTCGAAAGTGCGAACAGGGACTTTTGCGTACTTTTTTTCCGGTGTGGCCTCTAGGAAGTACACATTTACGACAAAAAATGGGGAAAATGAAAAAAAGGAAATATAATAAATATCTGGCCCCAGTTGTACTGCTGTGGAATAATCGCAAATCAAATTTTCATGTTGTGATTTTGTTTTCAGTGATCTATATTTAGGACTTTGTGCTCTTTTCAACTTTTCATCTTATTTCTACATGTATTTAGTCAGTGGATGTAAAAGTTGCTCACGGACGTGCGCACAAAGATTAACTTTTTTACGCTATTCAGTTTAGCCTATCTCATACAATTGGTCGAAACTTTGAGCATGAAGCACAGCTTTGACTATTCGGTTGTCTAATGTAGAGCCTGTATCAAACCAAATATGTCATATCGGTAGAGTCGGCTGCAATCCTCTCATCGCGTAGGAGATAGCCGCCGGCGAGAAAATGAACATATCTGGCAATAAAACGTGCGTGATTCTGATCGTTAACGTTTTGTCCGCTGTAATGTTTATCACGATATCGAGAAAAGAGAATAGTCGGCAATTTAAAGTTGCGCCGCATGACGCACTAATTCCCCGCAGTGTCGCCTTTACCGTCTACCTATAGAATACAATCAAAAGCAAAGGCCTGTTTGTAAGGCTATGCTATACAGAGCATAGCCTTACAGAGATTTTAACCAGAAACTGGCCACCAAAGTTTTGGTCCGATCTCGGAACCTCGGCAGCCTTTTGATGAGTCTCGGAGTTTTTTTTTTTTTTTTTTTTTTTCGTTTCTTTCCGTCTCAGAGTGGTTTCGTTCTCGGATTTTTAAACAAGGGTCTTGTCGTCTCAGCAAGTGTTGGATTTTACCATTCGCCACCCCAAGTATATCCACACAAATTCTAAGCCGACGGATGATTCGAACTCGTAAATCCTTATTTACCAGTAATTTAGACCCTGTTTACATGGAAGGAGGGTGACAGGAGGTTCACCCTTCTTCCATGTAAACAGGGCCTTATAATATCGTGTGACATCTGCTTTCAAAAACCTCGTTTTTGAGTCGTCACTTCAGTGTGGACGGAAAGCAAAAACGCATAAAAAATATTCGTTTTCAAACGAAACCGGATTAGTGTGGACGGGGTCTTAGTCTTTTCTTTGTAGTTCGAGTAGAGATCGTGGAAGTTCACTTCACATTTTTAACCTTATGACGGTGACTTTCAAACTCTTTGTAATGAGTATGTTTTAATTATTAGTTTTGTGTGTTCGGCTCGTTCATATAAAGGTTTGAATGACTGCGGCCATCACGTTTCACTCGTTAAGGACACACCCCGTCACGATACTCACCACGCCACCTACGTACATCCCTAATATCCTGCGGATATGATCAAGGAACATCCGATTTCTTTTTGAAAATGAATGCAAGATAGCACAATCTAAATCGTGTTTTAATCGCCGCCAGGTAAACCATATTTGATTATCACGCAATGTGGCGCCTATACTTCTGTGCAAATGCTTTTTCCGGGCTTTCTCCACGCAAGTTTGAGGCAACACAGTTGATCAGAGCAGAGAACAGACTAAACTTGAATTAGGTTTATGTCATTTGGAAGCCTGAAGTGGGAAGGTTTCGTCGACAAAATCTACTTCCTCGCTATGTTTTGTGCCAGAACAAACTTTTTAGTTGGTTAGCCTGCGTAGCTGGCGGTCTCATTCGATGCAGTTGAACGGTGTTCATGGGCGCCATTTTGTACTGATGGCAGAAGGGAGACTGAGGTCAAGTGACAAAATTACGGGGCGGGGGAAAAGACCGCCTGCCCGAAGACTTGTGACAGGCCAATCAGCAATGGGCTGTCAGTTGTCAAATTTGTTGACATCATCTGATACATGATATGTGTTTTTCACAGCAAACTTCCCATGGCGAGCTGATTTACTTACAAGACGAAAATACTGTATACTAAAATTACGAATCCAAAACAAAAGACATCATAAGTCGTTCGGGTCACATGAAAACGGATTTCGTTCCAGTCACATGGCTTCGGCAGTTCTTGCTTTTGTTCGTTTGTAAAATCACACCTTCGCCAACCCGCTGTGGTTTATCAAGACCCGACTACAGCTCGACAACAGGAAAGGGAAACGAATGAACGCTTTACAACTCGTACGAGATTCTCACAAGAGCAAAGGAGTGAGAGCGTTTTATCGCGGACTTACGGCGTCATGCATTAGAATATCGCAAACTGTCGTCCACTTCACAATCTACGAACACATCAAGGACGCTTTCTCGGCAAAGCAGTACACCGACTGTGGCATACTGGTAAAACAGACGCGAAACCGTTTCCAGCCTGCCCGTTTAAATCCTCCTTGGCAAGCACGAACGGAGTAAAAATCAGGCTTTTTTCCAAAGCCAACGGCAAAATGGCGGCAACATCCTTGATAGACAACAAATCTTTTACGGCGGTTTCCTGTTCTTTTTTCAGGACGATCTCACGGTCGCAACCTCTTAGATTTAACTTCTTCAAAGCTTCTTCCACAACAATATCGAACAAATCCGCCATCTCTTTGCGCGTTTCTCTCACGCCGCTCACTTGATTGACAGTTTATTATTCTCAGCCAATCAGAATGCTGCGTGCACTGGTGCACGCAGCCAGTCGAAAACCCACAGTCTTCGGGCAGGCGGTCTTTTCCCCCGCCCCCGCTCCCCTCCCCCCGCCCCGTAATTTTGTCACTTGACCTCAGTCTCCCTTCTGCCATCAGTACAAAATGGCGCCCGTGAACACCGTTCAACCGCATCGAATGAGACCGCCAGCTACGCAGGCTATTAGTTGGTTAGCTGATTAAACTTGTCGCAGATGGTTGGCTAGAGAAAGGCGAGGGAAACAATTTGTTTTATAGCCCTGTTTCAGCTTAATCGAACTTCATGTTAAATACACTGACTGTTGCTGACAAATAATCTTTATTTGGACTAAATGATAAAGAAAAGACCACGAATTTTATCAGCTCATTGAAATAGAAAACGCATCGACCCGAACAAAGTCGCGACAGAGAGAGAGAGAGCAGTTGGACGTTTTTTCCAAGACGTTTTTTCCTTTTAATTTTAATATAAGCACCCTTGAGTAGTGTGGCCTTTTCATCTTTAATTTTTCCTTTCTTGTTTTGTAGTGTTCCTATTAAGTCCGGGCAAATACCTCCCGGTTCAATACCAGAAAAACTCATTTCTTTGCGACTGAAAGAGCCTGGGGATCAGTCTTGGATCTCCATAGCAACAGCATTAAATATGACGTCAGACGACCTGGAACAGAGTTATGAAACGGTCTATCGAAACGGTTCCCGAACAGTGACGTTGATGAAAGCTACACTTCCGATTCCCGACGAGCGTCGAACTATTGACGAACAATCCGACGAATCGTCGCAAGTTGAACATTTGACGAATTTACGGTAAGTGTAAGAGTAGTCTTGAGAAATAACTTATGATTCTATCACTTGTTATGTATGAATATGGCGGCTGAAATTCATAGTTGTAAAAGTCACAAAATACATCCTAGCCATATGCCAGGCTCTTTTTCCTGCTCAATCTGGGAGTGGGGCTGGAAAAAGAGCCTGAGAACCAGGATGAGAGAAAAAAAATCTTCCAGAAATAAGTTACTTTCACAATCATGTGTAGTAGCAAATAATACTTTTTACTGACCGTATAAAAGAGTGTGTCAAGTAAGCTTCGGTTTGTTTCTAGATAATTGAATTCTTACAAAGAAGCAGTCCTCTTTTCTTCCCGCCATTAAGTAAGTTTTATCATCAGGTGGTCGGCCAAAATATCCCAGCATCGCGAACTGCGTATGATTTTCATCGTATAACTCATATACTAATTATATAAATGGTTAGAAGGTGTTGTATTCTGTCTTCAGGGGCCAAGACGAACCAACATCACGACAATGGAAACGAAAGATTTTTGGCAAAGACGATCGCAAGAAACTCCCAGCAGGCACCAGGGCCCAACAAGCTCCACACAAAGCCGCATGCCAGGTGTCCTGCGGTATACTCTGTAACTGGTCCTGCAGCGGAATGCTGATTGGTTCACGTCATGTACTGACCAGCGCGCATTGCGTGCAAACGAAAACGGTCCGTTCCCTTCGAGTGGGGTTCTTGCAGAGCTACGGGGGCCTTCATCGGTTTTACGTGGAGCGCGTTGACTTTCCCCTCAGCCGAAGCCCCACAAGTACTCGGGTCACAGATGACTATGCGGTGCTGAGGTTGGACAGAGAATCGAACCGCACTCCGCTGAGTGTGAGCAGCTCGCAAACTATTACACGAGGCACGACAATTTCGCTTTCCGGTGAGTTGCAAGGTCTCGCTCCCAACAGGAACGAAACTGTTTACAAGCTTTTATGACCCATCAAATATTTCCTCTCACGCGTGATTGGTGGAAGCGTGACACGTGATCAGCGAATAACCTCCGCCTGGCAAGCTACCGCTGTTTATTGACAATATCCGAACACAATTTTATTTATTTAATCACAAGAAACATTTCGAGATGACTACCGAGGAGGACATCAATTCTTTGATCGAAAACACAGTTCCAGAAAGCACCAAAAGGTTTCACAGTCCTTGCGCTTCGAGAGGAAATATTTAAGGGATAATAAAGACAATAAACTACTTTTGGCTTCGGAAATATACACTAATAATTGTCCTTGGACATCATCTGTTCTTTGAAGCTCACAGTTGCCCTCGAGCTGGGCTCTCGGGCAACTGTTCGCTTCTCGGAACAGATAATATCCTCGGACAATTATCCGTGCATATTTCCTCGCCATTTTTTTATTAATTTTCGTCTCAGTTTGCTATGAAGGGAATTTATTATATTAGCGTCCAGATGATCTGACCCCTTCGCATTCTGGGTAACATGGTTAAAAACTTTTGCGCACCAATTTGTATACGTTTGATTGGGCAGGGTGGCTGTCTTGTTTGGGGGTTGGTTGGCTGAATAAACATTTATCACGTCACATGACCGCGATTTCTCGTATGTTTTTAGCTTTTCATGGGGACAAAGGACGAGACAGCTTGTGGCTCTCCAAATGTAAAGTCGCCGTCGCAACAAATGACATCATCGCTAGTGGGAACAAGTGCGACACCGCGCGCGGCAGCTCGGGCGCGGGAATTCTGATGAGCAACAAGAAATACGTGGTGGTTGGAGTCCTTTCCGGGGTGTCGCGTGTACCCGGCCGCCAAAGGAGTTTCAATGTTGCTGTGCGAATAAACGGAAAACGGGCGACACAGATCCGTCAGTGGATTTCCGCTGTTTGAGAACTTTTTACCCAAAGATTAAGACTGCGAACATTCCCTCCTATTCCCTCTAAGACCGTTTTGCGGGAGTCCGCACCGTGCTCTTCCGCGCTCTAGACTGCCGGGTTCCGGAAAACAATCTTGGAGGGATGAGGAGTGACTGTTTACGATCTACGGAGATTTAGGAGGACCATGCTTAAAAACAGCACCTGTTTAGTCGATTCTACCCCGCCTTGGAAAATCCTTCATTTTCCCATTGTTTCCGTTCTCTAGCAGACGGCTGATACTCAAATAATACTCGGTTAATACTCGGATAATAGTCGTTTGATAGTCGGCTGATACTCGCCAATTAGTCGACTGATGCTCGTTTTATAGTCGACTGGTACTCGGCTTATCGTTTGATACTGGGCAGACAATTGTACGTTAACCGTTGGATCTCTTTCTCTTGTCTGCCCCAGTCTATTTTTCACCACGCACTGTTTCTAAGCATGGTTATCCTAATATTGGAACATTAGCAAAACAATGAGCATTACTGGTAATTCATAATCTTTAGTTTATGTTATCGAGGGTACATTAATGGTCTGAGCACCTTATACAACAAAATAATTGACGTTTATTTTTTGTAACTTCTAAACATAGAAATAAAACCAGTTGGTATTCTTGTGTCCGTGCTTATTTTATAATGTTTGTTAACCCTTTTCCCTTTCTCCTAAGTTCAAAATACTGATTCTCCCAACCTTTTAAGAAGAAAATGTATGAGTGATGCAGTGAAAAAAGATATTTCAATCAGCTTCTGATGAGAAAATGAAGAAGAAAAGTAAAGTTGATCTGTCGTGTTCGACTGGGACTATCGACCAATCAGAGAGCGAGAAACTAGTGTGTTGTGGTAAAATCTCTGTCTTCTTTTATCCTGACTAACTGGTTTCGTTCTACATCACTTACGGTTAGGTTTTGGCGACCATGCGACAACACAGAAAAATAACAGTATTTTTGCATACGTTTTGTCAATAGTTCAAATCTTTGACACATCCATTTTAACAAGAAAATGGTCTACTCAAAGTCCATGGCCAAATAAAAGTAAGACTTTGAGGTTATATACATAGAGATTACTTCATGGAAAGTGCGCGCGTACGGTTTTTATTCACGAGTTGTGAAGTATCATAAAACGAACGAGCGAGGCTTTGCGAGCGAGTGAGTTTTATGATACGAAACAACGAGTGAATAAAAACTGTACAAAGCACTTTCCATGATGTTTTCTGTTTATTATATACATACTGAGACATTTATGATGGGACCGGGAAACCCTTTAAAAGTAGTGAAAAATCGTCGTTCGCAGCTTGTGATTGGACGAACGATTTTTTTCACGTGTGAAAAGCGTCGTTCGCGGCCTCTCATTGGCTAGAACTCATTTGCGTACGAAATTTTACGATATGGCTTTTTCATGAGTATGTCTCAGTATGCATATAATAAAATGTGATTCACCACTTCGTACAAATATATCCTGTACAATTTCTGCACCTTAAGATATCTGAGGAACAATGCTACAAAAAAATTCCCTCCAACAGATTGATAAAATACCTTAGAAAAATAATAAAATCTTCTACAACAAAATTATATATAAATACAACAGATCCTTTCGTATTCTTTGAATACATGGCAAAGTGGGTTGCACTGTCAAAAAATATCCATATAATTACAGTAATCTACAAAAATATTGTATGAGATTTATATATGATAAATGTCATATACTATATATGAAACTGCGAGTACAGAATTTCAGTGAAAGCAACCGTCGCAGGAAGTCACCTTCAGTGATAAATGTTACAATTGTCTCTTGACCGTTCACTCGAAATTACTAGACCGCTCTGAAATGAGGAAGTGGCGTAAATGGTGAACAATGACGTCTCTTCCGCATTCAACGGCGATTTAAAATCGTGGCCTCACTATTACCCTTTCATTTCCAAGTACTGTATCTAAGGAGTAATTGGCATTTCACTTTAAGAATGCTGTGTAATGTGTCATCCAACCAACTGGGGGTCCCCGGGAGCACTACGATCTACAATCTTCTTATCGTTCTGGCAAGAGGTCGTTATTCAAAAAGCATAAACCACACCATTTAAAGTCTGGCTTTCGTAGCTGGTCGTGCAACGCTTGTAACCTCTCAAGACTTAGTCTACAAACTCAAAATTAGTTGGTTAAGTATAAGCTAGTTCAATATATCTTCTGGCATAAATTGTACACGAGAAAAACGGGACTTTTACCTCTAGTAAGATAATAATAGCGGTAGACGTGACGTCAAACAACGTCTTACTTGAGTGTCGGCCGGAGACGCTGTACAGTTTTCAGTCCGTCTAGACTTGCGTGCACTTGATCGCGGGTGATCTTTGGCACGTGAACCACCAGTCCCACGTGACGAACACTGAGGCGACCAATGGACAGCCAAGGCGGATTTTCGCCCGAGGCTCATATATGTTGTCGTCCACGCGGTAGTAAACGAGCAAGTTCGACACAAGAGGGTCCTTGGAACGAGCAACAAGTTAATAAGTTACAAGCCAAGAATTTACTGGAAAAACACCACACCGCGAGCCAAGCATCAAAAAAAGTATTTTAATGGACTAAAGACTAAATACAAAAGACGACAACATTGAGATAACACACCACGCTTATACACAAGACATGCAAAGATCTAAAGCCACCACCAACAACGAATTCAGCATATAGTCACAAGACATGTTTAACATGAATTAACGCAAAGAAAAATCAGCAGACAAGGTAAAAGGTACAAGACACGGGACAAAGCAACTAACAAAAATCACAAGACCTGGTGCCAATTCAATAAACATTTACAAATGTATATTACAAGTTGGACCATTATTCAAAGACCACTAAATGGACTCTAATCTGACGAAAGTCCGCAAAATGTTTCAGAGAATGTCTCATATGAATAGCTGTAACAGTACTTGGAAATGGCAAATGGTTTGAACCCAGGAGTGTGAACAGTAGGTTGGTTGTGATCGTCCGGGTTAGAGTAGTCTCCAGAAAGACTGTTGTTGATCACCAACAACAGTCTTTCTGGAGACTACTCTAAACCGGACGATCACAACCAACCTACAGTACTTGGAAATGGTATTGGATTAAAGTGCATTTTAACGTGTGAAAAAATAATGGTCCAACTTGTAAAATACACTTGTAAATGTTTTATTGAATTGGCTCCAGCTGAAGTACAAAGTACGAGCAATAATACAAAAACCGCTGACCTGTAGCTTCTGCAGAGCAGAAAGCCTAATCACTTGTTTGACCATTCCTCCATTTGCCGACAGCACTTCACCAGAAACATGCTTCAGTTCCTTCTGCACAGGCTGCGAAAAACGCGTAAGACTTTTCAAACAGAAAACGCAAAGAATAAAACAATGGTAAGGTGCCCGTAAATGTGTGTGGGACTTCGCGCAAATGCGAACGAATTTTGGCTTCGTGAGCGTGCCCAGATGTACATATTAAATATTCGTGCCCGTACGTGGATGTGCGTGTTGACTTCGTGTACGCGCATGGTGAATTCGTGGGCCTGTTACCTTCGCGTACGTGTGTGTGTATATGCATGTTGACTTCGTGTGCGTGAATGAGCGTGTTGGGTTCGTGTGCATGCGTGAATGTGCATGCCGACTTCGTGTGCGTGCGTGGATGTGCAGATTGACTTCATGTGCGTGCACGACGTCGGATCAAACAAGGAAACCCGACGTTATGCTGTCAGAAAGGTTCCACAAGCTACAAGGCTGTTCAGCTGCAGTGTTTACTTACTGTTGAAATTTTCAAATCCATCGCGAAGTTCGTGAGGGGAAAAGGATTGGAGTTGATGGCTGTCATCAGAACCTCCATCACGTTCGAGAACGCAGTTTTGAATGTGAAATACACTGCGAGACTTTGGTTTATGTCAACTTTGAACTGCGGGGGAAGACCTGCAATGGAAAGAATTGGATGCGAGGCTTTACGGATTTTTTTACGTCAGAATTAAAGGACTGCCCTTCAAACGTCAACAATGTTGTTGCAAAAGTTGCACTTTCACGCGATATGATTTAACGTCTCTAAACACAAGCAGCTTCGTGTGTGGTCTTTAAATCTAAATCCATAATTTTCTCCGCCAAACAATACTAAACGTAACCTTTTCCTTCCAAATTTCGTGTACAGATATGAGAACAAAATGGCGTCTAAATAATTTGCCCAAACAAACCTGACCAAACTATTAATTCTCATTGTCACTTACAGAATTGCTATTTAAACAAATAGGGAGATTCTGCATCAAGAGGTACTCACTGTGTGCTCTCTGCCAAAGACTAATACGTTCCTGAAATTCCTCGGGCTGTGCTCTGTGGTGGATAGGGTCAGTGAGTCGACACTCGCACACGGAGTCGCTCTCGTGGCAGGGTCTCTGGTGGAGCATCCGGGTCGACAAGGACAAATCTACGAGCAAAATGAAACATGGGACACGTCAGATGCGCAAGCTGACCATGGTGGTTATTATAATGATGACGAAGATGGATGATGTCAACGATGATGATATGATATTAAAAATGATGATGACTGTAACGTGCCGAGTAGGTCCGTTGGAAGCACAGGTAATACTCAAGGCTCAACTGTTCCCTTCGTTAATGAGTAACCGTCACCACTTACAGTGTATATATCTCTGACACACGCCAACTCATTCGCCATGAATCGCCACTCTTAACGACCTCTACCTGATACACAAGACTGACGCTTAACCCTTTCACTCCCAAGTTCAAAATACAGACTCTCCCAACCTTCTAAGAGGAAATTGTATGAATGATATAGTGAGAATTAATAGTTTAATCAGCTATCATATGAGCAAGGTATCAAAAGCCAAGTTCTCCTTACTGTATGATATATTTGTGCTTCCGAAACCAAAGGAGAAAATTGATTTTGATCACTCCTGAGTGAGTGAAAGGGTTAACGGATCAACAGACTCAACTGAATACACGCTAACACCTAATGCTCACGCATTACGTTTTTGGCTATTATGATGACGATGGTGGTTGTAATGTAACGTGAGGATGTTGACAATGACGGTGGTGATGATGACGAAAATGATGGTGATGATGACGAGGATGATGATAGTGAACATGACACATTTTTCCTCTTGAACTTCAACATAATTATCTCCACCTCTGGCAACGTCCATCAGAAGGACCTCGATCCTCGCGTCCCGTCTTATGTGGCGTAGTAGATGACTGGCATAAAGACCATTCCTCTGGCCAGGTTCCTCGTAAGCCTCTTGTTGAGAACAGCTGAGAGAAAATAAGTTACACAGTTATTTTGTATTTCTGCTCTTCAAAGTTTCGCGTGCGACGTGCCGTGGCTGCTTCTGAACTTACCAAGAGTAAGCAAAGATGTTGTTTCCGTTCACGCCTCGCCTTATGCATTTCACATTTCCGCTTCCTGGCAAACTGTGGGAGACATGGTAAGCAACTGAGAGAAAACGTTTCATACCCGAGATAGACCTTATCGTCTTTCGTTGGAAAAGCACACACACAGTGTTTGCTATGAGGCCGTCTGATCTACGCCCCAATACTCTCAACCCGTCCTGAACAAAACATGTGAGCAGTGATAGGAGAATTCACAGGCTGACCAACTTAAACCCAAGCAAGAGATTACTTGCCATCTTCTTCACACTGAGCATGTACATACAGTAGACTGCATGAAGAGCGCGTTCGATTGGGTCTATTCCGGAATAGAAATAGCGATACTGATTGATAAAATATCTTGCTTTGGAGCTAAGTTATGTCGAGATGTATCGAGAGCTGCTCAAAATGTCATTGTGAAAACAATTTCCCCCAGAACAAGCAAAGCTTTGGATCTTTTTAGCTATTCCTATTCCGGAATACGGTGAATCGAACGCATCCCAAAAGGAGAAGTTTGTATCTGATCATTCTTGAGAGGCGAAGGGATTACGGAAAATTTTCTTGCAACAACGATCTCAACAGTTCTCTCTCCCACGCCATGTGGGGGAGGAATGGAGGAAGGGAAAGAGATAGAACTCACGTTATCCTGCATGAGTCAATGATGAGCAGATTGAGAGCAGTGTCACATTCTTGCATGGTCTGCAGGATTTCTTGTGCTCGAATGCTCTCGTCTCGTCTGTATTTGAGAGTAGCGTCCACCGGGAGAAGGAAGTTCTCTCCACCGTCTTCATAACCATGACCCGCGTAATAAAGAACACTGTAGACACCAGCACCTGAACAACAAGGTTCAGTCATAAAGCTTTAGTAAACTAATTTCCGGGGATTAAAGAAATACTGTACATTGGTCTATCACCGCATGGTTTTGTGTAGCCTACGTAGCTGGCGGCCTCATTCGATGCGGTTGAACAGTGTTCACGGGCGCCATTTTGTACTGATGGCAAATGGGAGACTGAGGTCGAGTGACAAAATTGCGAGGCGGGGGGAGGGGGGCGGGGGCGTGGGAAAAGAAAAGGGTCTTTTCCCACGCCCCCGCCCCGTAATTTTGTCACTCGACCTCAGTCTCCCATCCGCCATCAGTACAAAATGGCGCCCGTGAACACTGTTCAACCGCATCGAATGAGACCGCCAGCTACGAAGGCTAGGTTTTGTGTTGACACCTACCCAAAAGTCTGCAGAATGCTAACACTGCGATCCTCATCTCACTCAAGGTTAAGTTTACCAGTGAAACCACCTGGGAAATGGGTAATGAAAACGTTCACACAAAGCGAGGAGAAACAGACAACTCAATAAAGCAGGTAAAGGATGGGAAGGGGGGAGAAATGGTATTGAATAAGAGAAAAAAAATAAAGGGACATATAAATTGAGGATGGGATATGAGAAAAGAAAAGAGGACATAATGGAATAGAAAAGACAAACAGCAGAGGATAGGAAAAGCTCAGAGAATCAGACAAGAGTTAGGCAGAGCTGAGTCAAACTAAGTACATAAAAATACATTTCAGAAATACTATACTGGCTTTCTGCACCTTGAAGCCTAACTCCAGGAGAGCCGTTGCCACATCTTGTGTGTCCGTTTCTGGATAAAACAACCCCCTCAGCTTTTCACATTGATATTCCTTGTTGCCGATCAGCAAAGCCACTTTGTCGGTCACAACTGTGGGAATAATGTGACTTTAAAACAAACAGATAAACAGGTGGATGAAATTACATTGCTTTACTTTGTGATTGAAGATGTTTCATGCATACACCGGTAGTGATGTTGGTAATGATAACAATATTAATGTGGCAATGAAAATGAAAATTTATTATCAGTAATTCTTTCATTCCCTATATCATATGATGTAATTCAAGGTGGGAGATCTCATATTTAGTTATCAATAATTAACAATTACTATTACTATTAATCAATATTATTGATCACACCAACCAGGGCGGCCTTGTGACTCTCCAATGTCAGGTATGATATCTGTCAAACAAAACAAAAGAGATACAATGAAAAAAAAAAAAACGTATCATTTAGCATTACTCCAAGAACCTACTGGGATAGGAAAAGAACTGCAGCATAGTCTTACCATAATTAGAGTTTGGCAAAGTCCTCTCACAACCTGAATTTCTGACATCTGAACAAGAAAAGAAAAAAGAAACATGTTAATGGTCTAGGGTGAGATTGTGTTTATCTCATTCTACATAAAAATCCACACCCAGATAAATGCCAACCAGACTTTTTGTGGTTGCTTGATGTATATACTGGGATAAGTAATATATATATACTAGTGGGACCCCCATAAACTATGGTGATTGGAAAGTTTATTATTATTATCATTATTCTTTCTTCTTTATTTCCTTTTTGAAGTCCATTTCGAGTATCTCGAATGCAGTTTACAGTGTCAATGTACAAATTTCTCTGTAGTGCGTGTACCACTCAACAAATTGCCGATCGATCAACATGAAAATCTCCCTGTTTTTTGAACATGCAGAAGCATCAGCCCAACATCCAGTCACCTGACAGCACAAATTCTCTTTTCACACTCATTTTCGATTTCTAAAAGAACTGTGGTCGGCACACAAGACCAATATTTACACTTAGTTTCACTCGATGTGGTGGCCATTTTGGATTTCTTTATGAGGAGGCCTGGGAAAGAGCATTACGGACGGGCGGAAGTGAGTTAGCATATTTTTATATAGATATATAAGCTATAATTAATATACTGTATATAGCCTGTAAAAATCTCATTTCAAGCCTGATAATACCTTGCTCTCTGGTTCGCTGTGGATTTCTTTCACATTGTGCTGACCCTTCGTCTGTAGCTGGATGTCTCACTAAAACAAACCAAAATAATGTATCATATTGTCAGAAACTAATGGTCAGGACTTCAATCCTTTTACACGTAAGTGATCAGATCTCTCACCAGAGAGATGCTATATATAATAACCATAAAGTGTGAGGATATGGCATTTTACTGCTTAATCAGAATAAAACTGATTGAACAATCATTTACCAGAAATGCTCTAAGCCCCCCTCCACAAGGTCAATTTTTCAAAATAAGCCCCCCTCCCCCCATTTTCATGCTGTTGACTTTAAACACCAAACATTGAAGAGAAATAAGACAAAAAGACATGCATTAGAAGCTTGGTGATAGATTTTTGAACTTCTGAATTTCCTACATCTAACTTCACATAGTATTTTGTTGACCATGACGCAGTACCTCTTGTTGTCATCTCATCTTTAAATAATCCCCCTCTACAAGGTCAATTTTAAAATAAGCCCCCCCCCCTCCCCCCAGGGGCTTATTTGAGCAATTTCAATATCTGCCATGGTCACTTCCACTGTCATTCTATGTTTCGCATGAGTATAATATCATTTATCAGTTAAATTACGTATATTTATTTTCTTAATGGAAAAGAGAATTTGTGCTATGAATTCATTCAGAGTGAAAGCCAATATCCAGCACATGTTCTCATATATCAATGCACAAAAGAACAGGGCAGCAAAACAATGTTCTGACCTTGTGGATGTGGTTCAGATGGGAATGCCACACCAAAATTTTGCAGCCTTGAGCCCTGAACGCTTGATGCAATACTTGATTCTGATGGACTTAGTTCACCAGTGCCTGAGAAAGGAAGTAGAGAATGTTACCTACTGTTTCTTACTGTCAAAAATGTAACAAGCAAAGTGAACACAAATGTATTAGCTGATTGGCCTGTAAAGCTGATTGGCCTATCAATTCTCCCTACATCGCATATACATTTTCTTCTAAATGGTTGGGAAAATTTGTATTATCAGCTCAGGAGTGAACGGGGTTAAGGAAAGAAAATTATTTGATCCTTGAGCTTGCACTTGTATTTGTACTTGCACCAAGCCTGTTTTCACTGTGAAATAAGGACTCTCGCATTAATATTAAGTCATGCATGAAAACCATTAGCTTATCATAATGATTCTAATAAGTGCTCTGCTTCCAATAAGGCAAAGTACAGAAAGTGCCCCGGGTTGAGTGTCATTTTTCAAATAAGTGCCATGTCTCCAAAATTTAATATGTGCCTGGGCAGTTATTAGAATCATTATGGCAAGTGCAGACTAACATTTTGTTGGCTTGAAGATTCTGCATACAGGATATCGATCATAGCATGGGACACATACTCACTCTGTAAGTTCCGATGCTGGTAATATTGTGGGGGTGGGGACGTATTATGGTACCGTGGTGGGGGGTGCCAAGTGCCATAATCATTTTCCTGAGGTAGTTTTCCAGTCACATCTGTGATGTACAACAACAACAACAACAACACAAACAACCAATTTGTGAAGTTATCTTATCATATATATGGTAGCAAAGTTTTTCCATGTTAAGTAACAGACTTACCATTCACAGAATATCCTGCAAATAGAGGACCATTTGTGGCTGGCGGTCTTGCCGTATAGACATCTGGAGGTGATACCTGGACCGCTGTGGGGTAGAAACACTATATCAGTTCATACTTAGAGGTTACCGGTGCAGAAATGCATAGGGTGTACTCTTTTGGGACTACTCTGCAGTGAGAATACACAGAATAAGAAATAGCAGTATAACAGAAACAGATTAATCTGTGGGAATAGCTCCCCTAGGAACTAATTCAGAATGTGTCAAAAGTAATGAAACCTCGTTTATAAGACCAAAATATTCTGCTCTGCTGAATAAACCAATTTTAGAGGGAGTCACGACATGTAGTCTATTTAGTTTTTTTATACACAGTCATCTCTTCCTTGAGATACAGTACAAGTAAAACAAACGTTATGAATTATATACGGTATACAATAGCGGAGATCGATTTAGACAACTGTATAAATGCTAGGTAATCCTAATATTATCTTAAACCACTGACTTTTGTAATAAATTATAGTACTGTTAAAAAATAAAAAAAAAATTCGCGTGTACGTACTCGATGTGAATTTCCACCAGACCAAATTGAAGAGAAAAGTGTGATAAGAATACCTTATTGTGAAAGATGTGAATCATATTTAAAAGGTATGTACTTAAAAACCTATGATGCAAATAATTACGTGATGGAATCAGGAATCTGCCCAGACATGAATCACGATCGGAATACACGCGGGTTCCTGCTACAGTCTGTTTCCGTTAGGTAAAAGTTTTTGCTCTGGAGGTTCATACGGGAGTTCGAGAACGAAGTGGATGTGATCTTCGCAGCATGACAAAAGAAAACGCATTGGAATTTTAATATGCGTAAATTAATGTTTATGACTAGCTCCTATTAGCATGATTACCAGCGATCGTACTCACTCGAGTATTCGTGTTCTCTGAGAAGCAAAACAGCGTCATCCCGTCTCATTTGAGCCAGCAAATCGATCAGTTCTGTCACAGTTTTGACCTCTCCACGCCTGCCTCCTACGGTCCACCAATCGTTCAAAACCGCCAAGGTGGGATTCTTCTCTCGCTCGAAATTCCTTATTCTCTCATAAGTGTATTTCATTTTTCCGGCCAGAGTCCTAATGTCTTTTCGTGGGAGTCTTGGGTTTAGCTTCATACTCAACGTCTCCATAACATCCATTGGTAGCAAGTTTACCAGAGTTGGAACTCTGCCGTACACTGCCATGTTTTCTATCGGCTGTAAAGAAAGAGCTCTGCCCCAGTCCCTTTATGCTGCGGCTTTCTCGAACCAAAAAATCCTACCTGAATGGTCCTAAATGTTTTATCAACAAGACTGGTTTGCCAGTGAGCTCGTTGGGTGGGGTTGAGACCAGAGGAAACTAAAATGGGAAGTAGGGACAAGAGCGGAGCTCCCAAAAGAGACTTTCAGTTTCTCACCAGAAAAATATCACACAGTATAAATAACTTGACTTTTCACACCTTGCTCATATTAAACCTATTGGTATAAATTGTCATTACAACACTCATACACTTGCTTCTTAAAGGTTGAGCGACTCTGCATTTTGATCTTTGGAGTGAAAAGTTAGCCAGCAAGAAAAGAGTAATGCGTGACTTATCTTTTCATGTACAGTCGATTTTGACAGTTTGACTTTAAAGACTTTTTACTGAATGCGTTTCTTCTGAGGCTTTCGAGTATTCGCGCTCTGTAACAAATATAAATTGAAAGCGAGGAATGTACATGAGACTTGTTTACAATATTATTGCGGTTTTGTTCACAGCATGTTCAGTCATTTGTGACTAACAAACTCAATGTTCAGGACTGTTTCGGTGTATTTGCTCGCGGTTGCGGCGAGCTTAAAAACGGAGTTTGTTTGTTTTCGTTTTTGACTCACGGATATGCATAGCATATCTGGGAGTCATTGGTGTCTACAATCTGTCGCTCACTCACTCACTCACTTACTCACTCGGTGTGTTAGCTTTTTGGCGCGGTTGTTAAGTCAGTACGTGTCTGACCATGGCGGTGGACGGTTGAATGTTTGCCAAATTCTGCTTTGAGCTGCCGCCAAGTTTAACAGAGCCTCAACAAAACCTGTAATTAACACCGCCACAGCTGTAGCTGCACTCATCCGGAGCTCTAATCACAGTAAAAGCAGGCAGATGTTAGCAACTGTAAACGATATCATCTTCCGGCGTAACCTTTGCCCTGATCAATGAGATGAATAGCAGTGTAAACTGTTAGTGTAAACTGTATATCTAAGCAATGTCGCCGCTAAGCTCGCCTCGTTGCCTATAGCCTTTCGAAAGTTTTGATTCGGATTCCCTAAAGTTCGATCATACGATTGGCAGGCCATATTTGTCGCACTTGTGCCAGTTAAAGCCTTGACCGGCTGGTCACGTTTATCACGCAAGTCGCAATACCTCCATATACAGATTTCAATGCAAAAATTTATGAAAGTCAACCTTTGTCCGAATAGATGTGTTGTACATCGCCTGGCCAAGAAATACCCACAGTGATCCACCCGGCTGGTTCTTTTCTACGGCTTCCGAGTGCCACAAATTATATCAAAGCAGCAAGGCAGCTGTAAGCTCGCGAATTTGTAAAAAGTACTTTTGCGGGAGTGGGTATTTAATAGAACTGGCTCAAGGCCACATCGTAAAAATTGCTCAATTTTAGGTATGTGGAAGTTCGCATCCGTTTCCGCGGGCCTCCACTTTTGCTGAACCGTGTATTCGATTTAGTCTCAGTTTTGAAAACCCTCATTTACGAGGCGGCAGAGGGTGAAAAAAGTCTATCCGTGACTTCATTACTCATGTCATGCACAGCTTATGTTCAACATCTACATATTCATCAGAGGCCATGATACTCCAGCCTGGGCTGCATTCAAGCTAAATATGTGCTTAAAGAAAACACGCCTTTCTTCTTTTGGCTGAGTTTCAAGTCGAATAAGTTTAAATGAAATCTGATAACTTGTTGACATTACTTGCGGTTTTGGTCAAATTCATTTTCGAATTCTTCTTCTCTTAGTTCTCTACAGCATTTTTCATTGTTGGCGAAAACTATGCGAAGCAAAGCAAATATAATCAAACGATAGAAATATTTCGACAAGCTGAAGTCGCTCGATCGCGATAAGGGCTGTCAGTGGTCACGGGTCTTTCAACTTTGACTCACGCTTGTCAAACCGAGAATTTACCAAAACCTCTGTGATAATGGTTCTGAAATGCAACAGATCTACTGGCAATTTAGGAATACAATGATAACAATCAAAATAACTCCAGAAAACGTCTTCCCATCTCTTCGTTTCTTCATGCGTATTCGCTGATGCTCAAATTTCAAAGGCAATTGTTGACACTGCATGACGGACTGACTGACTGACGCAGTCTTAACTGCAATAAGGTGGGATGCTTAAAAATGCCACCGCAAAAACTACTTCGACGATCGCGTTCTCGATTTTGTTGCGTTTCGGTAATATCGATACTGCCCAAATTGGGAACAGAACGACTTCCATATTTGGAATCCATTGTTGACGTCCAGCACCGGGACACATTCCAATTGACTGGATCGCATGAAGCTTCGCTTTTCAGCACTTCGTGCTGAACGCGAGCTTAAAACTAAAACTAAATAATGATATGAAATCCGATTCCTGATTCATTTGTTTACCGCCTTTGCGGTCAAGGTATTCGTTGCACGTACGTATTTCACTTTGAAAGACATGGAACTTCGACATCATAAATTTGAAGGAAAGCTTTGTGTGCCCAAAGTTCGTCGGGACTAAATAATTAGCGGCGACAGAGTTACTTGCAATCCTGTAGCGGTAGCCATTAAATATAATCGAATCATCAAACATTTGTTTACGGCTATGACGGTGAACTTGAGAACGCAAGCCAAAATCGTTCCCTAAAACCTAGTTTATCCGTGCCTGTTCCACAGAGCCAAACGGTGTTGAGTTTGGGTGGCATACAGATAACTTTATACACAAGCATTAACGTACGATTCAATCGACTACATCTCAAGTTGTTCGCGAAGTCACCTTACGTCCTCAAAAATCACGTGGCAATGTGAACCAATCACCGTGTGCTGATTCGTAACCCAGAAAAATATGACGAAGAAAAAGACACGGTCTCCAATCCTAAGCTCGTCGGGGCGTTGCCCCAACGACCAACTAACGTAAGATTGCTGTTAGTAAGCTGAGCACGGAAACATGAGTTTTGAATGAGTTGATAGTGTGCAAAACATACAGTACCATAGCCTGGTGTCACATAGAGTTCACCCCCACCCTTAACAAGTTAGGAATTTCTTCTCTTATTTCTTTATTTCTTTATTTTTGCAACCAAAACGTCTTTCTTTTTTGTTTTCCTTTTTTGAAGTGCGGCCAAGAGCATCCTGGAAATAGTTTACAGTCACGTGTGCCGACTTCGACAAAGAGTGTTTGACTTCATTCCAGGGCCAAGTGACATTTCAAACGTGCCAAAGCAGGGTAACCCTGTATGCCGAAGAGCTAAAAAACAAAAAAAAACAAAAAAAAAAAAAAAAAAAAAGAAAGAAAGAAAGAAAATAAACGGCAGATTTGCTTGCTTGTTTTGTGTTTTGGTTAAGTTTCCGCTGGACGGGCTCTTGATCTGCCACATTAGCGAAATCGAAAACGAACAACACTTTGATATAAACGCCACGAATATTGTGCTCTTCCACACAAAACTTCACTCGTTGGTAAGTATAAAGCTTTATCCCATCGGTTATTATAGTGATCTTGCGAACACCTGACATTTCTCTTGTCACAGTTACAAAAACCAAAAAGCAAAAGTAACTGTTGCGCATGCGCTGCCATCACAGCTTGAATACCTTTAACTGACGCATTAAATATAAACTTTTGAGTGCAAAAGTCGGATATTAAGTGATTTTGGGATGTGAAAGGAACTGAAGAACGGTTATTATGAGAGGACGTTGAAGTTATTTGAAATGGAAAAAGCGACGATACAAAGGTACATCCCATATGGATAAAGGGCCTGGTGTCTCGCAGGTTATATAGCTGACTGGATACATACTGCTAATAAGTCGGCTGACATCTACTGCGCTCTTCCAGGCAAGGGATAATTCACTATGGCTTGGGGGCCGAATTATCTCTCCCCGTTCGGTCTGGAAGCTAGCCGTAAACGGGTGTTGGCGGGTTGCTCCTCGATCTGGCTTGGGGGCCGGGGAACTCTCCCTCGACCACTGTGCGGTGTCATGGGACCGGGTTCGATACCAGGTTTTTCTTTTTCTATCAAACCTCCTTTTCTTTTCCTTTTCAAAGTGTAAATCACTGTCAAAGATAGGCTGTGCATGTTATGAGTAAGGAAGTCACAGATAGACTTTTTTTTGCAACTCGGACGGTCTCGTTCCGGTTCAAAGAATTTAAATTCTCCCATTTCGAGCGCCACACTAAGTTTTATAATTTTCACCCTCTGCCGCCTTG
This sequence comes from Plumapathes pennacea, assembly GCA_964036295.1. Classification (NCBI taxonomy): domain Eukaryota; kingdom Metazoa; phylum Cnidaria; class Anthozoa; order Antipatharia; family Myriopathidae; genus Plumapathes; species Plumapathes pennacea. Next base: position 18,085,656 of record OZ038464.1, on the reverse strand, counting down.
TAAATGAGACTAAATCGAATACGCGGTTCAGCGAATATGGAGGCCCGCGGAAACGGTTGCAAACTTCCACACACCTAAAATTGAGCAAATTTTACAATGTGGCCTTAAGCCAGTTCTATTAAATACCTACTCCCGCAAAAGTACTTTTTACAAATTCGCGAGCTTACAGCTGCCCACAAAAATGACGCGGATGCTCGTCGGGAATTTTCGTTTTGACCCCATACAAGATACCAATAAAAGCATACCAAGAATTTAGAGTTTCGATGTCTTTAATTGCTATAAAGAGGATATCATCAAGCACTTTTTCTCTTTCTGTTTTCAAACAAAGAGTTCATTCGACTGACACCCGACCCCTAAACGCTACCACGTCACATGTCAGCGTTTGATGTTGAGTACCCTAAGCGGTACGACGAGCATCTCTGTCCTTTTTTATATGGGAGTTCCTTTTCGATGCGTTCCGATGCTTTTGACAGCATTGTGGCCAAATATTTTATATTATAACTTATATGAGAAAATACAGGTACGTCACAGCCGCGACAATTTCCGGATCAGTTTGCGTGTTATAATAATTTTTTTTGCTGACAAACTAATCTCATTTCTTGTCTTGTTTCTTCTTTCTTGTTCGCTGTTCCGACAATTCCCCCAACTTCTTATCCATCTTGCGTTGGAGGTTAGCTTTGCGCGCGAGATTCACGCGCGCTGGTCTGGCACTTCCGCTTTCCTGCCTCGCTCGCACTTTCGCGGCCAGGCCACATCCGTGAACTTCCGGAATATGATGAGAAAGACAAAACGTCTTGTCGCAACAACGGCACCTCTGTCCCAGAGTACGGACGCTCTTCTTACAACTATCAAAAGCACATTCGGAGTCCAGTTTGCTGAAAGCTGCGATCATGGAATCGAAGTCTTCATCGGTGCTCAACGTCGACGCCTGGAGGCTGGCAGATTTCTTCTTCTTCTTGGCACTTCGGGGTTTGGAGTCGGCACCAGCCTCCACAGTCTTGTGAGCGGCAGCTTCAGGTTTGACCACGTGTTGTTGTTCGCATCGGAGCAGGTGCAACTGCAGATTGCACGTCGGTAGGCGTTTGTTACATACGGGACACGTACTCAACATGTCGTCGTTTTCTTCTGTAAAATAGAGGGTGCGATGTTAAGACTCGGTAAACTGGGCACTGCGTTTTTCAAATTGTGTTTAAAGTAACTTGCTATTGGATTTACTTTGAAGAAGAAACAATTCCATTTGACAACTGACATCTAACCCAAGTATCGAGGGAAGAGGGAGGGAGGGGGGGGGGGGGTGGGGATCGGGAAAGAAAAAAACTCTCCCTCCCCCCACCCCATTTTTTTTCTCTCCTCCCCCTCACCCCTTCCCCTCCCCTATGGGCCTGATACTCAGGTTAACTGACACCTGTTTGACAAACTCTCTGAAAACGAGAGAAGTCAAATGCCACTTTTACAGTCATGTGCAGTAAGAAATACAGTTGAAGCTCTCGTAAGCGGACCCCTTAGGAAGCAGAAAATGTGCCCGTAACTGGAACTGTCCGCCCACGAGAATGTGTGAATACAGAGTTTGACTGAGCTACAGTTTAAACGGGGTTTCGTAAAGGCGTCCGTATGTACAGCTGTCCACCCAGAGAACTTCAACTGTAGTTATACTATGTGCAAAGAAGCAGCCTATCCTTAGCTGGCCGCCAACATATCGGCTAAAATAATAATTTTTGTATTAAATTTACGTAAACTCCCTAGATGAGCTGCATTCTGCAGCTCTTGGAGTTAATGTAAAGTTCCAAATATTGTTTAAATAAAAAAAAAAAAAAAAAAAAAAAAAAAAAAAAACATATCGGCTCAGCTTCGCGAACTGCGCATCATCGTGAAAGTGGCTTATTCCTTACTCACCTCGTTTTTGGTTTCTTTTCGACACAACAATGTATCGCTCATCCCCTTCACCTTTGCTCTCGTGTTCCAGGTTCAACTCTTCAGCAATGGAATGAACATAGAATCGCTCTTGGGCGTTCAGACATGGAGGAAACGCCAGTTTTTCTCTTCCCTTGTCGATGAGAAAGCTCTTAATGTCGCTCTCAAGGTCTTCCCGACTTCTCGCTCTCTCATTATCAGCAACACCAGAAACGGGTAAAGGCGCAGCAGCGTCTGTCTCGGCCCCTGTCGGCACGTTCCCATTATTCTTCGGCATACCATCGGAAGACCTCGGTTTCATGTTGGTAGGCGACGACATTTTGACGAACTGTTTCGTTGCGGAATGTCTTTTCTGTGACCGGCTGTGATTGGTACAGCTTCGACTGACGTCACTTGATTCGAACTTCTTGACTTTGTTTGCTGTGCTTGGCAATCCATCTTCTGGTGGAAACTTTGAATCGCCTGTTATCTTACGTTCGCTTCTTTCAGACTTCATTCTCGCAGGTTTCTTCTCTTTCTGATAAAGGATAGCGTCTGATCTCTGGAGCTGTTCAACGTCCCCTGTTACAGTACAACTGTCCTGATATTCTAACGCAGATCGCACTTCCCCTTCTTCACTCATATACTCCGTCAAAGATCGGAGAAAGTCGTGATGGCCGACCGTTTCCGAGTCTGCTACGACAGCCAAATGCCGGCGTGCCCGAGTGATGGCGACGTTAATTCGTCTGTCTTCCGACAGAAATCCGACCACACCTGTAGGAACAGTCGAGAAGGAAATATGAAACAAAGTGACGAAAAGAGAACAGAATGAAAAACGTGCTTCTCCTGTGCGATTTTGGAAAAACATTTTTTAAACATTTTCTCGTGTTCCCCAACTTTCCAAAGTATATACTGCATATAGAGTACAAAAAACATGGAACGCGTGTTATATTACTTTTATAAAATGACGGTCCGTATCTTTATCACTTGTAAGAAAGAAAGGCTTTTTGTAACCAGTCAGAGCGTACGTAGTTGATAATTACCTTTGCTGTTGGACCGCACCAATGTAATTACGACCGCTTCCTTTTCCCGCCCTTGGAACCCGTCAACCGAGTTAATCTCGAGAGCGGGGTATTGAGTGGATAAACGCTGTCTCAGAAGCTCTACCTGGAGACAAGCAAACAGAACTGATGACCTGATTATACATGTATCGCCATAAGGTTGAATGGATGTGAATATACTAGATGCTGTAAATAACGCGTTGGGCTGAAGTTTTGTGTTAGTCCTTCGTCAGAGCGAAGCCGGTGCATTTTCATAAATTAACAACCGAGAGCGGTGTAATGTGGTCAGCGGTATCAGTCACGTGCGTTAGGCGTGACGTTGGCGGTTAGCACTCGGTCACACGGTTCACCAATATTCACGTACAACGCTCGGAATTACCGGCGTTAGCGTGGCAGGGCCGAGGCGGAAAGCGTAGCGGAACGTGTGAATTGTACCACCGTTCCGGAATCGCCAGCCATGGGACCGATGCTTCTCGTCCTGGGCCTGGGCAACCAACCTCAATGTGATGCAGTTGTTAAAACCTACCTACCTGCAAGTTGTAAGGAGCGATGACGGCAATATCACTTGGACACACGCCAGCGTTAATCAGCGTAGAAACATGCGCGGTGACTATATCTGCCTCGCCCTCATTGCCTTTTGAGACTTCCTCTTCCACTTGCATTTCATAGACGTCACATCCGGCCGTGTCAATCAACAGTAGCGGAAGTGAGGTTTCCTCGGTGTGCTTAACTCCAGGCAGGTCCTTCAATAAATGTTCCTTGACTGAAGGCGCTGCTTGTAACCGACCTTGATAGAGCTGTTGTGAAGGCCACTTCATAATGGCTTCGTGCATCCTATGAGGACAAGGAGACCATGAAGTGAAAAGAGAGATGTTTAAGCGCATTCAGAACGATAGGGTGAGATAAACAATGAGAGGCAGAGCATCCAAAAACAAACAAACAAACAAACATTACAAACAAAAAAACAGAGACAAATGACAGAAAGAAACAAAGACAGATACAAAGATAGAAAAAAAAAAAAAAAAACTGAAAAACGTATCTCCGACGCAGTCTAAACTTAATACTATGCCCGCTCGAATTGATTGGTTAAAAATCGTTTTCTAAATAACAGTTCAAAGACACGGCCCGTGTAGTTAATTTATAAAAGCAGTATTTCATATTTAGTAATAATATTAATAGAACACGCTCGACTACCGCTCGTGATTCTTAACTTTTTCTTGTGTTTCCCTAACCAGAGTAGTGTTTCCCCAACATCCCCCATGGTTTTATGAGTGTAAAGACATGAAGAGCGTGTTATATGAGAAGTGAAAAATAGCGAGAATCACTAACCAGAAAGCATAAGCCAACAAACCTGTATTGAGTGGTGAGCATGCGCACAGCCTTATCTCCTAGCAGACCGAGAAGTCTTTCCATGAGCGTTATGTCCAAGCCTTGCTTAGCAGCTTTACTTGAGATGATGGTGGGAGGCAGCTGAAGGTGATCACCAGCCAGAACGCATCTACAAAGTAACGAAACAGTGAAGCACCGTGTGGCGGGAAGAAACAAGCACGTCGCGACAAAAAAGCGCGGGAAGCGGTAATCAAGGACTTCGTGTAAGAAGCCATACACTGCTGAAGGTGATCACCAACCAGAACGCATCTACAAAGTAACAAAATAGTTCACCGTGTGGCGGGAAAAGAAAGAAAGAGCATGCTGCGGGAAAAATATGCAGGAAATGGTGATCAAGGCCTTCATGCAAGAAACCATATAATGTAACACAGTTGATCTTAAACTAAAATACACTGTACGGAGGAAAAAGGCTATATTCTAAATTTGTAAATGAATATTGTTTATAAATATCACCTTGGCCCTCGTAACAGAGGTATCCAGCAACTTGCTTCCAGTGCCTGAGCAACCTCATCAATCACAACAAGGTCAAAATGGTCCTCTTTGAGCAGTTTAAGGGGACCTTCAGGTGACGCACTGGTGGTGGTTGTCAAGACAACATCAGCATTAGTCAGGATCTCCCTGATGGCTCTGTCTTCTCTCTTTCTCAATTCCTGTCTCAGGAATTTCACCTCTTGGTGAAGTTGTCTCTTTTCTGATGGGTTCTTTGACTTTCGAATTTTGGCCTAAAAAGAGTTAGTTTAGTTAATATGTAAGAAGGCCCTAATTCTCTCAACTTACCTTGAAGTCTGACCAGTGTTCCTCAAGCAATTTATCACCTGCCATTTTCTCCATATTTATCAAATATACATATTGTTTTTTTAAGGATAATATTGAAAGAAGAATTTCTCAAATACATGGAGAAGCACATCATCATTATTCAAAATCAAAAGGGGGTGGGAATGAGTCTAAGAAATTGATCAGAAATTTCACCAGGGCTTTAGTCAGTGAAACAGTTTTGAATTTGACCACTCTTGCTGCTTTAAATCTAATGAAATGATTACCAATGCATGGTCCATATCTTTCCTGACATCACGGACAATAGCAGTCGAATCAGAGGAAGACACCAGGGCATCAAGTGAATGCTGTTGGACAATACTGAGAAGACGAGCAGGATGTCCCAGTCTAATGACCTGTAGCAAAACTTTGTGTAAACATTAACCATTAAATTTTACATTTCTAAACTCATACTATGAAAACATATTCTCCAATTTCAAATGAAAATATATGAGTGATGTACTGTAGCAAAGTAAGCAAGATCTATCAAATTCAGATTGACTTCAAGCAATAGAAAGTTTCATAATTTCTAGTTGCCCGGCCCAGAATTTACCTGCCCAACCAAAAGTTTTGGTTGCCCTGGGCAAACGGGCAACCGTTAATGTCGAGCGCTGCTTGTGAGAGATTAAAGACCCGGGGGGGGGGGGGGGGGGGGGGGGGGGGTGGGGTGGGGGGTACTCCTAAAAATTTTAAGTGGGAGTGTGCCGTCCGGGACTGGAAACCCTCACCCTATTTCAGACCAAAATTTACAATTTTCGACCCTATTTCAGACCAAATATCAAAATCTGACCTTATTCCAGACCGAAGGTTAACATTGATACCCTTTTTCAGACTAAAATGCTGAAAATGATACCCTTTGGGGCGGCACATACCTATGTGGCTCATATATGGGAGTACCCCCCACCTGGATTGAAGATTGATCATTCTAGGCCAGAAAATATAGGGCTGAAGGTCACAGCTGTGGACAGTTTCCAGGAAGAGCTTGAGTTGCATGCAAACCAACACTAGATGTCTAAGAAATGTCTGCCTTTTACCCTTGCTTTTTCTCTGGCCAGTTTTTCCACCATATTATCCACAGCAATGTTAGAAGGGGCACATGCCAACACCTGAAACCAAAAAGTTCACCTCAAGATTTTACTCTTCCTAACCAAACATGGTATTCCATCTTGAGAAAAACTGTTGGGTTGATTGATGGGTTGTCGTCTTTCACACATTGATCCCTTGAATCAATTCATCATGTACCTCCTTCTGAAGACTATTCTCTCACACAGAAGACCAAACTAGATGAACATTATATAATTGTGTTTTTTTGCTGGAATCTGTGTACCTTCATGTTGAGAGTTCTGACAGCCTGGAGTATAATCTCCACTACAGTAGTTGTCTTTCCTGTTCCAGGAGGACCATGCACAATCGCAACCTCCCTCTGCAACAGTGCAAACTTTACCGCCGCTTTCTGAGACTCATCCAAGTCCAGGTTGAAGTACTTGAGACCAGCATCATCGTTTAAGGATGTTGATTGTAAAGGTGGGCCAGGGTGCACTTCCCCAAAGAGTACATCTATTAAGTGTGAAGTTGGTCCACTCCTGAATTTTGGTAATGCATCCAGGGCACTAGAATGGGTTGTCAGAGGCAAATTTTCTTTTCAATGCACATTGCAGGAGGATTCACAACAGAATCCAAAACACAACTGGCCAGCATTATTGGTCTGGCTCTCTCTTTCTTCACATCTGGGGTTTCTATACTTCCAGGACTGTCAAATCTGCCACCAGTTCCTCCCCCCCCCCCCCACTCCCCTCCCCCCCACCCCCCTTCCCCCCCCCCTCACCCCCTACAAAAACTCTGCTACACAAACACACACACTTTGGAACTCACAGATTTGGAAACCCATCAATACTTTTTATGGAGCCATCCCTGATTACCTCTTAGTTCTTTTGTAAGTAATGTCATTTGCTAGTTTGATGAGTTTAAAAGGCCCTTCAGCATCAAATCCCATGTTGTCTGAGGAATCATCAAAAGCAACAGTAATGACAGTCTGTGTAGCACGTGTTACTATTCCTGAGCCTAACTCAGAATCTGCACCATTGGTTTCTGTCCAGTTCACTCCTACGATGTCTCCTAAAACCAGAAACAATTTAACAAATGTTGACCTTGACCAGTGTCAATGTTCCCTTCCACTCACCTTCAACAGAAATACTTAGGCCCTGTTTACATGGAAGGAGGGTAACCCTCCCAGGAGGGACACCCTCCTAGAAGGGTCACCCTTTCTATTGAAATTCCTTGTTCCATTTACATGATCGGTAGGGTCACCCTAGGAGGAGGGTTACCCTATCTTCTTGCTAGAGTTACCCTCCCAGTAGGGACAACTTTTGGCCATGTAAACACTTGAGGGAGGGTTACCCTCCCAGGGGGGCTAAGTTTAGCAGTGCCAGGTTACTATCTCAAATTTCACAACCGTGGATTCCTTTCAGACTCTTGGCGAGATAACCCTAGGGATAATGCTTGGCATGGAAAGGGGGGCTATCTTCTGACCCTTCTTGGAGGGTTACCCTCCCTCCATGTAAACAGGGCCTTAGTGTTTGATAGCTTTGAGGTAACTGAGCTGCCAATTCAAAACACATCTTCTACTTGGCTGGCTAGGAGAATAGACCCCTTCACGGTATTCAATGCATGATGGGTAATCAGGGCAAGAACAAAGAAACATGGCAATGACACGTGCGAGAAGTCTCGGTTAGTAAAATCGTTCACAATCAGAACCACTGAAAGCTTGCAAATGACAATTTGGAGTGTTTCAAAGTTCCAACGATCAGAAAAACAAATGTATATGCAGTTTATTTGCCCTGATTACCTATCATGCATTCAATACCATGAAGGGGTCAAAATAGCTTGCAAACTTTGACAATGGACTGAATAAAAAAAGGTATTTAAATGTGCAGGTTTTTAATCATCCACACCTTTTCAGATGTTCTACATTTTGGGAGAGGGGAGGAGGGGGGGGCACTTATTTTAAAAATTGACCTCGTCAAGAGGGGGAGGTAGCGACTTCACAGGTAAAACGCCTGTAGAATAATACATGAGATTCTTCGCTTACTTCCGCCAGACCAGTAGAATCAAACGTCTGATTCCTGTGTTGCTGTCTGATTCCTTGAGACCAGAAGAATCAAACACGACTGAAAACGTGCTAATCCCCAAAAGGGTCTACTGCTACATTTTCTGATTCCTCTGCTGTAGCGAGAAAAAGCTATTTCTTCAGGCGCAAGGAATCACACACAAACCTGTGGAATCACGTGACGAATCTAATGTATTATTCTACAGGCGTTTTACCTGTGAGCTTATTAGAGCATTTTACTGTGTATTTACAGAAGGTAACTAAGGACGGTTATTGACCAATTTTCAGTTTTATATATTGCAAGCCTAGCTTCTCACCTGGAGTGATAGAGTGCGAGGTTAGTTTACCGTCTGAACCAGGTCTATTCGCTTCAAATGAAACCAAAGTTCGGCCATACAGGCCTGTGCACTGGCTTCGAACACGCAGTTTCAATAAACAAAGCCCCTTTCTCTGAAGTTCTCTGGGATTGACATTTTCTCTGAGAGCCCTCGATTCGTCTATCTCGACCTGTCTTTCGAGGTTTAAGAGTGAAATGTGACTCTTCACAAACTTCAAAATATCCATCGTCTTCCTTCGTCTAAATACGTCCTCGAGGAGGCTCACTCGGCTCGTGAAGTCTTGCTACTGTCATCTTCTCCACCGCTGGCTCTCTCTCTTCTTATTCTCTCCCAAATTTCCATAGTATTTGCAGCTAAATATTTGATGCCTGTTCGCTTTCTTGTGCGGACATCCCATTGGTCCATTTATGTAAAACTCAATATAAGGACATCCGTAGAGCTTGTTATGTAAGACTCAATATTGGGACAAACAATTTGGAGCCTATTTACGTTTGTCAGTAAATGTTTCTTTTCTGAGAAAAGACCGAAAATAGTTTGCTTTCAAAACACATTTGGCAATTTGCATCCATTCGCTTGTTATATATTTATCTTATTTTAGGCCTTGTCACCATTTTCCGTCGCCACTGCTGGCAACCTGCGAAAATGTTTGTCGCTCAGCGAGAGAAGAAAAAAACGGTCTGTTCAACCCGATTGACTGCAAAGGAAAGCAGTTTCGAAATAATTTCTGAAAAAAATTTGAAAATTCTGAACAAGGAACCGGATGTGGTCATACCGTTGAACGCAGCAGAGCCAACGCATCTGATTGGCCGTGCGTTTTAAACAGTTTGCATCTTATTGAAATCTGATTGGTTAACGAACACAAGGCAGGTCGTTTGAATGAGTTTCGTCAAACCTCCGATCATATTTCTTCGATCCTTGCTTCTTGCAGAACAACGTGGTTTTTTGCCCGTTTGATCGAGCTTTACCAAACTGAATTCCCTGCAGCATCCGCATCTCATCAACCGAAAGGCACCGATAATATTCATGTGCTGCAATTTTAGGGCTAATATTTTGTAAAATTATCCCAGTTTTAAATATTAGAGCAACACCATGCAGAGGGCAAAGCAAAAGACCACGGATAGACTTCCAAAAGAACTAGATCAGATTATATTAGATCGATGCTCAAAGAAGCGATATCTGCGAGGCCGCTTTCTTGGAAAGGTAAGTCAGGATTTGAATTTAAATCACACGCCAACCGTTCCACACAACGTGTCTCTTTATATTCCATCGGATTTAAATCGACGGAAATTCTGAACTTTCTTGTGATTTTTTTAAGGGAGGGTTCGCGAAATGCTACGAACTGACAGATATGGACACAAAAGAGGTGTACGCAGGCAAGATAGTGTCAAAGTTGAAGCTGACAAAACCGCACCAGAAAGAGAAGGTGAGGAGCAAGGAATGACCGTTGTAACTCATATTTAAAAAAAACACAAAAGGTTGGGTATTAACCTTCAACTTTGCTTTCGCTCATTCTAATCGGTGTTTAATCAAACTAATATTGTGATTTGTGCTCTTTCTCGATTATTTAGATGTCCATGGAGATCGCGATTCATAAAACTCTAAACCACAAAAACGTTGTCGGGTTTCATCGGTTCTTCGAGGATGATGACTACATCTACATTCTGCTGGAATTGTGCCGGCGCAGAGTAAGTACACATTTATTTAGCATGGCCAGCTTATTCTCAAAGCAATACAACTGTGGGGAGGACGAAATAAAAATTGAGACAGATACATTCATTCTATAATAATTGCCAAAATTTTGATCACGTTAATTGAAATTGATGCAAATTCGACGTTCTATTAGAGTTAAGAGGCGATATGAAATATAAACTGGCAGGTTATTAAATCTGTGGGTTTATGAAATTTTAACGAAGCCTTTAGAGTTCCCCAGTTTTGCTTTTCCTAACTTTATACACAAAGAGTTCATTTGCATATCATCTTGCCAAATAGTCCACGTATTTGTATGCACATTGTTTTTATCTTTCATTGATTGCGCTAAATTTTAAACGCATATAACATGACCCCCGGTGTTTAGTTTGGGGAAGTTTTTGCCAAACAGCTATCGTGTAATGCAAACTTTTAGGCATATTTAACGTTTCTGTAAGGAATATAATTGATAACAAATAAAACACCTGTTGAAAACATGGATGGACAAAAGGGGTCGCAGTCAATCCTGGCTTAGCGTTTCCTCACTTTATGGAGAAGAGGAGAGAATTTAAGGAAATACACGAAACATTTTGTTGATTTTTTAATCTGAAAGATTAGAAAAGTAATAGACCAATAATATTTTTCTTTTTAAATGACAGCTGGTTCAGCTGTAACAGCTGTAACATTCTGAACAGGAAACAGCCATTATACTGTAGCATAACAAATCAATGATTTTTCAATTAACAAAATTATATATATATGGTACTCATATATATGGACAGTAGGACATTTATCCCTTGGTCTTTTGACTGTGATCCCCTTCTATTTTTAGATTTACAGGTTCTATTTATATCAATCATTTTCAAATATTTCATAATACAAAATTGAAATCTTTGAGTACTGACATACTTGTGTCTCACTTTTAGTCTCTAATGGAACTCCACAAACGACGCAAGGCCCTGACGGAGCCTGAGGTACGATACTACATCAAGGCGACAGTGGAGGCTTGCCAGTACCTCCATCACAACAAAATAATCCACAGAGACTTGAAACTTGGCAATCTGTTTATAAATGATGACATGGTAGTCAAAGTTGGAGATTTTGGTTTGGCAACCAGGGTGGATTTCGATGGGGAAAGGAAAAAGTAAGTATATGAAGGTTTAACGCTTGCAGTGAGAGGGTTGGGATGGTAGAGTATGAACCACAGGAGAAGGCTCATACACAGGGGAATTTCAGGCGTTTTAGATAACTAGTACAACTATGTCTGGATGCATTGTAATTATTATACTACAGTGCTATACTGTGCGTTATTCACATTCTCCAATTATGTTTCAAGTTATAAATAATGCAAAACGTAAAAGTTTAGTTTAAAATATTGTTATTCTTTATGTTTCTTCAGAACCCTCTGTGGCACTCCAAACTACATTGCCCCTGAAGTTCTAAACAAGAATGGGCACAGCTATGAGGTGGATGTTTGGTCCCTGGGCTGTATCTTGTAAGTATGACTCGCATCAAACTCTTCAGCTTTAAGAAAGTTTTATATAGATCACTCTAAAAACAAAACACTCGGCCCTAAAAAGTCTTTCCAAATATTGCACTCACTGTAAGTCAGCCCAAGTTTTCAACTTGTGTATTAGCACAGTTTGTCAATAAACAGTGGTTGACTTTGATCAAGCTCAAAAATTTCACCCAAGTTTTCGCTGCTTTGGCCACTGAACCCAAGTCCAACTAAGTCAATGTATGCAGCTGATTGCATCAGCCTTATGGAAATTGAATTGTTTGGGTCAACAGTTTGAATCCATTTAGTCACCCATCAGCAAACGTGTTGCTACACATTGGTTTCTTTTACGATGATTCTCCCTGTTTTGTTTCAGGTACACTCTTCTGGTTGGTAGACCCCCATTTGAGACCTGCACCCTGACAGACACTTACAAGCGCATCAAACGAAATGAGTATTGCATCCCCGCAAAGGTGTCCCACACAGCTCAGCTGTTGATCATAAAGCTCTTGAGGCCAGATCCAAAAACCAGGCCCACGATTGACCAGATCCTCGAGGATGATTTCTTCAAAGGATTCACACCTCACTGCCTGCCCATCAGTAGCCTGACAATGTCACCAAGGTTTGCCACAGCTATGTCTGCCGAGTGTAGCACTGCCACTTCCACCACAAGGAAACCATTAGGCGAGCTGAACAGTGCAGGAACCAAGCCACAGAACGGCAAGAATCATAGGAAATCTCTTGGTGTACGTGTGATTGATGGAGAGAGTGTCATGATCAAACCAGGCGAGGCTTTGGCAGAGGACCTGAGAGAGGAAGAAGGTATGTAATCAAAGTACAAATTCTCTGCATCCATGTCAGCTTACAGTGAAGTCAGGAAGGGACATGACTTGATAAACAGTCTTCATGAACAGACATAAAATGTTAATTCAGCAGTATTTTCCCACAGAAATTCCCAAGGATTGCTTTTTGTCTGCCCTGCGTGAGCAGATTGTGTCTTGTGTTGCCTCCAAACCTTGTGAAAAACACTATGGTGAAGGTAAGAGTAGAGTACATTGTATTATTTTATAGTCAAAACTTGAGTACTGTTTTCTTTCTCCACCCCTTTCTCGAGTGGGCTCTACAACACATAATCAATTGCATTTTATAATGACAGCAGTCCCCCAGCATTCATCTTGTACCCTTGCTTCCAGAGATTTTTTTTTGTTATCGAGTTGTGATGGCAGCTCCTCATTCTCTGAAAGAAAACCTGTGTGACCAAGGTATTCATCTTCTGCCTACATTTTGACTTTTCAGACAATGCTGAAGACCCAGCCTCTACTCCTGTGTACTGGGTGAGCAAATGGGTGGACTATTCTGACAAGTATGGCCTTGGCTATCAACTGTGTGACAACAGCGTAGGTGTGCTGTTCAATGACGCCACCAGGCTGCTGCTGAATGGAGATGGAGACACTTTGCAGTATACTGAGAAAGATGGGACAGAGGTCTTCTACACCATGAAGGGTTTTCCAGACAATCTGTACAAGAAGGTCACTCTGCTTAACTTCTTTCTCAGCTACATGAATGACCATCTGCTCAAGGTAAAAATGGTTTATGCTGTAAACACTTGGAACCTGGTTTTTCTTGACTTCCTTAGTTTATACAAAAATATATACAGTTGAACCCGCTATTTCAAAGTTGCACGGGACGTTAAAAGAAGTTCGAAATAGTGGGGTTTCAAAATAGCTGATAGTAAATGACTGAAAAAAATAAATCCAAGGGGATTCGGCTCGACTTCAAAATAACTGGGACTTCGAATTAACTGAGTTCGAGATAGCGAGGTTTGCCTGTACTAAATATCTGTATTGGCTCAGGCTACTGTATAGACAAAGGTATTATGCATCCAAAATAATAATAATAATAATGATGAGAATGTACCATTAGCAAGGACTTATAAATTAATCAGCTAGCAAATAATGCCAAATTCTCCCAACTAATGATACACAGTATCTCTGGTGAACAAATGAAAGAGAAATTGATCACATCCAAGAATTAAAGAACCATGCTATTATTTTAGCAGTATAGGGTGGAAAGGTAATTTTACACCTTGTATTTCTTTGTAACAGACAATTTCAATGTTTTGTTTCAACAGACTGGCAGTAAGAAGAAGGAGGATGGGACGACATCTCGCCAGCCATTCACTCTGCCATTCCTGCGTGAATGGTTCCGTACAAATCATGGCATTGTTATGCATCTCAGCAATGGAATTTTGCAGGTTAGAAATCATCTGTTCGTTTCCAACCCTGCTATGAATGTACAAGACAATTAAGGAGCTGTGGTCTGACAGGGTTCAACTTGAACAGATATATCAACTGCTTTCTCCATAATAGGTAAGAAAGAGAGAAGTTTAAACATTTGGCAATGATCCCGTTTTCTTTCTTTCAGATAAACTTCTTCAAAGATCACACAAAGATCATCTTGTGCCCTCGCATGTCTGCAGTAACCTACATAGACGAGAAGAAGAATTTCCGCACTTTTCCACTCAAGAAAATTGAGAAGTATGGATGTTGCAGTCAGATTGTGACAAGGCTCAATTATGCAAAGAGCATGATCGACCGCATGCTAAATGAGTCTGCTAAATGTGCTCCCAAAGTTGCTAAAGTTCTGACTAGCTAGTTCTGGATTAGCCTCAAAAATTCAACCTTTCAATTTGCAGTCTTACTTTGACTTACTGATTTGTAATTGGAACAAAATTCTTTAATCAGGGAGGAGGGGGTTAAAATTAGGGGTAAAACAAATGCAAAAATGGTTGTTTTTATTGTGAATAATTTGTTACTCATGCATCCAACCATTTGCGTAATCTCTTCAAATTGATGTAGAATAACATTGAATTTGCGTGTAAATATATAGTATTTACCTTGAAGCTTTCTATAGTCCTCAAATGGAGTTGTTACTTGCAGCCTTGTAAATATTTACCAGTAGTATTATTATATTGACTTATCAGACAGTAATAAATTTGTCAAAGAAATGTTTTGTCCTGTGATAAGGAGGGTAATAGATGTGGTCTTGCATGTGGCATTTGACAGTCAGTCTTGAAGCAACACTACATTGCATTTCAGATTTCAGAATGAAAAACGCCACACACCTAGCATGATTTCTAACAAAGGGTCACCCAATCAAGTCAAAATTTGTCAAAGGTTTTATTGAAGCTAGTTCTACAAAATAGTTGAAACATCATAACACATTTTGAAGATGATAGGATGTGGCATGAAAACCTAGGTTGAGTCAGTTTTTTTAACTGCAAGACACAATGTTACTGTTTATAAAAGAAAATGGGCAATGATCATAATAGTTTGGCATGTACAAGAAACATCCTGACAGTGATTTCTTCAGTGGAGTCAACATTTTTTTTTTTACTGCTATCAAAAGTAATCCTCTGCTGCACAACTGTACAGTCACTCATTACCTTCCAAGCATCATACCATGATCTTGCTATTCTTGAAAGCTTGTGGAAAATGTACGTACAAAATGCAAAACAAATTATCATGAAAATGTACTCAAACTGCTCTTTTCTGCTACTGTGTGGCATCTCCCAGTTAACCCTTTCACTCCCAAGGTCAAAACTCAGATTCTCCCTTGGAGCCAGGTATCAAAACCAAGTTCTCTTTACTGTATATAGAGGATATTACACAGCGGTGTGAAGATATGAATTTTATTTTCGAGTGGTACAAACAATATTTTACGAACGAGTGCTTCGTGATTGAGTAGAATATTGTTTTTACCACGAGAAAATAAAATCCATATCTTCAAGCCGCCGTGTAATTTTCTTTTTATTATGTTAGACACTAGTGTTTTACGAGAAATTGCACAAACAACCGTGCAAAAGCGGGAAATGACACAAACGATATCCTCACTAGTGAGGATATGGAAAATACGCCACTCGGGTCCCGGATGTAATTTCGTATGGATTTTACGCACAGTATATTTTCCAGTAAAACACTCGTGTCTATATAATAAATGATATTATTTCTGGTGAGAAACTGAAGGAGAAAGTTGAAGTTGAACTCTCTTAGAAGTTAAAGTTTTAACCCTTTCACTCCCAAGCTCAAAATACAGATTCTCCCAACCATTCAAGAGGAAAATGTGTGAGAAATGAAGGGAGACTTAATACTTCAATCAGCTGTCATCTGAGCAAGCCATCAAATACCAACTTCTCCATACTGTAATGATATATCTTTGGTGAGAAATTGAAGGAGAAATCAAAGTTGATCACCCTTGGGATGAAAGGGTTAAAAGGAAAAGACTTTATCAAGCATCCTACAAGAAGAATAGTACTCATCAGCTTCTTGAAGACATAGGTGGGCCACCATGTCTTGGTCCATTCCCAGGTGGTCCTTGAAGTCTACTCATGAGCTGGGGCGGACCAGGAGGAGGTGGTCGTAAACCACCAGGTGGTGGCATCATGGAGCCAGGAGGTGGCATATGAAATGGAAGAGCACCAGGGGGTAGCCCTCCTGGAGGTGGTCCCAGCATTCCAGGGGGTGGTGGGGGTAGCATACCCGGAGGGGGGATGGCCGCTGATTGGGATGGCTGTGATGACCCAGCTTTATATGCTGCCGCTAGACAGGAGTAAGAAATGACTGAGTTATTGTGACTGGCTTGCTTAGCTGTGTTGCAGTAAAGAAGAGCAAAAAGTACTCAGTGACATGTAGGCTGGTGTAGGGTTTTTTGTGTTACCAAGTGCAAGCATATTTTGTAAGAATTGTGTTATGAGTCAGTGCTCGACTGTAGATTGACTTCAAGCAATAGAAAGTTTCATAGTTTCTGATTGCCCGGCCCAGAATTTACCTGCCTGACCAAAAGTTTTGGTTGCCCCGGGCAAGTGGGCAACCATTAATGTTGAGCGCTGTGAGTAAATGCATGCAATGCTCACATGTTTCCAGTTTGTTTAGTTTGGATGCTGTGCAGGATAACTTTGGTGGGCAATAATAAAGTTTGGCAGGCAGAGTGAAATAAAAGCAAAATAAAATAATGTTTAGCAGACATAGTGATAGACAATCGTTTATACGGAAAGTAAAAAGTACTATTTGTTACTTTGTATGATTCTGAAAGTGACATATTCCTCGGATGCTTCAACTACTGTACATGAAGAGACAGACTGGAAAGCGGGATACATTGTGTGCGAGATGAGAAGAATCTTAGCAGTGTATTCTACAAGAGAATACACAGTAGACACTCTAATATCCTTACTTGTCTGATCGATCAGCGATTGTGCTTGTTCTTCCATCCATTTGGTGTAAAAGAAGCGAACATTCTCTTTGTGTTTTCGACCTCCGTTGTGGGTCTTCCTCACCGAAGGCTGGCAAAGAAGCGAGTAAATATAACAACATGTTAACTTACAGAGACACTATTCTAAAAGAAGAAGCCAAAAACAGACGATCGAGAACTCAAATTATACACCACTTGGTTTAGCTTACCGAATCGTGAGTTAAATATGTGTCACAATAATCGCAATAATATCTGAAGACGAAAATAAAAATCGTGTTAAAACATATTCCTAGTGCACTCATGCTTGCTTAGGCTATCACTGAATCTAATTAGCAGCCTCATAAGAGTCATGAAGAGCCACAAATTACCAAATAAACAGCACTTACTTCGGCATCTTTGCAACAGCAGCAACTGCTTTCTACCGCAGATGGTTTTTAGCGAATTCCGCTATAAAACTAGCGTGCGGGCGCATATTGCGTAACACGTGGAGATACACAAGATGGCGATGCTTGCGGACAACAAAAAGAAACAGAAATGGAGCCACGATCCTCGGAACACCGCTTGGAGTAACGGTAGGCAGTCTTTTGATTGTATTAAGATGTTACCTTGCCAAGTGTTGGATCATAGAAGATCGTGATTGTTTTATTTATATATTCTCAACGTTTGTCGCCATTTTCTGGTTCTCTAATTCTCGCTGTCTCTTTGGTAGGTTTTTGTCCGTCTGGCCGTCCGTCCGTTTAATATTTCTTTGTCTGTGTCTTCTCCGCAGATACAAATCGTTTTGGCTACCAGCTAATGACAAAGATGGGATGGGAAAGCGGCAAAGGACTGGGAGCACGGGAAAATGGACAGACTTCCCATATAAAGACTCTCAAGAGAAAAACTAACATAGGTTAGTGGTATCCCACAGAAAAAAACAAACATTATTCCACACTATGGCCGTCTGTTTACGATTCAATACCAAGAGCACGACCCTAGAAGCTGTAAGCTTTAGTCAAAGCATTTAATTTTGGTGTTGTTTACATCCTCTACCACGTGATTAATGGTTAAGTGCTGAACAACATGTATTTTTTGTTTTTTTTTTTGTTTTCCATGACTAATAGGTTTGGGGGGTGACCAGTCAAACGATGACAACTGGCTTGCCCATCAAGAAGCCTTTAATGACCTGTTGTCTCATCTAAATAATGTCAATCAAAATGGTAAGCCCACTGTACTAGCTGCTAATAATTATTAAAATAAAGATTTAAGAAATATATAATGCATCACCGTGTAATATATAGAGATTACTTCATGGAAAGTGCGCGCGTACGGTTTTTATTCACGAGTTGTGAAGTATCATAAAACAAACGAGCGAGGCTTTGCGAGCGAGTGAGTTTTATGATATGAAATAACGAGTGAATAAAAACTGTACAAAGCACTTTCCATGATGTTTTCTGTTTATTATATACATACTGAGACATTTATGATGGGACCGGGAAACCCTTTAAAAGTAGTGAAAAATCGTCGTTTGCAGCTTGTGATTGGACGAACGATTTTTTTCACGTGTGAAAAGCGTCGTTCGCGGCCTCTCATTGGCTAGAACTCATTTGCGTACGAAATTTTACAATATGGCTTTTTCGTGAGTATGTCTCAGTATGTATATAATAAATAGAGGATATTACACGGCGGCGCAAAGATATGAATTTTATTTTCGAGTGGTAAAAACAATATTTTATGAACGAGTGCTTCGAGAGTGAGTAAAATATTGTTTTTACCACGAGAAAATAAAATCCATATCTTCAAGCCACCGTGTAATTTTCTTTTTATTATATTTGACATGAGTGTTTTACAAGAAATTGCACAAACAACCGTGCAAAAGCAGGAAATGATTCCAATGATATCTTCACTTGTGAGGATATGGAAAATATGCCACTCGGGTCCTGGATGTAGTTTCTAGATCTAGCAATCCTCTCTTATCTTCGTAGGGGATGACAGTGTATCTGAAGACACAAAATATGACATGGAGAAAAAAGCAAGAGAATCTAGAAAAAGAGTGTTGTAAGTTTATTACATGTACATTTTCTTGTCTAGCCTGTGAACAGCATCAGCTACCAAGGCTACTTCTTGACCATCTCTGACGCACCACTAAAAATACTATTTCATTAAGTAGTCATCACATAGAAGTCATTTTAGTAGAGTTTAGCATCCAATGATCAGAGGAAAAATAATGTAATCTTTCAGCAAAAGTTGATCAAACTATGAGTTCTCCCAACACTACTCATACATCAGTTCAAGGCTGGATGAGAGAATATGGCCTTAGATTTTGGATAGTGAAGGTGAACAATCAGTATGTATACACAGAAATGCTAGGACTTGTAAGGACTGGATTGGGACTTCCTCAATGGACAACCAGTAGGTTGGTTGCGTTTTGTCACTAAGAATAAAATTTCTAACTAGTTTTGTTGAATCCTACAACAGCTACAATCGTTTCATCAAAAGCAAAGATACATCAGCATATTCTAGCACTGATATGGCCTGTATTTTGGGACAGCGGAGCAAATCAGCACCAGCAACTCCCATAGAACACTCTGAGGTGAGTTCCTTTACTGCATAAACTCAATGTGTGGTGGGGGGTGGAGGTAGATCAACTAGATTAGGTAGTCATTATCATATGTGAGCCATGAATAGTGATTACTAGTAAAGGATATATTTTCAGTTAATTTTATCTTAAAAGAGTTTTCTTGATTGTATCTTTTCATTTTAGATGTCTTTTTTTCTATTTGACTTAATCAAAGCTTGCACTGCAAAAATGAAAATTTGAATTAACCTAAAAAGCCTTTAACTCCTGAATTGTCCCAATGAGTGCAAATTAATAAGTACTGAATAAAATCTCCCAATAAGTACAATCAAGAGAGCATAGGTACAATGTCATAGCAGGGTTCATGAAATTGGGTTTACAGAAAAAATGAAAAGAATATTTAATGATTCTTTATTGAGTGCTGGTTTAGTTTGGTTGAGAGAAACTTTGGAATGAGAGAGTTACAAACTATTTTTTGTTTCTTCCACAGGATTCTGATTCTGATGACAGCACTGTGTCTTGCCCAGGAACAGCAAGAACTTCAACATCGCATGGAGTGACGACCATCAAGACAGGACAGAGCATCCAGGAGTACTTTGCAAAGAAGATGCAGGAACTGAAGGCAGCGAGGTGCAACGTTGTGATGGACAAAGCAAACAGTGGAGGCGATACTGCCATGGAAGACACGGTAGGGGAAAAGAGTAGTTTAGTCCAAGAGAGCAACAAAAGGGCTGACTCACTAAAAGATATGAAGAAGAAAAAAGACAAGAAACGGAAATTTGTTGAGGACGCTGTGAAGAGCCAGACTGAGGGTGAGGAGTTTCCGCAAGAAGCAAGTTCTTCGAAGTCCAAAAAGAAGAGGAAAGTTGACCAGGAAGAGGAAAAGGATGTTTTGTCTCCAAGAAAAGCGAAGGGAAAGAAGAAAAAGAAAAAAGAGAAAGGCTCACTAGAGAAACAATCGGACAAACAAAGTGAATCTAAACGTGAAAAAAGAATGAAAGGGAACAAAAAGAGGGGAGGAAAAGTAAAAGATTAGATTTTTTTATTAACACTGTGACTTGAAAGAACAATCAAATTTGATTTCTCTTTTATTCTTCAGGTAGAATTTAATATTACTTAGATGACATAAAAAAGATGTCAACTGACACCATTTCGCGGCAAAAGCTGACTTAAATTCATCTCCACCCCACCGCTGAAGAGTTCCGCTGGCTGCCAAACGTGGGTGATTTCTTCTTTTGATTGGCAAGACTTATGGAGACCTTGGAGAGAAAATTAAGTTCAGCATCCTATGTGACACTTCAGGGCCCGGTTGTTTGAAAGCCGATTAAGGTGAATCCAGGATTAACTAAATTCTTTCTCTCGACCTCTCTGCCAATAAACTGCAGGCCGGTTTTGTTCGAAGATGGATTAAAAAGCTTGTTCTATAGTTAAAACATATCAAGGAAGTCGTTGTGGACGAAACCTTCATATTTTCAGGCATATAGATGACAAGAAAGTTGAGACCTAACCCAGGATTAGCCTAATCGTGCTTTGAAAAACCGGGCCCAGAATTATTTAATTCCTCGCTTTGATGAATTAGTGAGGACGCTGTCGATATTGTTATCAAGGTTTGTGGAGGCGAGGTCGCCAAAGCTATAAAAGAGCTTGTATGGGAAATTACGAATGACCTGAATATGCGCTAAAAGTGCTGAAATACAATCATAAAAGTGCTTACTTCTGGGTTGTTTTGGGCCGGGAAATATCACTGTTGTTATATGTGTTAATATAAGAAGAGAAGGATGGAAACTTCGTCAGCTGCAATTTTGCGGCCGCTTGCTCAATCTTGCTGTATCAATATTGATTTCAGCTGATACCATCCCCCATGCGTTTGTGATTACACATGTCATTCCACCCCAGGGATAATAATTTTCTGTAAATTCCTCATCCCCGGAAAGGTTCTGGTAAATCTCCACCCGGGGAATGCATGGGGGATGATATCAGCTGAAGTCAATATTGATACAGCCGCAAATTTACAATTTATAGCCTTCATACTTCATGAAATCAGTCGAGACGTACATTGAAAATGTTGGGAATTTACCGGGAAAACAGGATATCATAGGTAAATAGACGTGTTTTAATGAGATCCGTTCGATATTTTTGGCACACATCTCGACTCATGCTTTGCAAATCTGGACTAAAGTTTACACATCTAGACTCATGTTTTGCAAATCTGGACTAAAGTTTACACATCTAGACTCATGTTTTGCAAATCTGGACTAAAGTTTACACATCTAGACTCATGCTTTGCAAATCTGGACTAAAGTTTACACATCTAGACTCATGTTTTGCAAATTTCGACTTTTTGTACGGTTTCATATAGCTTTGTCCGCAACGAAACGCCAACTTGAATTTCACGAAGAGGGCGAATACGTGGTTCATGTATTCAAAGTCACGGCAGTACTTTTCGAACCTGGCTTAATAAATGACCCTAGAATTATGCTATATATGCAGTGCTATATCTACCGTGTGGCATGAAATTTTCGCGGGAGTTTATTTTCGCGAATTTTCCGACGATTCGCGAAAATTAAATCCCGCTAAAATAAACTCCCACGAAAAAAAAAAACGTGAACATTTACTCCATTATATACTTAGATTACTGAATTTCAATTAAATTGACTGCAAACGAAATCACAGCCTTCTTCTTTGCACTTGAAACAAGATGAACATCGTCTGCGTAACAGCTGTATTAGAGTGCCGAACGTGAATACCGGACAGGAACTTGTCTGAAATCCGCGAAAATTTGTTCCCAACAGTACAATCTGAAATCTGAATTCGCGAAAACTTCTTCCCGCGAAACGCAAAAAAATCAGCAATCCGCGAAATTTAACTCCCGCGAAAATGTCTTGCTACATGGTATGCTTTATGGATATTGTCCCCGAGCGAAGCGAGGGAAATAATCACAACGCTAATGCAGTAGTATCGCATCATTCGGAGACTCCAAGCGTGTCGCCATCTCGAAATTTAATGTTCGTCTGTCAGTCTGGCGTACGACCTCGTCCCCAGTTCCTATCGCTGCTTAACCAATAACAAAGGCCGGATCGATCACGTGTGGCCCTGTAGCTGTGTTTACGAAAATGGGAAACTAGAAAACTTGAAACACAACAGTCTCGCAGAGTTCGTCTTCAAAAGAGAAGGGAACAGGCACGGGCAAGGCGAAATCGTGAAACGATCGAACAGCGCCAAATACGCCTAGAGAAAAGACGACAAACATGTTATAACCGACAGCATCATGAACGGAAGCGTGCCGAAGAAACGGCTCCGCAAAGGGAACAGCGCTTGAAAGCAAATCGGGAGCTTCAGACGCCGTTTTGTGTTAAACTCAGACACTTATTTAGAAAGGACAAGCAACAAAGGTTAGTCAGTGGAAATCACCGTGACAAATATATTCTATCCCGTATAGCTTGTAACTCGATCACTTCAAGAATGTATTAAAATCTGTATGCTGATCATTTTCCCTCGAAGTATTGTTTTAATACGCTTCTGTCGCCAGTTTCGGCTACCGTATTCGCTCAGAGCAATCGGAACTTGGAGTCTTGGGTGATTTAGTCAGATGTCTTATTTTTGTGTAATCTGACATGCGGTGATTGCAGCGAGAATCGTTCACAAGCCCTTAGAAGTATGACTAGGTCTGAAGCCCGTGTATAATTTGAAGTAAACCGTTCAAGTTTTGCTTTGATTCTAGGAGAAATCATGCTGTTTTGAGCGGGTTCACATACAAAACAATTCGAGCCTATTAAATATGCATGTCTGAGTCTGGTGCATGCAGTCCAGAGTAAAAAAAATCGCACAGGAAGCCTATTTAATTGTACTGCCTATGAATTCAAAATTGGAAAATCAGTGTTCCTTTTTTTCCCGTACTACGACGGCCAACCAACTTCAAAATTTAAGTATTAAATTTTGAGAACGTGCTTGGCAGACTGTATGAATTAATTTGAAGTGCCGACCATGGGAAATACGACTTCGTCACGCAATCGACCCTTTTTTCAACGCAAAAGTATAACACACACCATTCTTTTTCTCCTTCCTTTGCGTGTAGCACTTGACTTCGAAGAAAAGATTGAGTCAACATTTCGGTAAAACAAAGGCTACTCTTGTTGGGAGTACCAAAGTAAAAGTCCCATCAATGGCAGAGTGAGGGGGTATCTGCGATTATCGTATTTCTAGTATGTATTAATTTTATAGACTGCTCACCAGTTAACAATAATATATTCCATATTTATACGCTGTTCATTAATTTTGCCAGATGATTTTTTATATTCCATATTTATACGCTGTTCATTAATTTTGCCAGATGATTTTTCAATTGAATTTGTTCAGGTTTTTGCCTGGTACCTGTAAAAGATGGGAATGTGGGCGGTGATACTTCCGGTGGGCTGGAACGAGGTCGGGTGACAGTCACATGAGACTTGGTGGGGAAGAGGTAAAGATGTTTCGACTGTGCGTGCCACTTTTACTTGTCGTCTCTGTCTCCGAATGCTCATTGATAAGGATTCCTAGGCTGTCAGACCCTTTAAATGGAGGATTGGGATGGGAACTAGGGGAACTTGCAGCTGACGATTATGTGCAGGGTTCAGTGTGGCCGAAGCCGCAAAAATTAACACAGACCGATGGTGTTGTATTTTCCTTGGATCCAACTAAGTTCCAGTTTACGTCTGTGGGAGAAAGTAGCGATGTTTTGTTGGATGCTCTTGGGCGATACAAGAAGATTACTTTCCCGGTCGATGTTGACCCCGTGGGCCAGGACTGCATGGCGAAAGTAGAGAAGCTGCAGGAAATTTCTGGGCTGACTGTAAAAGTCATGGATAAATTCGAGAACATGACACTGGAATCGGATGAATCATGTATGTATGCAGTATCTTCTCTTGTTTTGTTTTTTGTTTTGTTTTTTTGCCCGTGGCTTTGCTCGATCAATGGGGGACGAACTGCTTCGCTAACGTTGTCACAATGTGTTACAGTTTGAAGGTGATTTTCATGAATGCTTTAAAATTTAATGACTTCATTGTGTTGTTCTTTATGTGCAAGTATAACCTGTAAAGTCAGAAAGCCGTTTCACTCCAGAGCTCATAGTACAAAAGTCTCCTAACTATCGAACTGTCTAGTGAAGATGTATGCGTCATTTGGACCAATATTTTTCCGACTTTTCAGCTGCTATTATCCCTCAGATCCCTCTCAACCCCTGCCCCCTTGGGTTATTTGACTTTTTGTATCCAGCCACCAGAAGCCACAAGTGTAAAATTGAATCAAGGTTGCAATATCAGGTGTCGCTAGGATGGACTCAGATTGAACTCAGTGATAAACACGAACACGTTTAGTCTATTCTGCCATCTTGGATTCCTATATATCTCTTACACTCATGTGCTAACGCTTACTCGTTACCAGTCTCTCATTACACAAATACACTACAGCAGCTGCTATCAGAACTGTGAAAAATACAGTGTTAAAATAGCAGTTACACAAGGTATTTGAATCAAGTTATTGAAATATTTCAAAATATATTTTTACCTGTGTGCAGATACACTGGATGTAAATGCTCCGACTTCAGCACTTGTGGCATACACAGTATGGGGTGCTCTAAGAGGTAAGGAGTTCATTGATTCCATGCTGATGCTTAATTTTTATACTATGATCCCAGAGGTTTTATTTCGACAGAGAACAAGGAGCTGCTGTTGCACAGTTGAGACAAAGGAGTGAGCGAGAGCCAAAACTTTTTCTCCCCTCACCACTTCACAACCCGATAAAAGCATGTGACTCAGGGGTAGAATTTCTTGATTATATTGCCGGGTAATTTGGAGATAAAATCACGGTCATATTGTAGAAGACATTTTATGTGCCAACAGTAATAGATACATGATAATTTATTATATTAACATATTGTACTGTATGTGCATTTGCTGCCTTAAATCACACAGGACTGGAGACGTTTAGCCAAATCGTGCGGCAAGATCTTGACGGCCTCTATTATGCAAACAAGAGCAGCATCATGGACTATCCCCGTTTCCATCATAGAGGGTTTTTGATTGACACATCTAGGCATTATCTTGAGGTTCCCATCATTTTGAAGTTTTTGGTGAGCAATATTTTTTTACCATTTGATAGACAATATTATTATATACATACTGAGACATACTCACGAAAAAGCCATATCTTAAAATTTCGTACGCAAATGAGTTCTAGCCAATGAGAGGCCGCGAACGACGCTTTTCACACGTGAAAAAAATCGTTCGTCCAATCACCAGCTGCGAACGACGATTTTTCACTACTTTTAAAGGGTTTCCCGGTCCCATCATAAATGTCTCAGTATGTATATAATAAACAGAAAACATCATGGAAAGTGCGCGCGTACGGTTTTTATTCACGAGTTGTGAAGTATCATAAAACGAACGAGCGAGGCTTTGCGAGCGAGTGAGTTTTATGATACGAAACAACGAGTGAATAAAAACCGTATGCGCGCACTTTCCATGAAGTAATCTATGTATTTTATGGTTGGATGATACACTGACCAAAACTCTTTACAACATTGATTGAAGAACTTTAATTTTCTTTCAGGATGCCATGTCCTTCAGCAAGTTTAATGTCCTTCACTGGCACATAGTTGATGATAATTCATTCCCATTTGTCAGTGATACTTACCCAGAATTGAGTGGCCAGGTGTGATGTTACAATATTATACATTCAGACCTCAGCCTTTGTGCCTTGTCTCACACAAACTCATATCAGTCCACTTGCCTCAGCACCTTCCTCCAACTTATCAACTTCAATTTTCTCCTTGAGATTTTACCAAAAACATGTCTTGTATATAAGTATGGGGAAGTTGGCTTTTGATAACTTCCTGGGATCAAAGCCTATTAAACTATAATTGTCACTATATGACTCATATATTTTTCTTTTTAAAGGTAGAGAGAATCTGCATTTTGAGTTTAGGAGTCAAAGAGCTAGTTAGAACTTTTTTGCTAAGGTTGGCATCTCTGGATTTCTGGTTTCAGGGAGCTTGGAATAACAAGACTCACATCTACAGCAAGGATGATGTTTCCAAAGTTCTGGCATATGCAAGACTGCGTGGAATCAGAGTTGTTCCAGAGTTTGATACTCCAGTAAGTCAAATGTAGTAAAGTGTAGATGACGAGAGAATGAAATGAGATCTTTGAAGTTCAGATCACTTTCTCTGTGTCGTTCTAGGGTCATACCTTCTCATGGCGGAGTATTGCTAACCTTTTGACACCATGTTACAGTGGTGGCAAGCCAACTGGGTGAGTTGACAAAATGTATCACTGCAAATTTTGGTGAATATGTCTGAAAACCAAACATCTGTGTCTGAACAAGGACTGTAAGAGATAATAGTGATGTTGAACACTTCCAGGAACAAAATGATTTATATGGTTTTGTACATACTGCACAGGTCTTTGGGTCCAGTCAACCCCATTGTGGAGAAAAACTATGATTTCTTGCAGAAGTTTTTTGGTGAATTGGCAGTGAGGTTTCCAGACAATTACATCCATCTTGGAGGTGATGAGGTTCCATTTAATTGCTGGTAGGTGTTATATTTATATCAAATTATGTGAGGATGTTATCCCTGTGTATGTAGTTAGCAATAACTGAAGCATTATATGATAATATTATGTTGTCATGACTATCATCATTGTAGTTTCTCTGTCTCGTAGGCAAAGTAACCCTGATATCACTGCCTGGATGACAAAGATGGGATTTGGGCAAAATTACTCTTTGTTGGAGCAGTATTATGAACAGAAGTGAGTACCATTATATAAACTCATTCAGTATCAGTCAAGATTGAATGCTGCTATTAATTAACTGCCTCATGCATGTATCTAAGATCATTACAAATTTTATGATGCAATAATTGTATGCAAAAATTTGCAGTGTGCATCATACCTTGGATGTGGAAAGCACTATGAACTGAGAATATGAAAAATTTGATGGGATTTTCAATGAATTCTCAGAGAATAATCATTGTGTTTTAATGGGAAATTAAAACTTTGGAAGTCCAGCATGATCATTTTTTATGATTTATGATTATAAATGATTGTGATTATGATTATTTTTGTTTTTGTTTTTGTTTTATTTTGTTTTATTTTATTTTTTTGTTTTTGTTTTTGTTTGTTTGTTTGCTTTTTTTACTGTTTGGCTTGTTTTCCAAAGGCTTTTGAAGATTGTGGGAGGCTTGGGAAAAAAGTACATCATTTGGCAAGAAGTTGTCGACAACAATGTAGAAGTTCTGCCAGACACTGTGGTAAACGTGTGGAAAGGAGGCTGGCAGGCTGAGATGGCCAAGGTGACAGGAAAGAAACTCAAGGCCATTCTGTCTTCCTGTTGGTACCTGAACTACATTTCCTATGGCCAAACATGGCACAAAGTAAGCTTAACAGTTATTTAGTAACTGTATCAGAATCAGAGAAGTCTTTGAATGAAGGATTATTTTTGTAGAGAAACTATAAACTAAATAAATCCCTTCAAAATATGCTTAAAAATATTATGTCACGTAAGCCCAAGATGTACTTTATGTGTTTTTGTCTAGGATCCAGTATGCAACTATCTAGATCACCTTTTTGATAGGATTGCCTAAAAAATGTTGGTACATTTTATTGCTCTTCACTCCTACTCACCCCTTATCCATCTCAACACAATATGATTCAATGGAGCAAAATTAATTATACTCTTTTTTGTGCAGTATTACCAGTGTGACCCAACTGACTTTACAGGTATGTGAACTGTGGTTTTATGAGTGAAGCTAGAACAAGAGGAAATGTATACTTCCAGCTGAATGCCCTGTTCATTCTTTATGATACAGATGAGTCTTATAACCCTTTCACTTCAATTCTTTCAACTATTCAAAAAGAAATGTAAGAGGAACAAAATGAGAATCAATGGTTCAATTCAGCTCTTTTTGACTGGTGTTTTACAAGAAAATGCACAAACAACCTTGCAAGAGTGGGAAATGTCATGCCATCTATATCCTCTCTAGTGAGGGTATGGAAAATACGCTACTTGGGTCCCGGATGTAGTTTTGCATGGATTTTATGCATGGTATATTTTCCAGTAAAACATTTGTGTCTATATAATAATATCATTTTAAATACATAATAAATCTCTTGGGATAACATGAAAGAGAAACTTAACCCTTCCACTTCCAAGTATGATCAAGTAAAATTTTCTCCTTCAGTTTTGGCAGCACAAAGATATCATGTACAGGAGCCAAGGAGAACTTGGCTTTTGATACCTTGCTCAGCAGATAACTAATTAAACTATCAACTCTCACTACATTACTCATACATTTTCCTCTTAAAAGGTTGGGAGAATCTGCATTTTGATCTTGTTAGTGAAAGGGTTAAAGTGCATGCTCACTCTCTGTAATTCAGGCACTGATGAACAGAAGAAGCTCGTCATGGGCGGCACTGGGTGCATGTGGGGGGAATGGGTAGATGGAACAAACCTTCTCTCCAGAACATGGTTTGTAATAATAATTTATTGTTACTGTCACTATCTCGAGAGTGATGTGAAACAAAATTATTGTGTTGTTAGAATGTCATACTCTTGTCAAATCAGTTTATGTGTTTAGTAAAGTTAGCTCTTTTACTTCATCATTCTGTTTATATGTATATTCCACTATATTGGATGCATCTCTATTTTTATAATACTATTTAGATTACCTACATTTTTCTGTTTTCAGTAATTTCATTCCACAGAACTATGCACTACGAACTACAAAAAATCAGTATGAATCAGAGTGAGAACATGCATATCATATAATGTAAAATCCATAATAATTATTTTGGTCCATGTATATAATTATGGATTTTGCAATCCATGGCAACAGAACTATTTTGTGACAAAATACGTCCATCCCATGCCACAGAACTATGCAGTCAACTCCGCACAGTGATTTTCAGGTCAAACAGATGAATATTTGCAAAGAAATTCTTGTTACAAAATGATAGACTGGAGTTTGCATATTGTTGTTGCCTGCCACCTGATAGTTGGTGTGAAGAGTTGACATGCATAGTTCTGTGCAATGAATTATTATGATATTTTTTGGCACAAAATAGTTCTGTTGCCATGGTTTGCAAAATTCGTATATATGTGGTTAGTGGTTTTTTGATTCACCTCTTGGTTTTGTTTGCACATTTAGGCCAAGGGCTTTGGCTGTGGGTGAAAGGCTTTGGAGCAGCAAGACTGTGACAGACCTGGCAGATGCAGACAAGCGACTCTGGGAGCACAGATGTCGATACCTCTTGTATGTGTTGTATATATATTAACCCTTTCACTCCCAAGCTCAAAATGCAGATTCTCCCAACCTTCTAAGAAGAAACTGTATGAGTGGTGTAGCAAGAATTGATATTTCAATCAGCTTTCATCTGAGCAAGTTATCAAAAGCCAAGTTCTCCTTTCTGTATAGTATATTTCTGGTGAGAAACTGAAGGAGAAAGTTAACATTGATCACTCTTGGGAGTGAAAGGATTAAGAAGTTACATACTGTAGCATCTGGCCCTGTTGCCATCACTAGGCTTGTACAACTTTGTAAGGGATTTTAAGAGGCTTGTAACTAAAAGGCTTGTATTTAGTGTAATTACAGGGATAAAAAGTGCATAAACAGATACTTGCAGATACAAGATACGTGTCCATTCTTTTACTCCCAGGAAAGTAACTCTGTTTTATCTGGACTTTGCTTTCCAGGCGTGGTATCCCAGCAGAAAATGGTGTTCAATCCAAGTACTGCAGGCATGAGTGGTCTGGGTAGTATATAGCCAAAAGGATTCAAGTACAACTTACTGAGAACCATGCAACTACAACAGTGAAGCATAGAATGGATAAAAGGCTGAGAAATTATTAGGACACTTCTTTTTTCAGTTCCTGTAGCTGATATGAGTGTTTTCTCTTGCTTGTCCTTCACTGATTTTGCAAAAGCTATGGGAACAACAGCATTTGTCTAACTAAGAAAAACAAATCTAAGATATTGTTTTGCAATGTTGCCTGAAATAAACATGTTTTTGTATGAAGATTTGTTTATTGTATAACCGTGTGTACCTTTTTCAGGCTCCCCCTAATTTCCTCATCAGTCTAACCTTTGCTTCATCAGTCCATGTTTTTGTGAATGGCAGCTGGAACTTTGTTTGCATGTTGCCTCATTAGTATGAATCAAATTTCAAGCTTCAAACAAAGGAGGTCCACAATTCGCTTAAGCTATGAGAGTGTGTATGGGGAACTATAAGCCCCTAAATACTGAAAGACAATAAAAGTGTTTACTTATCCGCTTGTTGACTGTGATTTCTTTGCGTTTCTGGGTCGATTTCGCGTTGAGTTGGCCAGTTATTTGTGCCCATAAAGCCTGGTCCTCACTGAGCGCATAAGCATGCATAAGAATAAGAGAGAGACAGTGGCTACATAAGTATAAGGATCAAACGCGTCCGTTCCTTATGCTTATGCTATGTCGCCAATGTCGCTCTCTTGTGCTTATGCTTATGCGCTAGTGAGGACCAGGCTTGAAAGCATAGGGCGTTCATAGACTAATTCCCTCATGCAAACTCTCATAGCTTTGGCGACCAGCTGTGCATAAATCGAAGGAAATGTCAGACTTAGTAATTACCGAGAACTTACGTGTTGAATAGCTTTTGAGAATAAACGACCTCTTTAAGTAAACAAAGCTCCTCCTGTGGACTCCCGCCGCTACTTCGCCTCTACTTACAGAGATTAGAATCTGGACCGAGTAGAAAGAGCGCATGCTCTTTGCTCAGTTACTGCTTAGATCGTGGGCTCGTCAAGAATGGCGGACCTGTTTGCTGGCTGAGGTTAAAATTTTGAAAACAAAATCTGACAGTGACTGGACATACTTGCTCGGCAATTATGCGGGAAACATTTAAGCTGATATGCTCATGAAAGAAAGTGAAAGAAACTTCAGGAAAATAGAATATCCTTAGTGTCTACAGACCGAAAGAGCCACCAGCTGTCGTCATGGTGAGTTATCGTGTTATACAAATTATAAATTCTGTTTCGATTTGCCGAACGAGATATCTGTAGTCTAAGAGAAAAGGGAAGTTCCTAAGTCAGTGAATTAAAATACCAACTCTAAATTAATTGCTTTTTCTGTCGACGCGGCTACGTCTTCCAGACCCACTCGTTCTTCGTCTTTTGTTGTTATAGTGTGGGACGCGTTCATCGCTAACCGGCTCGTAAAATAAAACAGCAGACTGTACAAAACATCTAACTTCAATTTTCAAAAAGTTTGATTTTTATCACAGTTTCAGAGCAATGAATACGTTTTATTTCCATGTGCCATATGATATACATGTACTGCTGTTAAGCCTTGTCCTCACTAGCGCATAAGCATAAGCATAAGAATAAGAGAGCGACAGTGGCGACATAAGCATAAGCATAAGGATCAAACATGTTCGTTCCTTATGCTTATGCTTATGTCGCCACTGTCGCTCTCTTATGCTTATGCTTATGCTTATGCTTATGCTTATGCGCTAGTGAGGACAAGGCTTTATGCACCAGTCAATTGTAACCCCCACCCCCCCGATCTTGGCAGTTATTTTTGCTCAAAAGTACATGGCAAAACCCCTGCTTGAATAACCCTATTCACAAACTTCTGGATCCACCCCAGCACTGATCATTGTGTTGTTGTTGTTGTTGCTCTTGTCATATTGTTGTTCTTGCAGTCTAAGAGTAAAGGTGGTGAATCTGTTAAAGTGGTTGTGAGATGTCGACCAATGAATCAGAAGGAAATAGGAGCAGGTCATGAACGGTCAGTTCACTCATTGCCAGCTGTTTTACAAAACTTCAAGGCCAATCTGTGTGTCTGCTAGCTTGGAGCTACCAGGCTTTTCTGTTGGGCTGGTGAATTTTTCTTCATGTTGACAACTTTCTCAGAAGAAAGCTGTAAATACCTGGGAGTTTTGGGGAATTTTTTTTTTTTTTTTAAGAGAGAAAAATTCTCAGCACATTCAAACAAAACCATTATGACAGTCTGTTGAGTAGTTTAATAAATTTTGCTTATAAGAAGTATTATTGACTGCATATGAACATCAAAGGAATGGCTGTAAGAGAGGCTAGAAATACATAAATAATTATATTTGATTTTATTGATAGGGTGGTGAGCATGGATGTGCGAAAAGGCACAATACAAATAAAAAATTTACTAAAGAGGGATGAAGTGCCCAAGCAGTTTACATACGATGCTGTATATGATTGGAAGTAAGTGCACAAAGAGCATTAAATTTGAATATATATTATGAATATTTTGTCATGAATACAACAGAGAACTAAATCAGGCAAACAGGAATCAACTTGCATCCAGACAGCAATAAATTAGCTACCCAATTATCCATTGAGTTACACTTTCACTCCTGATTGATCAACGTCACTCGGTGTCACCCTCTTAAAACAGTAGCCATTTGCCCAATCCACAAGGGTGGCCCTTAATAGAGGTTTGACTGTATTAATTTTGTTTTGTTCTTAGTTCTAAACAGAGGGAGCTTTATGATGAAACATTTAGAGGGCTTGTGCAGTCAGTACTGGAAGGATATAATGGTAAGACCACTCACATGCAAACACTAATGCACTATATAGTTCAGTCGAGTACTGCTGAGTAAGATTTTTATATTTTATTTGTTCACAGGTACTATTTTTGCATACGGACAAACTGGGACAGGCAAGACATACACCATGGAAGGTAGCAACAGCTTATTTATATTCAACTTAGCTTTAAACACAACAGTAGTCTTACTTTCCTTGCATGCACATTGATCAATGTTTAGTTTTTGTCTAATGTTCGAACAATACTTATTTATCAAAGTATTGATGTGTATCTTTGTTGCCTTTGAATTTCAGGTGTTCGATCTGACCTTGAATTGCGAGGAGTTGTTCCAAACTCCTTTGACCATATCTTCACTCACATTGCAAGGACAACAAATCAAGAATTCCTGGTCAGAGCATCATACTTGGAGATTTACATGGTAAGCAGTTGACATTTAAGTCAAGACTATATCCTTCATTAACACTTCTTTGACTGTGACCAACTTTTATTTTCTCATTCAGTAATGTAGCATACAGTATAGAGCTTGGCATTTGACAGCTTGCTCAGATGAAAGCTGACCAAAGTACAAATTCTCAATACATTCCATACTTTTTCTTCTTAAATAGTTGGGAGAATTTGTAAATTATGTGAACTGACAGGAATGAAAGGGGCTGTGGGTTCTGTATTGAATGATGTTATTATTTTGCATTTTCAGGAAGAGATTAAGGATTTGTTAGCAAAAGATCAAACCAAAAGGCTGGAGTTGAAGGAGCGACCAGATACAGGGGTTTATGTGAAGGTCAGTTGCAGATCAGCATCTAAGAGGTACCTTCCAACAACATCTGTCAAGAAAATAGTAGAGTACCGTGTGGCATGAAATTAAACTCCTGCAAAGATTTCATGCCAGACAGCATATATTTATTTTATGATTTGCCTGTTTTAGGATTTGCAATCATTTGTGTGCAAGAGTGTCAAGGAAATTGAACATGTGATGAGTGTTGGAAATCAAAACAGAGCTGTTGGGTGAGTATTAAAAAGGCTGTTTTCCAGTGTGTAGGGCATTCCTTCCTGACACTGCAACCAAATACTTTACATATCAAGTTAGATTAAACTGTAGTACTTATATAGCATACATGTACATTTCTGCAAATTATCTGGCTATGGGTTTGTCAAATGAATTTCACATGTTACATATTTTTATATATAATTATATTTATTTTTTTATGTGTGGCTTTCTTTTGTGCAGGGCCACAAACATGAATGAGCATTCTTCGAGGTCTCATGCAATATTTATCATCACTGTCGAATGCAGTGAGGTAGGCCACATGTTACCATTACCTTTTCATACTTGGACCCACCTTGCTCCAGTCAAGCAGTTTAAATTTAAAGTGTACAGTAGCTTGATACAAAATGAAGATTTTGAAAGTGTACTAAAGTCAAACCCCACTATTTTGAAGTCCCACAGGACATGAAAAAAAAAAAAAAATCAAAATAGATGCAGTTTCAAAATAACCAAGCTAGTAGTATTTACTGAGTGATTTTCTGTGGTGATCTCACTATACTTTATGGCTGAATAAACTGACAGTCATTTTGGTGCATCCCTTCTAGTGCTTACAGAAATCGTGGTATACACTAGAAGGGATGCACCAAAATGACCCTACATTTTCCTTACAATGCTACATATCTGTGTCTGATGGTTGAATGGAGAAGGTGCACCTTGATCACATTCTGGTATCTGTCCTTTTTCAGCCTAGTCCAGACGGGGAATGCCACATCAGAGTTGGCAAACTCAACATGGTGGATTTGGCTGGCAGTGAGAGACAAGGCAAAACAGGGGCAACGGTATGGGGCAACACTGATATTGAATACTATTTTTAAATATCCACCAACCACAGGTGTTGAGGTATAGATATAAATGGATATTGACTCAGGTTCAATTTCCATCTTGAGATCTGATCCCAATACCTCAGATGAAAAGATCTTTGTTCACTTCTGTGCTACATGTAATGTATCCTCTATCTTTGGGCGTGAACACTAAGCCATTGATCTAGTCACTAACACACAGTAGTATGAGGGACTCTAGAAAATCACATATGCTTCTTAAAACGTGTAGGGGAATCCCCCAGTGCTGGGATTTGTCTGGCAATTTTGCCAATGATTTGTCAGAGATCTTGTAAGTGTGATGATGTGAACTTTAGTTGTTTGATTATCCAGCACCAGAGCAAACTATCATTAAAATATCAAGTTCTCCTTACAACTACAGTTATGTGATGTCTTTTTAACTGTGCGTTTGTGTTTCTTTGCCTTAGGGTGATAGATTGAAAGAAGCCACCAAGATCAACCTGTCTCTGTCAGCCCTGGGTAACGTCATCTCAGCGCTGGTAGGTCTTCACAAGACAACCTTGACAATTTATGCGATTACACTCGAGAAGTGCGAGAAGCACTCCTGTTGTAGTTTGCTTCCCCACACTCCTCCAGTGTTATTACAGATCATATTAAAAAGATAAGGCGAACTGATTGGTAAACATAAGGTAAGATGAATAGTATGTGCGATCTGATTGGTAAACTTAAGATAAGGTTAATAGTATGCGCTATCTGATTGGTAAACATAAGATAACGGGAATAGTACGCGCGATCTGATTGGTAAACATAAGATAAGGTGAATAGTACGCGCAACCTGATTGGTAAACGTAAGATAAGGTTAATAGTACGCACGATCTGATTGGTAAACATAAGATAATGTGAATAGTGTGAATAGTATGCGCGACCTGATTGATAAACGCTGATAAGTGCATTATAACTCAACAACTGTATTGTAGCACACGCGCGTCAGCTTGATTCTGTTTCTTGTTGTTTTTGCTAAATTATCAGTTTGACGACAGCGTACTATGTTGAGTTATAGAAACAATGGAGTTTTGAAAGAGCGCGAGAGAAGTGTAGTGAAGCACTCTGCAGCGTCATGCTTTTCCATACTCTTATGTTCTTTCAAATTCTGGTTTAAAAGGAGGCAGTGTGGCTGAGTGGTTAGGTCGCCGGACTTGAAATCCGGAGGTCCCGAGTTCAAGTCCCGCTCTGACCACTAACTGAATTTGTAACACGGTAGCCCTGAGTTCAAATCCTCGGCCACACTATGTAAACAGCCAACTGGTTAGCCTCCGACCAGTTGGGATTCTTAACGAATTTGCGTTCAGTTTATGATATTTCGTTTCTGCATTTCAAGTCTCCCCAATTAGCACGGCAGTGCTAAATACATTGAGACTTAAATAAAGTGATTTATTTTATTTATTTATTTTTTTCCAATGTGCTTCCTATAACTCAACACGCTGATGTGCGCTTTATTTCTTGAATTGTCACCGCGGTTTTCTTCAGGTGGATGGGAAGAGTACGCACGTTCCTTACCGAGATTCCAAGCTAACGAGACTCTTACAAGGTTTGGAGATGCTTAGTTCTCACCAAATATACACTTGCGCGCGACACTCTTGTTCCCATTAACTACACGTGTGTGTTTTCTTTTTCTTTGGCTCGTTAGTTTTCCCAGTCTCGGTCTTTGTCTGTTCAGTTTGTTGTTGTTGTTGTTGTTGTTTTTTTTTTGTCTCCCACCTCCTCTTTCCATCTGTCATTCCGTGTCTCTGTCTTTCTCACTCACTCTTTGTAAGTCACAGTGGCCTTGGTTCCCCCTCTCCCCTTATTTTTGGTGTCTTATGTGCTATATACTTACACATATTTTCTGTTTCACATTCTCAGATTCTCTGGGAGGCAATGCAAAGACAGTCATGGTGGCCAATATTGTAAGTATCAACTTAACCCTAAACAAGAAATTTTAATGACGATAACGCTGACGATGATAGTAGTGAACACGACGGATGGCGATGATGATGATGATGATTACAAATGACAGCGACAATACTCATTTTGGCTTTGTCCTGTTACATGTCACTCGTTTCCCTTTAGTTTTGTTTTAATTTGTTGCTTTTTTTTTTTTTTCTTTTTTTTAGGGACCCGCAAGTTATAATTACGAAGAAAGTATTACAACACTGAGGTAAGAAGAATCGTGACAAGAAACGTAGAATTTCTTCAATATACGAATCTTCAATTACTGACCCGATAACAGAAAACGTGAATTATCTGCGACAATTATTCACCGAAGTGGAGGTGAATAGCGGTGGATATTTACCGAGCCGTTTCGGCGAGGTAAATATCCACCGCTATTCACCGACACTGAGGCGAATAATTGTTAATTAGTATATACCACACAAGTTTAATAGCCAACTCCCAAATAGCTATTTTATTTCCGACAAAAATGAGCAAAAATTGGGCTCGCGCGCCATTTTGTTTTACCGGAAGCCGCCGGGAGGTGAATAGTACTTGATATTCCGAGATTGAGGAGCCAATCAGAGCGCGCGAAAAGCACTATTCACTTGTGTGGTATATATCGTATTTCTACATCTTCCATGGCAGCTGTAAACAGTCCACACTTTACAAGTGAAGGCGCAGGTCCATATTCATATGCGCATAGTAACTGTATAGTCGCTGTAGTATTGAGGACATTTTCGTTTTGTAAACAGGTACGCTAACCGAGCCAAAAACATCAAGAACAAGCCGAAGATCAACGAAGACCCCAAAGATGCCCTGTTGAGAGAGTTCCAGGAGGAAATAGCCAGGTACGTCGGAGATGTATTCACCAAGGATTAATGAAGCTCTCTCTTTTTTCTTCTTACCTAAGCAGTACCAAAACCTGTCATTTGAACCCCTAAGAGGTATAACGAGCATCCCCGTCCTTTTTTATATGGGAGTACCCCCCCCCCCCCCCCCCCGACTTTAATGTTTCCTGTTTAACTTGAGAGGGCTTATGTTCCTTTTTGGACTTTGATGATTGTGAAAGAGATCTCAAATTCAGTTGAATGTACGATTGAATTCTAGCCCTGTAAGAGCAAGTTTTAAGCTCAGTGACGAAGGACTAACGCTCAAACTCAACCTTAGGTTGATACGTCATACGTTTTAGTTGAACGTATTTTCCATGTTGTTTGCTGCTATGCAGGTTGAAGGCGCAGCTGGAAAAACGTGGTGGGAAACGACCCAAGAAAAGACGGAAGGGGAAGCCGGGAGAAGGTAGAAAATAGATTTAGATCAAACTATACGTTTTCTTTTATCAACCTCTTATATTTAAGAAATATATAGCGCGTTCCCGTGTAATATAGCCTCATCTAAACACTTGGGAAGTTGGGAGAACACGAGAGTAGCGTAAGGAAACCACGAGGCCGCCGAGTGGTTTCCTTACGCCACTCTCGTGTTCTCCCAACTTCCCAAGTGTTTAGATGAGGCTATATTACACGGGAACACGTTATATATTTTTTATAAAATAATTAGTCAAGTGAAAAACATCGCGTATCGCGTCAGCATGTAATATACTCTCATCTAACACGGTTATTTAGCCAATCAGGGCGCGCGTAGTATCATAGTTATTTTATAAAATTATATACTACGTGGAGTACAGTTTGGAGAACTTAGCATCACTCTTTAGCTGATCTAACTATAAATTCTCAGTATGTCACCCATACTGTCCCTTCATAAATGGTAGGGAGATTTTGTGTGAACTGACTGAGCTGTTGTTGTTTATTTAAGTCGACGACGGAGAAGTTGAAGAGGAAGAGGAAGGAGAAGAAGGCCAGAGCGCCGAGGAGTACATGAAGAAACAACAAGCTAGGTTAGAAGAGGAGAAGAAGGCGTTACTGGAGAACCACGACCTTGTGGCAGGCGAGAAAGAGAAACTGATGTCGGAGATTCAGAAGAGGCATGATCAGCTGAAGCGGCAGCGGGAAGCACAGGCCGCGCTAGAAACTAAGATCAAGGTTAATGGTTGGATCTGTGGAACATTTCACTTCTTAGTGTGATATCTGTTATTTCTCTTTGTCACCTCAGTCTGTAATTTTCTCGTTTTGTCTCGGTCTGGGTGTCTGTGTGCGCCCATCTTTTTACGCTGTATCTGTTTTTCTCTTATCTCTATCTCCGTTTGTTTGTCTGTATTTCTCGTTCTTTGGTCCTCCGTCTCTGTTTCTCTGTTTCTCCCTCTCCCTCTTCCTCTTCCTCTCGACACCGCGGAAATGCGTTTTTCAGCCGTGCGGTCACCTTGCTTTTGAGTCAGCGGTCATTGCACAAAATCGTGGATTCAAGTGCAGATTTTGCAGTTAATGTAACGCTCGTTAAAACCTCAAGACTTGGGTTCGATACTCAACTATAAGTTAGTTCAATGCATTTTTTATAACAAAAGTTGTGCACAAGAAAATCGAGGCTTGCACACGATGTGTACATGAAGTACATCACCTCGAATTATGAGAATAAGTTAGGTAGCCATGGCGACGAACGCTGACCAACGGAAGTGACGTCAAGAACGTATTGCCACGCTGTTCTCTCTCTCTTTTTCTATTTCTGTTTTTGCCTCAATCTTTGTCCCCCCCCCCCCCCCCCCCCCAATCCTTCCCCACACGAACAGTCATCGTGTAGTCCTTAACATTTGTCCTTTACATATTTGTTTCTGCTGCTTCAGATGATGGAAAGTAAGTTGTTAGTGGGCGGGAAGAGCATTGTGGACAAAACAAGTGAACAGGAGCGGGATTTGGAAAGCAGACGCCAAGAAATCGCCGACCAGAAGGTAGTGGTCAGCGGCAGACTCGTTTCCTGTTGATATCTTTGGAAGAGTGTTTTTACTGTGTGTGTGTTTTTTTTATACCGGCCTTTTCC
The DNA here is from genome assembly GCA_964036295.1 of Plumapathes pennacea. Taxonomy (NCBI): domain Eukaryota; kingdom Metazoa; phylum Cnidaria; class Anthozoa; order Antipatharia; family Myriopathidae; genus Plumapathes; species Plumapathes pennacea. The sequence continues at coordinate 18,045,769 of OZ038464.1, read as the reverse complement.
TCTGCTACTTGTTACTATTGTCCGCTATATGTTGCACCAATACCGACGCAGCAATGAGCGGGTTGTCGGTCACTTTTGAGTAATGTTCAAGGAAAACGACTTGTTCCTGAACTACACTCCTCGTTTCTTTCTCTCGAACTACTTTACTAGATGCTAGTTTCTCTTTACCTTTTTAAACTTATGAGAGCAAAATTCTCTTACCAGAGATATATCATGCAATGTGGAGAACTTGGGTTTTGACGGCTTGCTCAGATGAAAGCATGTGTATTATGAACTCAACAGTTAATATTTTCTTCCTCTGTGTTTTCACTCAGCGTCGTGAACGGGAAATGCAACAGAAAATCGAAGAGAAAGATGAAAACACCTTGGAGATCAGGGAAACGTTCACTTCGCTTCAACAAGAAGTGGACATTAAAACGAAAAAACTGAAGAAGGTAATTTTCTTAGAAACTGGGACGTTTCTCAGAATTTGTCCTTAAAGGGCAGATGATTCTCATAAGTGGTCGTTGTGGCCGTTTCTCAGACTTCTTACATATTTACTGCACTGTAAAGTAAGTACGATAAGTATTATACGTTACGTGAAACCTTATCACTCGCACCAGGCATGGATAAATTTCCTGGAATCAGTGTGTGGGTGACCAGGGGCCAGGTGTTGAAAGCACGGTTAAACTAACTGTGGATTAAATGATTAGCTTCGATTCCTCGTATTTTAAGAGCAAGAGCAAAGGTCTTTGATCAAAACTCTTCATTTTTGTTTTAGCCAAACGCACGAGAGAGAGGGAATTTGGTTAACGCTGGGTTAGCTTTATCGGACTTTTAACAACCGGGTCCTGAACTGTTTTTCTTTTTGTGTGCATAAACACGAGGTAGTATCCTCACTTATTCTGTTGTTGTTGTTGTTGTTTTTTCTGTTGCCAGTTGTTTGCGAAGTTACAAGCTGTTCGATCTGAGATTGCGGATCAGCAAGAGGCGCATGTGCGAGAACGTCAAGAGCTGGAACAAGCGCAGGAAGACTTGACGAGAGAACTGAAGCTGAAGTAAGCCGACAGGAGCCCCTCTCGCCCTCTCACTTCTACTCAGTGTTATGTTCAGTGTCAAACTCCACTCAGTGAGTTATGTGTTCCACTCAGTGTCGTGTTCTACTTAGCGAGTTATGTTCTACTCACGTCATGTCCTACTTATATGAGTTATGTTCCACTCAGTGAGTTATGTTGCACTCAGTGTCATGTTCCACTTAGTGAGTTATGTTCTACTTAGTGAGTTATGTTCTACTTAGTGAGTTATGCTCTACTCAGTGTCAAGTCCCACTTAGTGTTATGTTCCACTCAGTGTCATGTTTCACTTAGTGTCCTGTCGTATTCTTGTCAGTGTCATGTTCAGTTGTCTGTTGTAACTTGCTTTTTGTATCCTTCAAGGTTACTCATTATAGAGAATTTCATCCCACCCGAGGAGAAAACTAAACTCGTAAATCGAGCCATCTACGACGAGGAAAACGAAGAATGGAAACTGAAGGCTTTAGCTCAGAATACCACGTGAGTACCCTTGACGTCCAGGGCCTGTTGTTCAAAAAGCAGATGACTGTTATTCAGCGAATAAAATGCATCCATTGCACACGTTTGGTTATCCAGTCGCTTTCCAGTGGATAAACTGTAGCAGTCCTCTCTTTGGATAATCGGCCCAGGTGCTGAATGCATGACTCTAGCAAAAGCGTGACTGTGCTCTGCTCGCGTGCGTGTGTGCTCGTGCTTATGTTCGCGCGTTCGTGTTCGCATGTCTGCTTGTGTTCGCGTTCGTGTAGTGCGGGCTTGCAATCGTGTGCGTGTTCGCGTACGTGATCGTGTCCGCGTTTGCCTTCGTGTGTGCGTTCGGTTGATTGTGCTCACGTTCGCGTGCGTACTCGCGCCGTTCGTGTGCGTATTTGTGCTCGTGTCTGTGTACGTGTACGTGTTGTGCTCGTGCTCGTGCTCGTGCTCGTGCATGTGCTGAGTTTGCGCATTTTATTCTGCCTGATACTGTTATCTTTGTGGATGTGTCAACTGTCAGGCGGTACTGGTTGATGTTGTCTTGTCACCACAGTCAACAGGTCATGGCTAAACGACCCGTGTCTGCTATTGGCAACCGAAGGCCCATTACGGAGTACGCGCGAATGGCAGCAGCTGTGGGAGGCCACATGAGATACAAGGTGAGGTGTTGCAGAGAGAAGGGCCCATCTGCCCAGATCTTGTTTGCTTATGTTTCGGATGACTGTTGAAAGTAATCGTGTAATTCCTTTAATTGGTTTGTATGTGCTACGCTTTCGGATTAGTCCAAACAAGTTTAGCAGCAATCTTGGCCAGTCAGGAACAAAAGCAAAACCTGATTGCGATATTCTCACGCAAGTAAGTGGCAATGGCGTTTCTTGCACTGATGATTGGCTTCCAAACGCGTATTACTGTGGTTTCTGATTCGTTGAAAAGAGTGTTTCTTACAGCCTCTGTGATTGGCGGTGTACTTTCTTTGGTTCTGGTTTTCGACAGTCATCCAAAGACCATACAAAATAATATCTACCATCTTCGACATAATTGTTGGGACACTTTGCACTTTCCCGCCCCCCAGTGTTGGTTTGTGCGTCACGGCGCCTAGAACCAACACGCCGCTATATATACACACTTCCGAGAGTGTCCCAACTAATTATGTCGAGGATTGTAGATCTAATTCTCTCAACCTGCCCTGAACAAAATGATATACTAGTGTGAGGAGAAATCAATCTAATCAGCTTTGAACTAAGGGAGCGATGTTTCTACCCTCAGGCCGAAAATATAATCATGATCGAGCTGGATATGCCCAACAGAACGACTAGAGACTATGAAGGACCAGCGGTAGCTCCTCGGGTCCAGGCAGCTTTGGACGCGGCACTTCAGGACGAAGAAGACTTGACACTAGATGCAGAGTAAGCCACTCCTCCTCAGGCCATCATCTGGAGACACACACAGCTCTCATTCTGGCAACCCCTCCCCTCCCCTCCCCTCCCAAACATACACACGCATCAGTTCTTCTGCTGACAGTAGCGTTGTCCTTTGTTTTGTATTCAGTGCCCTTCTCAGCAAGTCTAAAGTGAAGTCCCGCAGACGAGATAGACCGGTCAGATCCGAGCGTCCCAAAACTGGGTACGTCTTCCATATCATTGTTTCCGTTTCCATCTTTTCGTTGCTTTTGAAATATCCCCCAGGCTCTCTCGGGCAATACGTTTCTTTCCGGTCCTCCTCCTTTTTCTTTTCTGTTCTATCCGAGGGCCTGGAACCGGCTACTTAGAATATTGGTCGTCTTGTTTTCCTGGAATATTTTGAACCGCGATTAAGAGTGCCCGTTTTTCGTTGATGTCCAGGCGCAAAGGCAAGGTTACTCAGTCAGATGGCCCGCAACCCGCCGAGTCAGCGGAATCTGCTCAGTATCCCACGGCCAGAGGACTGGTAGCGGACAAAAAGAGGACCTTCTTACAGTGATCCCCCACCTCCACGGGCCGCAAATCTGGTTGCGGGTTGTTACGAAGATTGTAAGATAAATTTAGTGTGTACATAAGAACTGACAGACTTGGATATATTGAACGCTGGTGATAAAACGTGTATTCTATTGCTGACAATAAAAGCATGTTTTTCACTTTTTCTGTGGAGTTTTTCCGGGTATTGTAGCTTGACTGATCGGCGCGTAATATGCGCTTCAGGTTGAGTAAGGGTAAGTCAACCCTCTCTTGAGCAATAGCTCTTCCTTGTTCTCGTTGTAAAACGTCTGCGAAAGAAGATTGGTGAAACTAAATCTGGCCAAGGATTGCAGGCGTGTGATGACACGGCCCCAGGAGTTTGCCGGTGACGATGGCTTGCATGCGACGTCCTCTATTGTCGAATAGCCGTGGAACGCGCGCAGATTTGACGATCCAAGAACAGGCTTAAAGATTGAGCCTTTTGAGAGCCTTTTAACAAACTACTGGCCTAAATAGACTAGTAATGTGCGGTAAATCGTGGGACAAAACCCTGGTGAGGTAAGGGGCTGTGCGAGTTTGGATCGTCTGAGTTTTGGTCTGTTAATACGAAGTTCCGGCTGATATCTGACGCTTTTCTCTCGAAGGTACCCCATGTCGGTATTAGAAAAACCATGATGGCCAGATAACAGAATGACGTTAAAGTCCGCCGCGGAGATTATTGAGTACGAGTAATAAAGGTTAGCCAGATTTAATCTCTTGTAATGTTCGTATGGTCAAGTCAAGTTTATAAGGTAATATTCTTTCTCGCACACTCGGTCTTATATCGGCCTTCATTACAGAATGGTATACTTTAATTTTCTCTCGCAGTCTTTCGCCCGAGATATATCATGTGCCATATGGAGAATTTAGCTTTTGATCAATTTGATTCAGATATCAATTTTCACTATACTTGAAAGGTTGGGCGAATTTTTATTTTGAACTGAACTTGATTGAAGGTATGGGAATAACAGAATTTAACAACAAATCCTTTAGAATGACCACATTGTCCCTCCTGGAATAATGTAGACAGCTTGCCAAGGAATTAGAGAATGGTGGAAATTTTATAAACCTTTCTCCCTCGCTATCCCTCCGCCCACCATTTTTAGATAAACTGGATGTCGATATTGACCGATTTAGAGGGGTTTGTTTTGCACAATGCAGTGAGGTTTTTCAGTCCAGAACAATACCGAAGCAGGAACCACAGTATGAAATTCGTGCTGGTATCGTGCAAGCACTCCCTTGGTCTATTTTTGCAAGGGAGAGATGGCCTATGTTGCTTTTTATCTGGGCACCACTTCATATGTCATTCACGCCCCAGTAAAGCGAGTCACGCGAACCCCACACGAAAACCGAAAGAATATTCATAAACTTCTGACGCAAAATGAAAAGAGTGTCACAAGACTACGTTGCGGCAGTAAAGAAGCGGTCCTTCAATTCCTACATGGAAGGGCTTTGCTTTTAGGGCGCGTTCGATTGAGTCTATTCCGGAATAGGAATAGCGCTGTTGATCGGTAAAATTCTTTAGTTTGAGGCTGATTAAGGTTGGGATGTATCGGGAGCTGTTCAAAATGCAAGCAGGAGACTTTTAAAACAATTTCGAACAAAATCTCACCCAGAACAAGCAAAACTTTGAATCATTTTAGCTATTCCTATCCCGGAATAGACTCAATCGAACGCGCCCTTAGAATTAAAGAAAGTGAACAGGCGGTGCCTATCTCGACAGTCTGTTATCGCGGCCGCTATCTTTACGTCGGTTATGTTGATATGCCGGTTTAGACACTTAAAACCGGATCTTTTGTCGGATTATTTTAATGTGCTGATATACGGCTGGGATATGTTGTTTTACCGGTTTGGGTGCACAAATAAATCTGTCAGCCTACTTGACTGTTGCGTGTCTTTCAACCGTGGTGAATGTAAAACATCCTTAGAAGAATAGCAGACTGCTTCCCGGAGATTACAAGACGTATTTCCGTTGTAAACATTATAATTTCACAACCGATTGCCATAGGTCAAAAATGCGTTAAAATTCTACCATTTCTGTATGCTCATATTAAGCACTAAAAACGCTTGCTACTGCTTTCTACTATAAACTACTATCAGTTACTTGATAATACTGGACGTTCGGTTGGATCGGTGATATTTGCTCGCGTCCTTTGGAGTTTACTTTCGTCCACTTTGACATCATCAACAAGAATATAGTCTTGCGAACAAAAGCAGAACTATTTTTGGAGAGAAGGATATCGCGAGAAAAGAACAAAGAACCGGAAAAGGAGGACACTTAGCATGTTGACAGGCACAGCACAACCGTATGAAACACTTTAAAGCTGTATTGCCGCAGCCATACGAACAAAGGTTTGTCTTCGAGCAATATCGTGCGCTTTGACCCAGCTGAATGTGTCATTTTTATTTGACCAACACTTGCTATATTTGACATCAGATCTGACCCCTGGCTATGCAAACACGAGCTTAATTCTGGTGAAAATGATGCAGTTGAAACTGCAATAGATTTCTCTATTTCTTTCCAAATTCCTTGATCTGAATTGTTTAGTTGTTTGTTTTTTTGATTATCAAAACCCAGACGAACCTGCCACAGGGAGCGACACGCTTCCGACAAGAATATTGATACAGTACTACAAGACCGTTAAAAATCACTCTTTTACTTGCAGCCATGACTCACAAGTAAGAGTCTCTTGATTCATTAATACTGCCACTCGTTTTATTTACAGCTCAGCCAGTGAAGTGAGCATCATCTGTTCGGTCGGACTATTTTTGTAAGCCACAGAGTTTGTTAACTGTTCTTCCTCAAGGGCGGATCCAGGATTCCGTGAAAGGGGGTTCGAGCGGGGGCTCGTAGATTTGTTGAAAGGTACCTTTAAGTTGAAGTATACGTTAAGATCGTTTTTGTTTTCTTTTCGTACTAATGAGTGAGCCACAGGGTTCGACTGAACCTCCCGGGGGGTACTCCTCAAAATTTTGGGTGGGAGTGTGCCGCCCGGGACTGAAAACCCTTACCCTATTTCAGACCAAAATTTGCGATTTTCGACCCTAAATCAGACCAAAATGTGCAATTTTCAACCCTATTTCAAACCAAATATCAAAATTTCCGACCCTATTTCAGACCAAAGGTAAAAATTGATACCCTATTTCAGACTAAAAACGCTGAAAATGATACCCTTTGGGGCGGCACATACCTATATGGCTCATATATGGGAGTACCCCTCCCCCCCCCCCCCCCCCCGGGCTGAACCTCAATTCCCCCACCCCTGATCCTCCACAGTTCCAAGTCGTGTCTTTTTTTTTGAGCGAGTCTTTTCTTATTGCTTTCGTTTTTTTCTTGCTTTTCGTTTTTTCTTTGCTTCTTCTATTTTTATCATTTGACTCTGCGGCTCACACACCACCTAGTTTCCATATATATTTTTATTTCTTTGAATGTTGAGTTGTCGAACATAAACATCCTTTTGAACTTTGTGACCAATCTTAGTTGAGCACGAATTATTTTTGGCACATTTGTTCAGTTTGCCTCGTGAACGACCTTTCTCAGATTTGGTTCGGCAAAATGCCAATGATCAAAACGCGATAGCATTGTTCACAACATGACACTTTACAAATGACACTTGTAAACAGGCTTACGTAATTCTAAATCTCGCAATCGTACGATCTGCGACCGCAACGCGCGTCTTGCGTAACTCGAGCCCAAATTCCCCTGGGCACGAGCTCGAACTGTATTGCGTTCAGTCGAGACTTTGGCATTGCAGCAGAAATGGCAGAGCTGAGCGTTTCCGCACAGATAGAGCCCTGCGCTAAACAGGAAGAGGACAAGGTTACTCAGGACCCTCCAAAGGTAACGCGGGGCGAAGTATACACAGCAGGGGAGCTTTAACGGGAGCTTGATGCAAATAATTTGTTAGAGTAACAATAGTGTGTTGTGCTGTCATTCAAGTTTGTGAATAGCAGGCTTTGAATACCAGAACAGGAAAGCTTTGGGTGTATTTTTGCTTTGTTGTTCCGACACTAATCTGACAAAGCACCAGATGCGTGCAGATACTGGTAAAAATACGCCAAACCAGCTGGCTGTTCCCATAATGTGGGCGTCAAATTGTTTTGTGGACCCCCAGCAGAGAGTGTTAGCTTCGTCACATGCATCACAAAAGACAAATTAGCCAAACAAAATCACAAACTGCATAATAGCTTTTCACGTTTACTGTTTTTTGACTACTCGTTATCAGATGTGATTGTAATTATTTAATTCCTGTGTACGCATACCAGGCATTTTTTGTTCAAATCATTCCTGTCGAGTCAGTGGTCAGCCATGACATACACATTGTGTTTCAAATCTATCATCACTCGCCATGTATTAATCTCTCAGGGGAGGGGTAATTGGGGCCAAACCAAGCATCCAGGCCAATATAACAAGTGCCTATACAGAGTCAATAGGGTTTTGTTATCATATGGCTTTTGACATGGTAAATCAAAGAAAATTGTTATCCTTAGGGGATAGGGGTGTTGCTGGTAAAAGGACGAGAAGGCTGGTGTTAGCGTTTATGGCAAACCTTCAGCACCTTAATTTTGCGATTTTTGAAAATAATTTTCAAAATTATTTTACAGTATATCCTTAGGTCACTTTAATTTTGATTTACAATTTTTTAAGTTTTGCGATTATTTCACAGTCACAAAATTCGAGAAATATTAAAGGGGTCACGAAAACTTTATGTAATAAATAAGGTGTTTGTTTTTCAAACCAGCTGGATATTGACATACCTCATGATAGAGATCAAACAGTCCCCACTAACATTGAATGTTACTAAGTGCAAACTATCACACAGAACATTATGCAGCTTAGATTGAAACTATCAAACTTTATGAACATGGCAAATGGTTTGAACCCAGGAGTGTGAACAGTAGGTTGGTTGTGATCGTCCGGGTTAGAGTAGTCTCCAGAAAGACTGTTGTTGGTGACACCAACAACATTCTTTCTGGAGACTACTCTAACCCAAACTTTATGAACATAGGCATTTCTGAACTTAAACTGAATGATGAATGGTGCTATTATTAGGAGCTGATAAATACAAACTTGCTTGTGTGACTTCAAACGAAAGAAAGGCTTGAGAATCTGTGTCCTACATGTATGTTGTGTCATACTATAAGTGCATAATCTGATAATCTGGGATTATTGATTTAACCTGATAAACTTTTTGCAGCCTAATTTGGATAGAGAAACACAAAATGCAGTGTGAACTTCAACTGAATGATGAATGGTGCTATTATTATGAGCTGATAAATACAAGCTTGCTTGTGTGACTTCAAGCAAAAGAAAGGCTTGAGAATCTGTGTCCTACATGTATGTCGTGTCATACTATAAGTGCATAATCTGATAATCTGGGATTATTGATTTAACCCGATAAACTTTTTGCAGTCTAATTTGGATAGAGAAACACAAAATGCAGTGTAAATAGTTTCTTTACGCCTTCTTAAGCTTGAGTCCTGAGTGTGAATAAGTTGTTAAATCTTTACGAAAAACATATATCATTATAGGATTGGTGTTTTTTTCCATATTTTTCAAATTTACCTGTATAGATATTATATCATTATTATTTTTCATGGTATTGTTTTCTTTAATTGTTGTTTTTTCAGACAGCCAAGAAGAAAGTTAAAAGGCGTCTGATCTTCAATTCTTCAGACTACAAGCAAAAGAAAAGAAAACGGGGCCGCTCCACCCCAGAGATAAGCTTGCAAAACCCTGAACAGGCAGTAGAAGAAGGCAATGAGACTGAATGTACCTTACAAACCATCACAGAACCTGACGCCCAAAGAGTGGAAAATGAGGTCACTCCAGAGAAGAACAGTGGACACCCTGATGCAGATGACAAGGAGGTACTAATAATATTATTAAACCAGGTTTCTATCCTTTTGATTTCATATACTGGTACCCAAGGTTGAAAGCTGACCCCTTGAATGAAAGGCGGAAATGTTATCCCATGTGTCACACCTGGGGGTGGGTACTCCTCATAATTTTTGAAAGGGTTCTGAAATCCTTAAGTCCTATTGAGTCCAAAATATATTACTATATATTTTACCCTATTTCAGTCCTGTATCTCAAAAACCCTACCCTGTTCCAGACCAAGTACCACAATTTAAGCAATCTATTACCCTATATTATTTTCAGACTAAAAGGGACAAAATCTGTACCCAGTATGTTAGACTAAAATGCTTAAAAATGATACCCTTTGGGGTGGCACATATCCATTGCCTCATAGCGGCCTGCTCAGATCTAGTTCTGGTTGGCCAAAATATGGGAGTAACCACACTTGGGGTGCCATACTAGGTAGTCTCCAGTTTGCTTGTGTTTTTACAGGTGCTTTATACCTTCTTCCCTGGCGAACTTGTGTGGGGCAAGTTGAAAGGGTATGACTGGTGGCCTGGGTGCATAATTTCTTGGGCTGAGTCATGTAGAGGCCCCCCTAGTGAAGGAAACCAGTGGATCAAATGGTTTGGTGACAATAAATTATCCCAGGTATGTATATATACCCACATTAACTTTTCTTGTGTTACATTTGATACATAGGAGGTTTCCCATCATTACACAGACAGGGTATAGATTTTGTATTTGATCTGGGTTCTATTGGTATGGGATGAATTTTGGAAGACAGGTATGGAAAAAGGTGTGGAAAATTGAAGATATAGATAGATAGATAGATTTGACACCTCCACTTACAATTCTGAGAAGTACTCTTGCCCTCTCCCCTCCCAGTCCTGTCTAGAAATAGAGAAATAGGTTTGACTTCACCCAATGCCTGCACGAGCTTTTCTGTCAGGAAGGGAATTTTCTTCTTTTCTTCTCCCAGCAGTCTTTGCTTACTGTTTCTTTGATTTGTTTGTCCTCACAGCTTTCTAGAGCATCTATTGTGCCTTTTGGAGACTTTCAAGCTAAGCACACCCCTTCCAAGATGCGTGGACTGTACAAGAAGGCAGTGTTTCTTGCACTGGAGGTATTTTTGTAAACTGCATATTTGTTCACTCCTGAGCTCCCAACACGAATATTCTTCCAACCATCCAAGAAGAAAATATACATTGCTTCATAGTGAGAATTGATGGTTCAATGACCTCTCATCTGAGTCACCATACATTATTTCCAACCATCTGATGTACAGAGTCCAAAGGGTAAAATTAAATTAAAACTTCCTTCTAACTTGTGCAAGAGACTGCGACCAGCTTGAACCGAAGCAAGAGATTACCTGCCACTTTCTCCCTACTGAACTACATATTGCTGACTACATTTTGTAAGGGAAAGTTTTCTTCTGATCACCGTTGATGAATGACTAATATGTTTTTGAAGTGGCTGTCAAAAGATCACTTGCCATTGTCTCCATAATAAACTTCATATTTCCAAGTATCGAGGAAGGAGACGTTTGCCTCTGATCACACTGTTATTATTTAGATGGCTGCTAAAAGGTGCCAGAAGTCTTTCAGTAAAGCTGACTTAGAACTGGTACCCCAAAGGACCAAAGGTAAACTCAAGCAATCACAGAAACAAACAGAGCAAGTGATGGCTAATAACGCGGGGCTTGGAGATACTGAGATGCTAACAGAGGAGGAGCTACATGAGCTGATGTTATGCTGGGCAATAAGTGATTTCCGACCCACAGGACCACAGGGCTTCATGCCCAAAAGGGATGGTAATGTCCATTTATTCCCCTGTACTTAACAAGAACATTTTCCTATTATGTTTTTAGACCAGCAGACGCGCGCGCGTGCGGACACGCACAAGCAGAAACAAACGAAGACGCGCGCACACGCGGAAGAGCATTTGGGTACGTGCACAATCACGCAGGCATGTGTAAGCAGAAAAAGTATACAACGCTCTCACTCTTGTGAGTACAGTAGATACAGAAAACCTAGTGTCGAGCTGGCAGTGTTACTTGCTTGCATAAGAAAGTCGCTTCTATTTTTCCCCGCATTCCAGGCGACGATGCTCTTCAGACATCTCCCGTGTCGTCAGACATGAAGGAGAACTCGGCAAACAAAACGGAACAAGAGCGCGCAAGGTTTGGTAAACCCGTGAATCAACCGAACCTGGCTCAGGGTGTCAAAGGTAAGGCTAGAAGCGTTTATTCCTTGACTGCTAAAGACGAATTAAACTCAGCCCAGAGAACTTCCAATTCCTGGACTGTCAAACGAAATCGTAAGAGGCGTGACCACTCAAATCTCAGTGAGCACACACTAATAGTACATTCTAATAGCGGTGCTCACGTCGTTGTTCAGTGAAAATTTGTTTTTCATTTATATGAAGTTTAGAGGAACATGAGACTACAAGAGGGGTGGTGTTCTTGGTCAAAGTCTGTTAGTGTGTAAGAGTCGTATGTTTTCTGCCTTCAGCTTTATTTGATGATGTTGCAGCCAGAAAAAGAGATATTGAAGGTACGTTGTTCTGATGGCATGCTTTGTCGGTAGTCACATTGATTATAAATTCAGAAATTGCACGACACGGAAAAATCTGCGTAGTGTCGCATTCCGCCTGTATACAAGATATGATTTTACAACGTTTTCCCCGAACGAAGTGAGGGAAATACTCACGACACTAATGCAGTAATATTATACCGCCTACTTGGGGACTCCAAGCCTGTCGCCATCTCGAAATTTAACGTTGTCTGTCAGTCAGTCTGTCTGTCTGGCGTACGACTTTAGGCGCGGTTACCCCGCTAACCAATAACAAAGGTCGGATCGATCACGTGTGCCCTGTTGTTTTACTCGGAATAACAAAGAGAAATTAGATTTGAACGAAGCAACAATATATCGTAGCTGCGTTCACGAAAATGGAAAACTTAACTGAAAAACTTGAAACACAACAGTCTCGCGAAGCTCGTCTTCAAATGAGAAAGGAACAGGCACGAGCAAGGCGAAATCATGAAACGAGCGAACAACAGCGCATGAATGCCGATCGAAAGCGACATGAACAGAAGCGGGTAACGCAGACAACTCCGCAAAGAGAACAGCGCTTGAACGCAAATCGGAAACTTCAGGAGAAAAAGCGGGCCGAAGAGAAGACTCCGCAAAGACAACAGCGCATGAATGCTGACCAAAAGCGACATGAACAGAAGCGGGTAACACAGACAACTCCGCAAAGGGAACATTGCTTGAAAGCAAATCGGGAGCTTCAGACGCCGTTTTGTGTTAAACTCAGATACTTATTTAGAAAGGACAAGCAACAAAGGTTAGTCAATGGAAATCGAACAATCACCGTGACAAATATATTCTATCCCGTATAGCTTGTAACTCGATCACTTCAAGAATGTATTAAAATCTGTATGCTGATCATTCTCCCTCGAAGTATTGTTTTACTACGCTTCTGTCGCTAGTTTCGGCTACCGTATTCGCTCAGAGCAATCGGAACTTGGAGTCTTGAATGATTTAGTCAGATGTCTTATTTTTCTGTAATCTGGCACGCGGTGATTGCAGCGAGAATTGTTCACAAGCCCTTAGAAGTATTACTGGGTCTGAAGCCCGTGTATAATTTGAAGTAAACTGTTCAAATTTTGCTTTGATTCTGGGAGAAATCTTGCTGTTTTGAGTGGGTTCACATACAAAACAATTCGAGCCTATTAAATATGCATGCCTGAGTCTGGTGCATGCAGTAGTAAAAACAAATCGCACAGGAAGCCTATTTAATTGTACTGCCTATGAATTCAAAATTGGAAAGTCAGTGTTCCTTTTTTCCCGTACTACGACGGCCGACCAACTTCAAACTTTGAGTATTAAATTTCGAGAACGTGCTTGGCAGACTGTTTGTGTGCCAAGCATTTGACGTGCCGACCGTGGGAAATACGTACTTCGTCACGCAATTGATTCTTTTTTCAACGCAAAAGTATAACACACACCATTCTTTTTCTCCTTCCTTTGCGTGTAGCACTTGAGTTCGAAGAAAAGATTGAGTCAACATTTCAGTAAAACAAAGGCTACTCTTGTTGGGAGTTACCAAAGTAAAAGTCCCATCAATGGCAGAGTGAGGGGGTATATGCGATTATCGTATTTCTAGTAAAATATGACTAAATGCGCGACTTGTAGAACTTGGGAACTGATGAATATTTTGAAACACTTTTGGCCCAAATGAACTTTCACGACTTAAAGGCATTTTTAATATCCAAACTTTCTCGTGAACAATCGTCCATGACATCCGCTAAACTGGGGTTCAAGATATTCACTGTCCGCAATTTTCATGTGTTTTTCTATTCTGCACTGATTTTTGCGGAATGCTCCGGGTGGGTCTGCGTTGTCTGTTGTTTTATTGAACATTCTGTGTGTGTATGAGTGAGTGAACGTCATGAACTGGTTATTGTGTGCCTTACAGATATCTGCCTTGCTTGTGGAGATCTGAGGATCGCGACCCAACACCCTCTGTTCCATGGAGGACTCTGCAAAGAATGCAAGGTAAAGTACACAGGAGCTGCATAATTTAATTATTGGTGCACTCGGCTTGTACCCTGGGTTCCAGACGCCCCCAGCCCTCCGCCGCCCGTGGTTTCGCCCCCAGCCCTACGCGGATGCACCGGACCTTCCGAAAGCGAGATACCTCTGGAACCCAGGGTACTCGGCTCGTCTACTTGACGCAAATTTCGTGGACTTGACTAACTTCTGTACTTATTCTTCAGCAAACTTTCTTGGAGTGCGCATACTTGTTTGACGAGGACGGCTCACAGGTATTGAATTTTACGTACGTCAGTATAATTACGGTCGCTATCGATTAAACACTGTCCGAATGTAACGGTCATTCTTGTCTTCTCAGATGTACTGTACCATCTGCGGAGACGGCAAGGAGGTATTCATGTGCGACAATACTGGCTGCTTCAGGTAAAATTAGATGAATTCATGCTTTCCTTGATTTTCGACAAACTCAATCTTGTCCACGTGGTTTGAGCCGTCTGTCCCCTTGCCTCGTTTTCAGGTCGTACTGCGGTCTTTGTATTGAGATGTTGTGCGGTGATGGAGCCGTCATGAAGGTAGGTCAGCAGTCTTTATTGAAAAACCACAAACCTACACCTATCGATTGTGCTGTGTTTTAACAGAAGCGTTTCTGGTTCCCAGATTGGCACTCTTGTCCAGTGGAAGTGCCACATGTGCACAGGGAAGACGGAGAGACTTCTAAAGCGGCGCAAGGACTGGCAGGAAAAGCTGCGGGAACTATTCATGAACGACCACGAAACTGAATTTGTGAGTACTCAAAATCTCTGTGTTTGTCAGTCAGTCGGTTCATCGGTTCGCCGTTTGGTCTGTATGTTCGTCAATCAGTCGGCTTAGCGGTGTATTTTCGTCAGTCAGTCGGCTCCACTGAACAAAGCCGATTCCTATCGCTTTGGGCTCGTGCTAAACGAGCGAGATTGATCTGAGCACGCGGCCGTGAAATCTTGCTGGGCTCGTCGTAGCATACGCTGATGAAGTTCTACGTTGCTTGAACTTTTGTCTGGAATTGTTGCCTGTGCCGCAGTTTGTTTTCAATTCCTCCGCGTAAAACCCGCGGGATTTCCGGGCCTTGCAAGCGTGTTGCACGTGATCTCCATCCTGCGGGATGTTTTTG
This sequence comes from Plumapathes pennacea, assembly GCA_964036295.1. Classification (NCBI taxonomy): domain Eukaryota; kingdom Metazoa; phylum Cnidaria; class Anthozoa; order Antipatharia; family Myriopathidae; genus Plumapathes; species Plumapathes pennacea. The sequence continues at coordinate 18,030,707 of OZ038464.1, read as the reverse complement.
TCTCTAAAACTGAAGGTGATGTTGTCGAGTTGTCCACCGAGGTCTGACGTCATGCGAAAATGTGCTCTATTGCAAATGGAGGGGTCGTTGTCCTCCACTCTTATCATGTCTCTTTGGCGGACATCAAGAGCTTTTGCCGGCGTAGGGTCTTCCTTTGTGATATTCTGAAACATAAAGTTGCTGTCTGAAGTCACTTGCACTTTACGGTTACCATATTTCTGACATGTAATTGCGACTTTCATCGGTGCAGAGATCGCACTTAGACTACTCAAGGCTGCAACTGCGCATGTGTTCGGAAATCCATCGTTGTTTCCCATCGAGCTCCCGGAAACCACCATAAAAGGTCCGGAGCTGCTGCGTCTTTTGCTCGATCTGATTCGTAAGATAATCGTGAAGGCCGTTCGGAAGTTCGGAAGCCTCCAAGAATACAAGAAAGGATTCAGACCGGAGTTGAGCGAAATAAGGAGAAACTGCATGTCACGCAGCCAGTGTATTGCGTTACAGCTGCAGCTCAGGCACAGATTCATGATATAAATCATAACACAAGAGGGAAGGTAACACATGAGGAATGCGACCAGTACAAGAAGAAACGCTTTAGTGACGCGCGCTTCTTTCTTCGCGTTGCGTCTTTGCCGGCTTAGTTCGCTTTTCCCGCCATAAAGTTGATCTGAAGTTGAAAACTGATGGTGTATTCTGCGATAAATCTGAAGGTACGACACAAGCAGAATCACCAATGTCAGTATAACTGCCGAGTTTGCAAACACGAAAGCGTACTTCATGTAACCAACATAAAAGTACAAAATACAAGGCATGGCCGTGGATAGGACCCATATCACTACAGACGCGCCGCCAGCGCGGGTCGAGTTGAGCCTGGTGCGATAGAAGTACGGGCGCGTGACGGCGATGTATCGGTCAACTGTAAGTGCTGCGAGACTGAGGAGAGAAGCAGTGCAAGAAATGAAGTAAGCCAGGTGGATAACTTCAACGCCAGCCAGAGAGCCGTCATTCAGCCCTTCACGGAGGTGAATAACCACTGATGTCGGTTCAACTAACAAGCCAACTACGAGGTCTGCGAAGGCGAGGTTGACCACAAAGAGGTTGAACGGCGTGCGGAGATTGTGCAGAGGATCTCTGTACACCGCTAAACAGACAAGAAAGTTCCCCGGGACGGTTATCAGGAACAAGACCAATGACACTGTGGCCGTCAGGAAAGACAAATGCGTCGGCGCCAAAACTCCAGAACAATTCACCTCAGCGATTGGCATCTTGATGCGTGTTTTCAGTAACTGTTCTCTTCAGTGAGCAAGCCTTTGCTGGTACACGTCTTCAATTACAGGCGGAGCGTCTTCTGTGACAATTCTCTACAGCGATTGTCATTTTTTAGCGTCCATCTTCATTTACAGTTTGCCTCCAACCGATTGATACTCCTGTGTTTAGCTGTGGACGAGTCTTGAAGTCAATACTTCAACTTGTTACCGCGTTCTTATGAAGACTAGTGCGACAAACTTACAACTGCTTTAAAATTTTGTCACTTCTACTCGATGTCGCAACCAGGTCTATGCGCAACACCAAAGAATGGTATAGTTGCAAGTTCAGGCGTCAACACCTGGAAAGTAATTGCGTCACAAACCCTAGATTAGGGTAACTGTACCCAAATATGGTGCCGCTAAATCGTGGAGTGACACATTAAGCTCTGTGTAAGCAACACGAACCTGAGCAAGGACACAGTCACTCTCGATGACACAAAGATTCGTCGCATTTCTAGTTGCGCTACTGTCTTATGTGATTGACCACGCCGACCCAAACTTGTCAGCCAAGATGCCCACTAGCTTTTTAACATCTTAGTTTAAACAGCTTTTGAAAGCTGTCATGTTTCAGCAATCTTACTTGCTCTGTAGTGTTTTCTCCAAGCGCGCTGTTCTGTGGCGTTTTATCGCAGACAGCTCGCGTTTGCTTTACTCATAAGTGCTGTCATTCCTAATCTTTCTTGGCGGTTCTTCTCATTTCCCGCGTGACGTCACCAGTGCGTCTGATTGGAGATTGCATCTGCGCTGGCCGAGTCACGTGGTTTCATTATTGTTCAGCTGTTCTGCGGTATTTTTTGTTTAACTTAATAGCAATTTTGTATACATTTAGTTCAAACAGTAAAAGTCACCATGTATTTTCTAGTTAGTTTTTTTTTTGTTTTGTTTTTTGTTTCAGTTTTTTTTTTTTTTTTTTTTTTGTACACTTCAGCGTTTAGCGTCTGAACCTTAATATTCGTTAGCTCCTGGGCCCACTGTTATTTAAGAAACAACAAAGACACAGGAAATTGTACAGAACTCTTGACAATTGAACAAGACAAGATGTCAACCGACTTTGCACTTTGCTGTTTCAATTTGTTTTTTTATTGTTTATACATCTCCGGTGAGTTTCATTATCAGGGCCGTAATAAAAAAACCAAACTCATTTTGCATTTTTTTTTTTTTTTCATTTCCTCGCTAAGACTTGCAGTTTTGTTTTAAAAGAGTCACCGCGAGTTCACGTAATAGTCTTGATAATGTGACATAATGGCACAATCATGATCACATTGTTGTGAAATTTGTTCGGTGAAACTCTTATCTTTTGTTTTTTATCTTCTGCTTTCCGATTCCAAATGGAAGTTGCGTTTAATGCGATGAAAACCCGGATCAAATCTCTCAGCAAACCGGAAAACTGAACGCACATGGTTAGATGTGTTGTGTCAATCTTTGTCCCCAGGCTCCCAGATCGGTTTATCCTCCAATTTCACCCGAAGACCGCAAACCAATTAGAGTGCTGGCTCTGTTTGATGGAATAGCGACAGGTTAGTGTCCAGCTCACACAAGGCAGGTTAGCGCCCGGCTGCTCCACAAATGAAACAACAAACTGTATCTACTGTTTCTCATCAAATTGTTATTGTAAGTGGTTGATGTTGTTGTCGATGGTACCATCGTAATAACATGCATACAATAATTTCTGCATTCTGATTGGTTGAGCGCACGTCAATTTATCCCAAACAGTGCAAAAAATGTGAAATTAAGAGTGCAGAAATGTGAAATTAAAAATTCCCGATAACTAGCGCGCGTATTTGCGAAGCCAAACAAAACAAAAGGGCGTGTTTTCATTCCTCAGGACGATTCCGGTTCTGTTTGCGAGAAAACAAAGTTCTTGAGAGACACTTGTGAATTGTAACGAAATTGAAAATATTTGCGCGACGTAAATTATTATATGCACGATGTCATGTAAAAACATTTTACAAAGCCGTCTAAACTCACAAACAACGCCTTCCGGTCAAAACAGGCTCCTGTTTCATTTGACCACAAACCTAAAGTCGGTGCACGGCTCATATTCAGCCCCCTGCCGATTTTGGAATAAATAAGCACTCCCAAATTTTTCAAAGACCACAAATTGCACTCGCGCGTGATCTTTGGAAATTTACTCGTGCTAATTTATTCAAAATTGCACTCGAAATCATGCGATTACCTATACAAATCGAAGTTTATGTAGTCAGTACAGTACAATACAATACTTTATTTAACGTGGAAAGTACTCTTAGCCACAAGCTAGTTTTCAGGTACTCCACAACGAAAATCAGTAAATAACTTATCCTAATAACTATATACTATTAAAAAGAAATAGATAAAAATGCCTGCTGCGTGCAAGGGTCAATGTTGATTGTGTTAATGTTGCCGTTACATTGCTATTTTAAGTGTTGCTTTTGTGCTTATTGGAGTGGTATATGCTCCCCGTTTTTTTTTATGATATTGTAGGTTTACAAGCGCTGAAGGAGCTTGGAATACAAGTGGAAGTTTACTTTGCTGCTGAAATTGACGAACAAGCGATGCAGGTTAGACTTAATTTAGGTTTTACTTTCATCCTTATGCCGGTGTCCTTGTGTTTGTGTAGCCCGTTTTCACTAACGCATAGAGCCGTTTTCGGATGACTGTCGAAAGTAATCATGTCATAGCTTTGGTTTTGCGTTTGCTACGCTTTTGATTGGTCCACACGAGTTTGTCAGCTTGCTCAGCCAATCAGAAACAAAACCAAAACCAAAACCAAAACCAAAACCAAAACCAAAACCAAACACTTCTCACGCAAGCGATGGCATGTACTCGCATTGCTGATTGGAAAGTAAAACCAAATGCAAGACCAAACGCGAATTACTTTGGCTTTCGATTGGCTGAGCTGATTGGTGGTGTGATTACTTTGATTTTGGTTGTCGACAGTCATCCGAGAACCGCTCTATCTCTTTACAATTGCGTTTTATACTTGCGTACCCTGGTTCCAGAGGTTCCTCGCTTGCCAATGAAGAGCGGCGAAGGCTCGGCAGAGAGCGGCAAAGGAGAACGGTGGCGAAGGAACCTCTGGGCGCGCGAGGTAGCAACCTCACTTCCATGCCAGTTCGATCGCCATTGTGTTTGTCAAACATTAACCAATCAGCGACGACGTTGAGCTGAAGTCATGAAAGTAAGGTTGCTACCTCGCGCGCCCAGAGGTCCTTTCCGCTCGCTTCGTCATTCTAGTCGGAAGACTCTTGAAGAAGTAATATAACTCTGGAACAAGGGTAATCCTTGCGTCGCTTCTGAGAACTGTGATCGAGGAGGCAGCACTGTTGTGACAGTCCATGATAACTGACGTGTTTACTTGCCATATACTATTTTTTTCGCGAATTCTAGGGATAATTTGTGCTACTTTGTGCCTTGCAAGTGAACCGATGTATCATTTGTTTGTGGGTAGGTTGCCAAGGTTCATCACGGAGACACTATTCAGCACTTGGGAGATGTACAGCAGATCACTGAGCAACAGGTAAACAGAATCAGTTTTAAACTCGGCTCGCTCTAGTTCAGAGTTTAGCCTGCGAATACAGCCGCCTCACGTCGGACAGATTTTTTAGCTCAAACAGTTGCCCGACGTAAGGCAGCTGTATTCGCAAGCTATTGTTGGCAGAGTTTTGTTGGAGGAGGAGGAGCACGGAAGACGAAGAAGAGGAACAGGAGCACGGGTGAAGAAGAGGAGACCGGAAGAGCACTTAAGAGGAGAGGAGGAGGAGCATGGGCGAAGAAGAGGAGACCGGAGGGGCACGGAAGAGGAGAGGAAGACGAGAAGGAGAGGAGAACGGAGGAAGAGTTTTTAAGATTGGTGCCCACGAAGTATATGATATATTTTATATCAGTCTCACCGAAATGTGTGCCGAAGGAGGAGTACGGATGAGGATGAGCACGGAGGAAGAGTTTTTAAGATCGGTGCCCACGAAGTATATGATATACTTTATATCAGTCTCACCGAAATGTGTGCCGGAGGAGGAGGAAGAGTTTTCTGATCTTATCTGATGTTTCACTGTGGATAAATGAAATTGCTGTCAGTGTTACTTGCCCCAATTTTTCTCGCAACAGATTCAAGAACTTGGTCCATTCGATCTGGTGATCGGTGGAAGTCCGTGTAACGACCTGTCTATCGCGAACCCGATCAGACGAGGGATATTCGGTAGGTTTATCCCCACTCCTACCCCTGTCCGGGCACTTTTGTTCATATCCAAAAATTTAACACTTTTCTAAGTTGTTGTTGTTGTTGTTGTTGTTGTTTACATCCCAGAGGGCAGCGGTCGTCTTTTCTTTGAATTTTTCCGTCTTCTGTTGTACGCTCGTCCCAAGTCTTTTTCGGATAGACCTTTTTTCTGGCTCTTCGAAAACGTGGTTGGAATGAGGGCCATCGATAAGAGGACTATCTCCCGCTTCCTTCAGGTAAGCCTTACGCTTATTGCATCGTAATTTCCTCGTGCCCGAGATCCTGCAAGAGTCAATATCGTACCCAGGCTTCTTGTTGCTGTGTTGGGTGTGTGACTTTATCTTACGTCACGTTACAGTAAATGGTGACGTCATGAAGGAATCCTTTTGCCGTCAAACCAATTATGTTTATGACAGAGAGAACTGAAAAGACGAAGGACACGCATTCATTCACGCACACCCACTCACACACACACGCGCGCACGTAAGGGTCACGAAAAAGCAACAAAGAATCCGGCGTGTTTTTTTTTCTCTCTTGCAGTGCAACCCAGTCGTCGTAGACGCTAAGGACATGTCTCCTGCCCACAGAGCTCGCTACTTCTGGGGAAATGCGCCAGGAATGAACAGGTCGGTTCTTATTTCGTTTTTCTTTTTGGGTGTGTGTGTGTGTGTGTGTGTGTGTGTGTGTGTGTGTGTGTGTGTGTGTTATTGTTGGTAATGCTGTTTTTGTCATTCTTGTTGATGCCCTCACGATTCTGGCACAGCGGGAGTTCTGTACGGAGATAACGCTGTACTTTTCCTTTAGGGTCGCCATGCCGTTACCGGGAGACAAACTCACACTTCAAGAATGCCTGGAACCGAACTGCGGCAGGAATGCACGAGTAAGGTTCCCTACACGCACACGAACACGAACACGCGTACACGCACGCGGGGGCCCATCCCTTCCTTAGGACCCGTTTGCGTTAGACTGAACTGACTGTACATTTTGGGAGCTCCAAAGCAAGATGACGGCTTCTCCGACGTTTGGTAGTAATGGCAACATTATACTAGAAATACGATAATCGCAGATACCCCCTCGCTCTGCCATTGATTGGACTTTTACTTTCGTACTGCTCAACAAGGGCAGCCTTTGTTTAACCGAAATGTTGACGCAATCTTTTCTTCGAAGTCAAGTGCTACACGCAAAGGAAGGAGAGAATGGTGTGTTATACTTTTGCGTTGAAAAAAGTGTCGATTGCCTGACGCCGTACGTATTTCCCACGGTCGGCACGTCAAATTAATTCATACAGTCTGCCAAGCACGTTCTCAAAACTTAATACTTAGGCCCTGTTTACATGGAGGGAGGGTAACCCTCCAAGAAGGGTTAGAAGATAGCCCCCCTTTACATGCCAAGCGTTATCCCTAGGGTTATCTTGCCAAGAGTCTGAAAGGAATCGTGCGGTCGTGAAATTTGAGATAGTAACCTGGCACCGCTAAACTTAGCCCCCCCTGGGAGGGTAACCCTCCCTCGAGTGTTTACATGGCCAAAAGTTGTCCCTACTGGGAGGGTAACCCTAGCAAGAAGATAGGGTAACCCTCCTCCTAGGGTGACCCTACCGATCATGTAAACGGAACAAGGAATTTCAATAGAGAGGGTAGGGTGTCCCTCCTTCCATGTAAACAGGGCCTTAAATTTTGAAGTTTAATAGTCGACAAAACTGCAAGGCCACACGTGATTGATCCGGCCTTTGTTATTGGTTAAGCAGCGATAGGAACTGGGGACGAGGTCGCACGCCAGACAGGCAGACTGACTGACAGACGAACATTAAATTTCGAGATGGCGACAAGCTTGGAGTCTCCGAATGATGCGATACTACTGCATTAGCGTTGTGATTATTTCCCTCGCTTCGCTCGGGGATCAGCTTCGACTTTCACAAGCGCGAACAAATTGTGAATTTCCTCTCTGTTTTCTCTGTAACTGTTATAGGACTCGCTTGTGTTGCTTGTTTTAGGGGAAAATAAGCGACCTTTTTGTTATATCCATTGCAGTTTAACAAAGTTCAAACCATCACGACAAACGCCAACTCCATGAGACAAACCAAGAAAGGCTTGTTGCCTGTAGAGGTTTCTGGGAACAGTGGCCAGGACAAAGAAGACGTTTTGTGGTGTACAGAGATGGAGAGGTAAAGTGTAGACAGACAGACGGACGGACACGATAGAATGCTAGTCCCTGTAAGACCTAGTTTTTGTTTGTGCAGACGTGAAGGTGAAACGCAAGATGTTTCAGTGAAAAGGTTCATGTGAATAAGTCGAACACCGTAAAGGCCCTGTTACACCGTGCAATTTTCTCAGCAACTTGTCTCGCAACGGCGTTGCGAGACAAGTTGCTGAAGAATTGCACAGTGTAACAGGACTTGTGTTGCAATTTTTTTGTTGCGCGCAACGTTGCACGAAGTAGAACTCAGTTCTACTTTTCGCAACGCGTTGCAGCAACTTGCAACGCCATTGCACAGTGTAACATCCTTCCAGCAACTTGTCTCGCAACTTTTGCCTTGGCGCGATCAAGCGCGCATGTGCACTTATTTATAATTATTCAAATTCCGCCGTGTTGAAGTCTGGAATTTGCAGCGCGCCGATCACAATTTTTCCCAAACTTTCCTCGACATCAAACGTTGCAGGTTGCTGAAATCGCGTTGCACAGTGTAACACCCCACCCCCGCAACTGTAACAATACTTTTTCAACCGTTGCGAAACAAGTTGCTGAGAAAATTGCACAGTGTAACAGCGCCTTAAAGAATGACGATTCGAACGTCAACCGTCAATAGTTTCGTCAGCTTTTTGTTCTAACGCTCACGACGTCAGTTAACCCTTTACTGCGTCCCAGGACGGCGCATCCAGAACAGTTTCCCTGGTTATTATCATGTCTACGTTATCATAGTTGTTGGTATCCGTATTCAGACTAAGAGATCCTTAACGTACTGACCGTCAGAGAAAACCGCAGAAGCAAACAAAACAAACAGGGAGGCAGAGATGAAAACATGGAGGAAAGCAGTCCATGATTGGCTAATATCAGTCTCATTTCCCGACAGGCTGTTCGGGTTCCCAAGTCACTACACGGACGTGAACAACATGGGTCGAACTCAACGCCAACGGTTGCTAGGCAGCGCTTGGAGTGTACCTGTCATCAGACACTTGCTGTCGCCGCTCAAGGATTACTTCAAATGTAGCGCGTGATGACGTCACTTAGCGCCATCGGGCGGGTTACGTGAAACTTTTTTAGGGCTGATTTTTTAAGAGACCCTCTCACCGTAGATGCTTTGCGCGCTCAGTGACTGACGGCGGCCATTTTCGTATCATACGAAAATGGCGGATTCTCATGTTTTTCTACGTTTTATCGCGTAATAAATCAGCACAAACTCAGAAAGTGTATTTAATACGGCAAGCAGCGACAGTCAGATTGATCAGTCATAACGTGGGCGCCTAAGGAAAGTCGAGCTCCGGATATAAATATGGGCATGGGCGCGCAAAGCATCTACGGTGAGAGTGGTAGAGCATGGGCATCATCATTATCATCATAATCATCATCATCATCATCATCGTCATCGTCATCGTCATCGTCATCATCATCATCATCATCATCATCATCATCATCGTCATCGTCATCGTCATCGTCATCGTCATCGTCATCGTCATCGTCATCGTCATCGTCATCATCATCATCATCATCATCATCATCATCATCATCATCATCGTCATCATCATCATCGTCATCATCATCATCATCACCATTGTCATCATCACTACCATTGTCATCATCATCGTCATCATCACCATCTTTGCCATCACCATCTTTATCATCATCAGTGTAATCATCGTTATCATCACTATTATCATCATCATCACCATCACCATCTTTATCACCATCTTTGTCATTACCATCATCATCACGATCGTCATGATCGCCATCGCGATTAAAACCAACATCTACTACATTTCTTTCACCCATTCATATATATGATGGGCATTATTGGGCAACATCTACATATGTTATACATATAAAATTATGTTTATGTGTGTATATATTCGTGTTGCCCTCATTACGTTTGTCATATAAAGTGTCAAGTAGTATCAGCCACGGTTTTAGTTTTGGTATAGTTACTTTTAGGTATTGATCTTATTTTGTTCTCATTTGGTAATGTGTCAATTATTTTCCCCAAAGTATGCTTGCATGCCGTGCATGAATTTGAAAGTTTGGATAGTTAGTTTTTGTCATGTTTTATTGTGTCAATTAGTTGATTATTTTTCTAAAGAAACATGTTTACATAGCGTTACTTTGGAATTTGCACGAATTTGAAAATTTGCTAGTTACTTTTAGGTAGTGATTGTTTTTTTAGTTCGGTTTTGTATCACTTCACATTTCTGTGTCACAGCATTACTTTCCAATTTGTGTGAATTTGAAAATTTTATTTATTTTTATGTTATATGGTGTAATTTTATCCCTTGTATACCGTATTTATTGTATTTAAATTTTAATTGTTGGGGTATATGGCGTTTTTGAAAAGGTATACAAGCTATTGACCAAAAAAAAGTCTAAAGTCGATATTTCGTTTTGGTGTTTGTGAGTATTGTTGAAACAGATTTTTTTTTTTCGGTTATTCAAGGCCCGATGAAGCTAATCCAGGATTATACAAATTTATTCTGCCAATCGCTTGAGAATTGCGAAGTTTGTAGTCAAAGATCAGCCAAATGGCTCAGTTGTTTTAGCGCAAAACGTATCAAGGAAGTCGAGTTTTGGGCAAGCCTAGTCCCGTTTGCAAACTTGGATTTAATAATCGGATTAGCGTAATTAATCGGGCTTTGAACAACTTGGCATTGAGCCAGGATGGTCAGGTTGCTTCAAGCCCGAAATTCTTTCCTTCAAATTCTTGTGGCCAAGGACTGCAAGGTGTTTCTCTAGTTTTGCTTGTGTTTTCAAAAACAAACTAACGAATTTCTAGCTCAGGGACGTTCTTATCGAGGACGTTGAGTTGTGAGCCAAATCTCCCCGTTTTCAGACTCGACTGAACTACCAGTGACAAAACGTTTGGATCTAGTTCAGGATTAGCCAAATCGATCATGCTTTAAACAACTGGGCACATAATTAGTTTGTTAAATTAGTCGTAACGATCGCAATCAATCAGCGCCCGTATTTCATTGTGTTCATCTTGAGTTTCGATCCAAAGCTGTGAAATTCACGACAAACCATATGCCTTTTTATCGCGATTGATGTAAATTTCCGGTGAAGAACTCCGTAAAGATTACCTAAGACTGAATGTTACTTAGTAATGTTAAATAATTAATATGAATGTTTGAGAATGTTAGATAACCTTAGATAATGTTTTATTTAAGAATTTTATGATTTAGATTAAATAGTAAAGGTCGGAAAATCAGTGCTTGTACTCGCACTCGAGCATGCTGTCGTGCGTGGATCGGGCGCGCGAGCTTGACTCGGGTTGCATTGGAACGTTTCGGTTCTGGCCGATTCAGTCAAACTTTGTGTATAAAAGCTACGAAGCCAGAATGGAGAACTTAGTGAAGGAAGGAGAGAGAAATATGAATCTATTCCTTGGAACTCACGAAACACCAGACCAATTCCACAGGGTGGATCATGTGCGTGAACCTCCAACCCGACTTTGACAAAGTCATTTTATCCCCTCTCATGTGAAGTCAAGAGCACACAGTAAAGTAGCGTTTTCATACGTCATCTTATTTCTGTCCCCCGAGATACGTAAACACGCGCTCAATTCTCCCGCCTGAGAATTTTCGGGTTCGTGACGTCACCAGATATGTTGTCACGTGATCATGGTTTGCTCTGTTCGGAGTTTGTGAAAATGCCTTCAAAGTTTATCGCCGATAAATGCGATCTTTGTGTTAAACCCATCGTGTGAAGCAGGTCTGAGGTAAGAATACAGCTGAAAAGGTGAGATTTCGGCAAACCATTGTCTTTATTTTGTGAATATTGTTCTTGCTGAAGTGCTTGACGTCGAACTGTGTTTACACTTTTTCTGGGTGGTGTGCTGGTATTTGAATCAGCCGTTGAAGGCCACGTCTCTGCTTGTTTTTAAACAATTAAAACATTAATTATCACTTGTCCGTCCTGCAATTACCGACTCACGGTTCAGCTATCACTGCAGGACAGCTGAGCGCACAACCAATTAACATAATTAGAGTGAACTTGTAAATCATCACAGCTATAACAGCAACACGAGGTGTGGTCATGCAACAAAGGCAGTTTTTAAGCAAGCTATGTTGGATAAAATTTGGGTTATAAAGTTAACCTTTTCACTGCCAAAGGAGAATTAATGACTCACCCCAGACGATGTCAAACTGAAACTCGGACCAAGTATTTATGACAACTCATCGCATGCAGTATGAATAAAGCGTTGATCTCTTCCACCTTCCCCCTCCCCCCGACCTCGGGGACTTTTCATGCGTGGATCCCCACCCCAAAGGCAAGGACAACAGGCAATTGTACTCGATCTCCCACTCTTTTCCTATTATTTATCTTCTTACGATTCTCCTGCAAATTTCTCATCCTCGGGGCAACCAGGTCTGACAAGTCCCCAGGGTTGCTGGGGGAGAGGGGTGGATCCACTGATCAGAAGACACAAATACATTATAGGCAGTTTATTTGCCTTGATTACCCATCATGCAACAAATCCATGAAGGGGTCTTTTTTCTAAAGAATATGAGTGATTTAATAAGAATATTTTATAGCTTGATCAGCTTTCATCAAATGCCAAATTCTCCCAACTGTGATATATATGTATATCTGAAGGGACACTGAAGGAGAAAATTGAAGTTGATCAAAGTGAGGTTAGTTGAAGCACGTTCCTCCTTCCCCATTTTAGCTTGATCTATATACACATTAACCATGAGTGAGTCCAAGGCCTTCAGTGATCAAGAAAAGCGTTGGTTGGTAGCTGGTGTCACAATGTACAAGATATTGGCACCAGGCTTGCGTGAGTTTGTGAAACAAGGAGTGGAAAGTTTCTTTGCCCGACTTGATTCCACACACCATCTACAAACACTAACCCACGAGCAAGCCGCCACAGCTGCAGTCTTCAAAAATATGAAATTCCAAAACATTAACAACAATGCTGAGCATGGCAAGGAGAAAAACCTGTACAGCTACAAGATCAGTTCTGCTGTGGACCTGGCCAGGGTTCACTTACCGGATTATTTGACTAGTTTCACAGACTTTGATGAGTCACTAGACTTGAGTGCGATTCTGCGCCTCCTCGCCGTGTCCAGCCCTCCAATATTCACTTCAAAGCCACCATCAGGGTCTATTCAGGTTGTGGTAGAAGACATGCGAAAGGAGGTGAAGAATAGATGGGGGAACTGTGTCATGAAAGATTGGAACAAATCATTTCTTGAGCAGTGCTTTGTAAAAATGGAAGCTGTGGTAAAATGCCTTGGACTACCGAAGGTGAAGAAGAATGAGCTGATAGAAAAACTCCAGGACTGGAGAAAAAAGGGTGAGTTTAAGAATGTATTACTCAAAACTAGACAATAAAAATATTGATTCTCCTTTTGTCAGTGACATCAAAAGGCGCAGAAGACAAAGCTTAATCCTTTCACTCCCAAGCTCAAAATACAGATTCTCCCAACCTTTTAAAAAGAAAATTTATGAGTGATGTAGTGAGAATTGATAGTTCAATCAGATTTCATGTGAGCAAGTTATCAAAAGCCAAGCTCTCAATACCGTGTAATATATTTCTGGTGAGAAACTGAAGAAGAAAATTGAAGTTGGTCACTCTTGGAAGTGAAAGGGTTAACATAACACTGCTTGTCCTCTCTTTTATATACAAGTATGGTTTATTGTACAAATACACAATAGCAAATTCTTTTCTGCCTCAGGTAACAAACTGTGCACTCCAGGAGAAGTCACAGAGCAGCGCATGGTACAGTTTATGGAACACCAGTTGATCTTCTTCAGCACGCAGGAGGGTAATGTTCTGGAGCAGGAATCACCAGAGGCCTACAGTAAACTGAAGTCACTGGAGGAGAAGGTGAAAGCATCGAAAGAAGCCCATGCTGATAGTGAAGAAAGAGAAAAGAAGAAAGAGCTAAGACGGAGGCAATCATCCTGTTTCAAACTGAAGTTGGATGATGTCTCCTCCTGAGTCATAGTTACTGGCCTTTTACTCCCAAGATCAGAATCCAAACTCTCCTAACCATTTATTAAGAAAATGTATGTTTGACGTAGTGAGAATTTTGATACTTTGATAGGGTTTCAGGGCAACCTCAACTGTTTTATGTATCTCTGATGGGAGAATTGTAGAAGACACTGTCATTAGTCACTGTTATTGGTGGTAGGAGCAATAGAGGACATTATCTCTTCAAGGCATCTGGCAGAACATACTTTATTACCTAAAATATAGTACAGCCCATTCAATACTGCTCTAAATATTTTCACCTGTGCTGTATCAAATTAAGCACAAAGCCACCAACAGGTTATTATATTTACATATTTCAAAAAGTACACCAGGAGATCAACTTTCAATATAACTAACAAATCCCTCCCATTAACAGCTGAAGTTCTGATTATCAAGAAATTATCAAATATCTTAGAGTTCTCTAAAACTGTGTGGTGTAGTTGTAATCTTCAAATGAGACTGAACAAAAAATTGAAATCCTTCAGGACTGAAAGAATTACTGACAGTAACTCCCCAAAACCAGCATGAATTGTTGCTTTAAAAATTGATTTCCTACACAAGGTATCCTCAAAATTATGTAAAATGCAGCATATCTGTATAAAAGCACTAAGCAAAAATATTTATATTTTGATCCTTCTGCCAAAAACATTCATAAAGACATGAAACTTGCTTTGCATCACCTACTTAACTATATGCATGGAACTTCTAGGAGCTGATATCAAATAATGTTGCCTACGTGCAGTCTGAGTCCCTTTTATTTCTTTAACGCAACTATTTATGTAAAATTGTCTATCAGAGTATTCTTTTCTTCAATTTTTGTATAATTATTATTTCCTTAAAAAAAGTGATCTTGAATAATCATCATACAGTAAAACAAGTTGCCCTATCACCCAACCTAAAATAATCGCTGCCAGCTATCAACAAGGTATCAGTACTTTGTTAAACTGCATCAGGACTGTTAGAATTTGTTGTACCCCCAGTGTCCACATCATTTTTATGGATTGTGACTGGGTCCTCATTTTCTTTTGGGTGAACAACATATTCATACTGCAATGCCACGGGGATAAATACAAGGAAATTCAAAAACATTAGACCCCCCAAGAGAAAAAAGAAAAATTCCAGATGTCCATTATTTAGATCATTTGTCTTGTACCAGTCACCATTGCTAGCAGAGTTAACAATGTTTACCAGCACGCTAGCGAGGTAATTGCCAAGACCAGATGTGACCAGAAATATGCCCATGATGAGTCCTTGAAGACACTTTGGAGCCTGTGAATAGGCGAACTCGAGTCCTGGTGAAAAAAACAGACACAAGAAATTATTTTACAGGTTACACTGTGTTCCTTTTCTGTCAAAGTATATAATTTGCAGAATGTGATTAATGAATATTCCTTTTTGTCCATCAAAGTTAATCTAACATTATTCTAAAGTTTGTCTAGTGTGATTATTTGTACTCTTTTCTTCATCAAAGTTAGTCTAGTGTCATATTCCTTACTCTGTTGAAGTTTTCTTGTCCGATTATCTGGGTGAGTAGTTTTCAGAAAAACTGTTCTTTGACTGATGTTTCAACCACCTGAATGGCAGTCATGCAAATGATAGCATTTATATCTCTGGTTGATGTGACTCAAAATTTAGGATGTCTGTCTATTCTATTTTGGTCACAACCAATGTTTTTCATTTGTACTACAGTTATGTAGAAATTTGTGAAAAAAAAAAAGGGGGGGGGGGGGGGGGGGTTGGTTTGACTCCCAACACCAAAAAAAAAAATCATAATACGTGTCTCAATGCCAAAATAGGCCAACAGCACCTCTAAGCCAATAAAACTTGGATAGGATTGGAAATTCTAGGGCTCCTTTAAACATGGTCCCGCACTATAAAAGGCAAGCCTCGCCTCTTTGGAATTGAACTCAAAATGAATGTTTTTGTCAATGAAAATGTATGAGACAACAACAATTTGTTTTGTTTTGTTTTGTTTTGTTTTTTATTTTGTTTGTGTTTGTGTTTTTTTGTGGTATTCAGATATGCAGAAAAAGAAAGCAGCTTGGCCTGGCCAACAGCCTTTTATAGTGATATGGTCTCTGTCTAAGAACAGATATGTCAGATACCATTACCTGTAATGCTTGTGAATACCTCACTTGCCCCAATGAGTATAAACTGTGGTGCCTGGTACAATATGTTCATTTTGGAGACTTTTTTTGTTATGTTAAATGCTGTTTGGCTATGGTATGGTTTGAAATGTGCACTTTTCCGTTCCATTTCAATCACTCCAGCCACGCACACAGATGCCACAGCAAACAGCATACCAACTCCGATCCTCCTGAGTGGTGTAAAATGGACTCCACAGTGTCGAAGAGCAGGATAGACCAGCCGATCCATCAAAGGTATAAGAAGTAGAACACTCAGTGTGTCGAAAATTGATAATGAAGCAACTGGTAGTTGGAATTCCCCTCCAAATTTTATTGTCATGTATGTTCCTTGGATCAAGAAAGAATTCTGCATCTGAAAGCAAAAGCATAAACAATATTACCTAGAGGACTTGATCTAAGTACAGTCAAGCTTTTATCAAGCTGACACTAAAAGCTAACTTTGGGTGTGATCAAACACATTTTACATAACCATGCAAAGGCTGAATCTGATGTGAGTCTGAACTACACATTGGCAAATATATTGGCATTCTGTTGCCTTTTGTATCTCCCTTTAATTGCACTCTACTTCCCTCTGATTAGGGTTAGAGCTATAGCTATGTAAACAGGACACACTTCAGAGTCAGGCATGATATAATATTCTTTTGTCATTTCTGGAAGGGTGTGAAAAGTCCATTCAATACTGGTGAAAAAATAAAAAAACAAAAATACCCATTTGTCCTGTGCCACTTAATAAAGGTGTCCACTTAATACAAGGTTGCTTAATACAGGTTGGACTGCAGGTCCCCTAACTATCATACCAATCTTTCCTGAAGAAAATAATGTGTGAGTACTTAGCATTGTGAGAATATTATATTTTGACAAGCTTGAACCCAAGCAAGAGATCACTTAATTGCCTCAATTGTATTTGGAAGGAAAAGTTTGCCTGTAATCACTCTTGTAGTGCATACACACATGAGACATATTGAACAGCGAACCTGTGCATAGACTGTCCAGTACATGATAACCAAGAGAAAAATTGGCAGAATTCGAAGTAGGATCTTCACATCCTCCACCTGCAAAGAAGAAAAGCGTCCGCCAAATTCAGTCTTGGTGCGATCTAGCCAACTCTGCACTGGATTTTGTTGAGAGGAAGTTTTGTGCTTCCAAACCCCATGTAGGCCTTGCCATACAATCTTTACAGTGTCTGTTAAATGGCTGCCACTCGCAGGTTTGGTGATGTAACTGTTTCGCCCAAGAAGAAATATTACCACAGCAAGGAACATTGTACAGGCTGTTATGGCATAGCCATAAAAGAAAAAGTACTTTTGTTGCAAATATACAATGCCTGTAAAAGCAATGAATGAGCCAATGTTTATGAACCAGTAGAACCAGTTGAAGAACTTGGCAACCTCTTGGGGTCCAGCCCGGCTGACTTGGTCTGCTCCAAATGGGGAGACATTTGCTTTGATGCCTCCAGTTCCAATGGCAATGAAAAACAGAGCAATAATAAAGAACACTGTTTTGGAGGTGCCATCAAAGGGTAGATTGAACTTGTGAAACGAGACAGCTGCAAGTAACATGGTGCCCACAAGATACACTAAAGAACTGCCAAAGATAGTGTTGAAGCGTCCAGCATAGGAGTCTGCCAGCCAACCCCCAAAAACTGGGATGAAATAACAGGTACCTAGAGTACAAGAAAAACCCTTTCACTTGATCCTGTGCTTATGATTACAAATTCTTCCAACCATTTAAAGGAAAATGTATAAGTGAAGTAAATGAGAACTGATAGTTCAATCACCTTTTGCCTGAGAAGGCTACAGTAATGGTATGGTATGGTATAGTTTATCATGGTTTCAGGAAGAATGGGGTTAAAGACCCCTAATGGGGAGGGGGGGGGGGGAGGTGGAGTCTCTGCTCACTGTCTGAATATTTTGGGATTTAAAAATATATTCCAAGATTATTATCAGAAACAAACCTCACTGAAAACCTAATGGATAAGTTGTTCACAGTAAAAGAGATAGCGAGAATGGAGTACACTAACGTGACATCACATCAACATCAAATTTTAGGCAATCCACAAGTTATGAATAAGCCCAACCAACTACTCCCAGGAAAAACTGTAGAAATGTACAATACCTTGGAACACCAGGCTGGTAGTTGTGGGATATGGTGTAGGAAAATTAAGTGTATCTTGGCAAAATATCACAAGGTTGGCTGTTATGCCATAGAAAGTCAACCGCTCACACAGTTCTGTTAGTAAGATGCACAGTACAACTTGGAGTTTTACACCAGCCTGCCCTGGCAAGTGTTTTCTAGGTCGTTTCTCTTCAACATCAGTATCTGAGTGAAGCAATGGCCTCTCCATGTCGTCAGAGTAACTGTGGGGGCTGTGGGAGCTGGGATCTTCACTGCTGTAGTCTCCCATTGTGTTTGCCTGCCAAACAACAAATCTAATATTCCTAACTGTCACATGTGTATCAAATTAGACCCCCCCCCCTTCCAAAATGATAGTAACCCACTACTGGAGGGGGGGGGCATGATGTTGCTGCTTTGTTTGGAGTGTTGCCTTTCTGCAGTAATCTTATTAAATATTGTCAATGTTTTAAGGTCCCTTTGGCATCTTTAAATCTGGCAAGTTCCATCTACTTTTAGCCTAAAACATGGTTTTCTGAGGGACCATATTGCTTCACAGTAAGAACTTGATCTAATAAAAGAAGAACAAGAAAAGCTTTTCGAGAGATATAACAAATACATAAACATCACACCTCATTAACTGCGAAACTGAAGCAAGAGCTTCGATCCCTCTTGTTTTTACTTTGGGGCAAATATTTACAGGCCTAAAAGCCCAGTCTTGTCTTCTACGACTGCACTTCCGCCACGGCCTAAAATCGTACTACCTTTACAATCAGTCGATAGATATTAAACACTGCCTTTTGACAGAAGGCAATACAACAACATACGTTTGTGGCGTCTTTACCTCACAGGAAAAAAAGCGTCTAACCTCCGGACATCACAGTTGATTCACATGACAGGAAGAAAAAGCTGGATCGTCTCATGTGACTCAACGGGATGGTTACCAGCTCCCGCAGTCTGAATATATTATGTCAGCGGTCGCCCAACCGTATAAAATAACTAACTTACTTCTTTCTTCGTACACGCTATTTCACTCCGATGTGACGTTTATTTATCACTGCACTTCTGTCAGTTAGTTATTACTGTTGAGGGGCGACCGCTGACATAATTTAATCAGACTGCGGGAGGGGGTAACCATCCTTACGTGGGAATTCGCTTCCCGTCGCGCTCGAGCCGTCTGACATTTTACAACAGGTATAAATTCAATAAAGCCAAGCCTGTCGAGCATTTAACAAAGGCAACTGGTAGTCGAGTGAAGAGCAGGTAAGCATGGGCGAAAGTGGAACGATGAGATATTTTCTCGGGCGGTTTCAGTTAGCACACAATCTTCGGTCCCGTGATCGGCATCATCTCGCACAGCAAGATGACAAGGTGCGACAGTGCGCGTAATTTATGATTCCGTAAGTGCGCATGCTTACTGCAAAAAAAAATATTCGTGGTTAATCGTTTATACCCTTTAGTACTGAATCTTTTAGTGTAATCAAAGCAGCAAGGCAGCTGTAAGCTCGCGAATTTGTAAAAAGTACTTTTGCGGGAGTGGGTATTTAATAGAACTGGCTCAAGACCACATTGTAAAAATTGCTCAATTTTAGGTATGTCAAGTTCGCATCCGTTTCCGCGGGCCTCCACTTTTGCTGAACCGCGTATTCGCTAGTCTCAGTTTTGAAAACCCTCAGTTACGAGGTGGCAGAGGGTGAAAATTATAAAACTTAGACGCTCGAAATGGGAGAATTTATAATCCTTCACCGAGTCCAAATCTTTGAACCGGAAGGAGACCTTCCGGAGTCGCACTGAAAAAAGTCTATCAGTGACTTCATTACTCATGTCATGCACAGCTTATGTTCAACATGTACATATTCATCAGAGGCCATGATACTCCAGCCTGCGCTGCATTCAAGCTAAATACGTGCTTAAAGAAAACACGCCTTTCTTCTTTTGGCTGAGTTTCAAGTCGAATAGGTTTAAATGAAATCTGATCACTTGTTGACATTACTTGCGGTTTTGGTCAAATTCACTTTAGAATTCTTCTTCTCTCTGTTCTCTAAAGCATTTTTCATTGCTGGCGAAAACTATGTGAAGCAAAGCAAATATAATCAAACGATAGAAATGTTTCGACAAACTGAAGTCGCTTGATCGCGATCAGGGCTGTCAGTGGTAGGTATATGCCATATAGGTATAAGCCAAAGGGTATCGTTTTCAAGCATTTTTAGTCTGAAATATGGTATCGATTTTGCCTTTTTGGTCTGAAATAGGGTATCGATTTTGTCTTTTTGGTCTGGGATAGGTATGATTTTAACAGAAATATGTCGCCGCGGACATTGCACGGCAAATGGAAGAAAACACAGAGCGGAAATCGTTGCAAAAGAACAAAAAATCTCTGTGAAAATCTCTAGTATAATTTTATAGGGTATACATTTTGGAGTCAGGTCTGAAATAGGATACATTTTTGGAGTCAGGTCTGAAATAGGGTATAGAAAATCAGGTATTTTGGTCTGAAATAGGGTAAGGGTTTTCAGGACCGGGCGGCACACCTCCACCCGAAATTATAATGAGTGCCCCCCCCCCCCCCCCCCCGGGACGGCAAGTCTGTGTCATCGACTGATAAAATGACCAGATTTTGACGGCCGCTGTGATAAGTTTCCGCCAGTTTCTCAGAAAACAACTAAGTTATATGGCTTTGTTTCATCCAATAGAGTTTCTTTACTGTCCATTGCTAAGCTTGTGGACACCTTTAATCTCTGATTCAAGTTAGTTCGAATTCGTACAGCTGAAACCCCCTTATATGGCCCTTATCAGAAACCTAAACAAATAGTAGTTCCATATGTTTGCCGCTACATAAAACAAATTCTCTCCCAACAATTTGGGTGATCCAACGATAAATTGAAAGGCTGTTCCGACTCTGTGTTAAAATAGGGCCTCGTGTGGAACCGAGTGTTGCGTGAAAGGTTTCGCACTTGGCCTCGTTTTGAAAAAGAGTCAGCAGGGATCTTGGAAAGGCTCATTTTATAGCATATTTAATTTGAGCCGTTATTTCATTTTTACAATTTAACAGTCTCCGGTGAGAGACCGGAAAAGAAACTTTAAATTAATAAACTGTGTAATCAGTGAGCTGGGCTTTTCTCCGCGTCTTCGCTTTTAAGTGCCTGATATCCTTTATAGGAAGACGCTGTAATGTACTCGTACTTTGAAGCCAGAACTACAAACAGTATTAGATTTAGCATTGTCAAAACAGTCAGCAAAAAGAAAAAATTCTCCAACAGTCCTTGATTGAGATCTTGTGGGTACCACACTCCTCTCGATGCTACTTTTACAGCGGAAGTCAGACCGCTGGCCATGAAGCTGCCAATACCGTTCATGGTCAGATTCAGACCGACGACCACGCTCCGTAGGCTGGGAGGAGCCTGAGAATAGGCAAATTCATAACCTGTGGCCGCAAAAAAAAGTGGGTTTAGAGTGAGAAATAAGTGCACGCACACAAGGTGCGTTCTTTAGGGACTATTCCGTCTATTACTATTTCGGTGTATAAAATAAGAGAATATAGAATATCATTTCGCAAAAAAAACAAACTTCATGCTATTCTGAGAATCGCTGACGTGACAAAAAATGAGCCGAGACCAAAGTAGTCTGGGTACGGAACCCTCTCTGCGCAGGACCGCAGGTGCGCAAATTTTCCCGCCACGATTACCGGCCTGTATTCTTTTTGTTCCGAACTAACCACTATTCTTCACAATAGACAGAACACTATTCTGTTTATTCCGGAATCACATGGAATAGGTCACAAAAGAACTCAATTGCCGTCAATTCTCATTCCAGAATAGTCCAAAAAGAGCACGCTCTAAAAACATAAACATTAGTGGTTTAGTATTCACACAGTCAAATCGAATTGTTGAGGATATGAGTAGAGACATAGAGAGTACCAAAAACAGACGAAAGTAATAGTTTTTAACTCACTTGCTGCTAGAACCAAAGCTTCTGCGGCTCCCAACAAAACATACTGAGGAGTTTGATAAAACGCACTCATCGGCGAAGCATTAACAAACACGCCGAAAACTTTCTGACGAAAGAAACCAAGTTCATTAATAATTTCCTTCCTTTCCGTCTCCACCAGTCCACCCACCGCTACCGAGGCAGCCGTGAACAACAAGCCGACTCCAATCCGTCTGAGAGGCGTGCAATTGATTCCGAAGTAACGCAAGCTGGGTTGCACTACCCGGTCAATAAATGGAATGAAGACCATAACAGAGATGATTTGGATGATGCTGATCGAAGCTGCAGGCATCGTGAACGTACTGGATAACTTCAGCTTCATGTAAGAGCCTTGGATAGGGAAGGTCGTGATCACCTACAGGAGAGCGTAAAAAAATGTTTGTTAGTTTTGAATTGTGGTTTCTGTTGATGGAAAGAGAGCAAATTCCAAGCTTGAAATAGAGCATAAGGAAAGAGGACGTTTTCGAGCGGGGCTAATGCACGAGAGATTACGATAGGAGTTTGATAAACTGTCCGGTAGAGGTCGGGAAACCCGAGAAGCCGCTGATAATTGCACTGCATTCTGGTTCAGTTTCTCACAGTTCGAACACTAGAAATAGAGTCCGTTCAAATTTACTGGACTAGTCCAAAAGACAGAAAAGAAAAAAGAGACTTGAACACAGACACAAGACAGTCAGACGGCAGGCAGATGTATACAGAAGTGGAAACAAACGAGAGAAGGAGGGGAAACCACTTTATCCGTACCTGGCTAAATGTTGTCCCAAAAAGTGTAAACGTTAACAGAATCGGGAGAAGTCTGAGAAGAGACTTGACCTCATCAACTTGAACATCTGGGAACTCTCCCCCGGCGCTCAATTTAGCATTGTCTAAGCAATGTTCGTGTTTATTATTCGCTCCTCTGGTCTTCAGAGTCTTCTTAACACCATACCACGTGATTCGAATAGTGTCATTGAGCGCGCTCCCCCGAGGGGGGTGGACGAGGCAATGTTTTCTCCCACCGAGGAAGAAGAGAATGGCACCGAAAGCGCTGATTGGACCGACCAAGTAGGCAGAGAAAAACGAGACCTCTTGCTGTAAGTAGACGACCACCGTGTAGGCGAACAGCGTGGACGCTTGAATCAACCAGTAAAACCAGTTAAAGAACCTTGCTATTGTCTCCTCTCCTTCGTGTTCTATTTGATCCGCTCCAAGTGGCGAGACGTTCGACTTGATACCTCCGTTTCCTATAGCGACAAGAGTAAGCGCCGCGCACAGCACTCCCTCCTTGACAGATCGACTCGGTTCAAGACCTGGACCGTAATCATACGTCATAGCGGCCAGGAAACTGGTTCCGAGGTAAAAAAAGATCACGCTTCCTAATATGGTCTTGTAGCGGCCCAGGAACGTGTCCGCAATCCAGCCGCCCAACACGGGCGTGAAGAAAGATGCGCCTAAGGGAGATATAATGAGTTAAATGTGTAACTTTAGTGCTACAGTTTGTTTTTGTCTTGTGCGCATTCTCTCTGTCATACAATGTCAGTGTCAACATAGTTTCCACGCTCCCGCATTGTGTTTAAGAGAGCTGCCAAACGCAATGCGAAGGCCCTAAGTACGAACTTCTCGCTTGCTAATGTGCTAAGTAAAACGTGTGGAAGAGACTCAAACAATCTAAAAGACAATCAGTTATGGAGTGTTTCAAGTAGGGGAGTTGATTTGGTGTTGTATTTGATTTCAAATCAGCTCTCATGACACAACCCCCTTGGCCAAAGGAACTGCCAATCCGACTAAAGTCAAAGACTTGGGTTCAATTCAGTTGAGTATCATTTGGCCACACACCTTGGGTTAACTCTTTTTCGAGCTCAAATTTACTCCCAAGCCGATCCAAGTTTTTCACCGTTTGGCCACCCCAGCCCAGATCGACGCAAGTTGATTGTACCAGGTTTTGGAAATTGGATAGGTTTCTTACGACTTGTGTGAACCTGCGAGTCCGTGTTCATATTTTTCGACAAGCTTGGATCGACTTAGGAGTCTGAAAGATAGACGCATGTTGTGCACACTGGAACGCCATATTGGATGACGTCACATTGGATGAGTGTCCGGAGACAAGGGGCTTGCAGACTTACCATTCAGTGCTAACGTGACGGTAGTGGGGATGGGCGAGTGCAGATGAAGACCATTCTTCAAATAGAATACTAAGGTTGCTGTTACCCCAGCCATCCGCTGACTCATTTCGACACTCAAGACACAGAACAACAAGCAGAATTTGCCAGATAAACTTGCAGGAGGGCTGGGTCTGAGTGACGTATTGTTTGCTGCATCGGCGTCATCACCATCATCGTTCTCGTGTTCGTCGTCTGCGTCATGTTCGTAAGTGACGTCTTCTTCTCCGCTGTCTTTGCTGGATGAAAGACTCTCAATTTCCGAGAGATACTTCGGATCGGATGTGGCCATCACATAAAAGAGTGACCGAAACAAGCAAAGGAAAGCGGTGAAGTTACCGGCACACGATGAAGAAATTGCTTCTCTAGATTCTCCCAATCGGCCCTGAACAAAATGCACAAGTGGTGTTAAGAGAATTGATAGTGTGATCACCTGCCATTTTGTCCACACTGAATTGCATATTATATAGCTGTATGTGAGTTAAGAGAAGTTTTGAGTAATCACCGAGAGAGAAAACTGTGCGCCTACAGACAAAGGAACTCACAGACCACCTTCGGTACATTTGTCCGTCATTTTCTCTTAGAGGTGCAAACAATTAGTGAGATACATGGTAGGAAAGGTATTGGTGAAAGTGAACTGCTTTCAACACTTCCGGCTTACAATACAATTCCCCTTTACGATTCATGAAGCCAGGTGGTATGGGTGACATGAAGAGAATTCATATTTCGATACAGTTGAGCTGCTTACTGGGCAAATAATTAAGTGCTAAGATCTCTCTACCATTCATGAAGAGACAGTATGATTGACAAAGAGAGCCCACAGTTGGACCAGATGCCTAGCTTTATACACTCTATACTTTATTCACTATTCATTGCAGAATACATCACTGAGAAAAGTTTGCAAGCGATCAGGTGCTAAGCTCTCCAGACCCTACTTCATATCCCTTCCCAAATATTGTAAGGAGAACATATATGTTGCGAGTAGAGGAACGCATAAAAACCGCAACATCGTGGATTCATATCTACAGTAATTCAAAATATAAAACTGGAATTAATTTCAGTTATTTGTTCATACATTCGTATAGATTCCCACGAAGCAGTAGCATTGGTTGCCCAGTAATGATAAAACTAGTTGTGACTTTATCAGAAATATTTACTGACATAATTCCAGATTCGACAATAAGAATGTTGCTGCCCTCACACTTATTCAAATCAGCATGGAATTCTGAAATACTGTACATGCCGTGCTCACAACAACACTCTTGAATGGTGAAGCCGTCCGAATCTTGTGAAGGAAGGAAACAATACGAATGAAATATCATACGAACTGATTATCTTCCCAATAAATACGCACAGAAAATCGGGGCGACTTTCTGGTTTCTTTCATTGTGAC
This sequence comes from Plumapathes pennacea, assembly GCA_964036295.1. Lineage (NCBI taxonomy): Eukaryota > Metazoa > Cnidaria > Anthozoa > Antipatharia > Myriopathidae > Plumapathes > Plumapathes pennacea. The sequence goes on along the minus strand of OZ038464.1, from coordinate 18,005,246 downwards.
CAAAGTTTTGGCAAATCTGGCCTAAAATAGCGCGGTTTCTATTGTGTACACGGGAAGACGTTGGTACTGGTAGGCGCGTCGAAAAAACCGCCTTTAAAAGTACGAAAACTGAAACGAGACGATTAAATCTGATCACAGCCCGTTCTGTTGACTACTTAGTCAGTCAGTACACATTCTTAGTTTTTGGTCAGAACTTCTTCGTCCAGTTTCGTCCTGGCTGGTCGTTTACGCAACAAACGAATACAGAATATTGGAACCACAGCCATTATGCCATGTCGCACAAAAAAGGTTTAAACTTACCTAGTCCTCCATTCGTGTCTCGTCCTCTCAGACTGAACCCTGTTTACTCAGATGCATTTGCTTCAATTCGGTCGAATGAACATGACGTCCCCCTTTAAATAACAATAGCAGCAATACTACACTGAGCAGCTGAGCAGCGCGCAGCGAACCATGGCTGAACAACTGTGAACCCGTGCAAAATGCCAGCTAATTACGATCCTGGACAAACGTTTGGACAAAACTGCATTCCCCAACACGTGACTGGTTACTTATGGCGGCCAAAAACTTCTGCAAATTTTACCTCTTTTCCGTGTAAATAATTATTCACTCGACCTTAATTTATTCGTTTATCTGCTCAAAATCAAAAGCTCTTATTGAATACACCTTAAGTAACATTGTTCACGTCAATAAAAGGGTAGATCTAGTTGAAGCTTCAGGCTCCGGTTATTGAAGTATTTAAGCCTGAAAATAAGAAGCATTAGTTGTCTGCAATGACAGCTCTCAATTTATTTGGTGTGTTTTGAGCTTTTCCAAACTTCTTTTTTAGTGTTTGATCAAAACTATGCAGTTTGTTGACCAAAAGTTTGGTTACACCTGGACTAGTGTGTTAATCCAGCTTTGAGCAACCCAGTTTCGACTAGTAAGTTAAACTGCTTCATAACTTTAAGGCAATTTTCATTGGTGGTGTTTACATTGTCGCTGAGTGGGATTTATGATTTTGTTGTTGTCTTTTAATGACGGCGCTCTGCTTAAGATTAGTGGAAACAAAAACAGAACAATTCACAGGATAAATATCGGACCAAGTTTAGTAATTAATTGGACCAAGTGCTCTTACAAAATGTTATAAAAAAAAAAGAGCAAAATTTAAAATGATGACCCTTCACATGGTATTTTTGTCTTCTTATCATACTAGCTTGCTCTTTGCCACGAATTGTTTTATTATTGTCTTTTATCAGTGCTCAGCCGAGCAGCTCAGTGTACGACCTATAATAACGATCTACAGAGGTGTATGGCTTACTTATTGACTGTGCCCTGGTTATCAACAAACAAATGACTGCGCCATCTTGTTTATTTGTTCCTTTGCATTTATATCCCTAGTCACTTTCCTTGACCATCAAATATGAAACCTTGTAAATTCCCAGCCGATTTCTCGCTGATTTTCTTAAGCTAAGGTTTCTTTGTATAATTATCTGGCTTTCTGGGTGCAGGCGTCGTGAAAAACTCGCCCCAACGACGCGGCCAAAATTGGCATCGGCACCTATCGGTAAATCCGGAAGTTTTTGGGTTTGCCTCGCAGACACATCGAGTGTTAGTGCCTATCCGACCACACTCAATCGGCAGATTTTTCACCGGTTTACAAACAGAACTTTCTTCGTTCTTGGGTACGTCTACAATCAGTGAGCCCTCGTTATAATGCGGCGGCTTGCACTGTCTTTTGGAGCATGCGCGCTCCCATATTGGTAGAAGAGGACCCGTGCGACAATCGATTTTGCAATGCGCTTTCGTTGGATTTATCAAGTCACCTTTTCGACAAGTCCACGGCCGAGAAGGATCGCACTTACTACCATCATCCATTTCACAATGAGCGATAGCATTGAGAACTTTTACGATTACTTGAACTTTCGCTTTATAGTTTGCTTCTTCGCCAAATTGTAAGATGCATTTACGAAACTCGACGAAACAATAGCAAGGTCTGGCACTGAAGATTGTTCCTCGTTTTGTATTCCCTCCAGCACACGTAAGAACCCGATAACAGCACATATCGATATCATCTTTCGGTTTGATTTTTTCGACCCTCTCGATTTTTCCCAGCAGCGGCAATTCCATATAGCAATAATGCGTGCTTCTCCTCAATCGCTTAGCAACGTCCTTCGAGACGCACGTGTAGCCACTTCCTTCAGCTTCGTTACCCATAATCCATCCCTTGTTTTCGTCATACAACTCGACACAGAACTTTCCTTCGTCCTCACACAGTCCTGGGTTGGCTATGCATTGATTTATCCCCGTTGAACAGGACAGCTGCTTCTGCTTGGGGCAACTACACTGGAGTTCAGATCCCCACGTCTTACACCTGGCATTCTTGTGTCGACAAACACCTTCGATTTTACAAAGATCCACGAAGTACTGACACCTGAAGAACAAAAACAACCGTTTATCCAGGAGAAAAAGAAGCATAATATCTGCTTATAATTTGAATGCCATATCTGGAAAACCTGCATAGCCTGAACTGTCAAATAGGCCTAAAGGTGTGACCCACGCAAACGAAGCTCTCAATGAGTACATTCTAGTGGCAGTGTTAACTTTCAACTCCTGTCAAATAAAACCTAAAGGTGTGACCACTCAAATGAAAGGAGCCTCAATGAGTATATATATCTTATTAGACACTCAGGCGTGTAGTACGGCTGTATATTTTTACGAGTCGTGCAGTGTTTTGGCGAGCCGCTTCGGCGAGCGCATTTATGAAATGTATGGAGAGTTCGGCAGCGTACCAACACTCACCTGCACCTGTTACCGAACCATGAAAGAACCGTTAAGCGCTTGGGCGCATCACAAACACAGCGGGTTCCCCTTTCACCACAAACAACCGGCTTGCGTTCGTTCGGCATGCATTGTGGTTCTCCATAACTCGACGCCACATTGCGAAGATGCAACTTCTTCGGCGCATTTATATTCGGAAAACATCGGAAGGAATATCCAGACACGAAACCGGAAACAAGCGAATGCTGCACATTGCCACTAAACTTTCTCTCGCAGTCTGCAGTCCGTCTTTCTACCAAATCGCCGGTTTTACATTTCTTTGGATGGTGAATATCGAGTTTGCAGTCTGTGCGGCTGGGCAGGACGTTTTGTAGCTTGAGAGCGCGGCATTGTATCAGGCGAGGATTTCTATCGCAGAACTTGGCAGATAACGAGAAACAAGCAAGAGCTAAGAATATCGTGAAACGAAATAGCCACGAAGAGAAGCATTTGACGGTCATGTTTTTGCACAGCAGCAGTACGACGCAATTCAATCGTGACGTCACATCATTTTCGTCATCACGGGTGTTTGCGACGTCATGGCGCACGTGCAAGTCTGCAAGGTTGGAGAACGCACAAGAGTGCATACTAACTGAACTAGTATTGCATTGTTTGACAAGATTTTTTCGTAGAGTACTTTTATATCTTACTTTATCTCTGTCTCCCCTCCCCTTTATCTTCTGTATCTTCATATCGTAGTTATGCAGTTCCCTGCAAACCTCCGAATCGGTTGCAGTCAAACATTGAGGTGATGATGAAGATATACCGTGAATGCTCTAATAAGCACCCTCTCTCTAATACCCCCACCCCCTCTACAAAGGTAATTTTTTAAAGAAGTCCCTCTCCTCCTTCCCCCATTTTTATTCTGTCGACTTTTAACACCAAAACTAGTAGAGAAACAAGACAAATGACGCGCATTATGTGCTTAGTGATATATTTTTTAGCTTTATAGTTCCGTCCACGTCTAAATTCACATACATGGTATTTTGTTGACCAAGAATACAGTACTCTTGTTGCCATCTCATTTTTGAAGCTAATAATAAGCTTATATGCAAATAGCTTCTATGTCGGCGCCTTGGGCGATAGGCGATCAGCCGTTCTGCCCATTTCATTAGGTCATTAAACTAAGTGTCCCCCTCTAAGTGGCAAAAACCACTGAGGGGGAGGGGCAGTGAAATGTTATCCATATAAAAGCCGCCGTGGTACAGGACCTGTGAGAAGGCGTCGGCGCGGTACTGATGCAAGAGGATCATCATCATCACTTAAGACCCCTCCAGTGAGTATGCGAGCCAAGCTCTGTTCCCTACTCAGCAACGCTGGGACACACGCGAACAAGAACTGTACGCAGTGAAATGGGCACTCGAACAATGGCGACCATACCTTTTAGCAGACTGATTGAAATGGTTATGTTCCATAGCTACACAGAAAGCCAAGCCCGCACGATGGGCATCTCTCTTGGCAGAATACGACTTTGAACTACGCTATCGCCCTGGTAACACCAACGCAGTCCCTGAAGCACTCTCACGATATCCCTTGGTGATTTGAATTCAGCTTCTGTTGACACTTTGCTACCTGGTTTCAGCACTGGGACTCGACACCTATCAAGCAGCACCATGCCCAGCGCCACTGCGCGCAAGTCTTGCTCTTGTAACGACTCATTATGAAACAGAAACTGCTTGAGACTTATGAAACTCCGCCTAAGGCCCCGTTGCCCCAGCTACGGAAAGTTTATTTGTCAACCTTGATTTACCTGGAACGGAATTCATCAAGCTTCAGCTGCAAGACCCTATTCTAAGAATGCTGTACAAGTACTTGCTAGCCGGAAGTGACACAGCGCAGTTCTGAATGATCTCTGATCCAGACTAAAGGCTCAAGCTCAAATCTCGCGCGAAAACGTATCACCGTGGAAGGACTCATCATGACGAATTTCATGATGACCCTGCTGGCCATCTTCGCACCTTCAATCAATTGCAAAATGGTTCAGACACTCGCAGAAAAACACCCATTCTTCTCTTCAATTCCCTCACTCTCATCTGAATTTCATTTGACAGCATCTTCCCCACCCCCCCCTCCCCGTTTGTTTCAATGTTGAGTATCCAATATCGCGCAACGAGATTTCAGGTCCGAACAACATTGAGACGGGGGAAGGGGGGGGGGCAGAAAGGAACAAAACCTAAAAGCCAATAGATTGCTCAAAATATGCACAGTGTCTCAACTATTTTTGCATTTGATTGTTTGTTCCTGACAAGGACAAGAAGTACAAGTTGTTCCGTGCCTATCATGACTCCACCTTATGCACAGGGGACGGGACACAACGCACAACGCACTAGCTCGAGGTTTCTATTGAAGAGGAATGTGAAAAGCCGTCAGACGCTTGGGGGAATTGCAAGATCAGTTTAGAGTGTCTCCAACACAAATCCATCGACCAGCTACACGGCGGCACGCCAGATCTTACGACAAACCAATAGTGCATGCTCTTGGAATCGACTCCGTTGGGCCATTTCCAAATTCAAAAAATCAGGAAACCGCTACATTCTCACTGCCGTCTGTCCGTTTTCCCATTTCCTCGTGACGATTCCAATCATGTTCTACGCGAACTGTCCAGATTGCTGGATTGCTGTCAATCAAGCAATTCTTCTAGCTACCGACCACATGCATAGGATAAGAGCCTGGTAACTAGGAAGTTATTTAAAACAGACATGCGCACTTCTTGTACTTTGTTTGCTTACGGTCTTGTTGATTGCACAGAGTGTCTTCATCGTCGTGTTAGTTTTTATCTGGGTTACAAATCAGGACACGGTGATTGGTTCACATTGCCACGTGATATGTGATGACGTAAGGTGACTTTGCGAACAACTTGAGATGTAGTCGATTGAATTGTACGTTAATGCTTGTGTATAAAGTTATCTGTATCCCATCCAAACTCAACACCGTTTGGCTTTGTGGAACATGCACGGATAAAGAAGATTTGGCTTGCGTTCTTAAGTTCACCGTCATAGCCGCAAAAAAATGTTTGATTGATTCGATTATGTTGGCTACCGCTACAGGATTGCAAATAACTTTGTCGCCGCTAATTATTTAGTCTCGACGAACTTTCTGTGGCGACACGAAATACTCCTGGGTAGATATCAGGCTGAAAACGGAACACCAAAGCCATGACGAACTTTAGCCGTAAACAATGATGATTTATGCTTTACACTGTAAATGACATCTGTTGCCTCCTACATACTGTAGCTGTTTTGTAAAGTTTTTTCATTGCACATCACGTGATAATCTGAACCAATAACCGTGTGCAGATTCGTAACCCAGAAAACTAACATGACGAAAAAGACACGCCGTGAGATTTTAAGCTCGACGGGCCACGCCCGCAATCAAAAATTCATCGAAATAGTCTTGAACATTGAGTTTGTTAGTCACAAATGACTGAACACGCTGTGAACAATAATATTGTAAACAAGTCTAGTGTTACATTCCTCGCTTTCAATTTATATTTGTTACAGAGCGCGAATACTCGAAAGCCTCACAGAAGAAACATCCAGTAAAAAAAACATAAGTATTGAAGCGAAGGCTAGGTTATCGTGGTCTCTGATTAAAGTGCTCAAAGTCAAACTGTCAAAATGGACTGTGCATGAAAAGATAAGTCACGCATTACTCTTTTCTCGCTAGCTCAAAATGCAGAGTCGCTCAACCTTTAAGAAGCAAGTGTATGAGTGTTGTAATGACAATTTATAGTAATAGGTTTCATTTGAGTAAGGTGTCAAAAGTAAAGTTCTCTATACTGTGTGATATTTTTCTGGTGAGAAACTGAAAGTCTCTTTTTGCGAGTTTCGCTCTTGTCCCTACTTCTTTCCAATTTAGTTTCATCTGGTTCCACTCTTGTTCTATAGAAAAATTTACTGCCTGACTCGTGAATTCCACGCGTTAAATTTCACAAGAAAAACCAATCGCGATGAGTGCGATATCGGATTTTCGAGTGAAATTGAACGTGGAATTCACGAGTCAGGTAGTGAATTTTTTCTTGAATCGCATAAGTCAAGGAAAAACAATGAAATTATTTTTTCACGCTTCAGCGCGCGCGAGAAAGCCATTGCAAAGTCAACTGTCAAGAACCAGCGAATAGGAATCAAGTTGATCCCAAGATCACAGTCACTTTATTTGAACCTTGTGGTGTGACCAATCTTTGTTATAAATGCTCTTTGAAGGCAAGAAAAGCTCTATTCAACAAAACCTGTTCCACTTATAATTTATATTAAATAAAGAAATCTGGAGACGCGATCGTTGTCGTTGAATACCGATGTTCAAGCACGTAAACTGGTGCCGACAACTGAAAGAAAAAAAACTTTGCGTAAAAGAAGAAGTCCAAACAAGACGTTAAAAAATATAACCGGTAAGTGGTAAGTACCTGGGTGTACTTGCTACATAGTTCACACCGAAATGCTCAGCTTTTCGCTAAAAAAAGTCAGTGAACTATGTTTGTTTCATTTTACAACGAGCGACCGCGTTCTTGGTAGACGTTTGAGTGAAAGCCGATGGAAATGTTTACTGGAGAATTATTAAAAGTTACTCCAGTAAACAACCCATGAGTTGTTCCTGCCATACTTCCAGAGAGACTGGTGCCAGTGTCGCGGGTGCTGGTTGAATACTAGGGCTGTCTTGCTGTTGTTGTTTAGTGAAACGCCTGCCGCCAAGGCCTGTTATTTTGCGAAACTCCGTTCGCCCACGAACGGAGTTGCTGATTGGCGCGGCATGGCCGAACGTCATTAACACTTGTCAATCAAAAGGATGGCCGGATATCAAATGGCAACTCATAATCATGGTCAATCTTTACTTCGAAAGCGCTCTAAACAATGTTTTGTTTGACCTCGCTGAAACCGGATTTGTGTGGTCTTTACGAAGAGAGCAACAAGCTATCAGAAAGAAACCTTCGTGTGCTCTCGTCGTTTGTCCTTCTCAAAAGTATAGTGCAAGACCAAATTTCAGAGGCCGTGTCGATAGGAACGGCCATTGACCGCTGTCTGCGCGCTTCCCACTTGCATCGTTTGATTTTTTTGGCGTGCCAATGCTTAGGGACTGTTTGTTTATTACGTCGAAGTTCCGAAAATGTGGCGTTAGAAAAACGTACCCTTCTGAGAAATAAGCTGCCAAAAATTTTACCCCGTTTCAATTTTTCCCAGTGAGAAAATTTTACCCCCACCCTTCCCCAGAGAATATTCTGGATACCAGTCCTACGCATCAGACGCATCGCCGTCATCCTCAGTGAACACTGTCACAGCTTCGCCTTCAGGAATCCCCAATTTTCTTTTGGCTGTGATCGAGGAAGTGCAAATAATAACACATTTAATATTACTCTAGAATATCCGAAAGGTTTATCTTGTTGAAAATCACTTTGGAATGCATATTCATTTTATTTGAAACAAAAACAGGAGCAAAGGAAGCCATCGGATAATGATATCAGTGGTCCAGTGACCATATACATACATATTAAATAAATTAGGCAGTTCAACACAACGTGTGAAACATGATCGAACATCACGTCGAACAAGCAGCACTAAAAATCGAAACGCGCGCATTTGAAAATATTGAAGACCGCAGACCAGTTTCTTCGAGTACGTCATCCCGTCTCGAATCCTTCCCTGCGTTTTCTGTTTCGTGGGAAGAGTTCTCCTTGTAAAAGTATTCTATGAAATATTTACCCCTCCCACGTTAATATTAGGTATAAAAATTTACCCTCCAAATTCAGGGTGCTTAAAATTTTTACCCTCCCCATAGTACCCCTCCCGATCCCACTCCGAACGAATTTTACCAGAAAACGAACCGGAACGCCTGCATTGCAGGAGGAACCCTGTTGTCGTTGTGTGTGGATACTGGTTTCCCATTTACTGGCGTGGAGTCTCCATGAAAGGTCAAAGCAAAATGCAGCATTATTCGATCGTGGGAGATGTGATTAAATTTGAAGCGCTGGACGATACACCATGGCGTACTAGCTCCACCAGTGGACTCGTTCGACCAGTGGACAAAATGGTGAAGGACATTGCCACCTGGCAAGAAAAATGGAACTTCATAAAAGATGGGGTCGATCAAGAATTGCTGACCAGAGTGAAGCGAGACTTCCTATTACGCTTCATTTTCCATGTCAACACTGAGGAAGAATATGGGATTCGAGACAGTGTGGAGGAAGTCAAAGAATGCTTGGACAGCAGAAAGCCTCCAGTATCCGTTCCACAGCAGGAAACTCACAACATAGAGAAAGCTTATCTGTGGCTTGATGAGCAGGTTGAGAAAGAAGACGGGGAGGAGAGTCTGCGAGGAGTTCTTGCGTCGAGCTTGATTCAGGAGTTACATAAAAAGATCTTAGGAAAAGCTCCAGAGCGCAGAGGCGGCACTCCACCAGGACGATTTAGTGAGAACCCTCGATATACAGAATGGGAAGGGGAGACGTACGATTATCAAAATCCACCAGACATGGAAGAAGCCGTTCGTACTCTGCTTGATCGGTATAATTCTCTTCTAAGTACGGTAAAGGACAAAGAATCTATAGGCAAAGAGAACAGAGTTTACAACATGTTCAAGGTTTGCAGTTATTTAATATTTGAGTTACTTGACCTACATCCATTTGGTGATGGCAATGGAAGGTTGTGTAGGCTTCTTTGTAGTTATATCTTATCTGTAATGACCCCATTTCCGACACCAATTTACAATATCTACAGCAGCTCAAGCAAGGATAATTATAAACAATCTTTAGTTGACACCAGGACAAAGTATGAGAGAAAGCCTCAAACTCTTACCACGATGATCATCGAAAGCAATTGGTTTGGGTGGCAGAAGTTTTTGAAAGAGGTTGGTATTCACGATGCATAGCATAGAACTAGGAAGTTTTTGGATCATTTGAAAGGCTGACACCCCAAGCACATGTAAAGAATTGCATTGTTGTCAGCTCAAAATTGAGTTGTAATTTCCTTGTGCCGAAGAATTCTTCTCTGGCTAGTCACTCTTGATGGAGTGATAATTAAGGTGCATGGCTCCTCTGTGAGTGAGTCATTGCAGTGTGGCGATAGTATAGTATAGACTATTTTAAGGTATTAAGAAATTTTCATGTAAACATAAATATTTTTAGATATTGTAAAGCACTCCGATCTTGGTCTTGATAGGAAACGGTGCTAATAGATAAAGTATTATTGTTATTATTATTATTATTATTATTATTATTATTATTATTATTATTATTATTATTATTATTATTATACATCTTAAATTCTTAGGTATTAGTAAAATGCAGTTTTAATGGAACAGGTGTCTAAGGTCACCCAAGGGCTGTTTTGCAGGACAACCAAAATAGAACTATATATTAGTGTCCATATTCATGTGCATGTATAGCATGGACAATACCCTGTGTCTTGAATATGTTGTAACATCTAAAGTACATTAAGGAATGGTTTAAAAGTTTGCACACTTCATTCAAGTCTGGAAATCTAACTATGTAATGGTTATAGTGGACTCACAAGATTATATAAAAGCAGTGTAGCCATGTACTTGCACATTTCATAGCAACTTTTATCAGTCCATCTTGAGAGAAACCCCACCCTCCCTTCCCTTTGTGTGAGCTTTTCTGTCAGGTTCAATAAATCTGAGAGTCAATTCCTATTGTTTTAAGCCAATGCTCTTGTCTGATGCAGCACTTTTGTAATGCTGGCAAGATAAAGTGCTACTCAAATTTTTAGACCTGCCAATACTCTTGTCTAGTATCCCTAAGATTAAAGGGGAGGTAAGCAAGGCTTGAAATAGTCATACAGCTGGAACTCACCTGTAAGACCCACTACAGGGTTGTGTCCCCCATGCCTCTAACCTGGGATCAGGCCCTCCTTTCCCTCACCGATTATTATTTATAGACCCAGAAAAAAGGCCAATGGCCCAGAACAAAACCCCCAAGAAGGCCTTCATTTTTCTCTGCATGAAAAATAAAGTAAAAATAAAACATTAAAGTGTGAGATAGGAAGTCACCTTGTCATTTGCATGTAGTTTAGCTTGTAACTGTAACTGATATAATTAATTGTTGCTTAACGTAAAATTGTGGGCTTATCAACCCCAAGAATTCTAACCCAAAAAAGGGTCCTGAATCACTAAAAAAAACCCTTCTGGGCTGGAAGATTTCAGATTCATTTGGGCTTGGATCGATGTGAGTTTAAGGGTGAGCAGGAGTTGAGTGGCAGGTCTAAATTTTGTTGTAGAGAATAGTTTCCCTTTCCTGTGTGCCTAACCTAGGGAATAACGGCTCAGGACTATTTATTGGTTAGTGCAGTGAGTGATTTGGGTACTGTCAGTGTTGGTACTACTGTTTCATAGATTGGAATAAAACGATTTTTTCAAAATCTTATCATATTGTTTGGAGTAGACTGTCAGTCTGCATGTTTTTCACAGTGCAGTTATCATGATGGAGGTCAGAATAGTTTATTATATTATTCCTTGTAATACCTACTCAGCTAGCCACTCAAGTTAATTATTAGTTCAGTTTCATAGAGATATTCAATCTGTTAGTTTTGCTAGTTTATTATCTAAGGCGAATTTACTTTCTTTTTAGTTTAACCTCAGTCTTTTAAAATGGACTAGTACGCGATAAGTCTTATATGTCTTTGTCAACTGAAAACAATGACTACTATGACGTAATCGGAATTTCCGGCGGTTGGTACGCGTCATCGTTTGTTGGCGCTCAAGCAGAGGATGAAAAATGGCTCCATATGCTACTGAAACAGAGACATCAACTAAAGAGCAGACTCGGTCTGTTGTAGAGAGTGTGGTAGAGTTCGAACCGCTCGAGAAAACGCCATGGCATGACGAATCGAAGAAGATTCCTTCTCCGATGGAAATGGTGAAAGAAATCGTCAAATGGCGGAATAAATACAGAGTTTACGAAGAAAATCTGGATCTAGAATCACAGGAGAAGGTAAAATGTGAGTTTCTGTCACAGTTCATTTACCATGTGAATACTGAGGAAGGACATGGTTGCCGAGGCAGTGTGGAAGAGGTCGAAAAATGCCTTCACAACGAAAGCTCTCAGAAATTGACTGTCCAAGAGCAGGAAACTATCAACATTCTGAACGGTTTTGTTTGTTTTGAGCGAGAAGTCAAAGAAGAGAAAGAGGAAAGTTTTCATGGGTTTCTCGAAATGAACTTGCTTCAGGAAGTACATAAAATCATTTTCGAAAACGTGCCGCCGCCATTAACACCACCCGGACAATTTAGCAGAAACCGTCGGTTTACCGCGTGGAAAGGGAAGTCGTACGAATATCAGAATCCACCAGACATGGAACAAGCCGTTCAGACTCTGCTTGATCGGTATAATTCTCTTTTGAATTCGGTAAAGAGCGAGAAAGACGAGGAAAAGAGAGTTTACAAACTGTTCAAGGTTTGTGGCTGGCTGGTCTTCGAGTTTCTCGACCTCCATCCATTTGGTGATGGCAATGGTAGATTGTGCAGACTTCTCTGTAGCTATGTTTTGTCAATCATTACACCATTCCCAACACCAATCTACAATGTCTGGAGTAAGTCCAGTAGAGGTGACTATGAGCAAGCCTTGGTTGACACGAGAGAACATTATGATAGACAACCAAGAAGTCTTACAACAATGATCATAGAATCTAATTGGCGAGGATGGAAAAACTTTATGTCGAAAAGTAAGCCCTGTATAGACAGATCTGACACCCTTGCGGGATAAGTTACCCCACACATCTACGGACAAGTTGTTTTAATTGAGTGTATGCAGCCAAGATTTTTTAGCATCCTGGTTTTTTGTTTTTTGTTTTTTGTTTTCATTGATTTAGCTTCTGTGATGAAAAGGGATTGGCGATAGGCAACAGTTAAATAATTATTGTTAAGCTTTATAGATACTGTAAAAACTGTACAGGAATAGGAGAGTATATAAGATGGAACACTTGGTATACATCTGGGCATACTGTACTTCATGGGAATTGTTCCAATAAATTAAGAATCAACTTCCAATATTTCTCTTTCGGCCTCTCATCAGGGATATATCACACAATATAGAGAGACAAATTATCACTGAATGGTGGGGGAGCATTTTGTATATAAGCTCAAGAATGAAAATGGTTAACAGACCATTGGCTTATAAAAGAAACTTACAAGAGTCTGTTTAACTTTGATGGGTGTGTTATATAGACAAAGAGCACATTTCTATGATCACAAAAATGTCAATAAATTTTCAATACAAGGATCTAGGCCCCATTTGGTGGAGGGATAGATTCCATGATGTGGGGATAGATTGACTTGTATCACACACTAACTAGTTAACAAATTATTTGTCGAAGTGGAGGTGGATACCGCTAATCACTGACACTGAGGCAAGGCAAATAATATAGCCAGCTTCCAAATAGCTACAGTATTATATTTTCTGACAAAAATCAAGTTTGTGCAATGTTAATTTTTCTAAGCATCCAATATAATACCATGGTTCTTACAGAACTTGAACAGACTGAGAGACAAACATTAAAAAATGAGATAGTGTTGTGATCATTACCCTCACAGAGATCAAGGACAATAGTTCTAATTAGCTCTCATTGTGGGAAAAAAGAAATGAGATACAGGGTTGGAGATTTTCAGTTGTATTTATTCATGATATGAAATACTCGCTGTCTGTTTGTTGGTAGTTCCGCAAAGTACAAGACAAAGTTACTTCAGTTTTAAAATGTCTAAAATAGAAACCTTTTTTCTGGCTTCACGCTCGTTGCATTCATGTCGCAGGGGAGGCCTGGGCCCTACTCAGTTCCAGGAAACGCGTGGAAGTGCGCAAGTGCGGTGGACTGGCCACGTGATACCGGGAATTTGTGAGTTTCTTGAGAGATCTTTGCAGATATGGCTTCTGGAGACGAATCTACGCCAAAGGATCAGAAAGACCGAGGTTCTGAAGAGGTACGGTATTCTCCTAGTTATCTAGACGCTCCCAGGCCTTTATTTCGGCTCAATTATTGTCTGGTAGTTTGAGAAATTACTCAGTTACACAACAGTCACGAGCGTCAGTCAATCGACTGAAACTGAAAATTAACCGCTTTCTTTACCAAAAACACACAAAGAAGGAAGAAATGAATGGCGACTTCTCAGCCGTTCAGTTGTGAGCGTCTCAGTGCTTTTTTTTCCCTTTGTAGTACGCGTTTGTTCATTTTGTACTTTCCGGTACAATATATTTTGTTATTATTTCAGCTTTTGTACAGACGACTTTCCTTGTTTAATTTGCCACATTTTTTTGCCCTCTCCGTACAATTAGCTGATAAGTTCTTCATTCAAAGCGTTGTAGTCTATGTTATCCTTTTATTAAAATGTCGATGAAACTCGAACCGAGCGGTACCAGGCAAGAGGCGGTTGTGAAATATCAACTTTATAGGTCGAGTGAACATGAGTATCAGTTATGGTATCTCGATGTCTATTCACAGCTGACAAGAATATCTGAACTGTGGGGAAAATGTGTAATTTATAATATCCAATGATTATTGATCAGTGGAGAACAATGTGATAGGAAACATTAGATATTAGCCGATCAGTGATCCTTGCTAATTTCTTCAAACATGCACTGAACAGAATGTATGGGTAGTATACCTGCCAACTCTCATGCCTGCGGGTTGAAAACTTTGATCTCACGCCGACTCACGCCTGGCTGGCTATTACAAAAAACCGATTTAAACCGCTTAAATTTGGCTAAAAACTACCACAAAAATGAAGGAAATGCCATTTCAGAGAGACTAGATTTCAAAATTTTCCAGGCGAGCATGCCCCCAGACCCCCCCAAGAAGCTCACACCTTTCAGGTGCTCATACCACTCCCACAATTCTGAAAAAACCTCACGCCTTGCAATCGAAAAATGTTGGCAGGTATAGGGAACAAGATGTTACCTGTCATTGCTCTCAACTGAACTTCATAATTGTGTGTTAAATGGAGAGGTTTGCCTCTGTTTACTCTTGAGGATGAACAGGCTCCTGTCTCCCTTATTATAAGAAGGCCGTGCTAATGGCCTTGATTTTCTTTGTTGGGTGTACACCAGCCCTATGTGAAGCCTTGTTTCAAAGAACACTAATGGAGGAACAGAAATAGTTAGCAATAATTGACCAAGCTGAATGTGCCATGTGGTCACTATTTTCGAGTTAGCGGTCATTGTACAGCACTGTGGATTCTAGTGCAGATTTTGTGGTTAGCCTAATGTTCATAAAACCTCAACTTACGAATGCTGACCAACAGAAGTAATATCAAGAACATAAAAAGTATTTCCACTGTGTCTGTGGCAGCCTTGACTCATATGACCAGTTCATTGAGACAAAGAAACCAGTTTGGCTCACCCTAATGTTTGAAGGAGTGGATCATGCTCAACAAAGAATGTTAGGGTGTTGGAAAATAGTTGTGTTTCATGTGATCATTGTGTTCGCAGCCAGAGGAGAAAAAGAAAGAAGATGCAGCAGAATCTTTGGCACCAGTGAAGTACATCAAACACCCTCTTCAAAATAAGTGGGCACTGTGGTTCTTTAAGAATGACAAAACAAAATCATGGACTGCCAACCTACGACTCATCACAGCTTTTGACACTGTATCCTTGTTTAGTTGTTCTTGTTGAACTCTTGTGCATAACCAGCTAGAAAGTCTAAAAGTGAAAAGAGATACCATATGTATCTTTCTGCCCTCATAATGCAAATTCTCCCAACCATTTGAGGAGAAATTTATCAGTGATATAGTGAGGATATCGATAGTTCAAGTGGCATTTATCTGAGCAAGCTATCAGAAAGGGAAGAGTGAATTTGGTTAGTCAGACTTCATTTTGCCTGTGATGACTGTAACATGTTGCTGTATAATTTCACCTGTGGGTGTTGTCTTTTTTTCTTTGACTGTCAACTCAAACAACATCAGGTGGAAGATTTTTGGGGGTAAGTAGTGGTTGCCACCAGAGTTTCCAAGAATTACACATTCTAATTCTGATCAACAGATCATTGTTGTATTGCATGTGCATCCAAACTATATGTAAAAGCCTGGTTTTTACATTGCACAATCACTGAATTTAATTGAGATGAATCAGCATCTGAAATGCGTGTTTGAGTTAGTCACACCATAGCAACATATTGAATAAAATGCATCAATATTACACAAACTATTATAGCCAATAACATCACATACGGAATTAAATTCCTTGCATGAAGCAGAGCTATATTTACATCATCTAATTGATGAAATTTATGTGAATTAAATTTGACAATTTGACAATTATTGTGTGACGTGTAAACCAGGCCTAACAGGCTACAACTTGGAATAATATTGAGTCATACATGTAAGCATAATCAAAAGAAAATGGGAGTTTTTAAAATTCCTTTGTGTACATCTTCTTACATCACATTGGTTTTCACTAGTACAAAAGGCTCCTATGTATCTGCTTTTGCTTATGCCACCAGCCTTTTATTGTCAAGGGCTAATTTGCCAGTAAAGTGCAGTCTTATCATCTAACAGCAGGTCGATGCTAATGAACTTCTT
Organism: Plumapathes pennacea; assembly: GCA_964036295.1. Lineage (NCBI taxonomy): Eukaryota > Metazoa > Cnidaria > Anthozoa > Antipatharia > Myriopathidae > Plumapathes > Plumapathes pennacea. The sequence goes on along the minus strand of OZ038464.1, from coordinate 17,988,938 downwards.
TCAATTCAGAATATTCAACCATATTCAAGCAGCAAGTAAACTGCAGTCTGGCTGTGACTACTCCCTGTTTAAGGTAAAGCAAGCAATGCTATGTACCATACTCCCTCACAAAGCTTCTGCAAGCAACAGCTACCATGGGCCATCTTATGTAATTTGGATGTCTAAAACCCTTACACTCCTGAGCGCATAACACAAGTTCTACCCTTTGACAAGAATCTTAAATGTTTCAGTGATGTAGTGAAAAATAATAAATTATTGTTAAATCAGCTTTTGCTACAGCAGAGTATCAGTTACAGTGGAACCCCATTAATACAGCCACCATCTGGTGCATAAAAATCTGGCCGTATTAAAGTGCTACTACAATCAAATTGGTCAATAGTTATTTTTTTTACCAAATCAGTAGTTAACACCCTAAATTAAGAGATCACTAAAGTGCACTGTCATACGATGAAGGAAAGTGAGCTTTTCCTGCATTAGAAATCTCTATATTTTCCCACCACCATGTTCCTGCGACCTGGTTACCAAATTTCAGTTGTGACATCATTTTCTCAATTGCGGCAACTCACATGGCTAGTTCCTCACAAAAAACTGCGATATTTTTCAGTGGATGAACTACTAATAGTATTCACTTTGAGTTTCAGTAACAAATATTACAATTTGTATGAGGATTTAGCCATGTGAATTGGCGCAACTTGATAAAATGACATTATTTTGACGTCACAACTGAAATTGTTAACCAGGTCACAGGAACATGGCGGCAGGAAAATACAGAGCGCAGAAAAAGCTCACTTTCCTTCATCGTATGACAATGCACTTTGGTGATCTCTTAATTTAGGGTGTTAACCACCAATTTGGTAAAAGAGAATAAATATTGACCGATTTGATCATAGTAGCACTTTAACAGGGTTTTCAGATAAGAAAATGACTGGGCGTTTGTTCATACAAGTTCCTCATACTGTATGATGTATCTCTGGAGCGAGACTGAAGGAGAACATTGATGCTGATCACTCAGTGAAAGGGTTAAATTTATGGTAACATGAATATTGGTTCTTAGTATATACAACACAAGTGAATAGTGCTTTCCACACACTCTGATTGGCTACTAAATCTCAGACTATCAAGTGCTATTCACCTCCTGACAACTTCCAGTTTGAAACAAAATGGCGCCTAATTTGCTGCTGTCAACAAACCAGAATTGTTTTGGTAAATGAGGCAGTTGTACCAGACAACACAAAGAAAGCTATGAAGTTCATTTCAGCAGTGTTCACTGGTGAGCTTTTGTGTTTCATTTTGGTACTAAGCTGCTGGCACGAAGTGTTTTGTGTTTGTTTTCCACAAGTGTCCATTTACGCAAGCCTGCATGAAAAAGCTGAATGTTTTCAGCTCTAAGATGAAACATTTAATGTTTTGCAGAATGGTTTCAACAGCAAGAAAAACTTTAAACTCTGTTTGGAAGAAATGTCTCAGGCACAGTTACACAAATTCCTTCAAAATTATCACTTTGTTTTCGGTTGCAAATCGGTCTCATGCACGTAATCAGTAAATCAACTTTTTGCCCATAATTTGTCAGAAAATAAAGAAAATGGGAGGCTGGCTATTAAACTTGTGTTGTATATACTAAAAAAATTATTATTCTCCTCAGTGTCCATAAAGAGCAGTGGCTATTTACCTTGCCGAAGCAGCTCAGTAAATAGCCACTGCTGTTGACCTTCACTTTAGCGAATAATATTGCTAACTAGTATTATGGTGTATAGAATGGAGATGAAGATGCTATAGAGAGGATATTACACGGCAGCGCGAAGATATGAATTTTATTTTCCAGTGGTAAAAACAATATTTTACGAACGAGTGCTTTGCAAGTGAGTAAAATATTGTTTTTACCACTCGAAAATAAAATCCATGTCTTCAAGCCGCCGTGTAATTTTCTTTTTATTATATTAGACACGAGTGTTTTACGAGAAATTGCACAAACAACTGTGCAAAAGCGGGAAATGATGCCAACGATATCCTCACTAGTGAGGATATGGAAAATACGCCACTCGGGTCCCGGATGTAGTTTCGTATGGATTTTACGCACGGTATATTTTCCAGTAAAACACTCGTGTATATAATAAGAGCCCATATTTATTTGGTGTAGGATGGCATTGAACCTATGTGGGAAGACGAGAAAAACAAAGAAGGTGGCCGATGGCTGGTCAATACCATGAAACAGCACAGGCAAAATGAGTTGGATAGAATATGGCTGGAAACAGTAAGTACCTGCAGATATAAAGGAGCACAACTTTCATCAGCTCGTACAGCCCCAATTCACCATGTTTAGTGATTAAAATGCCATGCTGTTTCAGCTTATGTGTCTGATTGGCGAGGCATTTGGAGACCACTCGGATCAAGTGAATGGTGCTGTGGTGCAAATACGAAACAAAGGGGATAAACTGGCTATCTGGACCAGTAATGCTAGTGACCAGGATGCCACGCTTACAATAGGGTAAGCTTCAACACTTTATGTCACGAAAAACCCTTCAATTCATTTGATGCCTTGAAAAAAGAATGTCCTTGAATGTAGACAGCATTAATCGACCAGGACAGTTTGAATTAACCCAGATATAATTATACGGGCAATATTTGACTCTGGTCACCAAGTCAAATGCATTTTTAAAGAACAGTGTAAATATTGTTCAGATGCAGTTTATAAGTAAAAGCTCAAAAAAAAAACTTTAATGCCAAATGTTTGGTGTTTCTTGTTGATTTGGGTTTTGTGTTGTGTTCCTTTTTTGTTGGTGCTGATTTTTTTTTCTTTCTTTCTTCAGTCGCACATTCAAAGAGAGACTCAGCTTGCCACCAAAGTTTACCATAGGATATCAGGTGAGATGATAATTTATTGCTACAAGTACAGTTATTTTTGTAATCCTCCATTTGTCACACGTGAATATGAATATTGTTCCTGCAATAGAGACAAATCTCTCTTTACTTTTGAAATATTGATCTATATGTACAGTATCGGCAAAAGTGAATGCTGGCCATAAAATAGTTTAAAACACTTGTCTGGTCATTTCTACAGAGCCACGGTGATACCATGAGCAAGACTGGCTCCACCACGAAATCCAAGTTCACATTATGACCAGGAGGATTGCAATCTATTTTACAAAGCTCTAGGATTTATCTATTTAATGAACTTGGGCTACTGAAGCCCATGTGTGCAGCCAGCTAAGCGATACTTCATCAAGAAGGACTTCTAGATAACACTGGTATTGTATGTGAACTGTGGATTCATGCAGCAGCAGTATTATAACTGGTCCGAACAGCTCAGTTGGTGGACCATGATTAACCGTAGTCTAAGTAATTTGGGCAAAATATTTGCATATTATAGTGACACAACATGCAAAGATCTGTAGCAATACCTAAAGTATTGCCTGACCTTTACCAATATTGCATTACTATAATGATAGCCATTTAAATGTTTGGGTGTTTTAACCATCATGTTGGAGTGAGCTGCTTATCGATGCTGTCCAGATTACTGTCGTTTTAGGGCAGGGCCAGTACAAAATTCTGTAATATTTATGTAGTTAACTAACCCTGAACAATGTCAAACTGTAGCTGATTTTGCGCACCGCTCAAAAGGAATATTATTTGGTGGTGACGAATGGTAGAGATAATTATATGTAATGGTCAATTCATGAAAAGTTTCAAGGCACCTTCTGCTTTCATCAACCAGCTGCACTGTTGTTAGCTAGTAGTAATGTTCCAGCTCAAACACAGTAAGCCACAATTTTTGCTTTGTATGCCTGAAACGATACTTGGTGAAGGGATTATTCAACATTTTGCACATTCACATTTTAAATGTGTGGTGCTGCTCTTGCAGAATATGTTATGTCATTGGGTGTCATTGATTTCAGGAATAGGTAGGGGAATTTGAATCTTGTAAACCCCTAAATTTCAGTGGGTTAGAACAGAAACATGGTTCTAGCATTAAGACCTAGTTTCTGCTGTTAAATAGTTTCAGATTTGAGCCACTTGTACATGAGTTGATTTGAGCGCTGTTGTATTTGATTCTGGATGAGTGCAATATTATTTCATGTATTGTGAATTGAATGTCAAACAAGGGGACCAATAGGAAAATGCTACTTGACATTTTCATTCCAAAGCTCAAATAGGTAGACACATTCTCCCAATTAACCCTCCAAAAGAAAATGTGCGAGTGATGTGGTGAGCATTCATAGTTTAATCAGCTTATCAGTTAATCAAAACTCAATTTCTCCATACCCTATGATGTATTTTTGGTGGGAAATAGAAAGAGAAAATTGAAGTTGATCACTCTTGTGATTGAAAAAGCTAATACAGTGCCTACACTGGTTTGAACCAAAGGTTCCTTCCAAGACATTGCCTATGTTAGCTGACAAATTAGCTTCCTTCATTACATAGGCTTTTTTGTAGGCACAGTAATTTTTGTTGTGCTCCATAATATTGTCATGTTAAGCACAGGTTTTGAGTATATCAGACCTCTTGTGTTGTAGCATTTTGGTTTCGCATGCATGTATTCTGTGTAAAGCAGATTTAGTACACTTTATAGGTGAGAAAACTTCAGCAGTAAAGTAGACTTTGCACTGGAAATATCATTTTTATATTAAACTAGATTGATTATGAATTGAACCAAAAATAAAATAATCAAACAAGGTTAAAGAGCATACTCTCTCTGTTTATCTGACATTGAACCCTTCCCTTTCCATGTCATTCACACAGTAAGATGAGCTTGTGTTGCTTCCTTTTTATTACTTAGTAATATTATAATCAGTGCATGGTTGCCATGGCAATCACGTTGAATCGTACATCTAAAAACTCTACCTTATTGTACAAGATCTAGACTCAAATCATCTCGACCTTTCCTGAGCAAAATGTATGAGCGGTGTTAGAATTGATATTCTGACCTGATTTAAACCAAAAAGGCCATCAACTGCTATATTCTCCGTGCTGTACATTTAAAGGAGAAAGTTTGCCCCTGATTACTGTTGGAGCTTTAAAAAGCGTTAAAGAGATTTGATAAGTTTTGTTACTCTGAAGAAACATTTCGTCGTGTGGTGCAAAAATACAGCTGTGTACAAAAAAAAAGGTCAAAACGTCGTCAGGCCGTTCTTTCCGTGCCAAGCTGGATACTTCAGGGAACGTACTCGAACGACACCGTAGCCGTCTAAAATGACAAGAGAAATATGTTAGACTAGACAAGTCTCGATACAAATTCTTCTAACCACTCAAGTAGAAGACGTATGAGCGATGTAATGAGAATTAATAGTTCAATCAGTTCTCATCTGAGATAATTATCCATAGTGCGGGTATTATCAACTCTTACCTCCTGTCGTATCTCCTCTTCTTTCTTTTCCTTGTAGTATTGTCGCAACTAAGAAAAGAAAGAGAAGTACGAGTTAAAAAGAGCGAGCGTTTATCACGAGCCTGCAATATTAATGGCCCGAGGAAAATTTTGAAAGAAAACGGCGTGCAGTGCGCATGCTCACCTCTTCGTTATTCACACTGTAGCAGATAAATACAACCAGGCCCTGAAACGTCACAAGAAAATCGTCAAATCACAATCTGTTCGTATGATAGTGGACATTTTGTCGAAGCTACTCGTTCACGCACGGAATGCAACGAATCTTATTTCAGACAGGCTATTAGTCTTTTGATTTGTCGTCTTTTCTGCCCGATGTTTCTGTCTGCTTTGTTTGTTTGTTTGTTTGTTTGTCTGTTTATCTTTATACCTGCAACATGAAGAACACGAGGAAAATGTAGTGGAACGCTTTGTTGTCGGTGTGGTTCACGGCGACCACTCCAAACACCCAGGCCATGGTGATAGACAGGATTAAAGGAACGAAGGACTGCAAGCGAGCTCTGCCAAAACAAGCACAACTTCTTCAGAAAAAGAGTTATAGGTAAATATATAAATAAAGTAAATAAGTAGGTAAATCGGTATTAAGCTACGGAATCAACGTAAAGTAAATATTACATAAGTGAGTGCGTAAAGCAAATAAATTGTAAGTACGCGTAAGTAATTGCGAAAGCAAGTATTAAGTAAATTCATGAGTGCGAATGTAAATGGATAAGTTATGTAAATAAATAGATATTTTATTCTTGTCATACTTTGCTCTCTCGATCTTCAGATCATCTGGTTCTCCCTTCCAAGTGAGCACCTCCTTCAGTACGCATGCACGAACGATAAAGTTCAGCTGAGGAGCAAAGAAAAATTCTTTGAGTTTCCTGCCAAAGTCTTAGGCCCGTAACGGTTTCTCGTAGGCTAATAACCGTCGACTCTAAAAATGACGTCATCGTAGCGCGGAGTGAGAGGTAGCGGATGAAGCTATTGTAACTGACTCCTTACCAGCACAAGCAACAGGACGGGCCCTCCAAAGTACCAGAAACCAGTTCCACGGATGAACATCCAGCAGCTGCGGAAAACAAAAATCACTTGGTGAGTTGTGTTTGTTACGTTAACAATTTCTGTCCTTTGCTGCGCTCTTTGTACTCAGCGGCGCTGTGATAGTTCTAAATTTGTCAATTTTCCCAGGGTAATATCTCATATGTACGTAACTTCGACTTACAACTCGCTTGTTTCTGGAGTTCCAAAGTGCGGGTAGGAGAAATCCGCGCATGCGCTAGCAACGGCTATTGGAATGCCTGCAACAAGAAAGCAATGCACGATCAAATGATTGATCGATGGGTTGATTGATTTGTTGATTGATAATTGATTGACTGACTCATAGCCTGCGCCGCATCTGAACTAAACACAGTTCGGATGCGGCGCAGGCTACTGACTTACTGACTGACTGACTGACTGATTGCCTTATTAATAGATTCATAATTGAATTGCTTGGTTTGCAAAGTTCCAACGGAAGAACGTTCAGACTGTTTTCATTTTCCTCTTCGAAATCTCTCCCAGTTTTTTCGGCCTAACTTTCTGACTCTTATTCAAGGTGCAACCCTGCCTTACCCCACCCCAGCGCAAAGTAGAAAGCCATCGGCACGGTGTTGCCCTCGTTGAAGAAAGGCCTCAGGGAGGAGTAGTAATGAAGTCCCTCCATCAGGAGCCAGGACAGTGCGGCCACCTCAAACAGCTGTTCAAACGGAGCGATGATTTTGCACGTGTGCATTGAGGCAAAAAACTGAAAACCCACGATAAAATAGGTGAGTAACTTAGCCATGTTACAAAAACGTTCGTAAAACAAGGTTACAAAAACGTTCACAAAACAAGGTTACAAAAACGTTCACAAAACAAGGTTACATAGTAAGTTCATACATTTTCCGCGAAGTTTGGCGCACAAATACTGGACCGGGGCATGTATTATACCTCGCTCCAGTTTGCGCGTGCCGATTTCTCGCTGGCCAGTCATAAGTGTTTGCTATATTTACCATGTTTTCTTTGGTCGAGAGGCCGATGAAGAAGACCAGATGGCCAAGAATGAGTGCCACGCCAAGATTTAGTATAATCCGCATTTGGTCCGGGTGATGGTATCTGGAACAGGACCAGAAGGTGATTGTAAGTTGATTGACCCATTGATTGTTTATAAAATCTACTGCCAATCTTTCAAATTTCCAGTAGCGCCCTGGTTAAACAGACTCTTAATTCGACCCAAGTCAATCCAAATTTAAGACTTAAGGTAAAGTAATACGGGCAACATTTTCTTGCAACTTGTCGCGCAACAAAGTTGCGTGGCAAGTTGCGGCCTATTGTTGCACGTATTACTACCTTCGCACGCAACTTGTTCTGCAACAAAATTTCGTGTTGCGAGTTGCGGCAACATGTTGCAAAAAGTAGAAGCCGAGTCTACGAAATTTTGTTGGGTACGCTGGTACGTGCAACACAGGCCGCAACTTGCTACGCAACTTTGTTACACGACGAGTTGCAAGAAAATGTTGCCCGTATTACTTCACCTTTAAGGTGCCTCCGGAGTTTCATTGGGCGCAATCGTCTATGACAAACTTTACGCGGATCATAACTTTTTTGGCTTTTATGCGATTCCTATAAAACTTTAAGAAACGTTGCATCTATCATTCAGCAATAATATGACAGAAAGCAATAAAGAAATAATCAACCAGTTTGCAAAAAAATAAAAAAATTAAAAAATAATCGCGCCGTGGGGAGAGCTGTCCGGATCCCAAGCCAGTTCGAGGGGCAACCCTTGCCTAACACCCGTCCACACTCAACGAACGGGGAGAGGTAATTCGGCCCCCAAGCCATGGTGAATTATCCCTAAATCCGAAGAGCGCTTAAATGCTAAGCCGACTTATTAATTATATGCACCGAATCAGCTATATATAGTTTCAGGCAAGAGGCCTTTCATCCATATGGGATGCACCTTTTTATCGTCGTTCCTTGCTTTATGAATAATAATTGCACCGTCCTATTGTTATAACCGGTTTAGCTACTTCTGTATTCCCGAGCCACTTATCCGACTTTGAACTTGAGGTTCAATGTCAGAAAGGCCTGTTATAGCAACCTTGGGGCTCGGCGCATGCGCAACAGTACCTTTGATTTTTCTTAGTGAGACTGTGGCTAATCTTGTATCCAGACTCTTCCAGATTGGACATTGGACTTTTTTTTTTTTTTTTTTTTTTTTTTTTTTTTTTTGAGACGTTCACTAACAACTTTTCAGCTTCGGCTTCATGAGTTTCACCGACAGTATCGAGTTTTTATCGAGAGCTATCGAAATCTATCAATTTCTCTTGATCACGCCCATTCGTTTGAATCCACGAGGAAACAGTTTTCCCCCTGGAAACCCCGGTATGTCTTCAAGGAATACTCTGATTGTGGGACTAACAAAGTGCCTCGGGACTGGGAAATTGTGTTCGTTGTGTCGGAGGTTCATTATATCGGAAACTCCGTTATAACGAATTTGTGCCAAACGACCAAAGCATTCGTTCTATCGGGGTTTGGTTAATTTATGCTTTAAAATTAACCAGTGTTACGTTACCATCCAGCATTTGGTCTATTTTACAATACTACAGTATCTGGATTGGGTCCATGGCTTTGGGTGATTAATGCTTTAAAGCATTTCTGTGCTGATCTGATTCGCGATGCCAATCACCGTCTCGTGACGTTTTATCGGGGTAAATAATTTAATTGTAAGTTTGACATTTATCTGTTTCATCGGAATAGATTGTAACTTTAGGATTCTTGATTGCGTTCGTTATATTCTGTTCGTTATATACATTTTATTTCCTGTAACTTTGGCCGGTCGAGCTGCAAAAGAAAAAAAAAAAAAAAAAAAAAAAAAAAAGAAAAAAGAAAAAACTTCTTTTGTTATACCGGGGTTCCATTGTAGGCAAATATTGTTAGCACATTCATCTGATGAAAAGTTGTAAATGTCAACATAATTTTCCATAAATTCACACGTGCGAGGAGGGCTTTCTAGTGGCAGGTACATCCATTACAACGCTATTCTCTTCTATATCTCAGGTTAATATATCTCACTATCTCGTTGCCAAAGTTGGGGACATACGGAGGAAACACATCGCCGTCGAAGACACCATATACTGAGAACATACACACAAAAATATTGCAAAAAAAAAAAAAAAAAAAAAAAAAGAAAAAAAGCTGAAGGCTAATATAAACAGCCGACAGATTTGCAGAGCCATCGATATTTCCAAAGCAACAGTTGAATATACAACAAGTGATAATGAAGTCAATGCTTTTGCTGAAGCCGAAGCCGAAGCTGAAAAGTTGTTAGTGAACGTCTCAAAAAAAAAAAAAAAAAAAAAAAATGTCCAATGTCCAATCTGGAAGAGTCTGGATACAAGATTAGCCACAGTCTCACTAAGAAAAATCAAAGGTACTGTTGCGCATGCGCCGAGCCCCAAGGTTGCTATAACAGGCCTTTCTGACATTGAACCTCAAGTTCAAAGTCGGATAAGTGGCTCGGGGATATAGAAGTAACTGAACCGGTTATAACAATAGGACAGTGCAATTATTATTCATAAAGCAAGGAACGACGATAAAAAGGTGCATCCCATATGGATGAATGACCTCTTGCCTGAAACTATATATAGCTGATTCGGTGCATATAATTAATAAGTCGGCTTAGCATTTAAGCGCTCTTCGGATTTAGGGATAATTCACCATGGCTTGGGGGCCGAATTACCTCTCCCCGTTCGTTGAGTGTGGACGGGTGTTAGGCAAGGGTTGCCCCTCGAACTGGCTTGGGATCCGGACAGCTCTCTCCACGGCGCGATTATTTTTTAATTTTTTTATTTTTTTGCAAACTGGTTGATTATTTCTTTATTGCTTTCTGTCATATTATTGCTGAATGATAGATGCAACGTTTCTTAAAGTTTTATAGGAATCGCATAAAAGCCAAAAAAGTTATGATCCGCGTAAAGTTTGTCATAGACGATTGCGCCCAATGAAACTCCGGAGGCACCTTAAAGGTGAAGTAATACGGGCAACATTTTCTTGCAACTCGTCGTGTGACAAAGTTGCGTAGCAAGTTGCGGCCTGTGTTGCACGCCGTACCTACGTACCCAACAAAATTTCGTAGACTCGGCTTCTACTTTTTGCAACATGCAACATGTTGCCGCAACTCGCAACACGAAATTTTGTTGCAGAACAAGTTGCGTGCGAAGGTAGTAATACGTGCAACAACAGGCCGCAACTTGCTACGCAACTTTGTTGCGCGACAAGTTGCAAGAAAATGTTGCCCGTATTACTTCACCTTTACGTTCAACCCACACCTACTTGGGCTGACTTGTGTTGATTTTGGTCGAACTCAAATTTACACGCAGGTCGACCCAAGTCCGCTTTCATTGTTTGGCCGCCCAGCGAAAATCAATACAAGCTGATGACATCAGGTGCAAATTGAATGATTTTCTCCGCGACTTGCGTGAGTCTGTTTGGTCACCCATTGTAAGTCCGTACGCGACTTCTGGTTTTGCAACGTGCGTTCATTTGCGAGTCCGTTTGGTCAAGGCTATACTCTCCTAGACTGTGCCAGACCCTCCTTTTCTGACAAAGATCGTGTGCGCGAGTGAAAATTAATTTTGCCAGGAAAGGAGGCACAGGCAGAGTCTAATACTCTTCCAGCTGAACCCCAATATTTTATTCACAGCAAATAAAGTTTCTCACCCCACGCCGATGATGATGATGCAACAAAGCAGCAGGCAAAGCAAGGATATGGAACCGAGGACGCTTGCCAAGGTCACGACCAATTCTCTCTCACTAAAATCCACCTACAAGTTAGAACGACAACCCGCCCAAATACATCAAACGTTTATCTCTAAAGTTAAATCACCATCTATTATCGCGTCTTGCACGGTGTATTATGAAGTTGGTTTTTGTTGCTGCGCTGCCGTGTTTTCTCCTGTCGTGTTTGATTGTCCGATTCAGTTACGTTGTGTTGCGTTACTTTTCGTTATGTTATTCTGCGTTGCATTATGTTGTGGGTTGGTAAAATTAATAAGTGATGATAATAGTAGTAATAGTAATAGTAAGAGTAATAATAATAATAATAATAATAATAATAATGTTCGACGAGGAAAACTCTAGTCATGTAAAGTGGTTCTGGTGGAGATTCTCGACTAGTATCCTTAATGGTTCTGTGTGAACTTTTGTCTACGTTACATTCTTGTGTATATTTGTTTGTTCCACCCGTGTCTTTACTTTTCCCTACCTTTTCTTCCACCTTCATGATCACACTAAAAACTGAAAAATGTCTCAGTTTACATTCTGTATGTGTGCTGTTGGTCTGTCCAACGTCCAAGCCGTCACGTGACCACTTATCCTTGTCCCGCCAGGTGCATGCTGGATCGAAGAAATCACTTCCTCCCTGGAGAGAAAGGCGACCATCGGGATAAAAAAAACCAGTGTTGAGACGTAAGTTTAATTTAGATTTAGCACATCAATATCAGGTATTATCATTAAGGGTTTAGACTGCCTTGTTTAACCTTTTTCTGTCGTGTTCTTTGTCCGAATTAAACAGAAAAACATAAACTCCGGTCAACGACAACGTGAACACTGATAACAGAATGAACTCATCGAGAGCTTTCTTTTATATGCAGTCTTACTTTCTTGTGCTTGAACGTGATTTGTGCTGGTTCAGTAAAGGGTCCTCTCATAAACGTCGAGTCATCTTTCTTCAGAGAAAACAAGATGGTTCTGGAGTTGATTTTCTTGTGAGGAACTTCTTTGCTGCTCAGAAGCTTGTCTCCTTCTACGTACAATTCGGAGATATCCGATTGCGAAATGATGCTGAGAAATAAAACCGAAGTCTTGTCAGAAACAGCAAGCATTCATATCCCTTTCACTTCTCTTCCACTTGAGCTACTGTACTGTCTTTTCTCTCTCTAGACTACAAAGCAGACTCACTTGTCGTCCCAGTCCATCTCGGTGCTTTCTAAACTTCTGTCTTCGGCAAATTCGTTTAGACACGCCCACACATAAACGGACTTCCCTAAAGCGAGAAGGGCAAAAATAAAGCAGTGTTTACCAGTTACCACGAGGGACACTGTCGTAATGAGCTTCTATCCCTTGCATTGACTTATCTATGGTTGGTTGATACTTCGTACGTGATACGTTGATATTTCACGTGATTGCGTGACTTAGCTTTCTCGTACAGTGCAACAAGCGTATTTTATCTGAAGTCGGCAGGTCCTTTATTGCTATGGATACCTTGCGTGACTTACCTATCGTCACGTCGTTTCCTTGCGTGACTACCCATTGTAACGAAACTTATTAGCGTGCGTGTCTCACCTGTAGCCGGCAGCTCCGTTATTGGTATGGACACTGCCTCTGTCATCTTACTCCAGTCGCCAGGGAATGCTGTAATGTTGTCGGGCATGGTAACAAACTTCTTTTTTGACTTGTTGTATATTTCGCTGTCGATAACGCCCGCACTTAGTGCTGTTGAGACAGATGGATATCAGACACGGGCTTTAACTTCAAATTCTCCCAACCACTCAATAACAAAACGTAGAAGTGACATAGTGAGAAATGATAGTCCAATCAGACTTAAAATGAACCCGCGTTCTGTTCACGATGGTACCTACCAACATTTTCGAAGACAACCATAGTTGAGGTGTTCCCGCCACTGTCTGTATCAAGAGCAGCCTTGATGCTTTCTGCTAAAGAAATGCCAAGCTTCTCTACAAGTTCTGTCATTTCTGGAATCGTGACGTTATCCGGTTTTTGCTGAGAGAGAAAGACAGTTACCCAAGATGACTCATTTCCGATGTAATAACATGCATTCTGATTGGCTGAGCGCACGTCAATTTATCCCAAACAGTGCAAAAATGTGTAATTAACAGTGCAGAAATGTGAAATTAACAGTGCAGAAACTTGAAATTGAAAATTGCCAATAACTGGCGCGCGTATTCGCGGCAAAGCCAAACAAAACAGAAAGCGTTTTCATTCCTCAGGACGATTCCGATTCTGTTTCGAGAAAACAAAGTTCTTGAGACACTTGTGAATTGTAACGAAATTGAAAAAAGATTGCTCGACGAAAATTATTGTGTGCATGTTATTAACAAGTAATCACATGATTTCTCGTGCAATTTTGAATAAATAAGGACTCGTAAAGTTTTCAAAGACCACAAATTGCACTCGCGCGGCGCTCGTGCAATTTTGTGGTCTTTGAAAATTTACTCGTGCTCATTTATTCCAAATTGCACTCGAAATCATGCGATTACCTATACTAACACCTCTTGTCGGTCTTAACATTGGTCAACAAAGCAATACGTTAACTTCAAAAGCAGTGAGCTAAGGGTTCCGATATCTATTACACTGCTCCTCATTTCGGGTAAAAGACACTGAAGCATCACCGACCGCTTGCGACTGATGCCGAAGAACAACCGAAAATTGATGAGTGCTTTTCTTGGACACTCTTGAGTTACTCAGTGGAAAAGTGAGCAACGGTCTTCTGTAGCACTCGTGTTTCTTTCAATGACTCACCTGCTTGCATTTACTTTGCTTGTTGAAAGTCGCCAGTTGCTCCTAAAAACCAGAGGATTTACATTCAGTAAGCACGTGTCTACCCTTTCCTAGTGTCCGTTCTTGGTGTCTGTCTGTCTCGTTCACTTGCTCTTTCTGTCTGTCCCTGTCTTCCTTTCTCTTTGCTAACCAATAATTATATCAGCGTCTATCATATCTTTTTGATAACTATGATGTCCATAACCGTATTGTCCATTCAATTACCAGCTCAAAGTTACTGACCTCAACGCAATTCTTGTCTTTACATGAGTTTATCACAGGTTTCCCCCAGTCCATATTCTCACATATTATACGAGGAGTTGCTAAAAGTATGACAAAAGAAATTAAGAAAGCGTTCTCTGCTGGCTGTCATCTGTAAACGATCCTCGTGACATTCGTTACTGCAGACAGCTTGTTAGTAAGAATGGTTAATATCGATCAACACCATTTTTCTCCTTTCGATTTACAAGCAGCCATGATAGGTTTTGTAAGAATAATTTAACAGCTGATCTATTTCTGAGAGAAGAGTTGGTAAATTCTAAATTCTCCCAACGAAACTCTTTTGTTTTCTCTTCTCGGCTTAGAAGAATTAAGCTTGAGAACAGTCTGAGTGACTGACCTGTGACCGCTTCACTAGCCGACACAGTCTTCGTCACGCTCACACTGCCTACTTGCGCGGACGGTTTAATGGCGTTTGCTGTGCTGTCTCCTTTCTGAGCAGCGGTTTGATTGGTTGTGTTGACCGCATGCGCAGAGCTGTTGAACAAGGAGGAAGGAACCTCCACCACCAATGACTGAGATGGGTTCGCCTGTGAAGCACTGACACTCATAGAAGCACTTGACTCTGGTACAGAGACGGTGTTAACTGTAGAGAAAAAGATGTTGAGAAGTGGGCCGAGTGCTTCTTCACACGATTTTTTTTTCAAATTCCCAAGTGCTTTTATACTCAACAGTACGTTGATAAGTGCGTAGCCAACGCATCATCATCATCAACTTTTTACAGCATTTAGCATGTGATATCAACCTTAAGGCAACGCCGTTGCGAGACAAGTTGCAGAAGAAATTGCGCGTGCGACACCCCCTCGTTGCAACTTGCAATGCAACAAAAAATTGCGAGACAAGTTGCAGGAAAAGTTGACTAGTCTTCTATTTTTCGCAACGTTGCGTGGTCTTGTTGCACCGTGTTACATGTACTTTGCAACTTTCCAGAGAAAATTGCCTCTTGTGACATGGCCTTTTCGTTTGATAGTACATTTTACGTTCTACTGAAGCGTAGATATTTAGTATACTCTGGGCCCGGTTTTTCAAAGCACGAATAGGCTAATCCTGGATTAGGTCTAAACTTTTTTGTCATTTATATGCCTGAAAATGTGAACGTTTCGTCTACAACGACTTCTTTGATACGTTTCAAGCTGGAACAAACCTTTTGATCCATCTTCGAACAAAACCATGCAGTTTATTGGCAGAGAGGTCGAGAGAAAGAATTTATTTAATAGTCCTGCGGATTAGCTTAATCGGCTTTCGAACAACCGGGCCCTGAATGATTAAAAGAAACATGAAAGTGAGGCTCGGAAAATACTTCTTCATATTGAAATATAACTGGAATTCTGTTTCTTGCACTAAAACTTTTGCAATGGGTTTTTTACAATGCTCATAAGTTCTGTATCACCACTGTAATACACAGAACAGGCCTTTATAAACAACGTATATGTTCCGTGACAAACTCAAGTCGTAGTAGAATGAAACTTTTTTTTTCTGCATCGAAGAACTGCATATTAGTATTTTGCGAGCTCTTTTCAGGATCTACAGCAGTTAGTAAAAATTGTAAATTTCGAGGCAACAATCCGCGCAGCATTTTACGCATATACGCAGTTAATCAGAAGACCTTCAACATGATATTTAAGTTTCAAAACAACTCCCTTGGTAGGAAACGCTAACCGTCTTGAAGCGACAAAATATTGAAAGATAAGTACAAACGTTGGAAAAAGATAACTGTTGGGAAATTAGAAAATATATCTCGAAGACGTGTGATGTCAAATCTTTAAATCTAAAATGTCAGAATCTCAAAAATCTTGTACAAGAAGATTTGCAAAGCCTTTGCATTGTTTTTGTAGCTATACTTATCGTGAAATGAAGCGTCGTAATACGCCGCTTTACTTTATCGGTTTTCACTTACCAGTTGTCTGACTTTCGACAAGGACCGCCTGTAATAATGAGTTGCAAAGTCAGAAAGGAAGAAAACAGCAAAATATCAACTGCATAAAGTCTACACAAACCTGGCTTAGGATAAGCAGAGCAATAGGTATTTGTATCCAAGACATATTCTCGATAATTCTGAGTCTAAACGGCAAAAACAGTCAAGGCCGACGGCCCTTCGTGATATTATGTAAATGAAAGGACCACTTAATAATTAATAACTTAAAGCTCTCTCCATGGAAATGAGCAAATATGCTAACATCTCTGTTCCGCCGATGTGAATTGAATTTATTAGCAATAGGCCCTATGCAAATCGTCTTAAATTGCAGAGATGTAAAGTATAGCCCTGTTTCAAAATGCGTTTTTGCCTTCTTGACTGGCCTTGACTTTAAGGTCGTGTTTTGTTCTCAGTGTTGAGTGGGAATTAAAACTGACTTTCAACCACGAATGCAGGTGTTCCAAGATTGTGCATAAAATTATGGCGGAGTTAGTCGTTAATTCGACAACTTAACAAGGTGGCATCTTCGGACTTAACCGCCGTTTACGATATTCTTGAGTGATGGCTTGTAATAATTTAGGCAGGCTGATTATTTTGTTTGGTTTTGTTTTATGCTTTTTATTTTGAGCGGCCATTGTTTATTGACTTCTTTTGCTGTTTGCTTGCACGCAGGTGCTGAAACGAAATTTCAGTCAGTGCTACAACTACGAAACGAACTTTCAGTCTGAAAGAGGTCAGAATTTACAAGAAAATAGGCTTCGCTGGCCAAGAAATATTAAACGAGATAGAAGGCACACAAAAACACGACAATTCATATCGTTGTCTTGTGGAAAAGTGAACCAATCGTATCTGTTGACAATTTAATTTCTTTACACAGAAAGCGCAATCGTTTTTTCTGACTGAGAATTGTACGCTAGTTCTTGCGGCATTTCGTTTACTGAAGAGTGTTCGAAACTCCGCCCCACTCGCCACCCCCTCAGGAGGACATGAGCTCTTCATTTTGATTGGCTGATGACCAGTGAGGGTCCTTTTTTTTTTTTCAAAGCAAACATTGGATCATAAACAATGGAGAAGTCACGTCTTATATACGTGTAAGCCGGTGCATTGAATGGTTTAGGAAATTGCAATCGTCAAATGTTAACCGAGTGGCAAAAACAGCTTAGTTTGCAATGTGGAATATTAAGCGAGCGAATACGTTTTTAAAATTGTTCAGAAAAAACACTTGCAGTGATAAAAATTTCACACGACCAAAGATCGGGCCTTTTTTTTTATTATTATTGAAACGAAGAAGAAATTGGCAACAACACGACAATAACATACGCAAATCTTCATTTTCTTTACAATTCCCTCAGAAGGAAACATTTAACAATGCGGGGCGAAACGTTTCAACTTTTGCTTTTGTGTTCTGTAAAGAGGAAGTTCTTTGGTTAAGCTATACACTTCCATTATACTTTCACATTTATACAGGACATGGTACAACACTTCTTACATTAATTCACATTTAGAACATTATCGGAACATGTCTAGTTTACAGCATTCAATCAAACACTATTTGCCATCTACATGTGAAGTATTCAAGACCCCTAAGGGTGAATTGAGCATTTTAAAAATTACGTTAAATTTGCACTTCGGGGCAGCAATCAAAGCCTTGTACCTTATCAACAGCTATCACAACAATTGATTACTTTATACTGGCTGTACACAACAACACTGAAGACAGCTTGTCGTCAAATGATTGCTTTAGTTAATGAGTGGAGACTGGTCTGGTTGAGTATTTTTAGTTTCAACGGCTTTTGTCCATAATAACATAATATGAAGTACTAATAAACCAGTTGCTGTTAGCAATTAAAACTCTCTACAAAAAATACAATTTTGACAACAGTGACTTTTTTATAGGTTTCGTTTAGCATTTGATGTTTCTGTACCCAATAAATTATCACATATCAATCAGGACTGGCATGGCATAATCTTGGAGATTTCTACATACGAAATGTTAATTGATGAAGCGGAAAGGATTGTTCAGTGTGATCGAAATCGTTTCAACAATTTTAGAATAAAATTTGATTAATTGATTCGTTCTCGTTTCTAATAATTTGAGGCACCAACTAAGCCGGGCCTGCAGTCTTTCTTGCGAGAAGCGTTGTCATTGGTCGTGGTCGTTCGTAGTGCAACACAATTCAAGTTGTACTCGTTCTTTTAAAAATGAGTAAGTGCGCACGTCGACTAGTTTAGGTTTTAGGTACATGGTTTCCATCAATCATCTCAACGGACGGCTTGCTAAAAGGCGTGTTTAAATATTGAAGGCCTAATTTCATAGGCATAAAATGGCACAGCGGGGCGAAAAAAAGAAAAGCTTTTCGAAGATATATTCATTTCTCGATCTGAATCTTGTTAAATTCGTACTGTCGAACTTTTAGAGAGGACTATATTTCTGAATTACACATTGGGTTTTGGGGGTTATTTTAAAGCTCTATCCGGCAATGTTTTGATTTCAAACAAGTTTCATGTTGTTAATGTTTTATGTCCCACCCGCCCTTTCTCACCGTGTATAAAATGCTCTTTTGCAAAACCACAAACAATGTGCTGATTACCGCGAGGTAACCGAAAGACTCTCATTAGTCAACCAAGCGAGGGCAGCTGAAGTAGAAGAACCAAACAATACCTCGACAAGCAGCTGCTATGTTTTCAAGAAAAGCACCTCACTCAAAAACTTCAAAAACTTCTCTTTTTCTTTGGTTTGCATCCAGTCTTCTTCGCTCTTGTATTATCATAAGCTAAAGCTTCTTTTCCTTGGCACCCTTTACTTCTCTTGTTAACAACTATTGAGTCTTGCTTCATTGTCTTCTCGCACAGTGATATCCCCAAAAATGTTCGTTTAATTTACCGCAACGAGCGCCAAAATATTCCGAACCGTGAATTGACTGAGCTCTGTTATTCAAACAAAAATTGGACAATTAAAGGCGTTTCGAATGTAAGTAATGGGCACATCGAAGTGAAAAGGGCCGATAATTATATGAAATTTTATAAACCTGATTGAATTTTCTTGATTAGTGCCTGCCCTTCCTACTTCAGCCCGCGTACATTAGAGAAAAACTGGCATGGTTAACACTGATAAATTTACAAACGTGGCTTATGTTTTGGTTTGGAAGTCATTCCCGTGCGGCCATGAAACTTGCTGGCAGGGTGTTTCATTTCTGCTCACAAGCCACAAACCAAGTCACCAGTTGTTCGCCTTTCGGTGACCACCACGAGCCAATCAGAAGACAGCAGTGTACGCCTGTGGGCTGGACATGAATGCGCAATGATTACGTTAAAAGGGATTATTGAATATGAAGATGTTTGGTTTAACAGCCCCGCCAGCCAGCACGTGAAGCGGACGGTATCTGGAGAGATTATCTCACAGCGAAAGGACAACCAGCTTTAGTGGCGACAAGTAAGTGAACGCAGCTCTTCCAAAGCATATGTCTTCCTTTTTTTATGGAGTCAAGGTGAAAATTCCCCCTAACCCCTCCGTAATACTGATACGGCTGCAGAACCAGAAGCTTCGACAAAAGGAAAATGCCGAAGTCATTTCTTCTGAAACGCTACATCAAGCCAGAAGTTGAAACCGAAGAGGATGTATGGCCAGCCTCGGGCAAGTTGAATGGTAAGTCTCCTAAACAGTATGCTCTCGTTACCTTCAGTGTGACTGAGTTTAAAAATACGTGTGCTGATACGAACCACAGCAGACTTACTGTATTCTGAAATTGTTCTTAAGGTTTTTGTGGGCGAGCTCTGAGTCAGTGAAATATTTCATTCACAGGGAGTTTGGTTTCGAGTTGGGTGAACGGAGGAGTCCCTGAAAATAGAAAAAACCTGCTGCAATTTCTAAACTCCCCAGATCTGGGCACTACAAATGTGCACGGCGAAAGTTCATTTTTGAACAAGAAGTACGAGGAAACTTCTGGAGCTGACAAGAAATGGCCAGTAGAAGGAGAAGGAAGGCTACCCGAAGCTCAAGCGAGTTTGGATTCCAAACATGGTGGGTTGGTTTCCCAAGGTAAGCCGCATAAAAAGTCGCCGGCAGGGGCACCGCTGCCAACGAAGCCACCTTACAAGTGCGAACAATGCGGTAAGATTTTCAAGACGAAATACACATTGACGATCCATCTCAAGATGCCTTCCCATACCGGCGCCAGGCCTTTTGTCTGTGGGGTGTGCGGTAAGGGTTTTCGTCTCTCCAGCACGTTGTGCCGACACAAGATTATTCATACTTCCGATAAACCTCACAAGTGCACCATCTGCCATAAAGCCTTTAACAGGTCGTCCACCCTCAAGACTCACGTACGGACGCACAGCGAGGCCAAGGAGTTTAGGTGCAATCTGTGCGGGAAGGGCTTTCACCAAAAAGGCAATTTACGCAACCATATCCTGATACACACCGGGGAGAAGCCGTACAGATGCAGCCTCTGTGAGAAAGCGTTCAACAAGCTGTCCAATCTGAAATTTCATCTTCACGTACATACCGACAACGCGCCCTACAGATGCCGCCACTGCAAGGTCCATTTCTCTAGAAGGTGCGACTTGAAGGAGCACATCTCCGCGAGTCATTAGAACATTCTCTAAGGATTATTTACAAGCAAGTCGATTTACCCCTCAGGAATTGTGAGATCTACTGCTCAGAATTGAATTTGAATTTGAACCAGATTTTTTACAACAGCTTCGTAATTATAGAAAATTCCGACGAAAAGCTACGAAGATCGAGCTAGTTTAAGTACTGAATTTGCTTTCTTCCGAGCTCTTAAATTTAATTACGAAACAGTATACACTGAATATTTTGATCAAATATTTATGATACACGGCTCTTGGCCGGGCTGCCGGCGTCATATAATTATGGATATACTCCTTTTAAACTGTGTGTAGCTCCAAGCTAGTCTTGTTTGTCAACACACAACCCAAATTTAACAAACGAGTTATAATAACTGGATAAGCCAAGTTTAACTTTTAAGTGCACCATATATTGTAACATTCGGTTTACGATTATGACTGTCGCACGTATACGGCTTGGTTATAGAGCCATTGTTTGACAAGCACAATAAAAAATTAAGTTCTGTGTGGCCAAGTTCTTAGGTCATTCGTCTTTATATATGGACATGTCTTGACAGCCAGCAGTCTGTTATTCAATCATTCTATGTATTGATGTGAAAAACACGAAATAAAAATGAATCCATGTTATGAGCTGATCAATAAAAAACAGTGTTGTTGTACGTATATGCAGTTGTTGTACGTAGATGTGTTACTTCCTTCATTTGTAAGTTATATCCTCTGCTCTCTGCTCGCTCTGTTGTTATCCAGCATTTAGCAATTAGCAACATTTAGCAATCCTTTCAAGTCAATTCAGTGAAACCAGGAGGAATGTTAGAGATAATATTGCACTATATCTCCACCTCAAAAAGGAATATGACGAAGGAATCATTCAGTGTTTCTGTGCTTTTAATGGGCGTAAGATTCAGTTTAAACTTTCTATTTTGAGTCCACAACTTTGCTTCATTTCTTATTAGAATCGGTTTCCGTGGGAACCCAAGTGGAAAAGCCATATCGTTTAGCATAGGTGGCTTCACGCGTGCATGACTTGCATGCACCGATATATAGAGGATATTACGCGACGGTGCGAAAATAAAGTCATATACGATACACTTCGTAGTTTTACCGTTTTCAGCTAAAATTGAACTAAAAAGAAAGAGACATTTAACTATGCATGGTGATGGTATCCTTCACGTACGTATAGACGACCACCAGACATAAAACTTTAAATTTTAAACTTAACTTTGTCCAATGAACTCAAATGAACTGGCTTCGGTAAATTCACCTGCTAATTGCGCCCTTTGCAATGCCTGTAGTTGCGGTCAGTATTTAGCAGGTAAATTGTTCATTCGGAAAGTATGAGCAGTGTCTGAAAGAACGCCATTCTAAAAGACGGCTGAATCAATTAAGAAAACGTTTATTCATTAATAGAAAGACTACATTACACCGTGTTACTCCTCCAGTAAGGTTGCATGTGATAACCGCTTATAACCTGCGAACCTTTATTAATTTTTTAGACCAGACTGCAAAAAACCGCGAATATCGTATTCATGATAACTTTGCGAGCTGAAGAAAGACGAAGAACTCGTATTAATTGTAGAATCAACGTCCAACGATAGGTGGATGTCATGGATATACCCCCTGGGGGGGGGGAGGATCCACTGAACGCCGTAAACGTGAACCATGTGGCTGACGCGGTTTCGAGCGCTAGTCCTTTGTTCTTTGGAACGAACGTAACTTTGTGTAAAACTGATGTACAGTACTGATTTATGTCTTCAGTGAAGTCAGAAATATCCAAGTTGCTTCACGGTGAGTTACGCATTACTTGGAAGATATATATCCCTTCCACTATACACTTACTTAGTACAGGGCGCCAAGATAATACTTGACTAGTAAGTCATGCACTAGGCGTTCGTGCTGAGGCGATATCGAAAGTGGTACACTACTTTAATTTTGAATCAAACAGAATTCTTCTTGAAGTGGAAAACGCAAGATGCAGCCGAACGGTGGCGTCTCATTGGCTGGCCGGCGGCTCCCCAGACCGACACTGGACTATTACATACTAAAGGCGGTGATAGAGAGCAGCCTATTGAAGTGAGTGCAGGACAAAGCTCGAGGCCCCGTCCACACTGATGCGTTTCCAATAGTTTACGTTTTCGTTTCACTGAAAACGGAATAAGTATTGCGTCCACACGGCATCGTTAGTCAGATGAACAAACGTTTTCAAAAGTTTGCGTTTTCAGTGAAGTATCCGTCCACACGAAAAACAAATCTGGCGGGCGCCATGAAATATTTGCGTTTTCCCCCGTCAACACGTATACGGATAAACATCGTATTCAAAAGTTTCCACTCTGGAGAGCGTTTTCAAAAGTTTCCGTGTTTCGTGACCGTATTCACCGGATACGTGTGGACGGAGAACAATCCGCAAAGAAAAGTTTGCGTTTTTGTAGAAAAACAGATACGTGTGGATGGGGCCTGAGAAACTACTCATAAAAACATTCTTCAAGTATTCTTCCAACATCTCGCGTGGGAACAAATTGCGGCATTGTAAGCGTGTGCTAGTATTGATTAAATGCCAGCTGTACAGCAAGTGAGTCAGTTAGTAGGTAGTAGTCCGGGGAAATCAAACAAGCTATATTAGATTACCGTTGCTTTGGATTCTAATATAACGTAACCAAGTGGCCACTTCAGCGACTTAAAGATTTGCCGTCATCGCTACTCGTCATATGCGTCACAGCAAAGCCGCTGACGTGCTACAGGATAGTGGCGGTCCTTACACACTCATTTTGCTATGCGTAAGCCAACAATCAGTTGGTTTCCGTGGAGGGGATTTCTAAGATCTTCACTCTGATAAGGTTTGTATATTGTTTGACGTCCACGTAGTCGCACATGGACTATAGTCAAGCAAAAGAGTCGGGGGGGGGGGGGGGGGGTACAGAAAATGAAAAATATATATATTCAAAAAGACAAGAGAAACCAAGAAGAAGAACAGGGACGAAGGAAGGAAGGAACTTAAGGAAAGAAATTAAGGAAGAAGGAAAGGAAAGATTCTGTCACACATCTAAAAACTGCTTTTTCATGGCCGTGGGCAACTTTTGCCTTGTCTTTTATTTCACAAGTGTTTTGGGTTGAAGAAAAAATAAATAAACTGTTTTGTAAACAAGGAAATCCAAACAAATCTATAAATATACTTGATATAAATTATTTGCCTTAGTTCTTAACATTAAACTATTTTGTGAAGAATAAAATATCAAATAAAATATCTTTTGCACACTCAAATAGATTTGTAGTTATCTCTCAGATAGCCTTAGCTGAAAGCCTGGAAAAGCCTCACTCTCAGGAGTGGAAGTAAACGCAGATTTAGATAATATAATTTTAATTAGTAAATATTGCTCTTTGTCCTAAATTTGTACAATCTAATGAAATATTTAAAATTAATTGCAAATCTACAATACTCTAATTCAGATGTTTATGCGCTGACAGGCATATCTGATTATATATTTAATAATTAATAATTATTAATAATTATGTTTATTGTAAAGAGATTATTCCTCAACATCTACTTTGACCTGAATGGTGCTGGCATCAAACTCTTCCCCAGTGATTCTCTTGTACATGTCCATAATGTCATCACATGTAGTCTCAAAGTGTGTTGTGGCATCAAAAGACTTGGAGATAATGATCTACAAAAAATAAAATGGGAAAAGATTTCAGGACATCACATATGTTGGAAAACTAACAAAACTAAACCGAAAATAACTTTCATGTAAATAATCTATATTCATGATAATAATAATTATTGTGAAATATAGACCAATAATAATAATAATAATAATAATAATAATAATAATAATAATAATAATAATAATAATAATAACAACAGCAACAACAACAACAACAATAATAATAATAATAACAATAATAATAATAATAATAATCTAACTACATTACTTATGCATAAATACAGTCTTTTCTGACTTACCTTACTCTCTGTGCCATCCTCATTGGGTTCATACAAGTCACTCACAAAAAAAATCTTCTTTTCGATGCTGCCTAGCATCTCAAATGCGGGAGTCAGCTCAGATTCTGGATCATCAGTTTCCACAGTTGTACTTGCAAGGGCCAAGAACTTGTTACTTGGGGCAACAGAGTTGGTGTGTGACACCACACTGATGTAGATGTCTGAAAACAGATTACAGATTTCAGTTTTGAAATACCAAATACAGTAGAACCCAGATATCTCAAACTCTCAAGGGAAGCAAGAATTAGTTCAAGATAGTGGGGTTCTGCCAAGGAAGATTTCTACCAAGTTCATTTCCGAAGGAAATCGGATTCTGTTCGAGATAGTGGCGAGTTCGAGATAACTGAGGTTGAGATAGTGGGATTCTACTGTATGTACATTGATCAAATGTTGATCAAATTTGTCCTTCACAATCTCTTATGCCACTCCACACTCTCTCCCCCCCCGTTAGGCGACACCCTTGGGTGGGGTTGCCTTTTGTTAATCCATTGTTCACATTGACCTCACCTGACTTTCTTTCAACCTGATTCTGAGGGATGATGATCTGGCATGACTGCACATCATTGGTGTTTGGGACAGCATGATTGAGAACACATACACACCGCACCACCTGACCAACCTTCTTAATCCGTTCAGGAAAGTATGAAGGATCCCCAATCACAACCTTACTCTTGGCCATGTCACCTTTACTTCTCACCCCAACAACAGCACCTCCTTCCACAACAACCTCATCCCCAGGACTGCTCAACATATACGTGCCTCCCCACACGGCCGACAACCTCGCAAAGCCTTGTGGGAGTTCCCCCAAACCGTAGACCGGGTAAAGATAAGGGCTCTTTTGGTATCTGGCAAGCGAGTTGTAGTACAGCTTGATTTTTCGCAGGGCATCTCCACATGGCTTCTCTGTGTACTCGTCGTCTAGATAAAGTGCAATCGCATGGCCAGTGAAATCCATGGTGTTGCGATCCAGCCCGAACTTCTTGTACACCTCTGCCATCGTAGTCGTTGCAGGGTCGCAACCTTCCCAAGTGCTGGGGTTGTCAAAGTCGTACTGCAGCACAAACAGAAGGAATTTGCGGAACCGTCGCTTTTCGAAGATACCCATCAAACTCGATGACAATGCTTCTTTTTCATCGGCAGGGACCTTGTAGATGCAGCCGCCTCGATATACAAAGCTTCCCTCGATCTGCTTGAACGACATGTACTTGGTAACCCCCGTGTACACGAGAAGTTTAACCAAAGATCCAGTTGCCATCAGGAACTTGGGAACTAAATCGACATACCATTGACGCGACGGACCGAATTCCGAGGGTGGAGCTTCATTTTCGCAGAACTTCTCGAAGAGATCTTCCAGATGTAGCGAAGCGCTTTCCCCGCCGTAGTAGTTGTTACGATCCAGATGTAGGACTTTCTTGCCACTAACAGATAGCAGGCCGCTCAAAATGCACTCCTTCAGGCCAGTGCCGAGGATGATATAGTCGTACTCCCCGTCCATGTTTAGATTTCTCTTCAAACTTTGACAACAGGTGCATCCTGAACAGACGCAAATGGCCAATCAGCTACAACAAAAGAATTAGTTTTACTGTCCGAATCCGCTGACCTGAAGAAATGTCTGTGCTTTTTATGTTTTCCAATCAAAAAGGATTTTTAAATCATTTCGGATGCGGAGCCAATAAGAAACCTTCATATCAGTTTCAGTCAAGTGACGTCATATCGCATGTCTGGCCAATCGGGAAATGTGATAAAGTTGTCCACGGTTATTCGATTTTTCAGCCTGTACGTTTGGACATATTGGTACCAAAATAGAACTATAGAGCTTGTTATAGCTAAAGCAGTCCAAAGTTCAGCTTCCCTGAAAAAGGAACTAACATGTGTGGTAAGGTGGATTGTTTTAATTTCCAGTGTAAATCACCATTTGCATGGTATTCGGTGAAGATCGTAGTGACTCACTCACCAACTATCCACAGCATTTCTCAAGTCTTCTAGATTCTGCCAATAATTTAGTATTTCATTTTATTTGTCAGGGATTTTTGCGTACCTCAACTTCTGTGTGCCAAGAAAGCGGCAGTATATTCTGGAAGTGCTGGTTAAAGGCCTTCAGCGACTTGAATATCGTGGATATGATTCGGCAGGTATGAAACATCGAGCTGATTTTACTCGAACTTTACCGGTTTCTCTACAACTCATTGTCTTTGCTTTGCTTGTTCAGGTGTGGCGTATGATGGAAATGGGAAGATAAGGTGAGTGTTTCTGTAAAACCAAAGTTTGGCTGATGCGAAGACTCCAGTCTTGCATCAGCCAGACTCAAAGAGATCGAATCACTGTGGTAACCACTCTGGTTTGTTTACCTGAAGTTACAGAGCTTTCCTGCGATAAAACAAAATATTTAGACGATGTATTCAGCGAGCTTATAAACACACTTCTTGTGTGTATATTTTATTAAAGAAATGGCCAGAAAATATCCCGGCACTTGGAGAAATGGCATCTGCAATCGAGTTCTGTTCAGGTGCACTCATTTTAATGAATTCATTTATGCCAACGTGGATGGAGCTATTGTACGTGAGACGTGGCGTTTTGACTTGATCATCGATAGAGAAATATAAAAATAAGATATGCCCGCTTGTTTGTAATGCAGCGTACTACATTGATGTATCAGTTAGATGTAAACTTAATTGATTAGAAGAAGGTATGGAAAGGTTGGGATCATTATATCAAGTGATTTTGGGCGATGTAATTTGATACGTCTTTTGGGAGAATGTGTACTGCAGATTCCAAGAAAAACAGTATGGTGTGATAATCACGAGTTTTTCATGTCTGAACTTGTATGCAAACCTGGCAGATTGTCAGTCCCTGGGGAATTGAGTTTTCTTGTAAATGATGGCCTCATATCCTGTTTTATTGTCCCTTTATGGGATTCCCTTTTTGTAAAGACAAAACAAGATGACATTGTGTGTAATAAACAGTCTACATGTGAATTAGCAGGCATAGGAAAATTATATGATGAAAAAAGAGCTGTCTTTCTTGGTGACAAACTTTTAGATGTTGCTTGCCTGTTTTAAAAATGAAATGATAAATATCTCCAAACAGATCCAATATTAGTCACCTGAGCAGGAGTGCTAATATATGCCTGGCTGCAACACTACTTCAATCAGTTTGATTTTTTGGGAATCCCAAACTGAAACTCACAGTCATAAAATTATTGCCATGGTCTCAAAACATTTTTCTGTGTTGATTAGGAATAGGGCATTGGAGTTTGATGTATCATGTGAAGAGCATGTAAGATTCAAATGGTCTGATATTACTCTCTACTTACTGGAATATAAAATATTGCACTGCAGAGAATTTTGAGGGTCTGCATTTTGAAGCACCAGACAGTGCCTGACACTCTTAAAATGGAATGCTAACAATAGGTGTTGAGGGTATTTAGCTGACAAATATTCATAGGACTCAATATAAAATACAGTTTTCATAAATCTGGGATTATAATTTTGTGTGCAACAATGCCATTTTATCTGAGGAACCGCTGGGTCATATGTGATGACTTAAAGTATGTCTATATGCTAAAAAGTTTAGTATTAAGCATGTTTGATTATCTTAGTTAGTTTATAAAATTTGTGTGTGTTCTGTAATTTTCAACACATCTGTGATGCTATATCCTTGTTCATCTTGTATACATTCTCTTCCACCTTTTCTTCTTCATTTACCAAATACTATATTCTATTTCTACCGTCCTGTAACCAAATGGAGTGATTTTACCTCCACCTTAATTTAACCTTACTAATTTGTGTTTGTGTAGATAAAATGGTATATATATCACGCATGCTATAATTTGTTAAAGCCTTTGGCTTATAATACTTTTCAGTAGATACTAACCCTTATATATATCAAATGTAGCTATAAAATTATGTTATCCATGATACCATACACAAGTATACTGTACTTCTTGTCATGTGCTGAACTTGTCGGGCTCTAAATCAGAGCACTGTACACATTTTTACTGGTGGCTTGTGTCTTATTATATGCCAGTAATGCCCTGAGCCTAGGGATTCAAAATCTTTTTTTTTTAACTGATAACAAAACTGCTTGAAATCTACCGTGTCCATCTTTTACAGTAGTATACTGTATAATAACTTGATCAAAATCTATGTGAGGCAAGAGATCTTAAGGTTAGAAATGACCCTATTTTTTAGTAGTCTTGGCAAAGGATAGTGTTGCTATGATCTGATGATATTGACTGGCTCCTTGCATGTGTACTGTTCTGAGCATGGTAGAATCTGTTGCTAGTAAGCTGTTACCCAGCAACAATCTCAGGTTTATAAAATGAACAGAGGTACTCCAGATGATGACAAGTAGATTCTACTGATGCCTGCATAACTGACATTTGAGGGCACTCCATTCAATATCACAGAAAGTGATCTTCACAGCTGTTATGAAGCAACTTTTGCAGTTGCAAACTATGGTAGTTATAATATAGTAGCGCAGGAGAAATAGAACAAAATCAGCACTTCAACAAGATTCAAACCCATGACCTTGCAGTACTGGGGCCAATTCTATAAAACAGTTACACATGTTACAAGAAAGTGCATTTGACCAGTTTCCTTTCACATTTAAGCACTTCTATCAAAGGAAATACTGTTGCAGCTATAATGCATTTAAAGTCACCTTTCAAAGACTTTGGTCAGATTGAAGTCTGTTTAGTGGTATTAGAATAATGGTCCAAGTATAATATTGTTAATAGTGGGCATCATGACATAAATATATGTGACAATGCTCAATTTAGCTTTAATTGTATAGCTTTTACCATAATATTCTTTGGAGTAATCTTTTTGATTTTGTTAGGATTTGTTTCTTTTGTTTGGATTCAAGCAAACAGGTTGTCAGAGACCATTTGTAGGATGCCTGTTTCAAAGTACGGCCTAGTGCAAACCTTTCTCTTGAAAATGGATTTTACCCACATGTTTCTAGCCTGCGCCATTGGTCATGGTTGTGGAACACGAAAAGTTGCTCTGTTGTGCAGATGGACTAGACCGGTGTTTAGTTCAGATTTAGCGTGGGCTAGCATATATTATGCAAATCAAACTAATTTTCATAACAAAGGTTTCTCCTATTATAGTACTGTAGATGCAAGGCAGTTGTTTATTATAAGGAGAAGCTTAGACCAGAACTATAACAAGATAGTTCAGGGACCAAATAGACAAGTAATATTGTTGGTTTCAGTGATATCTATTTCTTTTGTTAGCATCGTAAAGAAGACTGGAAAGGTTGCTGCTCTTGAAGAAGAAATCAAAGGTACACATCTGTTGTTTACTCTTTGGCTTCAAGGAGTAATCAACTACAGTAACATTTTTTTTACATCACTCAATATCTTTTATGATTGTGAGAATTTGGTTTTTATTGATTTTTTTAGTTCAAAGTGACATCAGTGAAGATGAACTCCCAGTGCATGTTGGGATTGCTCATACTCGTTGGGCAACACATGGTGAACCAAGTGGGCTAAACAGCCATCCTCATAGATCTGATGAAGGAAATGGTAAGTATAATGATGATACAGAGATCAGAGGCAAATTCTCCTGTCATAACAGTTAGGTTAGCATGGGGAATCTTGCTTGACTTCAAGCTGATCAAAATTATCAATTCTCCTAACACAACTCATGGATTTTGTTTGGGGCAGGTTGGGAGAATTGAGGCTTGAAGAAAAGAAACATTCGGGCCCCAAGGGCTTCTCAAAACAGGGCCTATTTATCAATATTAATATCAGATTTAAGGCGCATGTTTCTCTTCCATTGCAGAATTTGTTGTTGTCCATAATGGGATCATCACAAATTATGCGGACATCAAGAAATTCCTGGTAGGTTTATGAGTGTTAATATATGGTAACTATTCGTAAACACACATTCTGGTTGAAGGTTCTATATTTATCCAGAAATTTCAGAAACCTGGGGTGGTTTGAGGGGTTCAGTAGAACCCCCTTTTCCCTGGCTCACTTACTAAACATACAGCAATAAAGTTGACGAGATTGAATATGAACACTCAGTTTTCGATGCGCTCGAACCCCCTTTCTCTAAATCCTGGATCTGCCCCAGGAAACCTTGTTTGTTTGTTTGTTTGTCTGTCTATGTATGTCAGTCTTCAGTCTTTGGAAGATATAAAAAATCTGTGAATTTCTGTGGTCAGAGGTGACAGTCAGTGCTTTTTTATGCTGCAGAATGAATAAATAACACACATTTTAGTTCATTCTGCTGCCCAGTTGTAATAATATTTAATGTTTTCATTTCTTTTGTTTTAGATCAGCAAAGGGTTTGTTTTTGAATCAGAGACAGACACAGAAGTCATTCCAAAGCTGGTCAAGTACATTTATGACAAAACGGTGAGCTTTTTAGTAGGCTTTTCAGAGCACAAACTAATAAAATGTTAATACAGTAAAATAATATCTTCATAATTTATGCCATTCAGTGTAACTGATTTTGTTAGTGGGTACTGTTGAGCGTTTTTTCTGAATTTCAAAGCTGGATGAACATCAGTATTTTGTACCTGAACAAGGAAGTAGGCGAGGGATGTTTTAAAATGTGTATAGTACACAGTCATGCAGATTAATGTTCAGCTAAATGTGTAGACAGCTCTATTTTGTGTGAAATACAATGTTTGGTTAAAAGTCAGTGTATTTACACTACTGTTCCTTGAACTTTGATTTTCTATTCCAGAAAAAGGAAGGGAAAGATTTAAGTTTCAGAGAGATTGTAGAGATGGCTATTCAACAACTGGTAAGTACATAATGGTGATTGATATAATTATTGAGTGTGTTTATGGGAGAGGGAATGGACTGAGGATATTGTGCGTCTAGTAGTTGCTTCCCTATTAACAACAGGTGATGTCTTACAACTGAACAAAACTTTATTTTTTGTCATTGTGCAGGAAGGAGCATTTGCACTTGTATTCAAGAGCAAGCATTTCCCTGGTGAGCTAGTGGCAACAAGGTACGATGTACACTGTTTATGCAGATCATTGCATGTCCCTTAAATTTATGTTTAACAAGACAGGTGTTCACAAGTGCATTTTATGTTTCGATGTATAAGTGAAGGTTTAAGTAGTACTGTACAATCCTGTTTACCCATTGATTCAGTCTACTTTATGTTGTAGGGCAAGCACTTACTCACCTGTTGTTGATTTCTCTTTAGGCGTGGCAGCCCTCTTCTGATTGGTATTTATAGCAAGTCTCCACTCAAGAGTGACCGCCTGCCGATCCTTTACAGTTCAGGTGGGACACATACATGTAATCATAGACACACATCCGTACAAAACATTATGGTTTAATTTAACTGTAGATGTACATAATAAAAGGCTTAGTCCTTGTAAGAAAAATATGTATTTCTTGCTCCACTTCGATTCAGTCACTGATAAATTTGTGGGTGTTTTTTCTTTGTTTAGCAAGCACAAGATCTTTAATATTGTGGTCAACAATATGACACATGTCCACATGGTGGACAAGATTCACACATTGATAATTTGTCATTACTCTGCCACCAAATTTGGTTTTACAGAGTTTGTTCTTGATCCAGTTTTGATACAAGTGTCATGTGAAAATGCAGTAGTAGTAATCTCTAGATCTCTTTCTGCTAACAGGTCCAGGTGAAGAGATTCACACTCAAGATGCACAGGACTCCATGGCAAATGGATGGTCCAATCTCTCGCGGGAAATGAGCTCCTTGCCCATTGAGTACTTTTTTGCCTCAGATGCCAGGTACAGTTAGTTTGCAAATGAAGTGTCCAATTTGGGGGTGGGGAGGGCGATAACTTTGTATGTGTACTTCAAATCCTTTAGATATCCCTATTTTACACATTAAAAAGATCAAAATTTGACTCATTCCAACCTGTTCCTCATGACTACTTGTTGGTAATGAATATGGATAATTGATAAAATATTGTGTCATGTACTGTGCATGTGGAACTACTAAATATGAATAATTCATTATTTTGCAGTGCTGTGATTGAGTATACAAACAGGGTGATCTATTTGGAGGACAATGATGTTGCAGCTGTTGCATCAGGAAGTAAGTATGTTTTATGGACGTGGAATATTATTACAGTGTATAATATTGTGTCAGGACCTAGTTCTTTAATTAACACAGACAGCATTTTTTTTGGTTGAGTGAACCCAAGCATGCAATGGGTATTTTTCAAAAGTCATCTTAATGCAGCACTTGGATCTGGTCCCTGTTGTTTCTTCCCCCAAGATGGACAGCTCTCTAAAATGGACAATTTGGTAAAAAATAAATAAACAAGTGAACAAATTGGACACAAAAGGCCACTCTCACCCACATCTGCATAATGGGGATTATGGGAACTGGATTTAAACTTGCTGATTGTTCATTTCAGATCTGACAATCCACCGATTGAAGAATGGTGATGTTTCCGAAGAAGAGGATTATTACCGTGAGGTGCAGACGCTGCAGATGGAACTCCAGCAGATCATGAAAGGTACAAATATGCCTAAGGGTAGGGGTTGGGAGGTTTACCTAAAAGGGGATCAAAGGTATGGAGAAGGGGCACATTTTTACTAGAGGTACAGTATATAGTAATCTGTGAATTTGCAGTGGGCAGAAAGGATCAATATTTGATCAGACAGCAGTCCAACAGATGATATGCTGCACCGTTCATTATGGTGAAAATATTCTTTTGTCTGTTTGTTTCAACAGGAAACTTTAGCTGCTTCATGCAGAAGGAAATCTTTGAGCAACCAGAAAGTGTGGTGAACACAATGAGAGGAAGACTTAGGTTTAATCCTGACATCGGTGAGTTAATTTGACTTCAAATTCTTCTTCTGTATTGAGTATTGCAGAAAATATTGCCACTGCTAATATCAAGACGTACAGTATTTACATGGTACAATGTTGCTTTGTGTCTTGGGGAGGGGAGGGAGAGGGAGGAAGGACAATTCTCACAAACTCTTGTTTGCAATTTTACAGTTGTACTTGGTGGTTTCAAACAACACATGGACACAATTTTGCGTTGTCGTAGAATCCTCTTGATTGCGTGTGGTACAAGTTATCACAGTGCTATGGCAGTAAGTATATTTTACATTCATCTGTGTTTTAATACTTTGATATGGTAAATCAATGTTGGTTTTAATTGTATAAAAAGCATTTAGATTCTAGTTGTGCACAATAACACATCAAGGAAACTGTTGGATAGCAACAATCTATCAAAAATGTGTATTCTCTTCCAGACACGGCAGCTGCTAGAGGAGCTGACAGAGTTACCAGTGGTCGTGGAACTGGCCAGTGACTTTCTGGATCGTAGCACACCAGTTTTCAGAGATGATGTCTGTATCTTTATCAGTCAGTCAGGTGAGAAGTCCCAGAAAATTAATTGATAAATTTCTAATGTGAATACAGGAGTCAAGGGGTTAACAGTCTTTTCTGCTGCACATACAGTAAAACTCTGCTATCTCAAACTGGGTTATCTTGAACTCCCTGCTATCTTGAACAGAATTTGATTTCCCTTGGAAATTAACATGGTAGAAATTTCCATTTTTTGTAGCACCCCACTATCCCTCATTCCCCGCTATCTTGAACTATTTCTCACTTCCCTTGAGTGTTTGAGATGGCAGGGTTCTACTGTATATACATTTATTATACAGACACGAGTGTTTTACTGGAAAATATACCGTGCGTAAAATCCATACGAAACTACATCCGGGACCTGAGTGGTGTATTTTCCATATCCTCACTAGTGAGGATATCATTGGCATAATTTCCCGCTTTTGCCCGGTCGTTTGTGCAATTTCTCGTAAAACACTCGTGTCTAATATAATAAAAAGAAATTTACATGGCAGCTTGAAGATATGGATTTTATTTTCTCATGGTAAAAACAATATTTTACTCACTCGCGAAGCGCTCGTTCGTAAAATATTGTTTTTACCACTCGAAAATAAAATTCATATCTTTGCGCTGCCGTGTAATATCCTCTATATATCAACTGTTGACCACACCCAGGATTTGAAGCTATGTTATTGATCAGAATACCTGGCTCCCTTTTATACTCAAGAGTGATCAGCATCAGTTTTCTCTTCCAGTCTCTCAACAGTGTGGAGAACTTGACGTTTGAAACCTGACTACATGTAAATTTGCATCATGCATGATTATGGGAGTCAATGGGTTAACTTTTTCTCCTCAGGGGAAACAGCAGATACGCTGAATGCTTTGAGGTACTGCAAGACCAGAGGAGCACTGATTTGTGGTATCACTAACACTGGTAAGAAATTCATAAGTAATCTTGTAAGCCTGTATATACTGTATCTTGTACTGATATGTGTATGTCACTACTTCTTTCCCTGTGTGTAGTTGGGAGTTCTGTTTCACGTGAGAGCGTTTGTGGGTGCCATATCAATGCTGGTCCAGAGATTGGAGTTGCAAGTACAAAGGTGACATTATAATAAATTATTATACTGTTGTGAAAAAGTTGTCCATATAAAAATTATGTTTACTTTTGCTTTTGTAACTTTGTGGTATTGTTGTTGCTTTACTGTTGTTTTTATCACATGTCTAGTACACATTCAGTTTTTGGTATTTAGTGATGATGATGTTGTTGTTATTTGTTGCTTACTATTTTTGTTTTTTGTCACAGGCCTACACTAGTCAGTTTTTGGTATTGGTGATGTTTGCTCTGATGATGTCAGAGGATAGAATATCAAAACAGGGGAGGAGGAAAGAGATCATTGCTTCATTAAAAGCCTTGCCAGGTAAACAAAAACAGGCATTATAAAAATATTAAGAATAAATTAATCATTAACCTATGGTAGTGTAGCAGTATTACCAACAATTATAATCATTCTGCCTTGGCACTGGAAAATATTAGTTTGATCTGCTCGCTAAAACCTTGTCCTTGTTGCTTATTAATATGTGTTTTCCAGAACTTATCAAGGAGGTACTCAAGTTGGATGAGCAGATCCAGTCTCTTGCACAGGAGTTGTATCAACAGAAAAGTCTTCTTGTGATGGGACGGGGCTATCAGTTTGCTACTTGTCTGGAGGGAGCTTTGGTATAGTTGTACTGATAGTGCTAGAAATTATTAAATATTTTATTTTGTATGTTTGAGAATTCTCTATTTTCTACTCCTACTTGTCCACCTATTTCTTTGATTCTGTGAGCATGGGGCAAATCCAGGATTTTGTGAAGGGTGTTTGAGAGGATATTTGTAATGTACTTTTGTACACTAATGAGCAAGACAAAGGGGGATTGACTGAGGCCCCTAACCCCCCCCCTCTCTCTCTCTTTCTGTCTGTGTTTTCCTGTGGACTCCATCTCTTTGTTGGTCTGTTTCTTTGTCTGTCTTTGTTTTGCCTTCCTCTCTTGTCTCTGTGATTGTCTTTACATCTCTGTCTGTCTCTTTATAGTTTTTCTGTCTTCTTTTGTTTTTCTCCTGCTTATTGTGTCTTTACTGTATCTTTCTTTCTCTCCCTCTTCCCTTTGTATATGTCTCTGTCTCTCTAACTCATTCTCTCTCCATTTCTCACATAGAAAATCAAAGAGTTGACCTACATGCACTCTGAAGGAATCCTTGCGGGAGAGTTGAAGCATGGTCCCCTGGCATTAATTGACAAAGCCATGCCAGTCATGATGATTGTAATGAGAGACCAACTGTTTCCAGTGAGTGTCCATGCATTGCACCCTAAAAAAATATATTGTCCTGGCTGATAGTATTCTAAACTAACATTATTCCAAAATATTGTGTTCAATCGACAGAAATGTATGAATGCTTTGCAGCAGGTGACAGCAAGACAGGTTAGCAATTTATATATTTTAGATAATCTATTGGAAACTATTTTTTGTAAACTGCAGTGTTGTATGCAGCACCAATTAGTATTTTGTTGCTTACCAAATTTGTGATATAAAGATGAATCTGTATAAAGCATTGCTCTTTTTTGCATCTCCCATGAAGGGCCGGCCCATCATTGTTTGTCATAAAGGAGACGAGGAGGTGAAGTCACATGCATTCCGTGTTCTAGAAGTGCCAAAGACTGTAGACTGTCTACAGGGTATTTTGACTGTCATTCCATTACAACTACTGTCCTTCCACATGGCAGTACTGCGAGGATATGATGTGAGTATTATTCTTAGCATGTCCTTATATCCTAGCTTAATAATTTGTAGATAGATAACATCATATTGCAAGGGACCCAATATTAATTATTATAATTTATTATATAGACATGAGTGTTTTACTGGAAAATATACCATGCGTAAAATCCATACGAAACTACATCCGGGACCCGAGTGGCGTATTTTCCATATCCTCACTAGTGAGGATATCGTTGGCATCATTTCCCGCTTTTGCACGGTTGTTTGTGCAATTTCTCGTAAAACACTCGTGTCTAATATAATAAAAAGAAAATTACACAATGGCTTGAAGATATGGATTTTATTTTCGAGTGGTAAAAACAATATTTTACTCACTCGCGAAGCGCTCGTTCATAAAATATTGTTTTTACCACTCGAAAATAAAATTCATATCTTCGCGCTGCCATGTAATATCCTCTCTATATTTATTTTACTAGAAATACGATAATCGCATATACCCCCTCACTCTGCCATTGATGGGACTTTTACTTTGGTAACTCCCAATAAGAGTAGCCTTTGTTTTACCGAAATGTTGACTCAATCTTTTCTTCGAACTCAAGTGCTACACGCAAAGGAAGGAGAAAAAGAATGGTGTGTGTTATACTTTTGCGTTGAAAAAAGAATCGATTGCGTGACGAAGTACGTATTTCCCACGGTCGGCACGTCAAATTAATTCATACAGTCTGCCAAGCACGTTCTCGAAATTTAATACTCAAAGTTTGAAGTTGGTCGGCCGTCGTAGTACGGGAACTGAAAGGAACACTGATTTTACAATTTTGAATTCATAGGCAGTACAATTAAATAGGCTTCCTGTGCGATTTGTTTTTACTACCGCATGCACCAGACTCAGGCATGCATATTTAATAGGCTCGAATTGTTTTGTATGTGAACCCACTCAAAACAGCAAAATTTCTCCCAGAATCAAAGCAAAACTTGAACAGTTTACTTCAAATTATACACGGGCTTCAGACCCAGTAATACTTCTAAGGGCTTGTGAACAATTCTCGCTGCAATCACCGCGTGTCAGATTACAGAAAAATAAGACATCTGACTAAATCATTCAAGACTCCAAGTTCCAATTGCTCTGAGCAAATACGGTAGCCGAAACTGGCAACAGAAGCGTAGTAAAACAATACTTCAAGGGAAAATGATCAGCATACAGATTTTAATACATTCTTGAAGTGATCGAGTTACAAAATATATATTTGTCACGGTGATTGTTCGATTTCCACTGACTAACCTTTGTTGCTTGTCCTTTCTAAATAAGTATCTGAGTTTAACACAAAACGGCGTCTGAAGCTCCCGATTTGCTTTCAAGCGCTGTTCCCTTTGCGGAGTTGTCTGTGTTACCCGCTTCTGTTCATGTCGCTTTTGGTCGGCATTATGCGCTGTTGTCTTAACTTGCGGAGTCTTCTCTTCGGCCCGCTTTTTCTCCTGAAGTTTCCGATTTGCGTTCAAGTGCTGTTCTCTTTGCGGAGTTGTCTGCGTTACCCGTTTCCGTTCATGTCGCTTTCGATCGGCATTCATGCGTTGTTGTTCGCTCGTTTCACGATTTCGCCTTGCTCGTGCCTGTTCCCTTCTCATTTGAAGACGAGCTTCGCGAGACTGTTGTGTTTCAAGTTTTTCAGTTTTTAAGTTTTCCATTTTCGTGAACGCAGCTTCGATATATTGTTGCTTCGTTCAAATCTAAATGCTTCGTTCAAATCTAATTTCTCTTATTTCGGAGTAAAACAACATTGCTGAGTAAAACTACAGGCCAGGGCACACGTGATCGATCCGGCCTTTCTTATTGGTTAGCAGGGTAACCGCGCCTAAAGTCGTACGACAGACTGACTGACAAACTGACAGACAACGTTAAATTTCGAGATGGCGACAGGCTTGGAGTCCCCAAGTAGGCGGTATAATATTACTGCATTAGTGTCGTGAGTATTTCCCTCACTTCGTTCGGGGATCACAAGTGACCTGAGTG
Organism: Plumapathes pennacea; assembly: GCA_964036295.1. Taxonomy (NCBI): domain Eukaryota; kingdom Metazoa; phylum Cnidaria; class Anthozoa; order Antipatharia; family Myriopathidae; genus Plumapathes; species Plumapathes pennacea. The sequence continues at coordinate 17,950,136 of OZ038464.1, read as the reverse complement.
AGAACAATTATAGTTCAATATCAGCTTTTACCTGAGCAAGCTACAGTATCATCAGCCAAGTTCTCAACACTGTATGATATGTTTCTGGTGGGAAACTGAAGGAGAAAATCAAAGTTGATCACTCAAGCTCCATACTGATGTTAGAGGCAGAGTTGCTCTTGTCAGTATGCAATATGTAGTCAGTGACATATTAATGTTTTATACTGGGGCCCGGTTTTCGAAAGTCGATTAAGCTAATCCAGGATTAACGAAATTCTTTCTCTTGACCTCTCTCCAATAAACTGCAGCTCAGTTTTGTTCAAAGATGGATTAAAAGCTCGTTCCAGCTTAAAACGCTACCGAGAAAGTCGTTGTGGACGAAACTTTCATGTTTTCAGGCTCACATAAGGCCAGAAAGTTTATACCTAATCCAGGATTAGCCTAATCGTGCTTTGAAAAACCGGACCCAGTAATGTAGTTCAATGTGGAGAATTGGCCTGCAGGTGAATATACTGCTTGGCTTCCAGCTAGTCAGACTATTGAACTATTGATATTCTCCCAACACTGCTGTACTCAACAGATGTCTTGGGTTGGGTTAGGAAATTAGGTCCTTGGTGTGAGAGGGTTAAATCTTTCTTGTAAAATCTTTCTTTGATTTCAGGTTGACTGCCCCAGAAATTTGGCCAAGTCAGTCACAGTGGAATGAGAAAGCACTTTATTACATCTACGGGTTGCAAGAAAGTTCTTTGAACTCCAATTGTGTGCCCCAAGGACTGAAAGATTATATTTTGAAACAAAGTATATTTAGTTCATAGAAATCAGATGAACAGGTTTTGCTTGCATGGGCATCCATTTTTGCCCTTGGCAGATCTTGTGCCATGACAGGTATAATATTGGTTTTAGTATTTTGGTGATTTTTAAAATGTCTTAGCCAACCCTTTCACTCCCAAGTGATTAACTCAGTGTTCTTAACAGAGGTATGTTCATAGTCCAGTATGAAAAATGTGATACTTTCTCAGATGTAAGTTGATTGAAGTATCAATATTCTTGTATTACCCATACATTGGTTGATAGGATCTGTATTGTGATCTTGGGAGTGAAAGGGTTAAATTTCAGTAGCTACATGTAGATAGGTCTTTTATGGGGAATAGCTGGATGATTACCAAGACACTTTAAAGGCCAATTTACAAGCTGCAATGTTTAATTATTGTGTTGTGTAAATGAACCCCATGACATACAATATTGGTGTTGTGAGGTCATGTGTGAGAGTCATGCAAAACTTGCACCATGTAAATTGGACAGCCTTACACAGAAATAATATTCAAGTAATTTGATAAATTACAAAAAATAAAAAATAAAAATAAATCTAGTGAGCTTACTTCACACATGTTTATAGGGACAATGAAAACTTAGGATGACATGATGTGAAACTGAATACTAATAATAAATTATTATTATAATTTACTATTATATTATTATCTTGGGTGTCTGGGATAGGACCCTGGTATGGTAATATTATGTTAGTCAAGTGAAAAGCATTATTTTTTAGCACACAAGACTCACTGGGAATAAAGGAATCATTGACATGTATCTTTGACTGCATTTGTACATTTGCCTTGAATTTTGTTTAAGTACTCTGCCCAGATTTTCCCATACATGCTTCAATCAATAATTCTTGCTTGTGGATGTGGTCTCCTTTATTTTTCAGTGTTGCTACAAAATGTCAACCCAAAGCATGAAAAAAAAAAAGAAGTTACAACTGCAACAACAATAATATCATAATTTATGTACCTGTTGCATTGCAAAATCTGACAACTAGGGGAGCTGACCTAAATGTTAAAAACTCTTGATAGATCATCTCTATCTTGCACTGATTACAAGTGAACTTTTGAGTGACAACAATTACTTACTTGTACACTCCCTATAACGAACAGAATTAATTATTTTCAGTCTCACTGGCAGGATGGCAGCTGGTTTTAGCTTAGCTAAACTTGACATGCCAAAACAACATGCTCAAATTACATGACACACTAAATGTCACATAGTTTAATTTTTGTAGTACTGTACCATATAGGTTAGGAGAATATTATTGACATGGAGCAGTAAAATTTTTACAATTTTTTTTTTTTTTTTGTCCATAACTTCAAATGCCAACTAAAAGCTCGTGTGCGTCTGTACATGATCGGATTAGACAAATATTCTAAAAAAGGTCAAAAGTCCCATCGGAATATTTAAAAAAATAACGTAGAACACACTTTGTTCAGCACGATTATAAATAATTTCTTGTCGTAAAGCTACTTTAACAGCTGAAATATTTTTCGTGATCTTATAGGTCACGGGTTTATACAAACTTGCTCAACAAAATCATGCAGCAATTTCAAATGGCTTCATTTAGCGCCTTCTCTCTAACACGTCTTTAATATCACCCGACAAGCGTCGTGCTAAAGCAAAGCCAGTCAACTGCAGGAAGGGAAAAGCCGCTGCGATACTGGCCATCATAATCAAGTTGGTCTTTAACCATGACTCCACTCCCTCCAGGCATCCACGAACATGGATTGTTTGCTTCGCTTCTTCCTCTTCTTTATGCAAAATTCCGAATCCACATTGTGAATTAATCTGGTCGGACAAACAACAAGAATACGGGACTCCGCATTTTTCAACCGAGGGAGAAGAGCAGTTGAAGTATTCGTTTTTCTGCCAGTCGTTGTACGACTCGGAGCCACAGCATTTTAGCTCTTTCTGCACGGAATCGATGATTAACTGCAGGTCTGGATCGTCGCGGTAACGAACAATCATTTTGTTGAACGCATTGTTGATCTCTTCCTTGACTCGGCCATAATAAACATACCCAAGAACGGCTGCCGTGATTTCCAAAACCAGCATGATCCCCAACATGGCGGAGAAAAACCGAAGCAGACAAAGATTCTCTCTCAAAGCACCCAGACAACCAGCGAAGGAAATGATGAACATTATTGCTCCGACGGCTACCAGAATGACTGCGGGATCCGTAGTGAGACCGCTGACTTTGCCGTATATTTCTTGTTTGGCCATTATAGCGTATACTCCGATAGCAACGATCAGGCAACTGATGATCCAAAACAATACGTTCATGAAGAACATGGTGTACTTGACACAGTAAGTCGACTTATCCGGGTATGAGTCGCTCCTGCGTCTTGGTCTTGGCCGGAAAGGATGCACCTTCGTCTTCCTCGCCATTTTTGACAGTCTCCACACGATGCTAGCGTGTTGCCTTAACCGTGGCAACTGGAAGTGGGAAAGGGGGGGGGGGGGGGGGGGGGGGGGACAGGAAAACTACTTTGAAATTGAAGTTTTATTTATCTACTGTCATTTTTAAATAAGGCCATTTCATTTTTTCTAAATGAAGCCATTTGTTCATCAAGTTGTCCGGTTTTCATTTGTCTATTTCCATGGCTTTTCTGAGTAGTTTTCTGACAGCATGTCTTGAATGATCTGCAATAATTTACAACAGGTTGTACCCAATCATCAACAGGATTTCCACATAATAGAGCTCTAATGACTCGGTAACGCCGATGTAAATTATTACCACCTGCAGTGCGTATGTGCTGCGGCCATAAAAAGAAAATAATAATAACAATAAAAAAACAGCCGTGAAGTTTGACATTTCTTTGGAACAATTTTGCGTTTGCTTGCGCAGTTTTGGCGAAGCGCTTTTGGATACAGTGCCCCCCCCCCCAAAAAAAAAGAAGAAAAAGAAGAAGAAGAAGATAGAAAGAAAAGAAACTCCACAGTTCCGTCCTTTGTGGGTCTTTATGTGACTTATACACTGCTGTCTGAGTGCCTGGCAGTACTCAACCGAAAATGCTGTGCGGCCGTCAAAAACATAGGTCCGCAAAGCGTACGTGAAGCTATTTGCTAGTTGATGATAGTCTATGATAGGTAGTTCGTGTTACAACGGGGCACGAACTATCATCGAATATTATCACCGTTTGATCGGGGTTTTACACTATGTTCTACTATGCCAGCTACGTACTATGCATGACCAAACACAAATGCACAAACATGACAGTTTATTATGTGATTATTTTGAGCTGATCGACATAAAAGGAGGAAAGTATAGCTTGCCAAAATATTTCAAGTCGTTCTGTAAATTTCCGCGAGGCCAGACTTTGACTCGTTCTAGTAGTTTCGTATTAACGTAACACACTCCAGCCAAACAAACCTGTTTCTCGTGCTCTTCGAACGGTGGTGAAATAGATTCACAGTAAAATTTCCTGTCGACTTTTCAGTCGATTTTTCATTAGCGACAAAACCCGCTAGAGACAATTTTTGTAAACAAACAACTCAGACAAACCACAGTCGATCTGGTCATGAAATCATGTGTCAACAAACATATCATGCGAGGTAAACCAGATTTTGACTCGTTATAATAGTTTCGTAACGTAACACACTCCAGCCGAACAAACCTGTTTCTCGTGCTATTCGAACGGTGGTGAAAAGGATTCACAGTAAAATTTCCTGTCGATTTTTCATTAGTGACAGAATCCGCTCGAGACAATTTTATAAACAAACAACTCAGACATACCACAGTCGATCTGCATTTGCAATTATGGCATGAAATCATGTGTCAACAAACATATCAGCGAACGCAAAAAAAACTCGGAATAAGCTTTTACCTTTGCCAAAACATATGTCATGGTCACACCATACAGCTGTGTTCCTTCTTTTGTGAGCGGAGCGTATATTCGCAAATGTGTCCAGAAATGTCGCTCTAAATGTGAATCTGTGTCGCCTGTTTGCCAGATACTACGGATATGTCAACCGGGGCCTGAAGGGGGAGCAGATTTCCACATGCAACCAAAGAATCGGCAACGCTCACAGCCGCCATTAAATAATGACTTCCACGTGCGAGAGAGCAAATTATATTTAGAAAACCCCTCCCCGGAGAGGTAATTTAGCTTCTGACATTCTGTCGCAAAGTTATAACATTAGCACGGAAACCCTTCACTGGAAATCTCTCTGTGCATTCTTTGTGTTAAGTAGATAATAAAAGGCAAACTTTCTCACGGGACCTGTACCACGGCGGCTTTTATATGGATAACACTTTATGCTCCTCCCCACTCAGTAGTTTTTGCCCCCTAGAGGGGGAGCATTTTAATGACCTAATGAGATGGGCCGAACGGCGATTCAACTATCGCCCAAACGCCGACATAGAAGCTATTTGCATATTGCAAATAGCTTCAAAAATGAAAATGAAAATGAAAATGTTCTGTGTCAACTTGTCTAAAAAAAAAACTGAAAGGAAACTAATACTTTCTGGTTTGGTGATTCGAAAGCACGAAGGTGAACTGTTTCTGTTTCTGACTCAAAACGATCCGTTTTTGCCGTCTATCTCCTTTCGACCCCCCGATGATAAAAAATGCGCTGAAATCATGCAAGCACGAAAGATTGATTGCATGTATTATTAGTTTCGTGGGAAGAAGGAACATATGTGAATGACCTCCTTTTCCTTGCACATCTGAATTTTATTAATTTTCCTGTCAAACAAGCGGAACAGGTGCAGTTCCATTTTCGCCAAAATTTCCTTCACTTTCGACATCAACGCAGACAAAACAAGCCCGCCGTGTAGGTACTCAGTTTAACTGTTGCTCAAAGTATGCTAAAATTCGCATTTGCTTTTCAATGGACTTTTACGAAAGAAATAGTCCGTGAGTCCGAGATTGTCACGCCAGCCCATTGTCACGAGGTTTGCAGTGTCATATTTCTGGGCGGCGCGGTAAAAAAGACAGCAGTCGAAGGGCGGAAGTCAGTCGAGGCACGAAGAACGGTGTGAAACTGTGTTTCATCCAGAATGGCAAAATTCTACAATAAGGATGTACGGCTCTTACTGGAGAACAAGACTGTTATCGTCATGGGTGACTCAATTCAGCGATCGGTCTACAAGGACTTGGTGTGCTTGTTGAAACAAGAAGACAGCCGATATCTGTACGACGTCGAATTGAGAGCGAAAGGAGAGCATGTGTTCCTCGGTGACAAACTATTGAGCGGAGGAAAGTTTTTGGTGAATTCTTTAGGGAAGATGCCAAATGGAACTGACTACCGAGAAGTTCGCGAATTTCGACAAGACTCGACGATTTTTCGGTATTATTTCCTCACGCGTTGCTTCAACGAGCACATGGAGTCCATCTTGAATGAGTTGAAAACACTCAAACCCGACGTCATCATAATGAACTCTTGTTTATGGGATATCCACCATTACGGGCCGAACTCGTTGGTGGAATACAATGAAAATATTCCAAAGCTCTTGAAAGCCTCAGAAACCCTGCCCTTTTCTCTTTTCATCTGGAACGCCACCCTACCGCTTGCTCAACAATGCAAGGGCGGTTTTTTGAAGCCAGGGTTTCATTCTTTGCCAGTTGAAGACATCAAAACCGCCAATAGGTTTGCTTGGACTCATGTCACTCAATTTCCAAGAGGTATATACCTAGATCTGTACACGGAGCTGCAAAGAGATCTCGGCGTTTTTACCCAAGCAGCCGACGGTATCCACTGGGGAATGAAAGCTCATCGAAAAATCTCGAACCTGATTTTGGAGAAAGTCGCTCTTCGATGGGGTAAAGAGGTACCTCGTCCCCCTCCGCCACAATTCCCGATGGAAGAGAATTTCTCAGGGTATTACTACCCACTCCCAAAATACCATCACGAAGAAGAGTGGAACCCAGTGGAAGATTTTGATGACCAGGCACCAGACTATTGGAACGAGATGCCAAGCATGTACTATTCCCCTGCCATGCTTCATCAGCCCGACTCTGGGTTCCCTGTAGATTACAAGTTTTATGAACGGCCATCTTTGCTTGGCCCAGGTCCTGAATTTTCTCGTCTGGGGCGTAGTTTTTCCTACCCCATGAGTGGTGGGTTTTTTCCAGGTCAGGCGTATTGGGAAAGCCCACCCATTACCTACACATACCCCCTGAAGCAACTTGTTGAACCACCAATGAAGCAGATGCGATATTCTGATCCCCTTCCTTTTTATGGGGCCTCGGATTTTTCTTCCTCATGGAACCAAACCCCCTTTTCCACTCAGTTCTTTGAACACTCACAACAGTCAGAAGCTAGGTACAGAGTACGAAAGTTCATTAGCAAAAACAAGCAAAAGAAGAGAAAGATAGGTGGGATAACACCACTAAACACAGGAAACAAAACACAGAGCAAAGCTAGTGTCCTGTTCCCATCACCTAATTTGAATGGCAGCTCAACAGCCAATCAAAATGCTCCCACGAGTGAGACCAACACCATTGCACCCAATAAGTCAGATATAAATAACAACCCTGAGCTGAAACCTCCAGAGCTAAAGCTAGATGAGGTTAAAATAGAATTAGAACCCAGAGTTGGAGCAGAGGAGGTAAAGGAGACCCCATCAGACACCCAGAAAGATGCTTCTTCAGACACTGATTTGGTGCAGGAACCAAAAGGAGCAGATCCCTCTATATCTGAGTCAGCAAACAAGGTGCTTGGATCAGAGGCCATCACAAGCTCTGATCAACCCAAGAGTAACTCTGTCCCACTGGTCAATGGCAGCACAACCCAGGACACAGACAACAAGCCCATTGCCCCATCCCCAAAAGTCGCTGAGAAAGACGTGGATGAAGAAATTAAGAGTCGGAAAAGGAAGAGGTCGTCTGATACCGAGGAAAGCCATCCACTGAAAGTAGGTAAAGTTGACAAGTTGTCTCCCAGGAATACAAGCTTTGATGGCTTCATTTAAGCGTAATTACTTTGTGCGAGGGCTTTTTGCTCCCACATATGGAATAGATGATTAAGCTGTTTTGTCTTCTGAATGTGACCAAGGTAAAGTTTCTCCTTCTCATGCCTAACCACAGATATATAATACGGTAATGAGAACCTTGCATGTGATCCTAAACACTAGCTGATCTAACTATCAGCTCTCATTAGTATATAACTCAAATGTTTTTTTAGAAATGTTTGGGAGAATATCTATTCTGAGATTAATGTAATACCAGCTCTTAGAGAACTAGGTTGACTGCGTCGGCGTGGTGGAAGACAAACTGGAACGCCATTAATGGAAAGTCCATTACCCTCATCAACACTTAGTTGATACACCAGTTTGTATTCTGAGATTAGCCTTTTCACTCCCAAGATTGATCAACTTCATTATTCTCTTTCCAGTCTCTTATCATAGATACAAAATACGGTAAGGAGATTTTGGCATGAGTTGGGAGAATTTGTATTCTTAGCTTGGGAGAAAATGGTTGAAATTTCTTGCAGCCTGATGTCAAAGTTTGCTTGCTCCAGGTGTTGGGGTAGCAGATTTTTTTTCAGCCACTGTAATATACTTCCAGTATTGTTAAACAAACAGATGAATATATTAGATTGTTTTTGATAAATTATGTGGCAATTAAAATAATAATATTATTAGTGAGGGGATATTGTTTCACAACCTATTTTTATAAGTGGTAAATACTATTTACATATCGAGTTACTCATACTTATTTACATATTACTATTCTAGCCTCTATATATTGTATATTAATTATTTCTGTTTTATTTATATACCTTTTCTAAGATTACATTGACAAATTAAGTTACAGAATGTATGGGTTTTCATGCCATTATCTCATGTATCAGAGTATTGTTTGAAGAATAATATATCGACTGGCCAGCTGGCAACCAAGGTAGATCCCTGTTTTCTCCTTACTGTATTATACACTTTATACATTGTTTATCAAGAGGAGAATTTTGCCCTGGATCAGTTTCAGTGTTTAAAACAAAACAGCTGGAAGAGAGAAATATGACGGAAGCTGTGGCTGTAGAAATTTGACATACCTTATATTTTATACCCTGCAAGCAGAACCTCCTTCAATCTTCCATACTAGAAATGCTGGAAGAAGAAGGCTCTGCCAACCAGTAGGGCTGCAACGGTACACTATTCCCACGATATGATACATGATACAATACATTACAGCGGAATGAAAACCCCTCGTGATTTGCTTGTAGGCGTACAAGACCGTTCAGCTGACAACCTCAGTTGGATATGTACGCATGCGTTTGTCATATCCACCATCTTGAATATTTTTGTGAAACGCTGCTCAGCATGTTATTTGCTTCTCCATTTGTTTAGTATATTGCCATACAAGGGCTGAAAAGCAGGACAAGGGTGAACACCTATTAAAGACAGTAATATTGAAATATCGCAATATCTTGTTCAAATATCGATATTCTTATTGTGACACAAAATATTGTGGTGCACTGGTGTATCGATGTAGCCCTACCAATGAGCTTGACTTTCGCTTTGTTTTGAACAACACTGGGCACAGAAACAGCGCCTAACTCATATGACTATAGTTTGACGTATCTAAACTGTTTGGAAGAGCTCATACATGGTCAGCAAAGGAAGTGGAGGTCATTGGCAGATTTGCCAGTGTTTACTTGGAGGCTCTGCTAGCAGGGTATATATTATTCTTATGGGGCTGACACAGGTGAAGGTTGCAATCAATTTGCTTTTTTTGTTATAGTTACAGATATGTTAGTACTTAGTAAGACAGAAACAGTAATATAAATAACTCTTGACATTGTTTGTTGAACTTAAGAAAGAATTTGGTGAGTATTTTTAGAGATAACCTATTGTTCAAAGTAATACATTGATAATAATAATAAATTATATTAATAATAAAGATAATATAAAGAGTATTTTATTCTGGTTTAGAATGAAAGCATGAAGTAGAACTAGCTATTAGCTTGTAGAAACTGTTAATGTTATGTAAAGAGCAACAAGGCATTCTCATTGGTCAGATGACTTGCCCATGCCATTTTTAGAGTCATTAAAAGACCCATATTGTGAAAGTGGTCTTCATTGATTTAAATATACACTGTACAGGGCTGTAACCGAAAAGAACAACTTGTGGGGTGGAGGGGTGTGGGCATAATTTTTTACTGTATGAATTGAAAGAAACAAGACTTTGAACACATTTTATTGACAAAAGCATCTTTTTTTCATTCTGAAGCTTGTGCCCCTTTTCTTGTTTTATATTTCCTTCCATTTTCCCACTTTATTGCCCGCTTTATAATAATAATAATAATAATAATAATAATAATAATAATAATAATAATAATAATAATAATAATAATAATAATTTCATTTGCCATATTGAAGATATTTTTACAATAGTGTTTCTATTTTACAGTTGATAGATAGGAGCAGGAGCTCTCAGGAAATCCTGTTGGGCTTTTTGAGGAGAGCCCCTGTTTACAGTTGTGATAACATACACCTATTGATGATATATTGCTAGTAACGTATCGGGTTTCTAGATGTGATCAATCTATTGTATAAATTAACTATTGATTGACAGGAGGGTTTTTCTGATGAAGAAGGTACATTTTGATTTTTGATTTGAAGATATTGTACGATTTGGCTTCTTTGAATATTTTGGGAAGATTGTTCCATATGTAGCCAAAGCTCACAGTGTGCGTCATGTGATATATGATACCTGCTAAGGCATTGCATAGCATCACGACTGTTGGATTGTATGAGTTCAGTCAGTTGCAAAACTTTTATACCTTGTTTCTGTGTGTATTTTTTCTTGCTGTAGCCATTTCAAAGTGATCCACTTGCTTGATGCATCTTTTTGTCCAACATTCCCACTAAGATAAACACTCGCCCCAAACTCCCATCAGTTGGGCGACCTAGGGGGGAGGGAGTGGTACTCCCATATATGGGCTATATGGGGATGTGCCACTCAGCAGGGTATACTTTTTGCCTTTCGTGTTCAGTCTGGCTCTGGAACAGGGTTGATATTTTTCCTGCCAGAATCGTTGATGATTTATAGTCGATTCTGTTGCTGCAAAACAGATCAGAAAAAAATAGTCTGCAATGGCGTATATTTTTATTGCCTCTGGTCTGGAACAGTGTATCTATTTTCACCATTTTGTCTGGAACAGGGTGAAAATTGCCTTTCTTTACTCTGGAACAGGGTCAGGGTCACACGGACTCAGCGGCACACCCCCATTTAGATTTCTCCTTCATCGTGTTTCCCATTTTCTCTTCTTTCTTCTACTTTCCAGTCAACTCACGGTCAACCCCAAGTTCTTAGTCTTACGCCTCCCGCAGTCGTTTCTGGGAACGACAAAACGATTGTGGGAGAGACTTCAGACTCTGCCCCCAAGCCGCTGAACTGAAGGGGACAACTCCGCGAAAGCAAATGAACGAAAGGTAATCCGTTTATGGCGTGGCTCATTGACTTGTCATCATTTCACTTCAACCTCGGATATTCAGACGCAGGGCAATGTTACAATAAATGATTGACTCCATTGTTTTGCAGTATTGCGCGCTGAGTTCTGCAAGAGACGCACGAAAAACATCCAGGAATTCAAGGTAGGTCATCGCAATGACTTGTTTATGTTTAGTTAGAATTAGCTGTCTGTACTGAGCCGGGAAGGGGAGCGCGCAGTTCCAATTCCGTTGTCGTGTCCGCTCTTTCGCCTCCAAAACTCCAAAGAAGAAAGCCTGTTGAATGTGTAGGAGTGTTGGATTGTTTAAGTTTAAAGACCCAGTCATTCGATCAAGCTATCGAACGCCAAATTCCGATTTGAAATTTAACGAAGCGTTCATCGACTTCATCACGCACTGGAGAGTTCCCGCGCCATGTTTGATTATTACGCGACCTCTCCTTGTGAGATGTCGAGGTGCGCAGGAGCCTGGGTAAAAGCTCGTCAAACTGGTGTATCTAATCAACTAAGTGTTGATGAGGGTAATGGAACGCCGTCAAAGAGACAATAGCTGACGTTTCGAGCGCTAGCCCTTCGTCAGAGCGAATGAATAAAAGCTCGTCACCTGATTCTCCCAAAACTGCATGAAAATGTATGTATGTAGTGGTAATTGATAGTTCGATCAGCTTTTCGTGTAAGCAAGCTGTCAATGGCCAACTTCTCCGTACTGTGTAATGTATATCTCATGGAGAGACTGAAGAGAAACTTGAAGTTGATCAGGCGCTTTTTGTCGCTACAGTCCCCACTCGAGGAGTTTATAATGACTCCCGAAGGATACAAAAGGTTCTCGACCACCGGTATTGTCCTGAACACAATCATACTATAATTGATGCTTGACTAATATTTACAAATCAATAGAAGGAGCCCTTTCAAGGGATCCTAAATAATAAGAGAGCGGACACGTCACAAATAAGCAGTTTTGTCACGGCCACGGTCGCCACAACGGATCTGCACCGGCCCGGAACGCGTGCGCGGGAAACTGCAACGTTTGCAACGCTCGCATGTCGCTCGTTCCCGGCTTAAACACTGGCACAATCTGCGGTGTCGTTGCGGGAATCATCGCCGCAGGAGAGCTCTGACTGGGAATTAGAACGGCCGCGATTTTCCCATTCGCAAGTTGCCCGGGAACAACCTGAAACTGTGTCGCACCGTTCAACACAGCCGAAGCTGGCTCGTTCGGTTTGAAGAGCGATGGCGCCGACAGCAGCGATCCACTGCTCGAAGACCCAAAGGGAAGTGGGTTGAGCGGCTGCGACAACGTTTGAGTTCTGACAGTTTCTTGTAGTGCACTTGGCTTCGCCGGGCTACAGTGGTCGGCTAAATGCGATAGCATGCGTGCTCGAACTTGTGTGTCCATTCCATTTAGCGACAGCAAGTAACGGCTCACTTCATTTGCGCATTCGTTGAAGCCCGCCCTGTACTTCGATAATGCGTCGTGATCCTGGATAGGCGGAGGTGGCGCTGCTAGAAAAAATAACGAAAGATTAATCATGACCACATACGATGCAGAAACAAAGAACGCAGCAAGTTTTGAAACCAAAGTTTGAATATACATTTTGACTTCATTAAACATAAACAATCAATGTACAGAGCATCGGAAGTGTTGAGTAATATGTACTGTACGCCTGAGTTTGTCTCTTTCAGTGTCGAAAATTGATTTGTACATTCAAACACGCCAGGCCTAACTTCGTGAGACGGTCAGAAGATTAATGTGTTTTTTTAAGTTTTGTTAGATATGCTTAAGGAGGTCAAATTTTGACACAGTTGGACGTGTATTTGTAAACAGATGCATAATCCAAATTCCTTTCCTCTGCTTTCACTAACCTGTTGTCTGTGGGGCTTTTAGGGAGCGCAAATATCTCACAGTCATCTCCAAAATGTCAGCTTTTTCCAACTTTGAGTAACATGATGTCTGGAAGTGAAACAGACTTCTTTTAAATAACTGAGCAAGGCCTCAGGCAAAAAGACAAAGTTTACTCAATAACTAGAAGAGTTTGAAAAGTTCAACGACTATTTCCAGAAAGCCTTGCCTAACTTAAGACTCAGAATATAAAACTCCCTCCGTAATAAGAGAATGAGTCGTTTTGGGATTATGACCGATTATGTCGCTACATCCTTTACATGACTTACGTCTTTCTTAAGGGCTTCCAGGATCAGGTTTTTCAGTTCGTTTAAACTTTGATTTATCCTTGCCCGTCTTCTTTTTTCCATCAAGGGTTTAGATGACTAAAAACGAAACGATCGAGAAAGAAAAAGAGGCAGTTGTACGCACTTCCTGTTGAAACATTCGTCAGAGTGAAAGCACGTACACATAGAAATGAACTGTTTTAAAATTAAAAAAAAGTGTTACCTTTCTTTTCTCTTCAGATGAGACTAACAAGTCGGGAGGGTTTTCGAAGCCCATTTTCATAGAACAGCTATATAGGTTGGTCTAAAGTCGAAAAAACGCCAGTCGTGTCTTCCCCTGCGTGATCTGTCGAGACGCTACACTTTTGTACGATGCAAGTGTTTATCATTTTCGAACCGTGGGAAAATTTCAGGTCCATTTCTGTTGATGATGCAGTTTATTGGCTTAACCAATCAGCATACGTCTAGCACACGAGCTAAACAAACGTCGCAAGCCGGGGCGTGATAAACAGTAGCTCGTGATTGGTCACTCTGTACAAGAGCTGTCTCACAGAGCTCCCTCGTTGAATTCGGTGTAATCAATAGCGCGCGAATCCGGCCAATTCTGTTGTTTTTACGTTAATCACCCGGTGTCTTTATCAGAAAATGTCTGCGAGACAAGACAGATCATCAGAACTTCATTAACTACAAACAGACAAACTAATTGTACTCGCTAAGATACTCCGTGGGAACAGTCCGTAGTGATTGGTTGATACTGCTGTGTGCAAGCCGTCAGCACAATGGTTGTAGTATGTTTGATCATTCCAATGAATAGGAACAATAGCTGTTTATTTGAGCACGTGCCGAACCATTCTTAGGTCGTGATCCGTTCTTGATACTGCTTGCCCTTTGAGAAAACTCGCACACAAGAGGAACAAAAGGAGTTGTAAAGTTCCCACGATCAGCTCGCCGGGTCTTGTTTATTCATGACTGAGAACACAATTAGTGTTTAGAGCATGCCTAAACATCAACCGGGGTGAGACTTATTGAGACTGATCTAAATGAAAAGCCTAATCGGGCTAAAGAACTCGCGTTCACAACTGTCAGTCGGACCAAGACGGGATCATCTCGCCCACTTTATATTCCTGTTGGAAGCCTCGAGGCTCCGAGCAGCATACTCTTCTTTAAGCTCCTTGTTGATTTTCAAACTGATTGATTTAATTCTTCCAATAGTTGAAGCATAAATCAACGCTTGCATATCCCTGCTGGATTAATGAGAGATTAACTACTCCACTAAAACTAAAGGACCTCGAGCCTCGCGTCAGTGCGTCATGACAGTTCGCGACAAAGTGCTGACAAATGAAACCATCTCGCGAGTCTACACAGCTCGATCATTATCATACTATTACCCAGTGTACCAAAACTTTCTTATGTCGTTGCTATGCAACCGGACAGTTGCTGCGACGTAATCGATGTATTTTTAAGCGCAGCACTTCTTTGCTGCCAGAAATATAGGATATCTAGGACATACCGAATGCATGCGCAAAACACAAGGCTTGGTCCGCTCTCGTTACGCTTCTGCTGCAAGACTCGCATCTACAGGACTCATTTATAACCGATTTAATTTCGTCAGTTCTTTTCGATGTTTCATTTCCTCTGCCTACCAACAACACAGGAACACGTTAGATGATAGTCACAACACATCACAACCTTTTAATCAGAACAAACAGATTTATTTCGATCTAATTTAAACTCCGGGACACTGAGTTGTGTTAGGTCACTGAGCACCTGAATCATTCAATCTTTCCTTGTATTCTCGTCGTCATCATCATCATCATAATCATCATCATCATCATCTTCTTCTTCTTCTTCCCTTGTTCTTTTTTCTTGTTGTTCTGGTTCTTGTTCCCACTTCTTTGTTCTTGTTTTCACTTTTTACTTCTTCGTTTTCTTCTTTTCAGCACTAATATTTTGTATTTTTAATTGCTTCTGATTCTGCTAATTCTGTTAGTGACAAAAAGTATGAGACTATCGGAGAGAAAAGTTTTGAAATCAAAACTGTAGAAACACACAAATAACACGAAACAATATTTAATAGTTTATTGAGTCACTTCTGCAGCCAGTATAGGTTCTCGCGTGCTTATGCATCTCAAGACTTTATCATTCCACCCCAGTCAAGAATCCGACATTGTATTTGTTGTCGCTGCATGTGCATCATGGCAGAAACTTGCTAAAACGCAAGGTTTCACAGTATTAGAAGAAAAACATAAATAGATCATTTTACAAGTCCATACTATTTTCGGCTTTTTTTGTACAGGAAAGTAAAAATCACATTTAATTTATCAAAATGGCCTCCACAATGAAGAATTTACAGGTGCTTCAGGAGCCACTCCAGGAGATCTTGTTTCCATGTGGTTCTTACAAAGAACAGGAATGTGATTCTGGTGTCCCGAGGGCTGCGACGTAGTCATTAGAAAGGGACTTGCACTAGTAGGCACTAAAATGGTGGCTATTTTTGCATTGGCTAAATTATTAGCAGATGTCATTCGAAATTGTGCCGAATGCTTTTGTTTCTGTTGAAGCAATGATGGATGATTTAGTCCCTTAGGCATGTTGGGAAGACACGGAACGCCAAGCGGCGTCTTCATAACAGCTGAACCAGCGGCAGGCGCATGGCAACAGGTCGCTAAATGCTCCAGGAGGCTCATTTTCCAGTCGATGCCAATGCCATCAACGGTTGCTAAGTAACGCGTTATTTCGCCCCGGCACTCGTTGAAGCCCGCGCGATAGTTGGACAGTGGATCTCTTTGTAAGTTATCTGTTGAATAATAATAACAGTTTGTTTGCATAAAGAAAACAGCGGATAAAAGTGTTAGAGATGGATGAATAAAGGTGTATGGGGTTGAGTTTTTGTCAACGTAATCGCCGACAGACTGACCGTCAAATGTTCCGGCAGACATTCTGCTATGGTTTGCATCAACCGAAAGGGCCGGAAAATTTGCATGGCGCCATAGTTAATTGAGATGAGAGAAAGTTGTAGCAAGAGCCTGTAGATAAGCGATAAACCGGAAGTTGTCGCAACCTCCAGGAAATACAAGCTTATGCGTCACGACCTCAAGCTAGAAAGCTGATGAATAAATGATCCATGTATGTGTGCATGGCGAATGAGACAAATTGGTCGTTTTGCCCGGGTTCAACTGACATTCAGAAAGAAAGGTAAAGGGAGAGAGATAAAGACAATGGCAGAGACAAATGTAAAGATGACACCTACTAATTATCTGGTGGTTTCTGAGATTCTTTAGGTATCGAACAGTCATTTCCAATATGTCTGCCTTCTCAAGCTTGGAATGACAGGATATCTGTTATTCAAATGAAAAACAATAAATGGTTTTTGTTGTGTAAAACTGTTTAGACGAAACTCAAATTACTTTTCAGCTAACATAAGTCAAGTAACACGAGAAAAATCCTTCATTAATACAGAGTCTGCCAATAGATAGTTATGTGATGACGTCACGGTTCTATTTATGGACTAATACCCTGTTCACACCAACTAAACCCGTTTAATTAAACCAAGTTTACTAGACTGCGTTTTTTATAACCTGTTATGATTTTGTGTTAATTACACAACATTTTACACCACCTCGCACAGGTTGTTTAGTTGGACTGGTTTTAAACCAGTTTAGTTTTGCCGTGCGCGCATTGTGAATGTCCGACCTAACTAAACAAGTTTTATTAAACGCACTGCACGCGCGCTCAGCAAGTTCGGCCCAGACTCCCAGCTCTGTGAAACGGTAGAGCATTATTTCTTCCAGTTTATTGGTATTCGCGAGGGGCTTTTGAAGAGATTATTATTTTTTATTTTATTTTGTCTTTGCAATAGCTTTTAAAGTTGCTTCAACACTGCAAAAGTCACTTTCACTCATACTGTCATTGCGCGTGTCATGTCACGAGTTTTATCACGAGTTTTATCGCTATTACATGATATTTAAATTTAGCTTTCTGTATCGAAGACATTCAAGAGGAGAAATATAGTGTGCGTATTACGTGTGAAGTGTCCGTTTCTACGCGATACTAATAAATAAAAACAAATGCAATGCCACCTTAAATAAAGACAAGCTATAAACTGAACTTACGTCTTTTTTCATCGTAGCGTCGAGAATGAGAGCCTTCAGTTCATCCAGGCTTTGGTTGATTCTCGCTCGACGTTTTTTTTCCATGACAGGTTTGGACGCCTTAAAAGAAGAATCAGTCACAACTGTTTTATCTTTACAGTTTGCTTTGGAAAGAGACTACAGGAGATCTAAACATTACCTTTATCTTGCTGTTGGTGAACACAATTTCTTCTGACATTATGTGAATATGTCGGTTGCTGCCGCACGTAATGTCTCACGATCTGGCGGCGCGCTGTTTGTAAATTAAAGTTAACAGGATTTTTGCCAGCTGACCTGTCTCCAAAGCGTGGGAAGATAATAGTAAACAATCATAAAAATAAAATACACCTCCAGGCTAAATTCTAAAATGCACCGAGGTCGAGCTTGCGGTTCTTACAAGCAAGCACGCGGCGTAACCATCCTCTCGTCCAATTGGCCGAGACTAACCGCGCCACGCTTGAGCAACACGAATCGGATGAAGGAACTCGCTGCCGAACAATATCCGGGTGGAGCACAACTGAGATAAGTACTTCATGAAGTGTTGGCCTTTTTGGGGTCGTGGGAACGGTCTTCAGTGATTGGTCAGTTGAGGTGCTTGCGTTCGTTGAGCAGAAACCAATGGATAAGCGCTTTGATTGTTTTGTTGACTGTGCGCGCTCGTGACTCGGCACGCGTTCTTTAAATTGTACCACAGCCAAGCGCTTTGTGTTCCCAAAACAAACGGCCCACACACAATGGCCCAACTCAAAAGTTCCCACGCTCTGCACGCTCCACAGAGTTAAGCGGATCAATTTTGGCGCTTGGATGAGTGGCAAGCTACAAGAGGCTTATTAAACTCTCTCTCTCTCTGACTCTGCCAACTATGAAAACTTCCACCTGCCGAATGAAACGTGAGGTGTGACCTCGTTAAGTGAAAGCTCTCAATGAGTCTAATAGCAGTGTTCACATTGTTGCTCAACGGAGTTTTGCATTTGTAAATTTAATTCAAAGAAGCATGACAGTGAAAGGATTTTAATTTATTTAATACGTGCAGTTTTAGGCTAATCTTTGACGGCATGCCCCTGCCAGAATTCCTGTCATGCAGTCAAAATAACGTTTTCCGCTGCATTCATATCGACGTCGATTTTACTTGGATTATCTAATCACCATTTTGACATAGTTTCAATCTGGTAAATATTCATACTTGTTCCTTTCTTTATCTCATAAATGCCTGCGATTGTTATAAAAGCGAGTTTGTGCACGGAACACTCCGTCCCTTGTTTTCCACGTAAACGTGTCTTGGCCCGGAACTTGTACCGTTTTAACCCTGGGTTCGAAGAGCCCACTCTATAATCTCTGGATGACACCCAAAGTCTATTCTCGATTTCATTATCACGAAATGAGCCGCCAACAACTTGGTCAGAAACTATTTGTGATATGGCGGAATAATGGCCAAGGGGGTCACCGACAGCCGCAAACACGCGAGAGTGTTGGACCAGTTCTGTCTTGACGTGGCACAGTGTTCGCGATTGTAACAGGAAGGATTTTCCATTCACAAGCAAGATGCTGGTTTTTAGTATTACGTGTGCATACAAAACTCCTCGTGCTGTGATGACAGGCATGTCGCCGCGACCTATAATTTAATCATGCCCCCGGGACCTTTCTGTCAATACTTGAATTGCCAAGAAAAACGAGAAGTTAAATGAGTTTTTCAAACATGTCAAGTGGGCCGAAGAAACGCAAACAGCACGACTCAAGAGGAGTCCAATTTAGTTGTCGCGCACGTACGGGAATCTTCAAGCGTTTTAGTTCGTTGTAGCAGGGATATTTTCTTTGCGTTTAGTTGCTTTAATAGTTTCTCATTTTTCGTGTAAGTCGTAACTGATTGATGGAGAGACAGACAGACAAAGAGAGGGGGAGGACAGACAGTCAGACAGATAAAGACGCCAATCACAAAAAAAAAATCCATCCAAACTGCATATTCATATTTTCCCTGCATGATATTAAGGTATTTGCGGTTTATTTCAAATTGGTTCTATTTTCACTCTCTCACTGTCGTGTCAATCTATCCACTGTGTGCACTCTGCTTGATAATGTGCGCGCAATATTAGAAGTAACTTCAACGTCATCTACACTGCGCGCAGGAAATGTCGTGCAAAACTGAGCGGGACAATTTCACTGTATCTACTCAATCATGTGCAAAATGGTGGCAACATTTGTAACTTATGTCCACCCAATTTGTCCAAAATTGGCCGCAATAATTGCACCTTGTGTCCACCCAGTCGCATGCAATATTGTGCGCAACACTTGTACCGTATCCACCCAATCGCGTGCAACAATTGCACCGTATCAACCCAATCGCATGCAACATTGCGCGCAACAATTGCACCGTATCAACTCAATCGCGTACAACATTGCGCGCAACTATTGCACCGTATCCACCTAATCGCTTGCAACATTGCGCGCAACAATTGCACCGTATCCACCAAATCGCTTGCAACATTACGCGCAACAATTGCACCGTATCCACCAAATCGCGTGCAACATTGCGCGCAACATTTGTAACGTATCCAATTAATTGTTTCCAACACTGCGCACCGAACTACGTGCAATTTTGCACGCAACAATTGTACCGTGTCAATCAAATTGTGAGGAACATTGCGCGCAACTATTGCACCATATCCACCTAATCGCTTGCAACATTGGGCGCAACAATTGCACCGTATCAACTCAATCGCGTGCAACATTGCGCGCAACTATTGCACCGTATCCACCTAGTCGCGTGCAACATTGCGCGCAACATTTGTAACGTATCCACTTAATTGTTTTCAACACTGCGCACAACAGTTGCACCGTGTCTACCGAACTACGTGCAATTTTGCACGCAACAATTGTACCGTGTCAATCAAATCGTGAGGAACATTGCGCGCAACAATTGCACCATGTGCACCCAATTGTGTGACATTGCGTGCATAAATTGCATCGTGTGTCCATCCAATGGTTTGCAACATTGCACATAAATCTAGACTCTGGACTTTCGTAATGAATTATTTAGCAACAAATATACCATAATGTTCTTTTATTCAATTTGTGTCCTTGACAATATTTCTCACAACATACAGCGAAGTCAAGATGACAGATAGTGGCATTGACTAGTTAGCAAGTTTTTCAGCTTGTTATAAAACCTCCAGCGACAGGATTAGCAAGGTGACAAAATACAGTTCACTGCTGTGACCAAAATGATGCAGATTGGAGACATAAATAGATAATTCAAGCACAATATTTCTAACTTGTATTGGTGGCATAACTTGCCATCTCAGTCTTCCTCAATAAATGAGATTGATCCTGGGCCACCTTTCTTCATGTAACGCCTGATATAAGATCAGTCAATCAATCAGTGAGTCATTCAATCAATCATTCAGTCGATCAATCAACGAATGAACCATTTGAAAAATGAATCATTTAATTAATCAATCAATCATTCCAATGTTTATCAGACTTTAGTCAGCTCTCAAATAGTCCGTCAATTGCAATAGCAAGAGATGTGAAGTGAACACACTGTACCTGTAAGCCTTGTAGCGGTTGTTCTGTGCCATCTTCACCCTCATCTCTTCCTCTTGCTCTTCTTTGAAAGCCTAAGTAGAGAGAATATTTACTAGATACCCACTACAGGTGCCAATATGACAACCTTTCCCAAAATCCCAAGGCAAACTATGCATTCTAAAGAATACAGAAACTTTTTCAGTTTCATTTGACAGTTCAGGAGTTCCCATTTTGTTGGGTTAAGTCAAATTCGCCTTTGGCATTAAAGAGAAACCCTTTCAATTCACCCTCATCAAACAATGCCTCTTGATAGATGCCAAAATGAATGCAGAATGTCTGCATTTGAAGGCTTCAAATTCTTACCTTAAAGTTGTCATCAATCCACAGCTGTCGGGCAAAGAACATATCTTTTTCTGTTGCTTCAACAGCCTAAAACCAAATGGCAAATAAATCGTTGCATAAGCAAATTTACATTAATTTGACTGAGACTGCCATTTTCGACACAATCATTAACCCTTTCACTTCTGAGTGATCAACTTCAATACTCTCCTTCAGAGATATATCATACATTATAGAGAACTTGTTATTCAATAGCTTGCCCCGAGATAAAAGCGGTTCCATTGCTCTTTCACTCTTTTCATGGTTGGGAGGACTGATAATTATTATTAGTATCAATATAATAAATATTATCAATAATTATCAATCTTCTCTATCTGAAGTTTCTGTGTACCTCCCACTGTGTGTTTGTTAGTCCGAGCTTCTTCCTCATGATGTATCCTTGTTCTTCCTCTCCATATTCTTGTCCTTGGATGGTAAACTTCCAATACCAACGGCCCAACCAGGCGATGTAGGATGCCAGCAGATAAGGACTGAAAAAACATGTAAGTTTAACTTTATTCATTACCAAAAGTCAACGTGTGTCCTATTTCTTCTGCTAATTAATGTCATTCCCACTCACACTATCAAACATACAATATATTAACACTTAAAAAAAATGTACACTCACATGGACATAAGTTGGTGTGCATAGAGTGTTTTTCAGATGACTGCCAAAACTCATTGTATAATGTGATTACTTTGCTTTTTTATTTGCTCTATGATTGGTCCAAACAAGTTTGGCAGCATTCTTGGCCAACCAGAAATAGAAGGAACACCGGATTTGCGATCTTCTCACTCAAGCATTAGTGAGTGGTACGTGTGTTTCCTCACACTGTGGCTTCAAAGTAAAACCAAACAAATGCAAGTTACCTTGACTGCTCTGCTGTAATATTACTTTGGTTTTAGTTTTTGAAAGTCATCCAAAAATTATTCTATCCAAGACGGCATGGTTAAATCAGTACTTACGAAAGGGCAATTTTGATCCAGAGGACATCAGTGACACTTGGTTTACTGTAGCCACCCCTGAGGAAAGGCAACACTGCCAGTCATGTGACATCCAACATGTGGATGTGTAGGTGTGTATAGCCCTTTCACTCCCAAGAGTGATCTACTTTGATTTTCTCCTTCAGTTTCTCACCAGAAGTATATCATCTAGTAAGGAGAACTTGGCTTTTGATACCTTGCTCAGGTGAGAGCTGATTAGACTATCATTTCTCTTTACATCACTCATACATTTTCCTCTTAAAAGGTTGGGAGAATCTGCATTTTGAACTTGGGAGTGAAAGGGTTAGCAGGTTGAGACAACCAAGAACAACAGGCATCACACTGCTTACTGTGGATTTGCAAATTCTCATGCAAAGCATTCCCAAAAATTATGAAGTAAATATCTTTACATTTTATAGAATCTAGTTTAACTGATTTTGTTCATGAGTAATGTTGAGCAATTTCTTGAATTTTAGAGCTGTATGAATGTATTTTGTAAATGAGCAGTTTCCAATCAGAGAACAAGTCACTTTAATTGGAGAATCAAATATTGGCTGACTTGAGACAGTAACAATACCTGATGTCCAGAGAGTTCTCCACAACACTTCTCAGGATGGATTCTTCCTCTTCCTTCACCTCTTCCTAAATTAGTTCAGGCAGTTCACAATCATTAAAAAACAAACAAACAAATAAATACAAATGGTGTTCTTGAGAGAGTGCTGACTTGCCTTGGATCTTTTCCCTCTTTTTTTCGTATTGTTGAGCAAACCTTCCTCTTTAGCTCTTTGCAAAGCCTGAAAAACACAAACCATCTGAGTGATCAACTTTGATTTTCTCTTTTAGTTTCTCACTAGAGATATGTCATACAGTATGGAGAATTTGGGTTTTGATACCTTGCTCAGATGAAAGCTGAGTGAACCATCAAATGTCTAAGCTAACACACAAAAACAAGACTTTGACAGTCAACATAGCCAGCCTGACACTGCAACCGTGAACGTGTTAAGCGTTGACTTTGATTCTGGAGACAGATATTGAATGTTGTAGCCTGCAAAGCTGAGAGTATACAGATAATACAGTAGACCAGAGCATGCACTGTGTATTGATTTACCTTATTTCTGTATTTAGGCATTGTAAGGGCATATTTTACAGCTTCGTTGTACCTGGACCAGCCATGCAAGTACTATAAGTATAAAAAACACATTGATTGATTGATACATACAGTTGAACCCTGCTATCTTGAACTCAGTTATCTTGAACTCCCCACTATCCCAAACTCAAGCCCATTTCCCTTGGATTTGCCCTTTCATTCATTTACTATTGATGGCAACCCGGCTATCTTGAGCCTCCGCTATCCCAAACTATTTCTCAGTTCTCTTCAAGAGAGTTTGAGATAGCGAGGTTCTACTGTAGGGGCATACTTTACACTTTAGGCCATGGCAGGATGCAATGAAAATATATTTGGCAGCAGTAGCACAAGAGTAAATCATAGCCAAGACTCGCTGCCCGAGATAGTTAAAATGAGCAAGTTGTTAGGAAATCTGACTAAGTGGACACTGCTTTTTGTACCTTACTGTTCTAAATAAATATACAGTGTCACGTATGGAATCATTACCTGAAGCACAGAAATGACTGTGATGCTGACTGCAATAACCACTCGGACATCCACTTTAGGTGCAACTTGTCGTCTGTAGTAGCGATAGTAGTGGCCATAGTACTCCTCTGGATGATCCAACATGTAGTCATAATCTTTTCTGCTTTCGTCCTCTCGCAGGGTCTGCCAAATTCACACACAACTCACAGATTAGATATTTAGGTGTCAAGTTCATTTTTCTCCTTCAGTACCTCACCAGAGGTTTGTTGCATGTGAGTATATGGAGACAACTTGATAACTGAATGGATGAAAGCTGTTTGGACTATTGATCAGCTCTTATCACATTACTTATTCTTATTGAATGGCTGGAAGAATTATTGTATTCTGATCTCATGAGGAAAATGGTCAAAGATAATTGGAGATTAGTTCAAATAATGTGTTGTTTTCCAGGAAATCAAAGACAAGTTAGTATGCTTGATTTTTTTTACATAGAAAGCACTACACTCATGCAGTTTTTGTTCACTTTCTCACCTCATAAGCTGTGGCGATTAGCTGAAACTTCGTCTCTGCATCTGGACCCTGAAACAAAAACAAAAAACAATACATATAAAGGAGACCAGTGGAAAATGTCTGCTTCTACATTATAAATCATGCTACATTGTTCAGCTTCACACTGCTACAGCCAGGGTTACTGGTACCTTGAGGAATCAGGGTCAAACAAAGAGAGAAATGAGGGGGAAAACATCAAAAATAAGGAAAATTTTGCACTTAATTTTTTTTTTTGATATTTGTTACAAACAGAATTTCAAGTTAGAGTAACAGCAAGTACCTATAGTAGCTGCATTTAATATTAAGTCTAAATAAGAGTACAGGGAGTTGGAGAGGAAGGTGGGCAAGGGTTGAGTTCCTTGGGAAAGGGAAGGAAGCACACACACACCCCCTCCTCAATAATTGGCTATAACTCTGATACCATTACCTTGTATCTGTCTGGATGGTATTTTCGTGCAAGCTTTCTGTAAGCCTTGGCAATATCAGCCTGCAAGAATGAGGTATCCAGTAAGTAAGAAAACTTTTTTTCCATACATAGCCTAATCTGTACATAAGTGATCTCTTGCTTGGGTTCCAGCTAGTCAGATCAAGGCCTTTGTACAAAAAAGTACCAAATAGTCTTATTCAGCTGAACTTCTTGGGTTGCAGTCAATCTCTGGAGATTCAGAATACAGAAACATCACAGCCATGTTGGGTCAACTTACAATAGAACTTTAACAAGCCATATTTTATCAAACATCCTCCAACATGTCCGCCATGACGTCAATACTGCAACCCAAGAATAGCTTAATTGCCTGCCATGTTTTGAGATAGTAAGGAGAATTTACTTTTCAACAAAGATTGATCTCATAAACAGACCACCTAACAGTATCAAATTCTCCAAAACCACAAACAAATTGAAAAGAGAAAATTGACTCTGATCTGTACTTCTTTTCCTTTTTTTCTTTTTTTTTTTCTTTTTTTTTTTGTGGGTTCACTCCTCAATGACATGAAATTTCAAGGAAGCGGGTCCACCACTTTCTATTCTTACTTAATAATTTACTTGCTACTGATCGCTTTAAAGTGGTCCATGCTAAATTATTGATTCACCTGTATCCTCCTGGTGTTAATAAAAAAACTCAAGTTCATTGACCCAAAGAAAAAAAGCCATCATTTTAATATTGACATCGCAGAATTACATGTAATTTCCTCCCGTAACCAGCACTCGCGTCTTCTTTGGAGTCAAATCAGCTGATCTTTGCCGGATACTGCCGTGTTATCTATATATACAGTACATCCGAAGCACTTCCGGTATTTTTTCTGGTCGATCGGAGCGTTGCTAATTTAATAGCGCCTAATAGAACACCAGAAAACCCAGAAAATTATCGTGAAATTACAATTCGTGCCTCAAACTAGAATTTCTGAACAGCGTAATATCATTAGACATCAAAACGAAACCCCGTTAGATAGGTTATAGCGAAATAGATTAATATTAAATATCTTTATTGCTTGTCGCTGTAAAAAGTTGAACAGGGGGAAACAGGCGAACAAGTTGAAAGTTCAAACAGTGTTAATTACCTTTCTTGATTCACGGTACACGCCAAGAACTGGAGGAAGCAAGAAGGATCAGAATTTATTACACGTGTATTAGGAATATTGCTGTTTCTTGGTATCAACTTGGACGGGGAAATCAGATCGATCTGTTTCACTTACCATCGTAACAGTTCTGATCACCGCAGTACAATCCTTCGAACAATCCATGAACTGACGGACTGAAAAAGACTACGACAATCAGAAGAGGAAAAAAATGTCGTGATGCCTCCATATCGCCGTTGTCGTTTTTAGTGAATTTGTGGAGATGCGCCTGCAATGGTTGTACCAGCGGACACATTCGCTATCCCATGGTGCATCTGGGTTGTTGTTATTCCCAGGTTCTCTCGCTCGAGCATGTGATGCCTGCTTGTTTTGTGTTATCATATCATCTGATTATCTCGTGACAGTTTGTGTGGATCTTGTGTTTAGGGCCAGCCTGGGGATTTGCCTGGATTTTGTTCCTGGTTTCTGGGAGGGGAGATACGTCCATTTACGTGTCTGACTCAAAGTTCGACAAATCACTCCAACAACGCCCTTGGAAAGAAAAGAAGCAGGTATTTTATAGTCATCCTGGCCTGGGAGTTTATAATTTGTTTCTTTTTTGGCTGACGTTTCGAGCTCTGAAACGAAACATCAGTCAACACATTCCTTACGGCGTTCACCAGCCTTAAAGTCTGATTTTGGTGTCGTTTGGCAGCTTTTACTTTCAATAAATTCCTATTTTTTTCTGCAGAAGAGAGGTGATTTCAGAACAGAATGGCATCATCCAATAGCCACTTGAGGTACAAGGACAAAGTCACCATTGTCACTGGGGGATCTAAAGGAATTGGCGAAGGAGTTGTAAGAGTATTTGGTAAGCAAACACTCTAACCTATTTGCAAGTTCAAGTGATCAACTTCAATTTTCTCCTGCAGTCTGCCATCAGAGATATATGGTACAGTACAGATAATTGGGCATTTGATAGCTCACTCAGTGTAAATAATTATTTCATTACATCCTTTGTACATTTTGTTTATCAATGAAAGTAGTTTGTATTGTTTCACATCAATATTCACCGGGCCTGCTTTCAATTGCAGTAAAGGCTGGTGCTAAAGTTGTCTTCTGTGCAAGAGGAGGTATATGCAATCTACTGTATGTGATTTTTCTTTTCTGCTTCACAACACAGGTTATGGGAAGTGTCCCTTGCATGGTGTCCTAGACACTCTTTGGACATTTCCAACTTTGCTTTTTATTAATCTTCTAGCACATTTTATTATTTGTTGTTAAGTATTAGTTAGCAGTGAGAGTGAACAAGAATAAAGCAAAGTGAAGCAAATCACCTTGTTTTGGAATATAGAGGTATTACTAGAATGTTGGTGGAGGACCTTTAATATTGAACCTCAAAGCATGAGTGCACAAGTATATTAAGCCAAGAAATGTTATGTGTGAGCTGAGATAATGGCACAAGGAATGTTTCCTGTGTCACTATTTTGTACATTGTATATTATTAGTAACTTATTCTTGATTGCCTACCATCTTGGGGTCTGTGCTTGTTCCCAGACTGCAAACTGAATTACTAAGTGAAGAAGTGTGCTTGTGTATATTCTTGTGCTTATGCTTGAGCCATATATTTGAATGCATGTAGTTTGTGAAACAAGAAGACGACACAGAGTATCTTTAGCTGCGCTCAAGTCGTTTTTCTCTTGTGACTGCAGTGGAAGCTGGAAAGAAACTAGAAACTGAAGTGAACACCAGTGGACCTGGAGAGGCCTACTTTATACAGTGTGATGTCAGCAAAGAGGAACAAATAAAGGTGCATAGGTCAATTCAGTTTTTTTCCCTTTACTTCTTTCCCTTTTCCTACCAGTACCACAGTTCCCTGCTTGTGTCTATGTAAAATTTGTTTCTTGTATCTTGAGCTTTTAGCCTCCACATTTATCAAGACATGTAGCATTAAGCATTATCTGCACCTCAACCTTCCATAGATACAGTCTGTCTAACTGTCTTTCTTGTCACCATTTCTTGTAGTTGCACTGCACAGACACAACATTTTTAAACAGATTTCTTGTTTCAGAATGTTGTTGATAAGACTGTACAAAGATATGGGCGCATTGACTGTCTGATCAACAATGCAGGATGGCGTAAGCAGCTTACTCTATTACTGGTTCATAGAGATTTTCTTTTGGATGACTGTCAAAAAGCAAACCCAAAGTATTCACAGCACCAATAAAAGAGACTGTATATATAAAAAAAAAAACAGAAAAAAAAAAAAGAAAAACGAAAAAACATACACTTTTAACAACCAGAAGTAATTATTTGTGATTGATTGGTTATGAAGAGACCAATCAGCAGACATCACATTTCCCACAAAATTCGGCACAAATTATTGCATTTTTGGAGCTTCCTATGTCTTTTATCCCAACATCTGCATCTAGCATGTAGGCATTTTGTCTGCAACAGTCGTCCGAAAACCACTCACAGTATGTTGTAAACTCTCCTGCTAAACTTGCTCTGTTTTAGTGATGTTCCTCTCTCAAACTCAGATCCTCCAGAAAAGTTTATAGATGACACCTCTGTGGAAGACTTTAAGAATCTGTTGAACCTCAATTTGGTGAACTATTTTATATTCTGCAAGGTAAGAGGACAGCAGTTTTGTGCTAATTCTCCCAACCTAACCTGAACAAAATGTATGAGGAGTGTTAGGAGAATTAATAATCTGATCAAATTGAACCCAAACAAGAGAGATCAGCTGCCATCTTCTCCATACTTAACTACATACAGTTAACTAAGTATCAAAAGGAGAAGTTTGCTTCTGATCACTGTTGTGTTTTATGTTTTTCAGCTTTCTCTTCCTCACCTTCGTAAAACTAAAGGAAATATCATCAACCTCTCCAGTCTTGTGGCTCAGATTGGCCAGATGGCAGCTGTGGCCTATGTGACCACTAAGGTTTGTTTTGCTCAGACAAATTGTGACGTGATAGTTAGATACTGACATGATAGATGCTAAAATCATAGTTAATCGTTATGTCATAGGTTTAAAGACCCTGTGGTGTTACACTGGTCGATTTGCAATGACGATTTGCAACGATACGATGTTGCGCTAAAAATCGTTCAGGTGTAACACCCCATTGCAAACTCTTTTTTGCGATGTTTGCAGTGCTGCAACGCGTTTCAAGTTTTTGAAAGCGATTCAAAAACTTGCAACACCGTTGCGTGAATTTGGAGCAAATCGGCGTTGCAAATCGACCAGTGTAACACCTGCTTTACATCAGTAAATATTTCACATAGTTTGCTTAAGTATGTGATATTAGAGTTAAATATAATTATGATGATGTCACAGCTCGATGACATCATGTTTAATCTTTGATATCATAATTCGATCCGTGACGTGTACAGGCAGTGACAGCAGAGAAGCTAAGAAAGAAAGCGTCAACGCACGCTTCGAT
Organism: Plumapathes pennacea; assembly: GCA_964036295.1. NCBI lineage: Eukaryota > Metazoa > Cnidaria > Anthozoa > Antipatharia > Myriopathidae > Plumapathes > Plumapathes pennacea. The sequence goes on along the minus strand of OZ038464.1, from coordinate 17,920,617 downwards.
TAACGCGTTTTCCCCCCGTTAGGGTGGCATTACATCAATGACAAGAGCCCTGGCGGTCGACGAGGCTAAATATGGCGTCCGTGTCAACAGGTAATGTAATGCAACAGAGCAACAACCAGAAAAGTGGCAATATCATTGAGAAGAACAATGATGAAATATCGACAACAGCAATAATGACACACGACAACAATTACAACGATGAAAACTGCAACGGTAGTTACAATACAACGACAACAATATCAACAACAGCGATAAAGACAATTTATGGCAAAAACAACAACAACAGAGAATATCATACCTGGGGCCGTATTCACAAAGTTTGAGTATGGACGAAAATGTTCCTGAGTATGACTTACGCGTACTATTTTGCGCGAGATAGTATGCGCAAATCACACTTAAGTTCGTGCGCAACTTTTGTGAATACGACCCTGGTTGTAAAGATAATACCCCGCTATTACACGTATGCAATAATTGACGCCTAATAGCGTGAAGATTATTTAAATTGTGTAGGAAGTGATGGGAGTTTCCTCTTCGTTGTAGCTTATCTCCAGGTAACGTGTGGACACCGCTGTGGGAAGAATTGGCAGATGGTCACGCTGACAGTGCTGCTACCAGGAAAGAAGGAGATGACGCGCAGGTCAGTAAATGGGGTGTTAGATGGTTCAACAGTCGAAAAAATCCGCTAGTTTGACGCCCGGGCCTTGCGAGATGTTACATAGTGGACAAGCAAGAAACGTTCGCTTGGTGCCCGACGGGCTAGCAACTACAATCTGCTTTAATTCAAACCGCATGGTTTTGCTTTTGCACCTGATTGGCCAAGAACGCTACAAAAAAATGTAAATTGTATACCAATCACAAAGCTTTGCAAACGCAGCAAGAATACAATTACTCTCAACAGCCAATCAAAAACTGCTGTACTTATCGCAAAACGATGTCACTGTAATCAAGTGTGCCGTGATCATGCGTTCTACCAAGCTGTGTCATCATATTGTCACTTGTGTGTTTACGTGCCATTGGTCCATACTGGTCACATGACCAGACTCGTTCTAGTTCGTGATTGATGACATTAAATCGTGATAGCTTTCATGTCGGTAGTTCGTCACATGACTTCGTACTAGTCCGTGATTGGTTATACTAACTGTTGTTGTTGTTGTCCTACAGCTCCTGGGTCGTATGGGCACTCTGGAGGAGTCTGGTCAGTCGTGCCTCTATCTGGCGGCGGAAGCCACGTTCACTACGGGCATTGACTTGCTGTTGAGTGGAGGAGCGGAACTTAACTATGGCAGAAAGACGCGGCTGCAGGGACCTGGCCCGAGTTGAGAGGCCTAGCATGAATTGAGTGAGCTTGCAGTGTGAAAGAATATAGAGAAGGGATCGAGTGGTAAAAACATTCACATAACAATGACACTAGCTGTACGAACAATATCGTTCTACTACCACGTTTCCCGATTCAAATTGAGCTTGGCGCAAAAAAAAAAAAAAAAAAAAAAATCATATGAGAAGAGAAAACGAAACAATGGTATGAATTCCTAGTCCAGCGTTGATGGCACTTTTGAGATGAACCTTTTTTGTTGCCGCTGCTGTTATCTGTAGTTTAAAACAAATAATGAGAAATTGGATTTAGAAAGCAAGCTTTTAGTTTTTGATCACAAAACAATTATATTTTTTCGTATATTTTGTTTTTATAATTGTCAAATACAATTGTAATACTGTGTCTTGGTTGGGGTCAAACATAGTTTCCTATTTGAGGAAGATTTCTTATGAAATGGCTAAATATAGTAACGAGCGATACATTTTGATTTTATACAAAATCAGTCCTTTAATGTTGGCCAGACGCTAAGGTTACGCGAACGCGCCAACATCTATTTCAATCTTTATACATCGAAGCGAGCCGTTTACATCAGAAACCAAAAATTGAGGCAGGGTCACTTTTTCACGTGAACTGTTCACTGTGGTTGATATCAAGGAATGTATGAAAGTTGGGCGCCCAGGATGACTCGGAGAGGAGGATGTCCCCGACCCCCGAGACAACTTTCCTCCACAAACTAGCCAGGTTAGCAGAATTAATGAAAAGCGCGCCATTTTTCAGACATCGTATTTCACACAAAACTATGCCCAAATATTTCATTTTAGAGCTGCGTGCACATTATTTTGTACGAACTTCTGCGTACGCCTACAGTACGGTGTTTTGAAACGTCAAACGCTTGTGTGTACTATATATCATTTTACGACGTTCAGTAGGACCAATGCGGGACTTACAGAACTTGGGCACTGATGAATTGAGCTACGAGTTGCACAATTGCACGATTCTTAACGAATTTGCGTTCAGTTTATGATAGTTCGTTTCTGCATTTCAAGTCTCCCCAGTTAGCACGGCAGTGCTAAATACATTGAGACTTAAAGTGATTTATTATTTATATTTTATTTTACAAGTTGAAGGCGTTACCCCAAATTACTCGCGAACAATCGTCGGACGGTCCTACGATGTAATACTTATAACTGGATTCACGTGACATGATTCGACCAATCGCGTACGGGAGTGAAAGACTAAAGCTAGCCGTGAGAACCAAAGTACAAATTTTGCAGCTAATCCGAACCATGGAAATGAGATATTTTCACCCTTCGCTCCCGGAGGTTTATTCGCTCACTCACTCAATCCCACTCAACGATTGACGAAAAAACTTCTGGTAATCAAGGCGACGTATTGAAGCTCGAAGAATATCTGTGGACAACTCGATGTTCATATACCCGACTGCATTATTCTTGCCTATTTTCAGACGTCCTGAATGGAACTCGCTCCTTGTCTCGTAGTGTTTTGTTTCACGTCTGTACACATTACCTTGCAGAGAAACTTCGCTTTCCAATCGTGACACCGTTGATGGAGCGTAAGAAAATGGCCACGGGTGGTTTCACTTTCTTCTTTTTGAATAATTGCTCTTCTCAACTCCACGTCGTCCACTTCCAAATGAGCTTGAAACTCGTATGTGACCGAAAATAACATGACTTGAACGCAAACTAAGAAAAGGCACGCGCAAAACAACAGAATCAAGTTGTATTTTGTCCACCCCACCAGAAGATCGAGGCAGCCACGTATGTGAATTAACCCAGATCGTTGCTTTGCCTTGGTTGTTTGTGAGCGTATTTGACTGTGCGAGCAGACCCACGATGGACTGTTCCCTTTGCAGCAAGACGCTGGCACACTACATCGTCCGGCAGTCGTTGAACTGCACGAAAAGTACGCGTTGCCTTCCCAGTCTTCGTAACTCGAAAACCCGCAGCATTTCAACCGAGTTTGAATCGAATCCATATCTGACCGCAGCGCAGCGCTCTTGTGGTAACGAGAGATGAAGCCACGCCAATCTGCAAGGCTCTCCGCGTCTGCCTTCACGGTAGTCTGGTAAGAGAGTGCGAGAACGGCGAGGGAAACCTCGATAAGGATCATAATTCTGCAAACCAGGACTGAATGTCTCATTAGGTTCCCCTTTTGTCGACACGACGCCAAGCAAATGAGGACACACACAAACATGACGGTAGCTGCTGCACTAACCAACCCTACAGCAAGTCCTAGCATCACCTTCTGACTCTGCATTCGCGTGCCGTTATTGTACAATATCTCGTAGAGAACAACGAAAGCTGCATGTGCTATTGCTGCTCCACAACTGAGGAACAGAAACGTGCTAAGGGCGACTACTTGACGCCTGTTATCTGCAACAATTCTGCAACAACCTCGGCCGCGTTTATGAGATTGGTCATCCTCTTCAGGGGACTCGATAGTTTCGTCAAGTTTGTCACTGATTTCTGTATCCTGCAAGAGATCCATTTGACCATGAATCACTTTCCCTTTCTTGGTGATGAATGTTTAATGGTTCTAGACCAAGGTAAGATGACCTTCGCGTGACCAGGGACTTCACGGTCTAATGTACATTACATCACCGCTAAAAAGGATAACTGTCACACGAGGTCTTTGACTTGTTTATAGAAATAATTCGCGTGGCACAATTCGACTACCCGGCTTGATTGACCAAGGTAAAGAGCCACTTAATTCTCCTTATTGTGCCACAGATCTGTGGCTGAAGATTGCTAGAAAAAAAAATCTACTCCTAGCACTTTCAGGACCAACCGCCTTTCACTGCCAAATCGGCCTGGAAAAGTTCCAGCTCCGCTGAATGCGTAAAATGAACACTCTCTTGCGCCGAGCTTGTTTGAACGCATCGTGGGCTACCGAATAACGGTTATCGTTATTTTTTGCGTCCTCGGGTGTGGGGCCCGTTTACGCAAGGAGACTGGGGAGGAGGGGGGGCGAAGTGACCCGCGAGGAGAACGGGGAGAGGCTCACTTTGCGTGTCCTCCCCATTGTCCTCGTAGCTCGTTTCGCTCGACAGCTCGTTTCGTTTGCGTTGAAGAACGCCTGTATGCAGGCTAACACCGAGATCGATCTGAGAGCAGCACGGTCGAAAAATGAGGTTGAATTGATCTGAGAAAAAGTCGACTGTTCACTCGGCTCGCCTCCTGAGTGATCAACTTCAATTTTCTCCTTCAGTCTCTAACCAGAGATATATGATACAGCACGGAGAATTTGCGACCTGATAGTTTGCTCAGATGAAAGCTATTGGACTATCAATTCTCCCTTTATCACTACTCCCATTTTCTTCTTGAATAGTTATGAGAATGTGTATACTGAGCTCAGGTGTGAAAGGTATTACACAGTTTATTGGATACTGCACTCACGCAAAACGGCATTTATTTTCATGATTGCCATTATTTACACAATTGGTTGTGACTTTGAAAAAATAAAATCAATCAAGACGAAACACTTCTCCCTTTGCGAGAGGTAATTCAATTCGTACAACACGCGTTGACTCCAAGTCCTTCAGGGTGTCTATTGATTTGATTGCTGGTGCAGACACACGGACTTCTATTGAACACTGAAAATTCGAGATTGAATCTTCCGAGAAATGTACGTACCAGAACGACGCGGTGTACGGTATTTGTGAGAGCAGATGTACACTTCAGTTCAAAAGCCACGCGAGGCAATGTGAAAATCGGCAATGCGCGATTTCTTTGAAGATTTCACCTTGCCCAATAAATTATTTAGTCGAGATTCCTCAGTCAAAACGTGCATCAACACAATATTGTCGTCGTCAAACAGCCAACCAGTTCTTTGATAGTGTCAAGCTCGACTCGATTCATGTCTATTGTGGCATAACAGCTGCTTGACTTCACTATGTTCACTACAAACTTCAATGGCGTAAATATCACACTCTGGTGGATTATACATTGCGTATGCTTGAATGAGAACGTCTCAATCGGTGCCTCGAGCGACTCGTATAGCAAGAGCAGTTTCATAATGGGACGTGCAAATCGGATCAATTTGCTGCTGCACACAAGTGACACTTCTGATGACGTCACAAGACGCAGATCCGGGCTCTGGACAAGAGCGGATTTTTCCCGCCTTGGTGGCTTGGTAGTTCAGTGTGTTGTGCTCTAATTTATAGTATCTGTAGGCTGTTGCTGTCTTTAGTAACAAAGGTCGTTTCATCGTTCTTGATTGTGTTTCGACCTCTTTTTCTTCTTCTCTTTCTCGCCGCTCACATTCAACGACTCCAACCGCACCGGCCGATTTAACGCCTGTCCGACCCCACCCCCACCCGGGGGAGGCTGACCAGCTCCAAACCCCCCAGTGGGGCCGAGTGGGGCTGGAAACCCGACTTGCGCACGGGACCCCCCAGGGGGCGTCGAGTCGCGCTTTTCGAATCTTTTCTCGGCCAATAGCCTATCAGCTCGCTTGGGTTTAAAATAACTCGCCGCAAAATCATCACTGGAACTCTTCGATAAATGCTGCAGGAATTTGTCCTCTCCAGATTCCTCGGGGTACCCCCCTGGGTAACCATTTGTCAGCTGTCCTTGGTTGTTTACCTGGACCCTGTTCAGGGGAGACTTGCGACCACTGCGTGCAGGCATTCCTGCCCCGGGCATTATACCTGGGGTGGGCAGCGTTGTCTTGGTGACCACAAGTTCTGGTAGGTTCCATTTGGCGGTCTCTTCATCCCAGGAGCTCTCGGTCTTGACTCGATCAATATTGAAGTAGTTGCAATCTCGGCGGATGCACGGCTGGATTTTATCTAAGATCTGCTGCTGTAGTTTCAGCGTCTGCTCCTGTTTCCTGATGGTTTCTAGGAAGTCCTCCCTGTCCCGTTCAAACTCCTCCTGCAAGTCCTCAATCTCACTCTGTGATCCCTTCAGCTTCACGTCCAGTTCTTCAATGATTTTGTTCTTGGATTTGATTTCGTCCTGCAGGTTATCATACACCTTTACCATGATGCCGTCATCTTCCATCTTCTTTACAGCTCGGATCAGTTTTTCCCGTCTAGTGTTTGCGTGTACCTTGCGTTCCTTCCTTTTCTCTTTCAGTTTCTGGTCATTCTTCTTCTCCCCTCCCACCATCTTCTCCTGCAGCTCCTGTAGTCTGCGCAGTGCCTCTTGTTGCATGTGCTGAGAGACGGCTGGTGCAAGATTCCTTAGCTCCTGGACACCCTGCACGGCCTTCTCCTGCACCCTCTGAATAATGGACTGGTCGTCCTGGTGCGCAGCGGCTCTTATGCTCTGTGCCATGGGTGTGGCCACAAGACCCAGGGCCACACTGGAGTCGACAGAGGACACGGACATTCGATGCTCCTACAAGACAATGTGCTGAACATGATTTATCCTACATAATAATAATAATAACAATAATAATAATAATAATAATAATAATAATAATATATTAATAATCGCCTCATCGCCCACAGGTGCTTTTCATTAGAGTCCTAAAAAATTCCAACAGGTGCTGTAAGTCTTCGCAATTCCTGCAACCCACCTACGACCCTTGGCATATGTGGGGCATTTGCCAGCTAAAGAAGGTGAAACTTAAGTGGTGTTTTGCCCACTTGATCAGAACCCATGATGGAGCAGTTGTGAAAGCCTAGGGGTGGCATACAGTAATTGTGCAATATAAAACTGACTGTACAAATCCAGTGATTTTTGGTAGACCAGCATACTGTACCTGTCCTGTCATGCTGATAATGCTTGCAGAAGTTCCTTCAGCCATTGCACCATTCAATTGGCCACCTTCAGCTGTTGTCATGGTGACAGCATAGTGATCTTCAATATCATGGACCTGTCTGTTGTAGTTGGTCTGCAGTCGTTCCATTTCTTCCTGCAGCTTCTGCTTGGACATCTGTTCTGCCTTGTACTTCGCCTTCATCTCTGACAGCTGTTGCTCATACTCGGCTTTCACTTTGGCAGTTTCCATGGCAACAAGGGAAGAATCCTCTTGCTGGGTGATCTGGCCTGCTGGTTGTGCTGTGGAGACTGGAGCTGCTGAACCCTCTGTACGAAAAGTTGATTTATGAGACAAGCAAAACCTAGTACTTACTCCAATGTCTTTCCTGTACTCTGTATGACTTGCACTTTTAAAGCCTTGAACATAATGAAAAAAGTAGAGGGGAGGGGAGAGTATTTATATGGTATTACACTGGGGAGGGAGAGACTGGGTTATTTAGTGACTGTATAAGATGGAAAGGGGAGGGATTTTCTTACACCTGCCATGCTAAAAATTTATCTGTTACCTTGCTTTGGAAAAGAATCTGATACCTGCTTTGGAAAAGAAAAAATCTGATATAAATTGGTATCTTATGTGTCTTACCAAGTCACTAAATGTGCATGTTTTGGCTTACATAAAGCATGTTTACTTGGTTGGGGTTATTTTTCAGGGAATGAAATCATGCAGTTTGTTTCCTGACTTACGCAGTAGCTCGGGAGGAATAGACAACTGCCCCATCAACATCTGCTTCAGTTTCTGGATCTCCTCCTGGTATTCTCGCAGTAAAGCATCTTTGGGATCCTCATTAATCTTGGGTTTGTTTTTGATGTTCTTAGCACGGTTAGCATACCGTAATGTACTCAGAGTCTCATCATAGTTATTGTCTGCTGGGCTCAAACAGGCAACCATCAGGGTCTTGGTGTTACCCCCAAGAGAATCCTGTACAAATACATGTACTTTATTTAGTAAGTCTGTGTTAACTTTTTGAAGAAACATGGCAAATGGTTTGAACCCAGGAGTGTGAACAGTAGGTTGGTTGTGATCGTCCGGGTTAGAGTAGTCTCCAGAAAGACTGTTGTTGGTGACTGACGTTTTGACTACCTGAGCGGAAGTCATCTTCAGAGTCAAGTGAAAGTATTCATCACATCACTTTCACTTGACTCTGAAGATGACTTCCGCTCAGGTAGTCAAAACGTCAGTCACCAACAACAGTCTTTCTGGAGACTACTCTAACCCGGACGATCACAACCAACCTACTGTTTTTGAAGAAAGTTGACTAGGCAGGTCACAGTTGAAGGGATAAAGGAGCAACTAAGGTTGCATTTACATGGGCCAAATTGGGTCATGCTTCATTTTTGAGACTTAATTCTTATGAATCTTAGTTAGCTTTTCATAGACCGACAAATAGTAAAGGACATGGGATTGTGTACCTAACACCTTAAAAATACACAATATAAATATTGTGCTGAGCAGAAGCAATTTATCCTCTCAACTCCTAAATGTGCTATACATATTTGGCTAAAGGTCCAAGGGAAAATCACATCCTAAAAATAACCTACTTGCAAAAGTCTTGTGAGTTTTGAGTCACGGTAAGGAATATGTTTTGCCTTCCCATCAACCAGTGCAGAGATGACATTGCCAAGGGCAGACAAAGAGAGATTAATTTTGGTGGCTTCTTTGAGTCTGTCACCAGTAGCACCAGTCTTTGACTGCCGCTCACTGCCAGCCAAGTCTACAAGGTTTAGTTTTCCTGCACGTATGTGTTCATCCCCATCTGATCCTTCATCCAAGATCTCAAGATTGATAGTGAAGATAGAATGCGACCGCGAGGAATCTGCATTCATAAGGGTAGCACCAACTGAACGATTACTACTTCCAAGGTCCATGACTTTCTCCATCTCCGTGACATTATGAACAGGGTGCCAGGACAAATCCTTCACGTAGACACCCCTGTCTGGGTGTTCCTTTAGCTCCAGTTTAGATTTAGAATCTTTACTGAGTAAGTCCCTGATTTCTTCATTGTATATCTCTAAATATGATGCATGAACTAAAAACTTAGTGTTTTCAGCTACAAGAATAGACTCAAAGATGTGCTCAAATGCTCGTGGGATAATACCCCTCTGAGTGGGAGGATCTTCTATTCCCTGCATGCTAAAGGACTTGCCGCAGCCTGTTTGGCCATATGCAAACACTGTCCCATTGTAACCTTCAAGCACGCCATCCACCAGAGGGAAACAAATGTCATTGTAGATGGTCTCAGTAGTTGAGTCAGTGTAATATGCTCCATCAAACGTGAAAGACTTTGGAGGTTGGCCTTTCTCTCCTGGTTTAGTCAATGAACACTGACCAACAGCAGAGTCCATTTTCACGATTACTTCACACTTGAGGTCATTCTCTCGCCGGTTGAGTGGGCGACATCGCACTATTACTTTGACTGCTTCAGCCATGATCCTGCAAGGTCGGGTAAGGATATTTAGTTCTCTACCGTCAGATATTGATCAAATTACAGAAAACAAGGAGCATGTAAAAAGATCTGGATAAGTTTGAGATTTTTGGTTCAGTTAGTATATTGGTTGAGCTGATTGAGTATGGGAATAAAATTATGGCAGATTGGCTTAGGTTATAAAATAATTTTTACTCTTTTTAATTTTTTAATCGTTACTTTTCGAAGCGAAGAAAAGTTCTGTTTGAGAATATGTAATGAAAACAACAAAATGAAGCAATTAACAATATTATTAACAAGCATTGTCAAAAATTAACATGGTCTTGCTTCGAACAGCAAATCTACGTCCAAAGAAGGTGTCCAAAGAAGAAAAACACGACCAGAGGAAAGCCACATAGACCTTATCAGTAACTTAGATTTTTTAAATGATCGAGTTTAGATCTCTCGATAAGAAATCAGGTGACAGGTCTCGCGGTCCTAAGCAACAACGCCAAAACAGATAAAAAAGGTAACAGTGTAAACTTACCTCTCTTCCGAATACAACTAAGACTGATGCTTGTAAGGTCTAAAGTTCATTTCTGTTACTGGGTGATCTAACAGCTGAAAATTAACTCGAGCTCTGTCAGCCGCAGTTGTTTATAAGTGGTTTCCGCACAGCACCGTTCCAAACTCCGGGATGATAATACAGCTAACCTCAAGCCAGCTAAACAGACGGCATTACACGCAAGGTACTGTTTCGCTTCATTCGAAATATTTCTGTGATAAAGAAGGCCTGCAGCCGGCTAAAACTTCCCTTCCGCCATTATTTTAGGTGAATGACGTCTTAACCCATATTTGGAGAGGCAAGGTAAACAGTTGCCAAGGCAACATCTAACACGTCTTGGTCATCTGTGCGTGTCTGAGGTCTTGGCTTCGATGATACGACATAAAGCATGCGATTAGTTTGTGATGGCTTGCAATCTTTCCCAATGTAAAAGCAAAAGGCGAAAAACAAAAGAAACAAAAACAAAAATAAAAACAACAACAAAAAAAAGGCAAATATAGACAAGAAGCCTCCGAATGTCCTGGGGACGAGGTTGTATCGTACGCGGCTGGTACTGGGGACAAGGCTACTAAGTCCAAGATGGCGGCAGTTTCAAGTGGAACAAAGAGCCACTAAGACATGCAGGTACGAACACGTTACTATTAGAAGGTGGCTTCAGAGGGACATATATTTTATAGGAAGACAATTGCCGCAATACAAGTTCAAGTAGAGTCAGTTTTTTTACAGTACTGTAGTTATAATTGCTGGCTCAGTTTTGCAAGATGCATGGCGAAGGAAATCGAATGGAATGTATAATGTCGCTGTATGTGCTGTGGTGCCTGGCTAATCGCCAAATAACGGGAGCCGAAACACCGAAAGTATTGAAATCCAGCATATTTCTCCATCCAAAACCACACAATTATCATAAACTTTTTTTGTGGTTTGACATAAGTAAGTAAGTAGTAAGTAAGTAATTTATTTATCCACGTTTCACCAATGAGCATAAGCTCGTTTACAATGTGTACGTGCAACAACGTAAAATAGAATTTAAATTAAATTCTAAAATTCAAAATTAAGGATAAAATTCTAAAAATGCAATTAACTTATTTACTCCAAATACAATAATAATAATAATAATAATAATAATAATAATAATAATAATAATAACACAAGTTAAATAATACTAAATTACACACATACTAATTGTACTCCATGCCAGAGCTGATAGCTCAGTGTTATCAATTTTAGACTTAAAAATAACTGGAGAAGATATAATACAAATATCATTAGGTAAGCTATTCCACAATTTAGTTATTATATAGGTAAAAGAGTTATGAAAAAAATACTTTGACTTATAATTTGGCAGGTGAAGAATCATGTCTCCCCTAAGATTGTATGTTGCTAGCCCCAAATGAAAATAACTGTTTAATATAATTAGGATCACAGTTTGTGAACACACTTGTGTAGAAACAGCAAAGACTGAACATATCTGCGGTGCTCTATGGACTTGAACCCGACCACGCTCAATAAGCTGTTGTACGAAGTAGTCTTGGGTAGTTTCAACAATGTTTTGATGGCATATTGATTAGTCAGCTCAAGTATACATGTATACATTGGCATATTCCGGGGGAAATCACACCACAGAAAATACATGTTTTGTAAACAAGGACTGCAATCAAGTTGACTAACAACAGTACAGTCAAACCTCTATTAAGTGGTCACTTATCAAAGTCCCGAAAATCACTCCCCATACTTTAAAATACTGTAAATTTAGCCTCTAATATACAGTCACCTCTATTAAGTGGTGACCATGACTTTGAAATAGAGGTTTGACTGTATTTTGCCAGAATTCTATGCTCATAAACCCTGGACGAAATGTTAAGACACTGAGATACTAAAATAGCAAAATTTATTACCCTATTCCAGACAAAAATATTTTATAAAACCTATTTCAGACTAAAATGCTTGACAACGATCCCCTTCGGGATGGCAACATTACTCCCCCCTCCCACTTACCCAGAAAGTACGGAGCAGGCCATTTCCGAGATGCCTGTTGCTTCTGTTTCAAAATGAAGCCAAGTACTAAACCTTTCTTATGAGTTTAGTTTTACTCACATATTCATTTTCAAGCAAATGAAACTCATTGTCATTAGAAAGGCCATGCACAGGACCTTGTTTTGCAACAGAGGTAACAGTCATCTACTAACTGATGGCCTACTAAGAAGTCAAAAAACAACGTGTTAGTTAAACTATAAGCCCCTCATCGTGGGATACAACCGGTCTCAACACTCGTTAGGGGTCAAAGTTACCTTTCTACAAGTCGAAATCGAAGTCTCAACTTTTCACTAAACACTCCAAAGTTTACTTTCTGCCTCAAGGAATACTGTATACATCAGATGTTACCCTGATCATTGAGCCAAAACCAGAGGTTCTTTGCCTTCATTTCAACGATATCTTCTGGTTCTCTGCTGGCATTCAAGTATCGATTAAGTGCTTGAGTTTGCTCCGCCTTTGTCAGCGCCACCTTTGTCTCACAGGCGCCTTTGGTTCTGGGCACATCTTGCGATCTGTGACAGCGATCGTTTATAGCTCCCGCAAATCGACATGCGCTTAGTTTTGAGGAGGATATTTCTCTGTCTCGAGTGACCTTTTTAGCTCGGGTACCTAGTCCACCGCTGGCAATGTCCGGCAGCTGTTCGCTTTGTCGTCTTTGTCTTTTGTGGTCGAAATACTCCTTTGTCTTCACATTTTTCGGACGCCTCCCTCCTCGTAACTCGCATTCTACTGACTTTGTCATTTTGAGTCGCAACTTGCTCTCAGCTTGTTGTCCGAGTTGTGGGCTGCTTTTGCACGCCTTCAACTTGAGCTTTGGAAATGCCGGTGTGTTCGTGTTGGGTGTACCCTCGTCATCTTTCTGCTTGTTTCTGACTGTTGCTGAATGCTCTTCGTTATGGTAATGCACACCGCTGCCCTGGCGACAGAGTGAAACATGTACGACTAAGAAATAGGAATCGTTTTGGGGCGAGTGGCAGCAGGAAATTTTGAGCGTGGAAATTTAAGTTTCGACCCCGCTTCAGTATCCCTTGTAATACATGTATGTCTAAACTAAATTGTGAACTCCGCAGAACAACTTACACTGTGGACACTGCAATTAAAATGTACTCATTGAGACTTTTCTTAAAATTTGAGTAGTAGCACCATTTGACAGTTTTGGATTTGGAGTTTTTTGGGGTGAATCAAATTCGTTTTCGGCAGCAAAAAAATTAAACTAACCTGATCGCTTCTTACGTGTGAACCGAAGTGTGTCCATTGATGATGAAGTCTCTCCTTTATTACTGATTTGCAGATCGCAGAAGACTAGTTTTGGTCTTTTTAATTAAAATTACCTACATTGCTTAAGTCGTATCGTGTTTAGTGTTTTCCAGATTTGTTTTATTCCTAAACTAAGACGGGTCATAATTGCTATTCGATAATTCATCTAACAAAGCCGGTCAATCTGAGCCAATCCTTGATAGTTGCAGCCTCTAGCGCTGGTGTTTTGCTTCATATTTTTGCTTACATTTCAAGTGATTTGGTCTTGAGTAGCCGTTTTGCTAACATCGTGTTTGTTGTAGGCAAGTGAAGAAACTGTATATTAATGTCTTAAAGTATATTTTTAACCAACCTGGTGAATGTCGTGCCCAACCGTTTGTCTTTGTTAACATTCTAAACCCTAAGTCTCCATTTTTAAGTCCGCCATGCACTACTCGAACAATTCATTTCAGTGAGGTAAACAACGAATACTTGAAGGCGAATAAAACGAGTTAAATCGTTTGAAGTCACTTCGACTTGTGGACAGTAATTTCACTCTTTTAATCGTGTCTTATATCTTTACGCATTTAAACCCGGTTTGCCGGTGTATTTGTATAACATGACATGTTTGCTTACCATATCACCTGACATGTCTATGTAGACTGGGCTGGGTGTTTTATCATTGTGTGACTCCCTCCAGGATCGGCTCTTTAACTCCAATACACAGACTGGGAGATATAAAGACCTTTTACAGAACTGGGAGATATAGACTTTCTAGGGGGCAGTCGACGTTAGACGAATTTACTGTCGGTGCTCTGTCCGGTCAGGTGAGTTAGGAACAATGCACGAGGCAGTATCACAGCATATTGCACATAACCAATGGGTGAACAAGGAAAAGAGCACTTCAGAACAAAGAGCTCTTCTATCAAGCACTCCTTAAGTTCTTGAACAAAGCAGCGGACTAAAGTCCACAAGTTTACATGAAAAGATAAAGGACCACTTGTTCGTTTTAGCCGATTACAAAAGCATTTAAAGGCTACATTTCATTTTTGTGTATATAAAATAGAACATACACCACCATGTGCCTCGGCTATAGTCACGTATCGATCGTGAACGTTTGTGCTCTCGTAAGGTGTTGCACTATTGATTAAAAAACAATACTTTAGACAACCTAACAAAATCCCTAACCCTAAAACAATGGAGCTACTTCACACGGGAAAAGTAGGCTAAAGCTAACAGGAACACTCTTCAAATATTCAAGTTGGTCCGTTCATATGATAATGAGTCGAAGTTTCCGCAACCGGTAGCCATTTAAGGTTCCGCTAACGGTTGTAGACTGTTTGCGTTGCACTTTCCAGAGAAATTTGCAAGACTTGTTTTCAACTCGATTAATAGAAGTTCAAGAAAAGAGAGCATAAGTTTCTACGGGGCTGTCACACCACTTGTTGTGTTTTAGCATATGCTTCTCCTGTCAGTTCAAAGCCTTTCACTTCCAAGCTCAAAATACAGATTCTTCTAACCTTTTGAGAAGGAAGTGTACGAGCGATTCAGTGAGAATTGATAGTTTAGTCAGCTTTCATCTAAGTAAGGTATCAAAAGCCAGATTCTCCTTACTGTATGATATATTTCTGGTGAGAAACTGAAGGAGAAAATTGACGTTGAACACTCTTGGGATTGAAAGGGTTAGGAAGAGGACACAATAATTAATTTGTTAAGTATTTAGGACACACGACCACTACATTGTTTTGTAAGTAACTTTTAGTTTCATGTGCTTTGCGATGATAAACAGGAAAACATTAGTTGCTTGTGCATTTGTATTCAGGAGGACTGCTTTCTTTATGACTGACTTCCTTGAAAACAAAAGAACCTTAAGTGGACAAAAATTCCTTCAACACCTTGGGCTTACGGCACGCGAAAGCTTCCAGATAAGACGACCATAAACCATATTTTTCGAGATGCAAGGGAGGGGAGGGAGGGGGAACTTGCTATGAATGCTTTATATCTCGTTTGACAATTCGGAACATACATATAAATTTTTGTTATGTGTCTGTCAGTTAGGTCTTTTGCAGTTCACTCTTGGTGCTCGCAGCGAAACGATATCGATATAATACAAAACTCTCATTCCAGTGGAAAGTGCTGTGACAACCTTCAATCCAATCTGAATTTTGACTGCCTCTAATAGTCACACATACGGATGTTTTCTGTTTTCTACTTCCTTTCTTTTGTATATTTATGTGTCAGACTTAACAAGTTAGTAAATTACGGTGATTGGTTGACTGCGCCCAGGTGTTCTTGTCTAAACGGTAACCGCTTCTGTTGTCTCTGCCTTGGCTTTACTTTGATCAGGACATTTCTTGGAGTGTACTGAAGAAGTCTTGTCTTCTGTACCTTCCAACCCTTCTTTTATGTTTCTATTTCGTCTTGCTTCTCGTGCAAGTTCCCTTAATTGCAGCTTTCGTTCGATAACTTCGCTCAAGCACAATGCCTCCTCACTTTCATTATCGTTGATCTCTGCACTCCCGCTGGGAAGACCTTCGTCTTTATGTTTTTCTTGGCTTCGACGGTCACCGTGATGTTTTTTAGGTGGGATACCAGTAGATGATAAAGTCTTTTCATTCCTTGGCGACCAGGCCGTTTTGTTGTTCATGATCGAGCTAGAACGTTTTGTACTCAACTCACCTGCGAACCCCACTTGCTGTGCGCGTCTTTTGATAGTCGAACGGCCGTGGCTAGCGGCCGAACTATCCGAGTGGCTCTCACGAAGTTGCTTACGTATAAATAATGAATTGTAAGTCAAACTCGCTTTTCGTCTTCGTCCCTCATCTGGTTGTTCATCGTGAGATGCCTTTTGGAGAAGAGAATTATCCGAGAAGCTTCTTCGAAGGAGCTTTTTCTCGGAGAGCTTATGCGGTTTTCGACGTGTGCTATTTTGCATGAATTTAGTTCCTCTAAGTCTTTCCGCGTATGGATCGCTCATGGCCATAGTTCCACCAGGTACCTTGGGTTTCATTATCGGGGGAAGGAAACTAGAACGAAGAATTTTCTTTGTCAGGACCGTAAAAGACTGCAGATCGTCAACAGACAGGTTTTGCATGGCGTATTCCACTTGTTCGCTGTTTAGTTTTTTCTGTTGCCTCGACTGATCTCTCTCGAGCTCTCGGAGTGTGTTGCGCAGTCTTCTTCCCTCAAAATCGTTTTTTCTAGAAGTGTCATCGGCGTTTTCACTGCTCAAAGCTAAACGTCGTTCCATTGCTAAGGAGCCGCATTCGAAACTATTACTAAATAAACAAAGACGCGTATAAGTTGTTTAGCCTTTTTCGTGCAAACCTCACATTAGCATTAGCTGATTAGCATCTATTTATCATTATCACGCTCAGTTGCCTAACTAGCTCATTAAAAAGACTACTCAACCAAATCATAATTGATATCTTTTTTACTGCTTTGGTATATCTGATATCTTTTTTACTGCTTTGGTACAATACATTCCTTCCTAATCTTCAGGGTCCGGTTGTTCGAAGATCGATTAGGCTGCAATCCTGGATTATTGGTCGAAACTTTGTTGTCGTTTTTAGGCCTGAAAATGAGAACCATTTCGGCCACAAAGCGAATGTCTCATTCGTTACCTTTTAAGCTAGAACTAAACTCTCAGTTGCATGGTCTGGGTCCAAACTCAGCAGTTTGTTGGCCAAAAGCAGGAGGAACATAATTTGGTTTATCCTGGGTTAGCTCAATCAAGCTTTGAACAATTGGACCCAGCTTAGCAGTGCACGCAGCATGCTCACGCTATCACGGTTTCTTGGGTCGTCGAGTAAAAAGCTCCAATAGTTTTCTATTTACGCGGATGCGTTTTTATTTGAAAACGGTTCACGTTTATCTCCCGTTTTAGGGAAATAGAAACCGCTGCATTTTGAAAACGGCCCACTTTTGGTACCTTTGGTATTTTGATCGATGTCGTGCCAGTAAGAGGAAGCGAATTCAAACGTATCGCCGACACGACTGAAAAACGTGGCCAATACCGATTTTTGGTTAATTAAAATTGGTAACGAAAATATATTTGCAGTTCCAATATGTAGCGGTACAAACATTGGACGGACGGCAACGCGCGGATCTAAGACAAAATCATCTTCATATTCTTTATGCTTTTGTAACTTTGCTTATTCGTTGGTTGCTCAATTTGCTCCGTTTTCACCGAGATCTGTTGCGTTTATCGTCTCTTACTGAAAAGAACGACTGTCTGCTTAATTTATCGAAATTTATCGAAATGTGACTAGCAACCAAAAGTCAACTGAGTCACGAAAGCGAAAAATGGAGTTACTTTGATACCCCGTTTAGTGCATGAACAAAGTTGCAACTTAGGTGAGTAACTTGCAGCTTCCTAAATCTGCATGTGTACGACTTCTGAAAACTATAAGTTATCGTTGTTTCACTCACGGAACTTGTCGTAGCTCACTGAATCCGACTATACAATGACGAACATCAATTAACAACACCTTATGCGAGTAATTTTGCCGCACTAATATAGTAAGTAATAAACTGGTTTGTTTTCCAGGAAATGTTGCAACTTTCTGTGAAACGTTTTTCAACCACCACTGCCACAGCTTTCGCATGGGTATATGAGGGGCTTAGATCTCGCGCGAGGAAAGTTATCAAGACAATAGGTTCGCCCTAACTTGACACTTACATTATGTGTGACAACTGATGTGGACAAAGAGTGTGGCTGTCGTTGTTATTTATAGTTGAGTCTAAAGTGATTGCGATACCTGTGTATTCCGCGAAGGAGTTTGAAGTGCCCGCGTTGATCTATTCTAATTAAACCCGGCTTTCACTTCCATTTTTGCTATCCAAATACTCCTCTCAACACCAACGTGAAACTGCTATTGGAATGTATTCATTGAGAGCTTTCACTTAAGTTTCATTTGACAGTTGCAGGGCTGGAAGATTTTTTTTTTTTTTTTTTTTTTTTTAGTACGGAGATGAGTAATTTCGAATCAGGATGTTCAACTGCGTTCGGAGCTATACTTTCGATTAAGAGATTATTTGCATGACTTTGTCAATTAAGTTCTCATTATTTAGTATGATAAAGAAGAGATATGCTATTAAAACGCTAAGCTGGGGTCCCAAAACATACAAAGGGTGACTGAACGCACGTATCTGGGACTGAACTATTATGGGGCCGGTGTTTGAGTACTACAAGCTAAAAACTTTGCGGTCTGATAGTCAAATTTGTGAAATATTAGCCAGTGGCAGCATAAACGAGCGGTACGTGCTTGAGGCCGTTAACACTTCAGTGGTTAACAATACAAATAGGCTGATTCATGTCATATATACACATCATTTCGCAATATCACACACGCTCATTTATCTCGGCACCTTGGTTTCTCGGCCGCTTTTATCTCCAATTAACAGCAGTGATTGTAGTCACGCGGAACTTCAAAAATTGTTCTTATTGGGTTCTAGACTACTAATTTAATTGCTGCAACAGACAGGAAGTTTTCAAACATGTCGAACTTTGGTTACGATGAAATAAGGATGCTTGGTTCTGTAAGGCCTCCCTTGTACGACGCACTCTCATCTTCTGATATTCCATCTGCTGATGACCAGAAAATTGCCGGGACTTTTGCGGCTAAACCGCGACTACTCAGCAGACGAGGCGCTCTACCAAGCAAGCCATCTGTCTTACGCGCTTCTGAAGAAATCAGGACATTGCAATCGGCGGGGAAGAAGCTGGATGTTTGTACGAAGCAACCTATCAAAAAACAGCCTACCAGAAACGAAACTACATTGCCGGTGCTTTGCGGAACTGTAAAGCCATTGGATTCGCCAAGAAACTCGAGCAGAAATTCGCTTTTGTGTACTCCTGTACAAGAGGACATTTCTAAAGTGTTCTCTTTGGCGAAGGTTTCTGGATCGACAAGCAAGTTTCCACTCGGCCGTAGCAACTCGCACTCTGCTAATAACTGCAACCTTTTGATACCTCGAAAAAAGCCAGTTCTAACTCGCAGTGCGACCTGTCCCTCGAATTTGGAGTCAAAATTTGATGATCGTTCTGGATGGGTCAGCTTTCCTCTTACTAGCAGCCACACCAAAATAGAAGAACGGGGACAGACAGCCTCAGCAGGAAGTTTAGTTACATTGCCGCAAATGAAATGCACCGAAAGACTCGTCACGACAGGGAAACGTGAGGAAGATCTAGTGGCCGAGACGCTGAAAGTGTTTAACTCCAGCGACGTTGAAAGAGCTGAGAACTTGGAACTCAATCACTTAAGTCACACTAAGGTGACTGCTGCGCTGCCTTTGCGACTGCGCCGTTTTAATCGGGCCTCCCCACACGAAATCAGTGGCTGTATGAAAGCTTTAACACTTAACGGCACAGCATTCCCTATCCACAGGAAGATCATGGGAGAAGAATGCAGAATACATGCAGAAGCGATCAATATGCACGTGGAGAAGGCCAATGACGACTATAACGTTATCGAGACCAAGGCGGGGATTATTTATGAGTGGCTCAAAGGACAGAAGTGATTGACATATCTCAACTCACATCGATCTTACTTTGAAGCTTTCTCTAAGCTTAATGTAAGTTTTTTTGTTTTTGTTTTTGTGTGGGTGAATCACGGCGATTGAGTATAATTAGAGGCTTTCTAGTTCTAAATAACTGAACAAAATCCGCTCGAAATGAGTGTCTTGTACACTGAGTTATGGGTCAACTACATGATTGTGTAGAGTTTATTTCTGTGACGGAATCCTAAGAGTGTGATCACTCAAACGAAAGCTGGCAATGAACGCTATATCATTACCTGTACCGGTACTGAAGTGAGTTTTTTTTTCTTGAAAACGAAACCTAAAGGTGCGACCACTCAGATCAACGCTTTCGATTCAGGTAATTTCTAATAGCTCCTCTTTATATTTGAAGTTTAGTATTTCTGTTTCCGTAAATTATAGCACAAGTATAGCCATAGTTCAAAGCGAATCCTTCCCAGTTAAACAATTTTATAGTCATATTCCCTAAACTTCCGTTCTCTGGCTGGTCGAAATTTTGCTTTGCAGCTGTTTTTAGGGGGTGGGGTTCTTAGATGTACCATAATTATTTGCTTTAGCAATAAAGTGACTTAATCTTCTTGCTTGTTTCTTTGTTTCTTTCTCCTTGGTTTTATTCCAGTTGTTTGCCAGAAAAGCCTGCATGGTTTGACAATAAAATCAAACTGGAGAACTGGCGGGTCCTCGAATCGATACACAATGAACAATGGACAATAACATCAACTGAGGACCTTTTGCGTATATTGCTGACGTCTGCGGGTCCTCGCAACCAACGTATTATCTACTTTGAGAGAAGACGCAAAAGTGTGCACAGATTTGACAATTCAAACGGATTTCTTCTAAAAGTTTCTGTGAAAAAGTGATTTAAAGTTTGCGGTTTCTGGAGACTCAATATACGCCTTTATAGACCGGCTTTGTTCGTACGTGGCTAGAATATAACCTTGACTGATATTTCTAATCAGTGCGTGTCTCTGTAAACTGCTGTAGAAGTATGCGTTATATTTTCACCGCAGCCTTATTTCAAAGCACTTCTTGTTTTCTTTGTACAACTAGAGCTTTGCAAAGCGGCAATGATATTGGAGACAAAAATGGACTTTGAACGCGTGTCTCCGAGATACTCATCCATGCATGCTTGTGCTTCGTGTACGAATATTGCGAATCAGCTTACTTGAAGCTCACTGCGGTAAATGAGAAAGGGGTGGGTTATAAATCTTTTTCCTTTTATGCCGGTTGGGTTTTAACGCTCTGTCTTGGGTCGAAATATCAAATGGAATACCTTTGCGTGACCACCCACACCATTCGTGCTCACTAAACTTTGTAAAGCCCGCTCATTTTGTTAGCGAAATTGAAATTTTCACGATCGTTCTTTTCTCCATCGTTTCTGTACTTTTCCATGTTTACATGTCATATCTCGTGTGTATGCATTCAGTTCTATATTTTAGTCATTTTTCATGTCTTTGTTCTTCTGTACTCGTCTGCAGTTTTCTAATATTTTAGCAATTTCTCATATATCTCATGATTTTGTACTCACAAACAGTGATGATAGTCGATGATATAGTTGACATTCGACCTCTCGCGCCCGTTTGAACACGAACTATCATGGACTATCATCAACTCTCATTCTCTTTGAGCATGTTCAAATTTTTCATGATAGTCAATGATAGTAGGTGATAGCTGCGATCCCTCAACTATCATCAGCTAACATTCACCGTTTGATCGGGGCTTATGTCGTAAATTTGTGACTGTATTTATCTTGTTCTACTAGAATGTTCATACCACGTTTGTGTTTTATTGTTTGAAAACCAATTGCTTCTTGCTTTTATTTGATAAATATGGAGATTACGTCAACATTAATATACTTTGGGAACAGGTTAGGTAAATTGTATGTAGTTGATGCGGGTTGGCACAATAATCAGTAGCACTATACTCACCACACGGGAAGACAACAGCAATATAATTTATCGGCTTTTCATTTCATTTACAGGCATGTGCAAAAGATCAGGCGTACTGCATGCTGACCGTTTTTCTTTCAGGTAAGACAACTCTCTAACCCACGCGAACTTATGTTATCTTGCTTCAACACTGATCACTTTGAAACTGTGTACGTACAAATGTTATCTATCTACTATCCATATTGTTAAACGCATTTCTACAAATTTCAACCTTGCCCACGATTGGCTCGACCAAGTCACGTGCACAAATTGCTAAAACACAAACTGAAGGCTATCCTGTGATTGGCTGAGCTAAGTCACGTGCTCTGAAAACTTGGTCACATTGTCCAAACACAGTGATGCAGCAGAGAGTAGGAATTGAGGTCTGCGCACGATTTCTATGTCGTTTCTCTTTGCCGCGCACTTTGCCTTGGCAGCTAGAGAGGCTAACTCAGTCCTGAGTGGGACATTTGTGCCCCGGATGCACAGCGTCTTCAACCGCCTGCAAGTCTTCACGACTTCGATCAGAGAATCCTCTACCTGCATCCGAGCAATGGCGTAAAAATTATAGAGTGCCAGCACCTCGATTTGCGGGCAGAGTTTTGCGATGTAGTGGAAGACAGTCTCGGTTTTAATGGTGGATTGCTTGGTGATGTAAAAGTTTCTCAGGTTTGGCAAAGTCTTCAGCACCGACTCCAGTTCGTCATCCGTATTTATGGCGCTTCCAATACACACGGTTTTGATTGCTGGACACTTCGAGAGCAAAGAACAGAGTACCTCTCCATTGATGTCAAAGCTGCTGTGGATGTCGAGTATCTCGAGTTTAGTGTACTCAACTTGAGCCATGGCTTTTATGACGTCACTATTCAAAGCGCGGCCCCAACCACAGAACGCGATTTGCAAGTATCGGAGCTGCGTTAGCTGCGGAAGCATTTCCTTCAGGCCGGTCTCTGATATCCCATAGCAATACGAAATATCCAGCTCGGTCAGCGCCGACCTCCTCCAGTCCGTCCTCAAGATATGCTCGTTTCTCAGTCTCGTACAACTCAGTAGAAGAGTCTTCAGTTTCTTGCAGTCTCTGAGAAGGTTCGGGAATGCTGATCCCGTGACGTAGATGCATCCTGTGAGACAGAGCGACTCCATGTTCGGACAGCAAGTTCCCAACATTTCTACGTGAGAGTCTGTGAAAGACGAGCAGTTTTGACAGTGGAGAACTCTTAAGTTTGTCATTGACCTCAAGATTGTGGTGAGATCATTTCCCGAGTTCATGTTATTGACTCCGAGGCTTCGGATGTTTTTCAACTGTGGCAGAACTCGCGTGAATAGCTTCAGGTCGTCGCCATACAGAAAGCGAAGGTCCAGGTTTTCTAGCTTCTCGAAACATGGAAAGGACAAAGACACGACGATGGAGGAGTTGGTCAGGTGGCATCCTTGTAAACTGAAGAGAAACAGTAGATTAGAACTAAAGACCGCTAATCCCTTACTACATTTTTCTGTCCGCCCTGAACCTAAAAAAGTATCAAGAACATCAACTCCACTCAACATCAGCGTGAATACTGCTGTTAGAATGTACTCATTAAGAGCTTTCATTTGAGTGGTCACACATTTAGGCATCATTTGACAATACAGTAGAAGTTGGAGGTGAACATTGCCATTAGAATATACTCACTAGGACCATCAGGTTTCATTTGACAGTTCAGGAGTTGGTTGTTTTGGGCTAAAATTCACTCCCTGAGAACTAGTCGGACTAATATTGAAGATTGAATTCTCCCTACACAGTCCTTACATACCTTTGTACCTGCTTAGGAGAATTGACTTGTGAATCAGCTGTTTCAGTAGCGCGCGCACCGCTAATTTTGTAAACGACAAATGATCAACTACCCGGACGAACTTACCACAACGTTTTGAGCTGTTTACATTTCTTGGAAGTGTCCCAGATGAGCGAAGCGGGAATGGTGCAACTACTTAAGTTTAATTTTCTTACGGCAGTCGCGATTTTCCCCATCAAGCGTTTTGCGCCTTCTTCACCTATTTCCAGGCCTCTTAAATCCGTTTCTCGCCAAAGGAAAGGATCGTTTGTGATTCGTCTCCACTTTTGGTTGACCGAGGCAGCGTTCGCCAGATCTTGCAGTGACAGGCTGCGGAAAATTTTGAGTAAGATGGGTTCTGGGATCTTGTCGACCATTTTCGATGTTCATCATTCCAAGAAGTTGTTATTGTGACGTCAGCTCTCAAATGTGACGTCACCGGCTCAGTCGACTAATTCGTCACAAACGTGCGCAAGAGAAAGATAATTTAACTGGCTTTTACAGTTTTTCTTAACTGGCGCTTGTTTTGTCACGTCTTTGGTTCAAGCCGTTTTATTGTGACTTTATGAACATATTTAGTCACATCGTAAAATTCTGCCAAGCGAGTAAACCTCCATGACTGAATACGCAGAACTTGTTTTGACGCCTTTTCTTGGGTGCTTGAATATTTTATTTCTGTGGACTCTGTTAGCCAATCGGATGTTTTGTTTACGTCAGGAAATGTGTAAAAAGAAAAGCTGGTTTGGCGACGTAGTAAAATGCACCTTGTGCATGTCAAACAAAACTGATCTTATTTTCAATCAAGTCAGACAGAAAATGATCGTTCTTTTTGACCTACGAGGCTTTGAAAATGGCGGATCGTTACTCCTTTGTTCTCACATTTTGCTTTTCCTTCTTGTTGTATCCCAGAGTACCTCTGGCGCGCTGTGTTAGTACTCATTCTCCTGCGCCTCCACGGTTGCACCCATGATGCCCCGCGCACCTCGTCATGGTCTCTTCGCCATTTTCTTGGCTGCTGATACTTATAAGGTGAACTGAACGAACGAATCCAGAGTTTACGAGCATGTACAAAGCCATCCTGAGTCAAATACGACATATTTATTGAAAGGAGTATCTGATGCACACGTTGGAAGCTATATTTTTACGTGCGACCGATTCGTTTGGGATAGAACTTGGGAAAATCTGAATGGTCCGACAGTCGTAACTGGATGGAAGTGCCACATGCTCCATCTGTGCTCAGTGCCTTGTGTCGTTAGAATTTATGCAAACTATGAAGCATCACCTTGAAGAACTGTGAACTATTGGGCGATACTGGAAATTTCACGTGTTTTAAAGGTCCGAAGTCGAAGAATAACCTCGAGAACCAACCAGCTAATGTAAGTTGCCTTTTTAGTTTCAGCCAAAATGGTTATGCCAGCGAATAGACCCAAAATCCTCAAAAAGAGGAGGAAGAAGTTCATCAGACATCAGTCAGATAGATACCTGAGGGTCAAGGTACGTATAGCTCTGGAGGGCTGACTTTTGTAGTACTTGTGGAGTTGATGGTGTGTCTAGATCGACATCAGGTAGAACGATTCAGACATCTTTTTTTTGTTCATTTAATAAACCTCTGCTGCACAGAACGTTTTATTCACTGGCCCACATCAACTTCACACTAAAAATCTGATTTCTTCTCGTTTACTCTTCAACAACATGCACATTGTTTTTGTGTGTTATAGTGGTTCTTTATATATTCTTTTCTTTTAAATTTAACCCAATAAAAACACAGTCAGGGGAACATGGCATCTTGCACTTTTACCAACTCACAGATGTACTCTAAGACCTGTGGGTAGCATTATTGTTGAACCTTCTCCTCAAAAGCACCTCATTGCGAACTTGAACCATGGTTAATGGCATCCTGGCTGATTTATTCAGTGTAGAGTGACATAATCACTGGCTTGGTCATGACAGTGTTGGTATTACAAGGAGAAGGAGAGTATTGCAATTTTTAGACTGAGTTCATGGAGGACCTCTTTCTAAATGTTCCATGATCTGTAACTCAGTTCTATATTGCTACATTTCATTAGCTGAAACCAAAAGCTGTGATTATTAGCGGTATAAGATTGTTTTGGCTACCATCCCTTTGTTGGAGCAAAAATGAGACCAGAGTTTCATGATACTGAATGCATTTCTGTCATTTACAGCAAAGCTGGAGAAAACCCAAAGGTATTGACAACAGGGTGCGCCGTCGCTTCAAAGGCCAGTACTTGATGCCCAGCATTGGATATGGCAGCAACCGCAACACACGTCACCTGATGCCTGATGGCTTCAAGAAGTTTGTTGTCCATAACTTGAAGGTGAGCTTGAAATGAATGTTTTTTTCTCTAGTTGAATCAGGTTGTAGTGCTAACCTTACCATACATGGTGGAAAAGTAAATCCTTTCACTCCCAGACATAATCACCCTTTTAAATTTCACATTCAGTTTCTTGCTAGAAATATATCATGCAGTTTTGAGAACTTGGCTTTTCATAGTATGCTTGCATATAAGCTGATCCAACTCTCCATTCTCATTGAACCACTCATACTTTTTTGGGAGAATTTGTTTTATGAACTTAGTAGTACAAGAGGTAGTTAGAACAGAGCACCTTCTCCAAAAAGCACCACACTTGGAACTGCACCTTGGTGAAATGCCAAGTGAGGTGATGACAGTGTTGGACGTCACGGTGAAGGAAAGCAGTGCAATCTTTATGGGTGAGACTGTGGATGACACCAAGTGTTCCGTTCCTCATATCTCAATCCAGGTTGCTACATACCAATCTGATGAAGGATTTTGTCAGATAGGTGTTGATACATATGTGATAAACTATGCAAAAATGTCTTTGTTTTTCATTCACTGTAGCTCTGATATTTCTTAGTGTACCCCAACCAAAAATTTCAAGCAACAAAGATGATACAGAAGTTCCTTTTAATCATCAGGAGTGACCAACTTTCAGTATGCTAAATCAGTTGCTGTTGTTTTCTTGTGCCACAGGAACTTGAAGTTCTCTTAATGGCCAACAGAAGTTTTGCTGCTGAGATTGCTCACAATGTGTCCAGCAAGAAGAGGAAAGAGATCGTTGAGCGGGCATCACAGCTGGGAATCAAGGTTACCAACAGCAACGCTCGGCTGCGTAGCGAAGAAAATGAGTAGATTTGTAAACACCAGGTTGCCCAATCCTCTGTATAATAAAAAATACAAGTTCCTTCCAGCATGTTTGATTTTTTGTAGTTTATAGAGTGCATTCTAAACAATCTTGCACACCTCTCTACTTCATTTTTAGTTCACTATATTATCCTCTGATTTGCATGGTGTCCAGGGGCAAAAGACGACTTGAAAATGGCCCATTTTGTGAACTATTTCAAGAAGGGTTTGGATTAGTTTTCTGGTTGACATGTTTTAGGTGAACAGAGAAAGAAAAGAAAGATTTGATTGCATGAAGGAAAAGACTTGACGTATTTGATACTTGACATTCCCTGTTGGTCACCCATCCAAATACTTACCCCATCTGACTTGCAAGTTTGTTAACTCATGAACAATAGGTAGCACTATTTAGTGAAAAAAACAAACAAAAGGGTCCTGCAAGTGTCTTATAATGGCTGTCTTGAGTGGGTGAACCAAGCATGGTTTGTGATTAGTGGGAAACAGCCATTTATGACTGTCAAAAACCAAAACTAAGGTAAGGGCACAGGCTGTAAGAAACACTTCCAACTAACCTGAAACCAATGCAATAATATTGCATTATTATTATTACAAATTACTGTATTTCAGCAATGCAAGAAAACATCATTGCCACTTGTTTGCTTGCATGAGAATATCGCAATCGGGATTATGTTTTTGCTCATGATTGACCAAGAATGCTACTAAAATTTGTTTGGACAAATCCGAAAGCGAAGCAAACGCAATACAAAACCAAAAGAGTGCCGACTGGGGTCGTCCCCAGGCGAATCCAGTCGTCTCACGCAGAGGGCCCCTGGAGATGAGTTTGCCGCGCTCACACACTCCGTCAATAAACATGGCAGGTAACAGACATGCTAAGGACAAGGAGATATTTAGCAGCCTGAACACTATCGCAGAGATCACAGACTTTCTGTTCCTCAGTAGTTTATTGGCCGCCAGTAAGGAGGAGTCACTCAAGGAGAGAGGAATCAAACACGTCATAAACGGTAGGTATTTATGCATGAAGTAGGGCGGAAGTGTGTTTCGAAATTTAATTGCGCGAACGAGGCAAGTTCCTTTTTGTTGGAGATAAGCGACGAAATAAAGGTCACCAGAGTAGAAACAAAAATACGACAGCACTCGCAGCTGGAAGGTTAGAGAGTAGGTTTTAGAGGTATATTTAGATTCCAATATTATTGGTTGTCAAGCAGCACCGTATTAATCTGCTGCAGAATGTTTGATAGCCTGTAAAATAGCTGGATCGTCCTGTATGAGAGGATACTCGTAATTACGTGTATTGACCACGTTAAATGAAATTGATGTTGTAGATGTGTTATTCTATTCTTTTCTCCAGTTTCAGCACTTTCATTTTCGATATATAATTTCCTTGACCTAAACTTAAGTTTTCACCTGTGAATTTATTAAATAATATATATTGTGATGGAATTATGCAGAGTCCCTGCGCGGCTCTTGCAGTTCTTGTTTACATGAAGCACTTGGTCCTCAACTGCAGGAAAAAGCGAAAAAATAAGAGACGTTTTCACTTTAATTAGTATGGAGAAATTTGAATTTCAGTTTTCGAATTGTCAACAAGGTTGTTAATAGACTCCATATTTTGAAGTGTGGTGTCTGCATGACTTGATTGTATACTCTGCGTGTTTTCAGTTACTGCAGAAGCTCCGGTAACAGAATATGAGTCTGTCCAGTGCATAAGGATAAAACTGAGTGACACTCCAAATGCCAAGATAGGCATCCATTTTGACATGCTTGCAGATAAAATAGGTAAGACAGCAGTCACAGGTTTTACAAAAAAATCTGTCACAGATTTCTCCAGCACGATATGCATTCTACAGCGGTTGCCCATAACAAACACTTGATATTAATAAAGATAGCCATTTTTGGCACAACAGCCATATTGTTTACAAACATGGATTTGTTTTCCTAATTTACCATGTTCTCACAAGAACAACCCTTCTTGTGGGAGACTCAGTAGGTGCCTGATGTGAAATGGGCTGTATTTGCAGGCTGCAGGAACATTTCACTAGCAGCTGATCAATGCAATTATACAATTAGGAACTCTTTGTAGATGGTGTCACTGCCTGGACATCACCGTGATACACTGTATAACTGTTAGGGGTGATGAATGGTACTTAGAAAAGTGTGGGCTCGGAGTGTTTAAAGTCTTGTTCTTGGAATTTTAAACAAGGGTCTCAGCAAGTCTCGGATTTTACCATTCGCCACCCCTATACTGTTGTAGATAACAAATCTTTGTTTTTTTTTTTATATAAACCTGAACAGAACAGATTAGGAAGGAAAGAGAGAAAGTCTTGGTGCACTGTGTTGCTGGCGTCAGCAGGTATGAACAATTTTAACGCCAAGATCTGGACCTTAATTTCCCCAATCTGCTCTCCTCTGAACAAAATGTACAAGTAGTATAATAGGAGAAATGATTTTCTGACCAGCTTGATCACCAGCCATTTCCTCCACACTGAGTTTTGATTTTTTCTTTCAGTTAGCCAAACAAAGATTTATCACACATTATTTATTTATTTATTTATTTATTTATTGTTATTAATATGATAGGAGCAATGATTTTCTGATCAGAGTTTTTCCACACTGAATTCAATTTTCTCTTTCAGTTAGGTAAACAGAGATTTATTGCACATTATGCGGAAATCAACATTTTTTTATAGTTTATTTTTTTACTATAATCATAACTCTTGAGTATTTTCTTCTTGGAGTGAGTGTTTGGTGGACTAACTGTGTAATGGAGAACAGGTTTCTTAACCCTGATCAAATTCCAATTTTCTTACATTCTCTCACTTGAGATATAGCATGCAAAAATTAGGAGATCAAACTTGGTAGTAGATAGCTTGCTCAGATGAGAGCTGATTGAACCTATTTATTCTCACTAAATTGCTTGTTTTGTTAAATTGTTTTGAATAGTTGGGAGAATTTGCATTCTGAACTTGTGAGTCCTTTTTTTTAGGTCGGCGACGATTGTGATTGCCTATCTGATGAAGTATCAAAAAATGCCACTTCTGGATGCTCATTCTCTTGTCAAACAGCGAAGAGCACTGATCCGACCCAACAGTGGATTTTGGGAAGATCTGGTGGTTTACGAAAAGAAGCTGTTTAACAAAAACTCTGTTGTCATGGTTGACTCACAAATCTATGGTAAGGTCAAACCTTTATATATAGGAAGGATGCCAAATGTCACTCATTGCATATGCTGAACCTAATGCAAAAACCATTGTTTGAAATAGATTTGGCACATGTAAAGAGCGATGTTTGAAACGGGCCTAAAATCCCTCCATTTTTTTATTTTTAGGGAAGATTCCGAATATCTACGAACAAGAAGCAAAGAACATGTTCTGGTGACGTTACTCAATGGAGGATTCCAAAGTTAAAATAATGACATTTTAAATCTGAAATTAATTGATAGTACTAGACAGTGCAGCATATAAATATTATACAGGACATGAGAAGGTATGTGCCTTATATGGAACTGCATCCTTTGTAAGGTGTTTTTTATATATGGTAAACACAAGCTTTAAATGGAACTGCATGTATATATTTGATTTTTTTAAATTTTTTTTAATAATGTGAATGATTATAATACCAGTGTAATGTGTTGTTCCTTGTCTTATGATTCAAAGAAGTGCACACACGCATAACGCGAACACGGAACGCAGCTGCACGCGCGTGTCCAGCCGCACACGCATAAATTTTGCCTGTTTTCACTGTGAAGTGACAACTCTTGTGCTAAATGCACTGTCTTGTTCTTGCGTCGCTCGTGAAAACGAGGTTCAACCACGCGCGAGGATGACACGCGCGCATGTGCCTGTACTAAGCCACGCGCATTCAGCCAGTTCACGCAGTGCACTGTGTCCTCTGATTGCCTTCTAAAAGTAAAAAATTGTAAATTTTACGCCAGCAGGGCGCTTTATCCCGCCGTAACGTTGTCATGCGCCACTTGTTTTGCTATCGTTGTTGACTGACCCAAGTAAAGACGCGCAGCACGTATCAGTTGGGTGCTTTCCGCTCTCAAGCATCAACGGATTAGACCTTGTCTTGTGGTGGTTGCGCGCGACCTCATTTGTTATCAAGTTAAATGATTGTTTTCGGTGCAGGCTTCCAACTTACAGTCGGACACAAAATTCTTTAGCCATCCCCTCTACAATGTCGGGCTTTTGTTATTAGTATTACCATTATTATTATTATTTTTTATTATTATTATTACAGCACGTACAACGTTGGAGTAAAGACGGAAGGGCCCGGGGACTATTTTACTCCAGTTATGGTAGTTGTGTACTGTATTGTCAAATTTTCTGTTTCTCGAGGACTTTGTCCGCAATTATAGCTGTCTGTTTTGTCAGGTTTAATGGTCTTGGGTAGCTGTTCAAACTTTGTCTTATTTTTGCTTTCTCTTAGGCTGGTTTACACGAATAAAGTAAGCTCACGAGAATTTGGAAAAGTTTCCATTCTCTTGCGTTTGCTTTACAAATTTTATCTTCTGAACCGGTCGTTTGTGCTTGCGCTTGCTGTTACTGCTGTAGCTTAAGCGTGTTGTTGTTATTTTTAAAAAGCGTACTTATAAAATAATGAAAATCTAATCAAAGCATTTCAGGGTACTATTTATGGTCGGTCACACCCATAAAACAGATTAGAAGTTGAAAGTTTCATATGTTGACAGCAAGTGGCAAGGTGTTCCCTGGCGGGTTGTCCCCAGGACCTCCCACACACTTATCTGATCGGCTTTCAGTGCAGAATTTATCGGGTTTAAAAGGTGTAGCTTTTAGAAACACTTCATATTTAATTCCATGATTTGCAGATTCAACACTGGTAGGTTATGGCATTATCATTTGTCCTTTGTTCAACTCATTTCAGTTTTTTGATTACCCGCTGGGTCGCACAATATTCCTCCTTGGTATTTGCCTGCGGCGTGAAGAGGTGTCTTGCTTCTATTTATGTCTCTTGTTTTGTTATTTTGTTGTTATTTGTTATTAGTATGTATATACATTCACAAAATTAAAAAAAAAAAAAAAAAAAAAAAGCTTCCGTCAAGGTCAAGCCGACGAGTCACTGACAGACATATGCGTTCATAGCCGGAACAGAAGATTATTCTCAACTAGTTTTTTGATCACATTTTCGAGATGCCGTGAAAGTCCTCTGTTTTTAAAGGAGCGGCCTGAAGTGTTTTTGACAATTTGTCAATTTTCGATTCTGACGAATTAGGAGGATTCCGCCTGGTCGGTAAAATGAAATAGTAGCAGTCAAGGGATAGTCCGGGAAACCTTTATCTAGAAATTTCTTGTCCAGCCATGACCCTGAGCCACAAAATAGGATTACAGGGAATATAGATGAACCGCGGCAAGCGTCGACATCCGCTAGACGAATAAGCTGCCGTAACTCGACGCCGAATCAGTGGGAGTGATATAATTACTCTCTGTCAAGTCGGCTCGATGTAATGAATTTTCTCTTGTCACAGTCACACACAGTGTAACATGGCTTCCTTTCGACGCATCTTCGTGTGGATGTCGCCGCTCTTTCTGTCGCTGTGGAGTTGTGAAGACCGATCAAATTCAGGTATTTTTTCCCTTCTTGTGAATTAGACGTTAATATAGAGACGAAAGCGTGGTCTTTGCATTCCCTGAGATCGTAAGATCAAATAGCAATAATGAATCTAGAAAGCGTTCGTGTTGTGTAAGTAAAGTAAAGAGTGTAATGAAAACTTGATGACTTATGAAAATCACGAATTTTCTGTGTCATAAACTGCTATTACTGGGTAGACATACAATGGTACTATTTTGTCCACAAATGTAGCAATTCCCCGTCCCGCTCGTGTATGTACACCAAAACAGTAAACACGTCCTACGAAGTATTGTCGGTAGATTTGGGAAATAGTAAAGTGTAGGAAGATAGAAGAGTTGTAGAGTAAAAATTCAAGGGTGGGAACCAATGATTGCTTAATCTCCTCTCTCGTGTTTTCTTGGCACGGCCGTGTTAGCGTTGTCCCATGCTTCGTGGATCCGAAGTCAAGTTGATTCGTGTCAACTCGCGCTCGCGTGAGACGAGATCGCTTCGGTTTAGGTTTTGCTCGGCAACGAAAATGTCCGACAGATGTGACACAAGGATCATGACAGATCGAGTAAACTTTGAGCAGATGGAGCAGACCATCTCGTCCTAATTTACGTCTTGTCTCACATGGGAACGATGCACAGAACATAAGGGGGACAGTGGGGGAGGGGGTTGTTTTTATATCGGACGTATCGCTGGGTAGGGTAGTTTTTTCTGTCTTGAACAGGGTATATAATTTACACTTTTCTAGAGCTTTTCCTATACCGTGTTCTGTATTCTTGTTCGTATCTTCATATGTGTTTTCCCCTCTACGCCCCTCTCCCCGCCCTCTCTCCGGTTTTGTTCTCGTGGTCTTAATACCTTTAGTAATATTAGGGTAATGCCAAAAAAGCCTCCTTTTTTATTCTCCCTCTTTCTCTGTCTTCTTTTCATATCGTTTTCCTATTCTCGCTAACAGAGAGCTGTCAAGACATTGATGCTGTGACATTCAATATTACTTTGACAGTGTTTCCTCTTTGGCCGCGCACACTCGCAAATCTGTTGCAGGTCTAGGACAATCAAAACAAGATTACCAGCAACACTGCTGTTTCGACGCTTTCTGTCCCCATCTCTGTTTTCCCACTGTTTGTTTGTTTGTCTGTCTGGCTGTCTGGCTGTCTCCATTGTTGACCTCGTGTTCTTCTTTTGCCCTTTTCCTATCTAAAGCATCGTATCATTGGCCAGTCTTCTCCATTCTTTCGTAAGTCAATTACAAATTAATCACTGACGCACTGACTCGTTCATTCATTCATTCATTCATTCATTCATTCATTCATTCATTCACTCACTCACTCACTTTCGCACCTTTTCAAACACGGTGTCTGTCTCTTTCTCCTTATACCCCCCAACTAATAGCGGTGTCTTTACTCCAAAGCATCTGCTGTTTATGCCGGAAGCGAACTGGCCCCTAGTTCCCGTCTCAGACGCGATGTGGGGGATTTTAAGGAAGGCATTTGCCCGGCCTGGTCGGTCTTGCGGAACTGTTCATTAAGTAATACGTGCAAGAAAGACAAGGAGTGTCCCAACACAAAGAAATGTTGTGAGGACGCGTGTGGAAACCACGCCTGTTTTGAGGCCGTGCTGCCGTTAAAAGCAGCTGAAGGTAAGCTACTGCTGCACCTTCTCACGTAAATGGTTCACTGTGATTGTAAAGTGATGCATGATTTTAATTGGCGCGCCCAGGGGGACTGGGGTGTCCCTGGGCCTAACTTTGTAAATTGCTCCTTCATCGCTAAAAGTCATCAGCAAAATAGACCAAAAACTAAACTTTAGGCTGATGGATAGAAATACTAAGGGATAGAGACATGAGTACGTGCGTGGTAATAAATTGGATTACGTGTCATGGATCTAACCTTATATTGTAGTTTCCGCTCTTGCCAATATGCTTGAAAATTTGTTATATATCCGTGTTCATATTGTATTTGTATTCAGTTGTAGACAAAATTTTATACAACGAACTGGTTTTTTTCCACAGAGTTGTGTCCGACAGATAGGAAAGCCGAGAGTAACAAAAATTCAGAATGTCTGCCGACGAAGACACGATTCTGCTATCGACAAGACTGTCAAAGGTAAGTTGATGACGAAGCGAACAAAACTATGAACGAATAAACGAATGGATAAGTGAATTAGTGCTGGGAGGAGGCAAACGAATAAACAGCAAGTGAACGAACCGATAACTTCCATATTGATGACGTCATAATTCATAAAATCCGGGCGTTGCTTCACGTGAGCAAGTTGGCGCTTCATTCGCGAGCGTTCCGACGCGGTCGTGTCTGATGAAGATTGTTAATCCCCGTGAAATTAGACGGTTAAGGGTGGAGTTTTCAGTTGGGTGAGGTGACGCCTGGGTTCTGGACATTGGATTAAGACGTTTCATCAGCATCGACGTAGTTTCGACTCAAATCGCAGGCGTTTCCCTCGGAGAGCTTCAATATTGTTCTTGTTCTTTGTTAAACGGGTGGCAGAATGGAAAAATCCTTTTGTATAACAATGGAAACATTGATATTGTAAACATCGGGAAAAATAAGAGTCTTTACCTCGACATACGTTTAGTGCAGTTTTTCCGGTTTACAAGTGAAAAGCGTGATCATCAGTTCCGTGTTATTTCTCCATTTTCATCAACTTTCTTTCTTCTTTCACTTTTTGGTTGTTGTAAGCGCTTTGATAGCCTGCGTCGCATCCGGTATAGTACTGGTGTTCAGTTCAGATGCGACGCAGGCTAGGGCTTTGAAGTCCAATATTTAGATAAGAAATTCCGTGTTTCATCTGAGCTTAAGACGTCCGTAGAATACTTCACACTCTTGAACCGCTGTAAGTTGTAATGCGCTTTAGGCCCTCGGATGCAGCGTGTCCGATGGTGTTGTCTTGTACGGACCTCGCCTCGGTAATCGGGTTTTTGCAGTGTTCATCTGCTCATTTGTCACAAAAGATATATCCTTTCGGTAGACGGCATGTTGGAGCCGAGCAGGGCAGAATTTGCTAGACAAGTGTCAGATATTGGTGTCATCACTCGTAAAATTTTTCAAGCCGAAAAAGAGAAAATAAAGAGCTGATATGAACGATGTTTAACTGTACAATTCCTCATGACACTGTACAGCTGTCCTGCAGGGTTTTACAGCTCAAAGCACATCCTGAGTTATGTCTAAACATTTTGTCATTTTAAGCCTGAAAATGAGAAGGTTTTGCTCTCAACATGACTTCATTTTTATGTTTTGAGCTGGAACAAGCTGCATCTCGGTTTATATTTGATCGCATTTACGTGGTTTGCTGGCTAAGAGGCTGAGAGTTGGAATTCGGTTAATCCTGGCTAAGCTTCGAGCAACTGGACTCAGATGTCTTGTGGTAGTGTCACCTAATGTTAAGTTTTTTGAGCGAGAAGACATCCGCGTGTCTTCCTGAGAAGCACACCGATATCAGTTGTTCATAAGAGTAACGACTCATGAACATTTTTTTTTACCGATCTCCTTCTCCTCTCTTCGACTGCTTCCTTACCGTATTTAATAGGCTAAAATACGATTAGGCTTCCAGCTACACGTGACGTCATAAACAGTTTGCGTTCACCAGTTAGGCGGGATTTTCCCTTTGACTTGTGGCCCGGAGTAACTCACAATTATGAGACGCAACGCGCAGTTGTAAAGTGTATGTGTGATTGTACATGTGTCCGTGTTGTATGATTTGACATTTCCAGTGTCAGTGCTAAGTTGTAAGTTGACTTGTTGATACATCAAGTTTTCGTCCACAGATGCTGTATATCTGAGAGGTCATGTAATCCCAACCCTCACTTGTTGATTGCATCCCGAGAATGCAGGCGAGGTAAGGAGACTCACACTTTCAGTTTTGTGGTGGTCTGTGTTCTTGCGTCCCCTCGCGTCTTCTCGTCTTCGCCTCGTCCCTCGAGTCCTCTTGTCTTGTTTCGTGTCCTCTTGTCTTATCGCGGCTCGCGTTCTCTCGTTTCGCTTCGTGTTTCTTCGTCTTGTTTCGTGTCCTCTCGTCTTGTCGCGGCTCCCCTCGAGTCCCCTCGTGCATTCTAGTGTCCTTTCGTCTTCTTTCGTCTGCCTTCGTCTCGTTTCATCTTTCCTCTCCCCGTCTCGCCTTCCCTCGTGCATTCTCCTGTGCTTGCATCTCGTCTCGCCTTCTCGTGGCTTTTCGCGTGTCCCCTCGTGTCCTCATCTCGTCTTCACTCACTCTTTCCAACATCTCCCTTCCTTCTGCACTCACCGTATCTCCCTTTCGTCTCTCTGCCTTGCACTTTGTATTCCTTTAATCCCGTCCCTCCCACTCTCAGTCCTATGCAGTGAAATATCCTGTAAGATGCCAGGGGAGGAGTGCGTCCTTGGCGACTACAACAAACCCACGTGCATTTGCCGGTCGTTGTGTCCCCGTCCTCGGGTGGGTGAGGAGGTTTGTGGAAGTGACGGAATGCCTTACAAAAGTGAGTGTAACCTGAACAGAACGTCGTGCATTCTCGCCAGAAAGATCACCGTAAAGTATCATGGGAAGTGCCGGCCAAGTGAGTATGAATGGTTGCCCCCAATGATTCGCTGACTTATTAATGACGTCATGGCCAAAAAAATTTCAATAGTTATCTTCTTTTTGCATTTGTTACATAACAAGAGACCAGCAACCGTGTGGTGTTGTTAGATCGAAGGTGGCGGCGTCTACGAATTCATACGAGTTTTCTGGACATATCCTTTCTTTACCTTAACCCTTTCGCTCCCAAGAGTGACCAACATCAATTTTCTCCTTCCGTTTCTCACCAGAAACATATCATACAGTTAGGAGAACATGGCTCTTGATACCTTGCTCATATGAAAACTGATTAAACTATGAATTCTCACTAAATTACTCATACATTTTCTTCTTAAAAGGTTGGGAGAATCTGTATTTTGATCTTGGGAGTGAAAGGGTTAATATTTTTTATCAGACGGTGTACGGCTGCGAGTAAGTGCAGATCATCAGAAATTCCAGACGGTCCAAGTCGATCAACCAGGCAAGGTCACGTGTGCATTTGTTGGCAAACCCATTATGATCACGTGGCAGAACTTGGCTTTCTCTAGGC
Source organism: Plumapathes pennacea (assembly GCA_964036295.1). Taxonomy (NCBI): domain Eukaryota; kingdom Metazoa; phylum Cnidaria; class Anthozoa; order Antipatharia; family Myriopathidae; genus Plumapathes; species Plumapathes pennacea. The sequence goes on along the minus strand of OZ038464.1, from coordinate 17,883,149 downwards.
TCCCTCGCCGAATGGTTCCCCGGAAAAACAGACTTTACATCAGCAGAGTGAGAGCTGGGGATAGCGGCAAGTACTCCTGTAAAGCCTATGACGGGTTTTCTGTTGCTGAGGCAACCGTACAGGTCAAAGTCAAGGGTGAGTGATGTATTAGTCGGGCCACTGACCACTTTCCGGAAATCTTTCGGAAACTTTCGTTACGATAACGATAACGTAATGACCACGCGTTGTCGGCTGATGGTGAGGGTATAGGGTTAAGAAGAGGATAAACAGCTGAAATGGTAAACAGGGAGAGGTGCAGACAGACAAGCAGCCGGACGGACGGACGGACAGAGGGTTGAAGATGTTCTTTTAGAGGTTAGACAAAGCTTTTTTTTAGTCTTACTTATAATTTTTTATTTTTTTGTTAGACTCTTCTGAGGGTATTGGAGCTCCGGGAGGGCTAATCCAAAGGCTCGACCGTAGATTGTGCGCAAGACTTCCCATCCCGGGACACTGTGAAGAACACGTGGTCAGATGGCACTTTGACGTCACCAGGGGCGTGTGCCAGCCTTTTGTGTACAGCGGTTGTGGTGGGAATGAAAACAACTTTCTTACAAAGGAATTATGTCAAGTTTCCTGCGGCCATGCGGGTAAGAGCAATCAAGATGTAACTTGTTCGGATTGACAAAGTTCGCAAAGTATGTTGATTCCTGCTCCTACTCCTTGTTATCGTTCTCGTTGTCCTGAACCTAAACTGGAGTTTCTTTGCTCCGCCAGCCGGAGATATCTGCGCTTTCCCGATGCTGGATGGTCCTTGCAGTGTGGCCTGGCCTCGTTGGTACTACAACACCGCCACAGGGCGCTGCCAAGAATTTGTGTATGGCGGTTGTCAAGGCAATGCTAACAGATTTCTTACCAAACAGGATTGTGAAGCCAGATGCCCAGGTTAGTAAGGAAGCTTTTGGTGTGTCATTAGCCATGATTTGAACCCCAAGAAATTTCCCCTAATTTGTCTCAACTACAAAATCCTTTTCATTGCAGACGTAAAGTTTGGTCGATCAAAGTGTCAGCGACATCGAAAGGAAGCCAAGGCGAACACAGATCTGGGAGTGTTCGTGCCCAACTGCAAACCAGACGGTTCGTACGAAGAACAGCAATGCCACGGATCCGTTTGCTTCTGTATTGATCCACGTGGAGTCGAGGTTCCCGGGTCTAGGGTCCCTCGACATTCTCGTTCAAACTGCAAGGATGCCATGACCTTCTTAAACACGCCAGGTAGGTCAATAATTTGTGTTTATTTGAGTTAATTTCTCTGCCTCTTTGTCTTTCAGTTTCTGTTTTTGATCCCGTATATGTCTCCGTCTCCGTTTCTCTTTCTGGTAAAGTCCGGATTTTAACGAACGTTTCCGGACACTATACATAGATGTATAGTAAGTTAAACTGTTTCTCTCCAGCTTTTTCTGTCTCTGTTTCTCTTTTATTTTGTCTGTTTTCCCTTCGTCTCTGTTTCTGTCTTGTCTTTTTGTCTATCTGTGGTCTCTTCTCTTGTCTCTCACCCACACACTCTTGTCTTGTGTCTCACCGTTCGCAGCTGCCCCAACACCATGTGAACTGGCTCATAACAACCGCACCAGGTTTCCTTTTGGTGGCGCTCACATCCCGCAGTGTGGACAGGACGGTAGCTATGAAAGCGTTCAGTGCAGCGGATTAACGGGACATTGCTGGTGTGTCAACAGCCACGGCACCGCACTGGTCGGAACCAAAACAAAGGGTCCGGTTATGTGCCCCTCATTAGGTAAGCTGTCGGGACAAAACCAAGGTCCCAGTTATTTGTCTGGTATGAGAGCTGTCGGGTGAGGTTTCTTGACGTGACGTGAGTTGCCTTGGCAACGAATTCCCCAGCTGACACCCTTTATGCCGTGCTTTACAACTGGAAATTTTTAGCAGCACAGAAAAAGCACTCGGTCATATAGAAACACGCACTTACACAAGATCTGTGCCCAAACAAATGTGAAAGCGTGCCGCACAGTAGCACGCGCGCAGAGAAACGCGCCAACAGGCATGCGCGTGTGGAAACGGTACACACATCCATGCACGCACATGTGCAGTCCCACTCATGCGCGGATCTGCCTTGATTTTTGTTGTTGTTGTTTTTATATACAGGAGCCCACCTTACACTGTGTCAGCGCCAGTACATCGATCATTCGCGCAGCCGCAGTTTAGAGGATGTCGTTCCTCGTTGTAAATGGGACGGAAGTTTTGAGGAGGTGCAGTGTCGTGGTGTCACGTGCTACTGTGTCGACACCAAGAGTGGAACCTTGATCCCGGGAACTGAGATATCGCGCGCCTTGGGTGAACCGAAGTGTACCGCATCAGGTAAAACAACAACAAGAACAACAATTAATTAGGAAAGCCTCATCACCGAAGGATGTGTGTTTTCATGAGCACCCTCAGAAAATGATATGACTAGTCTCAAAGGAATCAATTTCACTTAATCTTCTAAATGTTGTGTTTAATATTAACGCCTGTCCACACCTGTAACTGTCGGTTCGCAGGTTGGGTCTACTCGTTACGAATGTCTTGTTCCAATTTGTCTTAAGTAATGGCAAAGGCAATTTAGATAGAATTTAGATCAATGAATGCTGTAACAGTGAGTGGTTCTAAGATCAAGACTCGTCGATCTTCTCAGTCAAAATTGTTTTGGAAAATCCATTCAGGAGGCTCCCTAACACTTTGTCAAAAGAAGAATCAAGATGGCCGTCTAGACAGGCCGCGCTGCAAGGAGGACGGCAGATTTGAAGAGATTCAGTGTGACGGCCCTAGTAAGGCATGCTACTGCGTGGATCAGGAAGGCAAACAGCTTAGAGGCACCAGAACCAAAGGACCCTTGCTTTGTCCTGATTTAGGTTTGTACATTACACTGTGATTTGTGTAGCCTGCATAGCTGGCGCGAAAACCACTCTTAAGTTGTACTTGACACTGTGAGCTCTTCCCCCAGATCTCCCCCTAACGTCCTGTCAGAGGGAGTACCAGAGGAACCTGAGGCGAACATGGCAATCATTCACGCAGTTCGCCCCAGGCTGTAATCCTGACGGGAGCTATAGAGAGGTGCAATGTGTAAACGGAGCGTGTTACTGTGTTGACCGGAGAGGCGTGGAGGTACCAGGAACGAGGATTTTCTCCGCTGCAAGAAGTCCGAACTGTAGAAAACCTGGTAAGACGCGGAAAACGCTCATTTTATAAATAGTCACTGACAGTCACTGACTGACTCGTGTACTCGTCCACATGTTTACTCACCTTTCACTCACTCGCTCACCCATTCATGTACTGAGTCACTAATTCCCTCTCCCTTTCTTTTTCTATTTCATTCATTCACTCGTCCACGTTTGTGTTCACCTCACGTATTCTTGTACTCACTGACTCACTGTTTTTTTCTATCTCTGTCTCTGTCTCTTCCTCTTTGTCTTTTTGTCCCTCTGTCTCTGTCTGTCTCCGTCTTTTTCTCTCCATGCTTTTCTCTTTGTCTCTTTTTCTGTCTGACTCATTCATTCATCCATTTACGTACTTACTTTTTCACTCACACTCATTCATGTACTAATTTACTATCCCTGTCCATTTATCTCTCCTTCCTTGTCTCTGTATGTTTTTGTTTCTGTCTCATCATTTCATTTGGCAATTCATATACATTTCCCTCGTTTTCTTGTACAGACTCCAACCTGACTCCGTGTGAAAAGAAGCGCCACGCCGTGTTACTGTTGCCCACAAGCTTACACGAATTCATCCCTCACTGTAAACCCGATGGAGCCTGGGGCGAAATCCAGTGCCACGTGACCTCGGGAGAGTGTTGGTGCGTAGATGAAGAAGGGCAAGAGATAAGAAGCACAAGGAGCAAAGAGCAAGTCACGTGCCCAAACTTTGGTGAGTTGATTTATGTCTTAGTCCTGTCAGAGATAAGTAGAGAGCCTGTGTTTTACACCTGTTGTTTTACTTGTTACGTCGACTTGTCCCACAATTTATAATAAGAAGTAGCGTTCCACTGCCTTTTTAAGACAAACCCACTGCCGTTGTGGTAGTCAGTGGATTTTACGTTTTTGAATTGGCTAAAGCAATGTTTGCAACATCCGTAGCCAATCAGGAGTAAAAGCAATTATGATTGGTTGATAGCCAGCTGGTCATGCAAATAATCAAGAGGCGATTGCGTTGCAATTGGTTTTTCATTAGTGGAACGTGTTTCCTCATGGCCTTTGATACTGGAGCTGTAATTAGTTTGGTTCTAGTTTAAGAAAATCGAAAACTACTCCACGTTTTCCAAGTATAATTGCCCCTTTATCAAACGTTCGCTTACAGCCAGACTTAGCCCGTGCCAGAAGAGGTACTTTTACACCCTGAAGTCATCCATAAGCAGAAGAAACCTTCCCTGGTGTAAAGCGGATGGCTCTTACAACGAGATGCAGTGCTCAGCGTCGTATTGCTACTGCGTAGACGAACAAGGCGACCCAATTCCTGGAACCAAGACAAGCATGAATGTAGGGAGACCCTCTTGCACTGGCAAAGGTTGGTGTTTGTGTTCGAGTTTGTGTTCGTGTTCGTGTTCGTGTTCGTGTTCGTGTTCGTGTTTGTGTTCGTGTTCGTGTTCGTGCTGTGTTCGTGCTCGTGTTTGTCATTTACGGGAATTTCTCGCTATTGGAGGCCCAAGTGAGATCCAGCTTTGAGCCACAACCAGTGTCAAATACTGGGGCTTTCTTAAATGAAAAACAAATCGAGTTGTAAGAAATCAACCTTTGGTCTTGTTGCACGTTACATTTATGACATATGTCAGTGTTTTGTCCGGTCCGGTTTCTGCAAGGGAGTTATTCCTTGCACGTTTACCGGAGGTCAAAAACAATAGAAAACTTCAAACGGTGAACTTCAAGGTGGTCTCGGTCGCTAACTAGAGGTTTCACTAATAGTAATTCGACTAAGAAATCAATCGGTACTTTGGTTAGTGGTCGCTTAACGGAGGTAGTTGCTTACGAGAGGTGGTCGCTCTGGGAGGTTCCACTGTATTTGGTTTCGTGTCATCTGTGTTACTCTTTATCTTCGCGATTGTTTTGTAGGTGGTAATTTGACCCCGTGTCAGATCAAGTATCGCAATGCACCGCTGATGTACTTTCTGGGTCGACCCGTGCTTCGATGCAAACAAGACGGCTCCTTTGAAGAAGTGCAGTGCTGGGGCACAACAGGCTGTTGGTGTGTGGACCGTGATGGCAGAGAGTTGCTGCCTGGCAGCCACACAAATGGACCCATTAAATGTCCAATTATGGGTAAGCACACCGTGTGTTTATTTTGGCTTAAATAACTGGAATGACTTTGTTTTATGGGACGTGTTTTAGTCCGGATAGTTTGGAGTGTCTCCAAACCCTTTTTTTTTTTAACCCTTTTACTCCCAAGAGTGATCAACTTCGATTTTCTCTAATAATCTCTCACCGGAGATATATCATACGGTAAAGAGAACTTGACACTTGATAGCTTGCTTTTAGGCTTTTAGCTGATTGAACATCACTACTACATTTTCCTCTTTTTTGTGTGTGTGTCCTTCTACATCACCAAACATTTTCCTTCCCATCGCTTCAAACTCTACTGAGTTTGTGTCTGATGTTGTCGCTGTTAATTGTGACCAGGTCTACTATATCAGTTTCATACCTCTACCGTTTGTTTTATGTTTCCATTTTCCAGGTTCCCGCCTTACTCTCTGCCAACAGCGGTACATGGACCATTTGAAGAACCCAGTGCCCGCTCGGTTGCCTCCGCGCTGTAATCCTGACGGTAGCTTTGCGCATGTGCAATGCCTCGAGTTGTACTGTTTCTGCGCAGACAAGGGCGGTAATGAGATCATGGGAACAAGGCTGAGAATTAGCGCGGGAAAACCCAGATGCACGGACGCAGGAAAAAATGGTTTGTCATTTGATACCTAAACTGTCTTCGACAGTTTTGAAAATCAAATTAACTATTTTTTTTTTTTTTATGCTTTTTTTCTTTACTTCAGAAATCTCCCTTACTCGCTGTCAAGAGCGAAACCGGAATCTCTCTTCTCGGCCTCAGTCTCCCCGCAGTCCAAACTGCAAGAAGGACGGCTCGTTTGAGGAAGTGCAGTGCAGTCGCGCTACAAATTCATGCTGGTGCGTCGATGTTGAAGGCCGCGAGATCCTGGGCACCAATACATCTGGGTACTTGAAGTGTCCCTCGGATAGTAAGTATCTCATTCTCTGCATTGTATTTCGCCATCCTATATTGACCCAGGAATTATGTTGCTTCTGTAGCTCTACAGCTGACACCTTGCCAAAAGAAATATCAAGAAATATCTCGCACCTGGGCGTGGCTTGGTCCCATTCCGCCTCAGTGTGCCAGCGACGGGAGGTATGAGCCCCGACAGTGTGATGCGACGCATTGTTTCTGCGTCAACAAACATGGTGTTGAACTCGAAGGCACTCGGGTGAACCGGCTGGAGGCTGGGAACCTGAGATGCGAATTAGCAGGTACAGTTGTTGCCCCGGGTTACTTCAAGAGAAAAAGGGACAAAGTCAAGGTTCGGGTGACTAGGCCAAATTACGGCGAAACTTGATTTTGGCCCGCTGTGCTCAGATTTCCAGCTTCGCATCGCGTCTTATAACCCTTTACGTCCTGGTTCTTGAAACACAATTTCTCCCCTCCATTCACAAGGAGATAGTATGGGTGGCGTAAAGAGAATTCACAGTTTGATCAGATGCCTACTGTGCAAACGATCAAATGCTAAGCTCTTTATGAGGTAACTTGTGTTTTGGGCGTTGCTAGGGTAAAATCGTCTTCAATCGCAGCCATGCGACTCAGTCTGCTCACAAAACTGGTGCATATGTTATTCTCTTGGTATTGATATGATTCGATACAATATGATCTGTCTCAGATTATCTTGTCGTACATGCGCAGTGCCTCGACCTAGCTTTTTAAGTGACAGCTGTCAATCAGAAAATAGTGCAAAGAATGTACAAACAAAACTGCTAACTTTTTTTCACTCTGTACCCTATTTATCTTTTCAGGTCAAACATTGACACTTTGTCAAAAGCATTTCCAAGACTTCTTGAAGCGTCCAAAGCCCGGTCAATATGAACCGCGCTGCAAGCAGACTGGTGACTACCACGAGCTCCAATGCAACGACACGGTCTGTTTTTGTGTAAATAGGACTGGGCACGAGATGGTGGGATCCAGAAGAAACATAACGGATAGCAATCCAACCTGCCACAAACAAGGTGCATTGTGGGTTAAAGTACGAGCAATCAGAATATTATTTAAGGTTTCTAGTTTGGTTATGCTTTTCTATTTAGAAGGCATAGAGCAAGTAGAAATGTGCCGTGGGAAGGCAGAGGCTAAATTGTCATGGTTTTTTGTTTTTGTTTTTTTCTTTCTCCTTTAGGGCTAGTATTGACAGCATGCCAGAAGTCAATTCAGGAGGCCATGAAATCCCCACCCACCCCCGGAAAGTTTATCCCGCGTTGCAAGCCGGATGGCAGTTATGAGGACGTTCAATGTGATGCTTACACGAAGAACTGTTGGTGCGCACAGCCTGACGGGACAATAGTACCAGGCACCATTACGAGGGAGCTTGTAAAGTGCCCCGGATTAGGTAGGAAAATTGTCGTTCAGCCTGAGAAGGCTCCTTAACAACAACACCAGTATGTTTAATTTTAGATTCCAAGTGTTGTGATTAGAGTATTGTTTCTTATAGGCCTGGTATTCTACTGACAGAAACTGTCTTCGCATCGTAAGCCCCCACCCCACCCCATCCCTTCTTACAGAAATTTACTGAAACAGTGGCCTATTATCGAACTGTTTTACACAACTTTACTTGATCATTAACAAATTTTGTGTGGATGGTGAGAAGATAAGCATTCAATAGGCCATTTACGAGATACCTGTCAGTTGCCTCTGCTTCAAACCAAGCCTTAGTGCGAAACCTTAGTTTTAGTCGTATGTTCATTTTCATGGAAATTTTAATAACGTACGTTTCACAGGAAGCTTCGCTTTGAAGCAGATGCAACATGCATCTCGGAAATTGCCTCTTACGTATTTCAGAACGCTTTTGCAAGCCCCCTTGAAACTTGGTTTGAAATTACTGGTAAGCGAGAGTCTACAGCTAATAAGGTAATCGCCTTTCTTACCCATTAGACGTGAGCTCCCCTTGTTGGAAACATTACCAAGATGCAGTGCGCAACGAGGGACCACGTGCTTTCGTTCCCCGATGTCGGCGCGACGGAAACTACGAACCACTCCAAGTACAAAGTTCGTTTTATTTCTGTGTGAACGAGAGGGGCGTGATGGCACTGGGCAGCGCTGTACGCGTGCAGAACGGAGTTCCCAGGTGCAGGTTTGCAGGTTTGTGAAGCTTGTGCTACAGCTGTTTTATTTTTTTTCTTTTATTTTTTTGTTTAGCAACTTCGATTTTTTCCTTCGGTCCCTCACCACAGATATATATCATACAGTAAGGAGAACTTACTGTTTGGTATCTTGCTGTTTGAATAATTAATTCTCACTGCGTCAGTTTTTCGTTTTGGTTTTCTCCCTTTTCTTGCGTTTCTCTGTCCTTCTTAGTTGCTTTTCTCTCTTTTCCTGATCCCTGAGATTTATTAAACCTCCATGTCAGTTTCTCCAGGTTTCGTTCAAACACCTTGTCAGCGCTGGCGCGCACGCCTGGCACATCTTCCACTTTTGGCGGGAAGACACGTGCCGTGGTGCACAGTGGACGGTCGTTATAACAACGTGCAGTGCGATGACGTCACGCGGGATTGTTGGTGTGTCTCAAAAGACGGCAGAGAGGAACTGGATACTAGGAAGAAAGGCATGGTGAAGTGTCCGCCAGGAGGTAATATTTGTTTTGCCCTTAGTATAAATTAGAATACAGTTTGTTTGTTCCGAATGGACTACAAAACGGCTGCTATCTTTGCCAAACCAAGTCACCAAATTACTTACAAAGAACTTTTGTTCGTTCCAGACCCCCTCACGCCCTGTCAGAGGCATCAGAACGAGGCCCTGTTACTCATGTCACGCGACCCTCTGATTGGTCACTTTGTCCCTCGCTGCAAATCGGATGGTAGCTACGAGCAAGTGCAATGTCATGGGGGCAGCGGTCAGTGCTGGTGCGTCGAGGAGAATGGAAACGAGATTCGCGGAACTTCCGTAAGAGGGCTGCCAAATTGCTCATTAGAAGGTTAGAGAAAACAAACTGTTTATCGACAGGTTAAGGGGTATAACGAAGGAGAAGAAGGGAGGATATATTTGGTCTTCATAGCATTTCAATTTAACTTTTTAATACAAACTGGTGTATCAACTGTGTGTTGATGGGGGTAACGGAACGCCGTGAAAGAGACAATAGCTTACGTTTCGAGCGCTAGCCCTTCGTCAGAGCGAAAGACGAAGGGCTAGCGCTCGAAACGTCAGCTATTGTCTCTTTCACGGCGTTCCATTACCCCCATCAACACATAGATGATACACCAGTTTGTCTTCCGCCACGCCGACGCAGTCAACCTAGTTCTCGAGCTGGTATTACACTAACTTTTTAATAACGCACCTTGTCTCGCTGTTTTCTAAATCACTATCGACCAGATATCACTGAAACGAAATGCAGTTGTGGGAGTAATATTTGTGTCAGTGCAAACGTTTGGAGAGAGCAAGGTAGAATGAAGAAGGAACTGAAATGCCCCTAAATCGATTCCTGGGCTTCCAAAGGAACTTACGTTTGCTTTCAGATAAGGCGATATATACATAGATACCGTGAGGTGACAAGAAACAAAAGAGAGAGAAATAAAGAAAGAGAGAGAAAAGCTTAGGGAAGAAGGGGGTGGATGCATTGACTGAACGCAAACACGCGGGGGCAGACACAGAAGTTTGAATTACTACTTTAATGGTCTTCTGAACTTCAGAGGCAGAGTCGTTGAAAAATTGTGAAAGTGAGAGATCTTCTACGTTTGTCTTCATTTCATTTCATTTTCCACTTCAGTCAAGGTAACCGCTTGCCAACAGCACCGTCAGCGGGCGCTGGGGTTGACAGAGAAGCCGCCTCCCGGCCGCTACGTTCCCACGTGCAACGAAGACGGGTCGTACAGAGAGATCCAGTGCCAGGCCTCCACCGCACTGTGCTGGTGCGTGGACAAGGCTGGCATAGAAGTCCTGGGAACGAGGCAATGGGGCATTCCTACGTGCGAGAAAAGCCTGTCAGGTTTATATTTTGACGTATAGCTTTTATATTCTGACTAAAAAAATACCCGGATGTCAAATTCAAAGGCTAGAGTATATTTATGTGCATTATAACCTTTAGCGCAAGTTTAACTGAATGACTGTGGGACTTACTGACTAACTGAAGTTATCACTTACTGACAAACTATTGTATTTAACAGTCTAAGTGTACCTGAATAGTCAAGAGATGTAAGTAATATATAAATGTGGTGCGATCTGTAGCAAAGAAAGGAGCAAAGAAAAGAACTATTGTTAATGCAGTAAGAAATCTTTAATCCGATACCTGAGATTGATTTGCAGAATATTCTGAATTCCTCTTCGTTATTTTAGATGTTGTAGGTCAAATTATTTCTGCATAACTATGTTCTGTGTGAGAACAGATAACGTTTACACCAAATTGAAGAGAGTTTGGTTTCCTATACTTGAATTGGCAAACCCCATTAATAACAATACCGAGGCACTTGTGTGTCGAGTGGACTTTTAGGAATGAAGCGATCCAGTTACAATCTGTCTGTTTTTGCTTTTCAGTTTTCTGAACTCTTTTTTTAGCGCAAACGGGAAAGAATTGAATTTAACGAACGAGTTAAGCTTGGTATTTTCTTATGCCTTCACTTAACCCGAGTGCCATGAAAATCTTCCTTCGAGAGATTTCTTCATCAATCTGTCATAACCTTGACGCAATCGATTTAAAAGATATTTTAAGAATGTACGCGATAATCATATTGAATAGTGTGTTGTGTCTGTTCCATCTTCGTATACTGTGTGTGAAAGAAGCATATTGCATTTAAATCTCTCAGAAGAGGCCACCATGCTATAAGTACAACGGACACGTAGCTTGCCCAGATGACGTTTTCAGATCTTTTTCCGGCCAGTCTTACAGCAATAATAGACATAATGGGATTATTTTGTCTTTTTAGAGCGTGACCTACTGATGTGCCATTGATCTTCTCAACACGAAATTTCATAACAAACACACTACTAAAAGAAGAATAAAAGGATGCCTACCGTGTGAATTGTAGAGCATGCTGTTTGTCGCGTTTGATAAAATGGATATTTGAATGTAGGTCGAGAGGTCTTTGGTGTCCATGCCCAACAGGTTGTTTGAACATGTGGTTATAGGTGTTGTGACAACATTTAATAAACTTACGCCCCTGGGCGGTCTCAGTGAAGCTGATCCGTTTTTCAAGCAATGAAAATTTTAGGTTTTATTTTATCTTGCCTGTATAAAAGATCTATTATATAAAAGAGAGGCAATTATCTTTGTACAATTAAGCAGCGTGTGACCTTTTTCCAGCTGCCTTGCTTTCACGTATTTGGCGTAATCGCTTTTGAACTCTGATTGGCTTCTTGATTCGCCGCAGTGTCCTCTGATTGGCCCCTTGAGCCAAAAAAAAGTCATGTTCGGCTCAGTCAGCACTGCACGCTTCGATCGGTTTTCTTTACATCCGGGGCTTTAACGAGTACAGAACACATTTTCGGCAGCACAGTCCCACCCAAAGAAAGAATGTCTCAATTGAAGGCTCTATTTGCTCCTGCTATTCACTAATGACAGTGATATTATTGGCCTTCTACTTTAGAGTACTTTAATCTCACAGACAGATCAACGACTAAATGACTTTAATATTACTAATGAAAATTGTTTTGTTTTATTTTCAGATCAGACGATTCCATTCAATCTGGCATTTCTCCTGGATTCGTCAGACGTAGTCAGTGCGCATGACTGGCAAAAACTGCTCGAGTTTACCGCCAGTTTTCTTGACGCATTCACCATCTCAAAATCGCGCACTCATGTTGGCCTGGTGGTATTTAGCACACAAGCAGACGTTCCTTTGCATTTTAACACGTTAAAGGGAAAAAATCTGACCGCAGATGGTGTGAAGGAAATTATTTTTGGACTAAAACACAAGATGGGCTCGACAAGGTTGGATCGAGCGCTGTTGAAAGCAGAGGACGAGCTGTTCAATGAAGCTAACGGAATGAGAACCGAACTGCCAAAGGTTTGATCAATTTTAAACATTTTCTATTTATTTTGGATGATATACCTGTCTATCAAGTGTAGTTTACAAGTGGGACCAGTTTTCGCACACGTTAAAGCACTTTTTAATCCAATAATTACTATGAACAAATACTGTTGCATCTATGTATTTGAGATTTTTGTGTGTAACGCTTTGCAAACTGTTACTATCGTATACTATACTTGTAAATGTTTATTGAACTGGCCCCAGGGCCTGAACATAACACTCTTGTCGCGTTTTCTTTTTCACTCACCACAAATGTTAGTTTGCTAAGTTGTGTTTTCTTTTCAACACCTCAGGCTTTAGTCGTCTTAACAGCCGGTAGACAGTCAGCAAACCAAGAACCTTACACCCCCCTGCATGCAGCTTCGCAGGGCCTGAGGGACAGGGGGGTGCATATCTACGTCATAGGGATCGGAGGCGGCGTGGACATACCTGAACTGCTGCAAGTGTCTTCGAGTTTTAGAGACGTTTTCAGTGTGCACGAGTTTAACACGCTGAAATCACGTGCATTGGTCGTGAGTGAAGTTATACGGAACAGCACAGGAGATCTTACAGACGGTAAGCGAGACAGACAGACAGACTGAATACAATTCAATTCTTTAATTCTTTTCTTATTGTAAACATTTTTAATTTGAAGGACAAGTTTGTAACCTGGCTCCTGAACCCGGTGAGCTTGGCTGCCTGGCCTCTATATCCGCATGGTATTACAACAGCACGGCTGGAGTGTGCCAGCAGTTTTTGTACAGCGGTTGTGGTGGGAATGCAAACAAATTCTCGTCCAGGGACAAGTGCGTGAAGAAATGTCAAGGTGCTTTTTTCTCTTTATCATTATTATTGTCATTATCGTCATCATTTTTAACATTATTATCATCACCTTCATCATCATAGTCATCATCATTGGCATTTCTACATTTTAACATCTTAATTTTTCGCTTTCCTCTTCATCATTGTTATCATTATCATCTTCATCATCTTCATCATCTTCATCATCATCATCATCTTCTTCTTCTTCATTTTCTTCTTCTTCTTCTTCATCATCATCATCATCATCTTCTTCTTCTTCTTCTTCTTCTTCTTCTTCTTCTTCTTCTTCTTCTTCTTCTTCTTCTTCTTCTTCTTCTTCATTCATTCATTCATTCATTCCTTTTTTCTTTATATCCTGCGTCTTCTCGTTTCAGGAGTCCTTCCTGCGTGCGCCCAAGAGCGACTCGACTCCATTCCAGGCCTGGGTCATTTTTATCCCAAGTGTAGGGACAACGGTCAGTTCGAGGAAGTTCAGTGTTACGGTTCTACGGGTTACTGTTGGTGTGTGGACAAATATGGAGCCGAAGTCCTCGGTACAAGAGTGATGGGAACCCCAGTTTGTAGTATGACAGGTAAACAAGTAGCCTCGTTCTCATGGCCCTCTTTTTATTGGTCACCGAGCTTTCTCACATTTAGCACATAAAATTTGATAGAATAGAGTTCAAAGCAAATTTCTCCTTCGAAACTGTACGCAGCTTCGGTTCATCCATTCTTGAGAAAACGGCAGTTGGTCCCTGTCAATTACCCCAACACTATTCGATCAGTTTGTTCATGGTAGCTTGTGAAAACTGGACATTGTTGTGAACAAACTGATTCCTATATTCAGGTGGAAAAACATCTCGCTGTCTCGAGGAGCGTAAGACAGCTCTCGGATGGTTCGGGATACCAACTCTCGGCCGATTTGTTCCCGAATGCAAACCGAACGGCGACTACGCGGATGTTCAGTGTTTCGGTACGACGAAGTACTGCTGGTGTGTAGACAAGCTCGGCCGTGAGATCCCTAGAACACATCAATGGGGCACTCCTCAGTGTGCAGTCAGTGCCGGTTAGTATGATGTGATGTTCACCGTGTTGTTCGTGTTCGTGTTCGTGTTTGTGTTCGTGTTCGTGTTCGTGTTCGTGTCCGTGTCCGTGTTCTTGTCCGTGTTCTTGTTCGTGTACTTGTACGTGTACATGTTCTTGTTCGTGTACTTGAACGTGCACATGTTCTTGTTCGTGTACTTGAACGTGCACATGTTTCGTGTCCGTGTACATGTTCGTGTTTGTGTTCGCGTATGTGTACGTGGACATTTTCACGTTCATCTTGATGTTCGCGTGTTTCCCTTCATGCTTGTGTTTCGGACAGTGACACTCCTTCATTTGTCCATTTGGTCACGTTTTGACAGTTCGTACAGGTGTGTGTCCTCAAGCAAATGACACTTCAAGCTGTCCGCCTCGTGGTGGCGCGGAGACGTGCGCATTGGACAGTGATTGTCCCATTGGTTCCAGGTGCTGCGAGTGCGGCTGCTCGTACCGCTGTACAAATGTGATTGCAGACAACCAAGGTTAGCAATACAGAGAGAATAAATGAACGTTTGAACGTGATCGATGTAGATATTTTTTCAAATTGTATTCACAGATGTGTAGTACAGTAAGGAGAATCTGGGATCTGATACATTACTAAGACAAAAGCTGATATATAACTGTCAACCATCACTACATCACTCATACATTTTCTTTTTAACACTTTCATTCCCAAGTTCGAAGTACAGATTCTCCCAACCATTCAAGAAGAAAATGTACGAGAGATGTAGAGAGAATTAATACTTCAATCTGATGTCATCTAAGCAAGCTATCAAAAGCCAAGTTCTCCATACTGTATGATATATCTTTTGTGAAAAACTGAAGGAGAAAATTGAAGTTGGTCACTCTTGGGAGTGAAAGGGTTAAAGGGATGGGAGAATTTGGGAGTGAACGTGTTGAAGAATTAAAATTATAATCCTCGGGAACGTAACAGTTAGGTAATCTATATTTCGCCACAGATGAAAGGCCAACATGCCTTAGCGAGCTCCAGAGGGCCTCAACCTGTCCACACAGCCGAGCCCCTGGCCGTTATGTCCCCAAGTGTAAACCGGATGGTAGTTATGAGGAAGTACAATGTGATGCGGCCAGCGGTTACTGCTGGTGCCTTGACAGCGAAGGCTACGAAATTCCTGGATCTAGACGTGAAAGAAAGCCCAACTGTACCTTCTTTGGTAAGGTGTAGAGAGTCAAAGAATCTTTTTGTCTTGAATTTAATCTACACGTCTCTAACGACATTATGTCCACAGCAAACATGACTCCGTGTCAGCGGGACTTCACGCGTTCACTGGCCATGCGCAGACTGGTGCCCATCGGCATTTTCTTTCCGGCCTGTGAAGCGGACGGCAGCTTCCGGGAGGTCCAGTGTCACGCGGCCACCGGATACTGCTGGTGTGTAGACAGGAGGGGCAACGAGATCGTGGGAACGAGGCAATGGGGAGCACCGAACTGCACTGCCAATGCGTCAGGTAACTGCACGGAAAGGGAGTGAAAGAATAGTTGAGAAGGGCTTTTGTCTGCTTTATATTTTTTCTTCAAAGTAATTTGACAAACCCGAGCTAATCTCACTGAGAGGCTTAGGTGCTGTAGACAACTTTGACCCACATTAGTTAACCCTTCCACTCCTAAGGTTCAAACACAGATTCTCTCACATATATGAGTGATGTAGATTGACAATTTCGTCAGCTTTTATCTGGGCAAAGTTTCAAAAGCCAAGTTCTCCTTATTGTATGATATACCTCTGACGGGGAACTGAAGGAGATTATTAAAGTTGATCAATGTACTCTTGGAAGTAAAATGGTTCAGATGGCATAAGCCCAGGATCGAAAGAGTTACGATTCCATTTAGTCCGGTAACACCTTTGCCTTGTGTTAGCATCCTTCTATTCACTGCCTTCAATGTTTACTGATTCTTTCTTATTTCACTCAGTGAGTGGACATTTGATTGCTATTTTGTTGTTTCTTGTTGTTTTGTTGTTGTTTATTTGTTTGAGAAGAACCAACAGCACATAGTCCAGTGACCGTGTGTCAGTCAAAACAGGAGGAATGCTTGGCGGAGGATGCTCCGTCAGATCGCTTTGTTCCTGAGTGTAATGAAGACGGCTCGTTTAAACAGCAGCAGTGTCTGTACCACACCGGCGAGTGCTGGTGTGTGGATAGATATGGAAACGAAGTGCCCGGCACTCGCTCTACACAAAAGCAAAACTGCGCTCTACTGGGTTGGTATTCGATTGTTCTATGTTTCTCTGCCCTGCAATGTAAATTGCAACTTAAAAATTTAAACCAAGGCACCTTCTCAATTACAATGTTAGCATTACTGTATTGAGCTGGCTCGTTCTGCACTGATATACTGGGCTGCATTGTACTCTACTTTACTGTGCTGTATTGTACTGTACTTTATTATATACATACTGAGACATACTCACGAAAAAGCCATATCGTAAAATTTCGTACGCAAATGAGTTCTAGCCAATGAGAGGCCGCGAACGACGCTTTTCACACGTGAAAAAAATCGTTCGTCCAATCACAAGCTACGAACGACGATTTTTCACTACTTTTAAAGGGTTTCCCGGTCCCATCATAAATGTCTCAGTATGTATATAATAAACAGAAAACATCATGGAAAGTGCTTTGTACAGTTTTTATTCACTCGTTGTTTCGTATCATAAAACTCACTCGCTCGCAAAGCCTCGCTCGTTCGTTTTATGATACTTCACAACTCGTGAATAAAAACCGTACGCGCGCACTTTCCATGAAGTAATCTCTATGTATATAGAGGATATTACACGGCGGCGCGAAGATATGAATTTTATTTTCGAGTGGTAAAAACAACATTTTACGAACGAGCGCTTCGTGAGTGAATAAAATATTGTTTTTACCACGAGAAAATAAAATTCATATCTTTAAGCCGCCGTGTAATTTTCTTTTTATTATATTAGACACGAGTGTTTTACGAGAAATTGCACAAACAACCGTGCAAGAGCGGGAAATGATGCCAACGATATCCTCACTAGTGAGGATATGGAAAATACGCCACTCGGGTCCCGGATGTAGTTTCGTATGGATTTTACGCACGGTATATTTTCCAGTAAAACACTCGTGTCTATATAATAATATGTTTTCTGTGCTGTATTGTACTGTACTGTACTGTATTGTGTTTTCTGTGCTGTATTTTTGTCTGATCTGCCCTTTTCGTTTCGTTAATTACGGTTGGTGTGTTTCGTTGCTTTGTGTATTGTATCGCATGCTTTCTCCTTAGTGTTAAATATCAAACCAGGTTTTCTTGAGGCATCTTACTTCAATATCCAATCTACAGCTTGGCTGAGCCCTTGTCAGATCCAGCGTCGACAAGCTGTAGGTTTACCCAATGTTCCTGCTGTTGGTTTGTTTGTACCTGAGTGTCAGGCGGACGGCAGTTACGAGGCTGTGCAGTGTCACAAGTCCAACTGCTGGTGCGTTGATACAAGTGGAGCAGAAGTCAGAGGAACGCGTACAAGCAGGAGGCCCAACTGCGGTGAATAGACTCACTCACTTATTTACTTATGCACTGACAATGAAATCGCTCGGAAAAACTTGTGCGAGTCGAAGGGTAAATGAACCAAAGGATAAAGTTTGTCGCCAAGAAAGGGGATCATTCACTCATTCTCTCTCATAACACTCATTTACGCACGCAAGCTCACGTACCCACACACGCACGCAATCTCACGTGCTCACACTGACTCTTGCTCACCTGTTGCCTAGGCCTACTTACTAACTCGCGCACTCACTTATTCACTCGCATTTACTAGTCACTCATTGAGAAACTCAGTACATACTGTACTCAGTAACTCACTCGCTCACCTATTCATTCACACACTTACTAACTGATCAACTTAGTGAATGGCTGGCTGACTCACTTACTCACTCACTCACACGCTTTTATACTCTTTACTCATTACCAGATAAAAATCAGTCCTGTTTGAACGAACGTAAGAAGGCCCTGGGTCCAAGCGAGGTGGCCCCCCCTGGACGTTATGTCCCACAATGCCACCCCAAGGGTGGATACCAGGCTCAGCAGTGTCACGGTTCAACTGGTTACTGCTGGTGCGTTGATGAATATGGAAATGAACTAGAATCGACAAGAAGCAGGCAGCCAGTCAACTGCACAGGTAGGTGAATTTGTTAACCACTTGGCGACAAGTACTGCTTACATAGCCAGTTAGAAACAACAAATACCTGCGCATTACGGGGATGCTTTTTGTAACTGTATCTGTTACGTCACATCCACACTCGAAAAGAAATGTGCCCAACTATACTGATATAAGGATGAGTAGAGGTCACGTGGTTGGGTGCATGCTGTCCACTGTACCCCAGGAAACAATACCTTGTTTGCTTTTAACAATATGGGGATCCGTATTATGTGCACTTGCACCCGGTACGGGTGCAGTATTACAAAGAATCGCACATGCATTTGTAGCATTTAAGAGTAAAGGTTATTGTTTTAGTTGGGATTCCTTTGCGTAAGTTTAGTGTTTCTACTCAGGTTATAAATATACTATTTTGTTTGTTTGTTTGTTTACTTTCAGCGAGTCAGAGATTGTCGGTTTGTCACAGTCGGTACAACAACGCGATACAGACAAGGTCATCTGGTCAGTCAATCCCTCGATGCACACTTGATGGAGGGTTCGAAGTTGTCCAGTGTGACGTGTTGTCGGAAGAGTGTTGGTGTGTCGACAGAAGCGGTGCGGAACTGGAGGGAACTCGGATAAAAGGCCGGCCAAGTTGCTCCGGGGAAGGTCAGTGGAGCTGATAGTACCTTCATTACTTGCCCTTGACAATAATAGTTCACATGAAGAGTGAAAGCTTCACTTCGAAACACTGGTCTTAGCACTTAAAAGTACACATTTACAAACTGGTCTTAGCACTTTTAAGTCCAAGTTCAGATTGAAACACCGGTCTTAGCTCTTAAAAGTACACATGGACACACTGGTTTTAGCACTTAAAAGTAGACATGGATGGACTGGTCCAAGTTCACATTGAAACACTGATCTTTGCACTTAAAATACACACTTATGGATACACTAGCTTTAGCACTTTTTAAGTCCACGTTCTGTCTCGGCAAAACACTAACTCGACATTTTATTTCTTTGCAGAAGATATTAAAGTGGACGCGGTCTGAGGCCAAGTGAATGTTGACTCCAACCAACCAATCAATCAATAGCCCATTTCCGAGATGCTTGCTGCCCCTGTTTCAAAGCGAGGCCCAGTGCGAAACATTTTTCCTTGAAATTGGTTTTACTTGCATGTTAATTTTCATGCAAGTCAAACTCTTATTTTCATAAGAAAGCCTCGTTTGAAGCAGAGGCCTATTGAAATGGCCCGCTATAGTACAACCCCGCTATTTCGAACCCTCAAGGGAAGCGAGAAATAGTTCGAGATATCAGGGGATCGAGATAGCGGGTTAGTCTACTAAGGGAAATTTCTACCAAGTTCATTTCCAAGGGAAATCGAATTCTGTTCAAGATAATGGAGTTTTACTGTACGTAACTTGTGAATCACGCATGCGTAGTAAGTCTCGTGCCTCGCACAAGATATATCTCCCGGGTCAAGTGCAGACAATTGATATCTGCAAATGGTCCTCTATGAATGTTTTCTGCGCTTATTATGGTGTTTATTGGCCAAATGTTTGACGCTTATATACAGATGTACACATACAACCTAAACTACGATTTTATACTTAAAAATAAAGTGTTAGATATTTCGGAATGATAGTTGTATTTGTCTTTTATCGCCATGCCTTCATCGTTCGATAGTATTGCCGCTGCCCACGCGCGGGCGCACACAATGGCGTGAGTTGACGTGGATATTCGTCATTTTTGTCTTCTTGGTTTTACCTTTGAAAAGATACGAGCGGTTTCTTAGCTTGTGAGTTTATCGGGGTTTTTTGGATTTATTCTCGTCCAAGTTGAATAAATTAAAGGTATGAACTAGCGTTACTGGCATCATTACTTTGTTAGCCGGGTTTGAAAATCTGACAGCCAATTCCCGTGCAGTATTATCTTGGGTGATCTCTCCAGCCAACGTATGTGACATGGAAGGCAGGGTAATTTCATTGGTTTCTTTACTGTAAAGTATCAAAAACGCAAAAAGAAATAAAGAGAACTAAACCTTCCCCGATTAAGCTGTTCCTTCGGTAAATGGTACATAGTTGACATGAAGTATGGAAGTCATCACAGGAATACATGAGGAATCACACATACTTTATACATACTTCAGGAACACTGCAGACGAAACTCGAAATAAACGTTCCATACTTCTTAGTTTGTGATCTCCTGTGTCCCTTGTGTTGATTTGAAGCCGCTGTAGCCAGTATTAGTTGTCGAAATCCTGCTAAGTGTTTCTCCTCCCAAAAAGAAGAGAAGCAGCTGGCAAATCCACTGGCGAGTCGGCGACAGTCAAGAGTCAAATGCGCATGTAACATTTAAATTTATTCGGCGTGAACACTCGAAAGCAAAAACAAGACAGGCGTAGTTTTCTTTATGTTCGTATTTAGTTTGGATGCAGCTCAGGCTGGAGTAATCATGGTCTCTTGATCTGAAAATATGTCTACAGGCGTCGAAGATAAGC